>CM059428.1:66311743-66937153 GCA_030390025.1 Squalus acanthias | reverse complement strand
AAAGAAAGAAAGAAAGAAAGAAAGAAAGAAAGAAAGAAAGAAAGAAAGAAAGAAATAACAGAAAAAGAAAGAAAGAAGGAATGCAAGGAAGGAAGAAAGAAAGAAAGAAAGGAAGGAACGAAGAAAGAAAGAAAGAATGAAAGAAAGACAGAAAGAAAGAAATGAAGGAAGGAATTAAGGAAGGAAGAAAGAAAGAAAGGAAGAAAGCAATGAAGGAAGGAGGGAAGGGAGGAAGAAGGAAATAAATAAATAAAGAAAGAAAGAAAGATAAATATAAAGGAAGGAAGAAAGAAAAAAAGAAAGAAAGAAGGAACGAAAGAAAGAAAGAAATAACGGCCCAGCTTTCCTAATATATTCACTCATACAGAAGGTGGTTTGGCTTGTGGTAGTTGCAACATGTAGATTATAGATTATTTCCTCTACAAATATGTGGCAATTGCAGATTTTTTTCCAACCTCCATTCAGAACACCCCATTAATACAAATAAGTGTTAAAAGATTTGTTATACATACCGAGCTATGCAACATTGTTAAAGAAATAATCTGCATTACAGCACGCTAAATTATAATGGAGCTATAAGGTTTAAATAGTCATCTTCTACGGAAAAATCTGCTACTTGTATAAAAACAATTAAGTGTATTGATTTAGTTGGTGGCAATAAATTCGATTGGAACTTGATTGGTAATTTTCTAGTCGGCATTGCTGGTGGTGCTGGTAAGGTACTGATTGTGGTGGCGGGGGGGTTGAAAAACTTGACAGAGATCGATCTCTCTAGATCTCCGCGCATTCTTTGCCACTTGCAAGCTTCCATCAGGCCTTAAGGTAAGTTTTATCAAAACCAGGTATGAGCTTTGTTTAAATATGTATTGTAATTATATGCTTATGAGAACATGCACAATTTCCTGTGAATTTCTCATTATTCTCATCAGGAATGCATTGTGCCTTCAGTTTGCCTGTATAAATCTTCCAGACAATCTCCACCACAGGAATGGCACTGCACTGCCAGTGGCTGTTAAGGTCACTACAGCCCAAAAACATTTATGTTGCTGGTTTATTCCAACCTGACACAGGGGACAAGCATGATTGGGGCTGACAGGATGCATTTAAAAGTGTATCAGTTTTGGGAAAAAAAATCTGAGAGTGTAATTTAGATTTAGATTTCCACTAGGTGTTATTTTCAGTACTTTTTTGTAGGATTGTTTTTTGCTCACCAGTTTTGGCTGCCACAGTTTTAGTTGCAACAATTCCAAGTTTTAAAACTAGTCTTCCCAAGGGGATAAGCTGTGCTATTTGGAGGGAGAGGAACAAAGAAGTTGACGTGAAGTAGAGCAGACTGCATCAGTGGCGGTTTGCCGACACCCATCCTGGAATTTGACCTCCAAATAATCTCTACCACAGGGATGGCACTGCCAGTGGATGCCAAGTGCATCATAGCACAGAACTTTTCTCCATCTGGCTTTTTTCAAGCTGACACAGAGGACATCAGCAACATCAGTGAATCTGCACAACACAGATGTAACAAGCAGGTGGCTGATGCATTGTTCTCCAGGGCAAACAATTTCATCACTTTCCTTGTGGGCAGTTGGTAGCAGGGTGAAATGGCTGTGCAGTTTGTTTCACATGGTGGAATTCCCCCAAGTCCAGGGTATCATTGATTTGCACCCATAAGGCCCAAAGGTCCCTCTGCACAATTTCCTCACTACATGAACCGCAAGGACTTCAACTCTATCAACATTCATGTCATCTATTTCCCAGGCAGCAGTTATAATGCCATCATTTTAAGGCAATCTACGGTGCAAGACTACTTAACAGAGAAACAAGATTGCAAGGACGATTCCCAGGATAACTCTTACTGACTCCTGACAGCTACGAAGACCAGCAAAGCACAGATGCAATGAAGCCTGTGCAGTCCAGGTGTTTGTTGCTGATGGAGTGAATGCTACAAATTAAAATCAGAGGAATGCAAATTGGGTGGGGTCTAAAAAAGATGGGTAATCTGATCCGCTAGGTTGCTGCCTAGACAGTGAAGTTCATAATTACTCCCCGAGTATCAAATCCATCCAGTGACACCAATCCGGGCCAGAAGCTCACCATGAGTATGTAATGAGGCTGATCCAGGGAAATTGCTTGGTAGTCGCGCTGTAGGTGCTATAAATAATAACAACAACATTGCATTTATATAGGGGTGAATTTTAACCCCAAAAATGGGTGGGTTGGGGTCAGGTGAGATGTAAAAAGTAAAAAAAATTAAAATTTGACCCAAACCTGCCCAATTCTGGGACAAGGGGTGGGCAACCAACCCACTCCCGGGAGGTGGGTTGGCTAATTAAATATTATACTGAGGCTGACAGCCTCACAATTAACCTGTTTTACAGGTTTTACCCTGGCCGGCCGGGTTTCCCCAACTTCGGGAAACTCGGCAGCTGAAGGGATGTGAGGACAGCTTCAGGGAAAAGGTAAGTGCCTTTACAGTACTGCTTGTGGGCCAGGAGGAGCAGGAGTGCTTCCCCCAGCCCACCGAGCTTACCTGCTTCCCTGGGATCAGACCACCCCCGTCAGAACCCCCCCATCCAAAGAGCCCCCTGGGGTTGGGGATTGGACCTCCTCCCGGGTTAGTGGTTGGACACCCCCCCACACTCCCACTATCAGCTGTAGGCTCCTTACCTGCGGCTGTGGCTGTGACCTGCTTCAGAGTGCTCTCCGCCCGACTGGAAGCCAAGCCTGTCAATCAGGCTGACTTCTGGGCAGGGATCCTGTCAAAAAAAATACACATGCTGTGGAGTTAAAACTCCACAGCGTGCGGGCAAACCTGAACTTCCGACCCCAGCTTGGAAAACCCGCCCCTGTCAATATTGGGGCCATAGTCTCTTTATCACAGAGAAATGTCCAAAGAGCTTCATGGACTGTTGATCAGACAAAATTAACACCAAGACAAGGAAGGAGATATTAGGAGGGGAAAGCTTGGTCAGTGAGGTGGGTTTTAAGGAAGGCCTTAAAGGAGGAGAGGGAGGTGGAGAGGCGGAGGGATTTAGGGAGTGAATTTCAGACCACTGGGCCAAGATGACTTATGGCATGAACATCAATGGTGGGGTGAAGTGGGAGGGGAGGGTGCATCAGATGCCAGAGTCAGAGGAATGGAGAGTTTGTGAGAGTGGTGGAGGGGTAGAGGATGTTTCACAGATAGGCAAGGCACAAGGACATGAAGGGCTTTAAACACAAGGATGAGAATTTTAAATCTGAGGCACTGGGGCACCGGGACCCAATGTAGGTGAGAAAGGACAGGTTCATGGATGAGCGGGACTTAGTGCAAGATAGGATACGGGTAGCAGTGTTTTGGATGAGCTGAAGCTTATGGAGCGTGGAGAATGGGAGGCCGGCCAGGAGAGCATTGGAATAGTCGAGTCTGGAAGTGACAAAAGCATGGAAGAGGGTTTCAGCAGCAGATAGACTGAGACAGGGGTGGAGTTGGGTAGTGTTACAAAGGAGAAAGTGGTCAGTCTTTGTTATGGAAGGAATATGTGGCCAGAAACTCAGCTTGGGGTTGAATAGGATGACAAGGTTGCAAACAGTCTGGTTCAGCCTGGGACAGTGGCTGAGGAGTGGGTTAGTATCGGTTGTGAGGGTATGGAATTTGTGGTGGGGCCAAAGAAGATGGCTTCACAGAGGCATTGGAGGGGCCGAGAAAGGTTGTGGAGAGGTAGAATTGGGTGTTGTCGGTATACAGGTGGAAGCTGACCCATGTCTGTGGATGATGTCACCAAGGGGCAGCAGGTAGATGAGAAAGAAGAGGGGGTAAATGACAGATCCTTGGGGGATTCTGGATGCATTGGTGTGGGTGTGGAAAGAGAAGCCATTGCTTGAGATGCTCTGTTGTACAATTGCATAGGTAAGATTGGAATCAAGTGAGGACAATCCCCCTGGCCTGGACAATGGAGCAAAGGTGTTGAATGAGGATGGTGTGGTCGACCATGTCAAAGGCTGCATAGATGTCAAGGAAGATGAGGAGGGATAATACACTACAGTCACATTCACAGAGGATGTCAATTGTGACTTTGGTTCGGGCCATTTCCGCGCTGTGGCAGCAAGGAAACCTGATTAGAGAGATTCAAACGTGGAATTGTAGATAAGATGGGCACAGATTTGGAAGGTGACAAAATGTTCAAGAACTTCGGAGAGGAAAGGGAGGTTGGAGATGGAACAGTAGTTTTCAAGGACAGAGGGGTCTAGGGTGAGCTTTTTGAGAAGGGAAGGTGATGACAGAATTTTTGAAAGCAAGAGGGACAGTACCTGAGGAGATGTTAGCTTGGATGTTGGGTGATCAGCAGTTTAGTGGTAAGTGATCAAGGGAGCAGGAGGTAGGAGAGAGGAGAGAAACTGGAAAAGACGTGCGTTCAGGGCCAAGGCATAAGAGAAAGTCTGGGGGTGGGTTGGCTGGGTGGGCAAGGGGAAGTGGGAAAGGCGCAGAGGCAGCTGAAGGGATGGTTTCAATCTTAGTGATAAATAAGACATGAGATCCCTGCACTTGTTGTTGGAGGTGAGGGTGGAGGGAACAGGGGAGTGGGGCTTAAGGAGACGGTTGGTGGTGGAGAAAAGAAGCCGGATCAGATTTGTAAGCAGTTATCACTGTGTTAAACTCAGATCAGAAAATGGAGAGTGATGGTCACACCGAGAAAACTACCCTTAACACCAAAAGTGCACTATTCCGCCGAGTGGAAAATTACATTCTGAAAACAGGACATGCACATGCACAGGAACATGCACATTTGGTACATGCACAGGAACTTTTGCGATAATGTCTAACTGTAAGTTATACTTAAAAATATGACAACTAACGTGTACTGCTGTCGTTATAAGATAAACAATGAGCCAGCAGTCACATGTGATAGAGCAATCACCTCTACACTGGATGTAACCAATTTGACTTTTGTCATAGCCATTTATTATTTTCCCCACATTGGTGTGCTTGGTTGTATTGTTCCTCAGGTCCCAAGCAGGGAAACACAGCAACACCGAATCAAGAGAGTTCAGAAGTCTGGGTGTATGATATAATTCTGAACAGTTGTGCCATTCAACTGAGCCAAAATGGGGATGTGAAATGAGCAAAAGAAACAGGGATAGTGCAAGAGTTCAATTTAATAAAAAATCAGCCTGTATATCTGAAATTAACATCTGTTTAAATAAATAAAGTTGTCAGTGTTCACTAAAGAACTATAATGAAGTTGCTTTTTCCCTCACTGGCCATGAATCAGCTCCTATTCAGCTTCGTTGCCTCTATGATCTCTGTATCCTGTAAAATAACAAGAATCCAAACTAAACAACCAGTCTTGTATGAATTTTGGATTGAACCAAATACTTATGTGTCACATAATTTATGAAAATGATATTCTGCCAGATGCAAAATACAGAACGAAGCTAAGTTTATAGAAGGGGTGGAAGGCCTATTTCAGTGCATTGTAAAGAGATCGAGCATGCTGGGACTTTCAGTATTTCCAGATACAGTGCAAACTGCATTGTTCAAGCAGTTGAAAATAACCCAGTGAAATTGCTGTATACAAACAAGGGAGAAGGTTAAGTCTTGCACTTCTGCTGTATCAGAGGATCACATACAAGCAGACAGGGTTGAAAAAGTTACAGAAGTGGCCTTTGCACAATTACATAGTTGTGAGTGACTGAAGACTGAACATATGCATCCCTGCGAATAATAATTTTTAGGAGAGGTAAAAGTAATTGCCCTCAACATCAAGACAACATTCAACTGAATACTGCACCAAGGAGCCATAGCAAAAACTGAGGTCCATGGGAAACCCTTCTAATGGTTGGAATCATAGTTGACACAAAGGAAAATGTTTGTAATTGTCAGGTGCCAGTCATCACAGCCACAGAACATCACTGCAGCTGTTTCTTAAGGAAGTGTCTTTATCCCAACCATCTTCAGCTGCTTCATCAATGACCTTCCGTCTGTCATAAGGTTGAGAGTGGGGCTATTTGCTCATGATTGCACTTGGCTCAGTTCCATTCACAACTCCATCAAGAATAAAGCAGCCCATAAGAACTCACAGCAGGACCTAGGGGACATCGGTCTTGGACTGATAAGTGGCAGGAAACATGCCATGTAAGTGCCAGGTAATGACTATCTGAAACAAGAGAAAGCCCAACCATCACCCCATGACCTTCAACAGCACAACCATTGCCGAGCCCATTAGCATCAACATCTTGGGAGTCACCATTAACCAGAAGCTCAACTGGACCAACTTTATCAACACTATGACAACAAGAACAGGGTAGAGGCTGGGTACTCGGTGATGTGTGGCTCACCATCTGACTCCAGAAAGCTTCTACACCATCTATGAGGCTCAAGTCAGGAATGTGATGGAATACTCACCACTCGCCAGGGTGGGTATAGCCCAAATAATACTCAAGAAGCTCAACACCACCAAGGACAGAGCAATACACTTGATCAGTGCCCCTGCCACTGGACAATATCTACCTCCTCTATCACTGTGGCTGCAGTATGTACAAACTACAGGATGCACTGCAGTAACTCACCAAAATAACTTCAGCAGCACCTCCCTCCCCTGCGATCTGTAAGACTGAGGACAAGGGCAGCAATGTGGTGGGAACAATACAACCTCCAAATTCCCCTTCACGTTGCACACCATCCTGATTTGCGCATATATTATCATTCCTTCATCATCACTGGGTCAGCATCCTGGAATTTCCTACTTAACACCATTCTGGGAGTACCATCGCCTCAAGGACTGCAGTGGTTCAAGGAAAAGGCCCACCACCACTTTCACAGGGCAACCAGGAATGAGCAATAAATACAATTTTGCCAGGGTCACCACGACCCAGGAACGAATAAAAAGAAAGATCAGGATGATTTTAGTCCAACAAGGCAGTGCTGAATCTAGTTCTTCGATAGAACTATCCAATTAGTCCCACTCCCCTGCTCTTTCCCCATAGCCCTTTTCAGGTATTTAGCAAATTCCCTTTTGAAAGTTACTAATAAATCTGCTTCCACTACCCTTTCAGGCAGTGCGTTCTAGATCATGATAACTCGCTGCGTAAGAAAATGTCTCCTCATCTACCCTCTGGTTCTTTTACCAATTACCTTAAATCTGTGTTTTCTGGTTACTGACTCTCCTACCAGTGGAAACAGTTTCTTCCTATTTATTCTATCAAGACACCTCATAATTTTGAACTCCTCTACTAAATCTCCCCTTAACCTCTCTGCTCATATCTGAAGTCCCTCATTACTCATACCATTCTAGTAAATCTCCTCTGCACCCTCTCCAAGGCCTTGACATCCTTCCTAAAGTGTGGTGCCCAGAATTGGACGCAATGGCCCCAATATGGTGAAAGTGGCCTCCCTGCGGGGGGGTTGGAATTGTGTGGGTGAAACCCGGAAGTCAAATCAGTGGGTCAGAATCTGCGATCTCAACTCAATTGTATCAATTAATGTTGACTTCCGGGTTTTAAGTCTCCAAGCTGCGCAGCAGGCGTGATGCACACCCACATGACGGAATCTCAGCTGTATTTAAAGGGACAATACTTAGGAATGTAGGAACAGGAGTAGGCCATTCAGTCCCTCGAGCCTGTTTCGCCATTCAATGCTGATCTGCGACCTAATTCCATGTACCTACCTTTGGCCTATATCCCTTACATAGGATTGCATAGGATATACGGCACAGAAACAGGCCATTCGGCCCAATCGTCCATGCTGGCGTTTATGCTCCACACGAGCCTCCTCCCATCTTTCCTCATCTAAATCTATCAGCATAACCCTCTATTCCCTTTTCCCTCATATGCTTGTCTAGTCTCCCCTTAAATGCATCTATACTATTCGCTTCAACCACTCCCTGTGGTAGCGAGTTCCACATTCTCACCAGTCGTTGGGTAAAGAAGTTTGTTCTGAATTCCCTATTGGGTTTCTTGGTGACTATCTTATATTGATGGCCTCTAGTTATTAATAACTTTGGTTAACAAAAAGCTATCAATCTCAGATTTAAAATTAACAATTGATCTAGCATCAATTGCCATTTGCGGAAGAGAGTTCCAAACTTCTACCAACCTTTGTGTGTAGAAGTGTTTCCAAATTTCACTCCTGAAAGGTCTGGCTCTAATTTTTAGACTATGCACCCTAGTCCTAGAATCTCTAACCAGTGGAAATAGTTTCTCTCTAGCTACCCTATCTGTTCCCCTTAATATCTTGAAAACTTCAATCAAATTACACCTTAACCTTCTAAATTCTAGGGCATATAACCCTAATTTGTGTAATCACTCCTCGTAACTTAACCCTTGAAGTCTGGGTTTCATTCTGGTAAACCTATGCTGCACTCCCTCCAAGGCCAATATATCCTTCCTACGGTGTGGTGCCCAGAACTCTTCACAGTACTCCAGGTGTGGTCTAACCAGGGTTTTGTATAGCTGCAGCATAACTTCTACCCCCTTGTATTCTAGTCCTCTAGATATAAAGGCCAGCATCCCATTCTGTACCTGTAAATTACATTTTATTGATCTATGTACCTATATCCCAAAGTCTCTTTGGACCTCCACTGTTTTTAGCCTTTCACTATTTAGAAAGTACCCTGTTCTATCCTTTTTAGGTCCAAAGTGGATGATCTCACATTTGCCTACATTGAAATCCATTTGCCACAGTTTTGCCCATTCACTTAATCTGTCGATATCCCTTTGTAATTTTATGCTTCCATCTACACTGCTTACAATTCCACCTATCTTTGTATCATTGGCAAATTTGGATATATGACTTTCTATGCCATCATCTAAGTCGTTAATAAATCAACAATTGAGGCCCCAACACAAATCCCTGCAGGACACCACTAGTCACATCCTGCCAATTTGAGTACCTACCCTTTATCCCTACTCCCTGTCTCCTGCCGCTCAGCCAATTTCCTAACCAGGTCAATAATTTGCCCTCAATTCTGTGGGCTTCTACCTTAGTTAACAGTCTCTTATGTGGGACTTTATCAAATGCCTTCTGGAAGTCCATATAAATAACATCCATAGACATTCCCCTGTCCACTACTTTAGCCACCTCTTCAAAAATTTCAATCAGGTTTGTCAGGCATAACCTACTTTTCCTGCAAATCTATGCTGGCTCTCTCTGATCAACTGAAAATTTTGGAGGTGTTCAGTCACCCGATCCTTAATGATAGACTCTAGCAATTTCCCGACAACAGATGTTCGGCTAACTGGTCTATAATTCCCTGGTTTCCCTCTCCCACCATTTTTAAACAGCGGAGTGCAATTTTCCAATCTAAAGGAATAGTTGCTGAATCGAGAGAACTTTGGAAGATTATAGTTAGGGCATTTGCAATGTACTCACCTACTTCCTTTGAAACCCTGGGATGGAAACCATCTGGTCCTGGGGATTTGTCACTCTTTAGTACCATTATTTACTTCATTACTGTTATTTTACTTACATTAACTTTATTGAGTCCCTGTCCTTGATTTAGTTTCCTTGGGATTTCCAGCATGCTATCCTCTTCCTCTACTGTAAATACTGACGCAAAGTAATTATTCAACATGTCCGCCATTTCCTTGTTCTCATTGACAATATCACTGCTTTCAGTTTTTAAGGGGCCAACATTGCTCCTGACTACCCTCTTTTTCCTAATATAATTGTAAAAAAATGTTGTGTTGATTTTGATATCCCTTGCAAGTTTCTTTTCATATGCCTTTTTTGTAGCTCTTACTATCTGTTTTGTGACCCTTTTGCTGTTCTTTGTATCTTTCCCATTCACCAGGACCTGTGCTATTTTTTGCACAAATGGAAATGGGAGGTGTTCAGGATGGATGGTGGACATGGAGTAAGGGCAGCACCCAGATTCAATGACGCATCGCTGGAATTACTGCTGGGTCCAGTCAGGAGCAGGAAGGACATACTTTTCCCCAGCAATGTGAGGAAGAAACCTGGTGCTCTCACCAAGAAGGTGTGGTTGGAGGTAGCTGAGGAGGATGATGCACAGGTCAAGGATGCAATGTAGAAAGCGGTTTAATGACCTAACCAGCTCAGGAAAAGTGAGTACGTTTGCTGATTCACAAACATCCTGTGCTTTAAACCCCTACCCCCTTTCACTCTATCTTGCCAAGTGTTCTCCATCACATCACTCCTCACACCCACTCAACTTTCAGCAGCACCCAGCCTTTACTTTCTATGCACTTCATCACCTCCCCATTTACCAAATCCACCATTGTCACTCACCCCAATCCTTATGCAATGTTTTTTTTGCCCCTTTTAGAAGAGAGTGCAAAACGCAAGTGAGAAGGAGAGGACTGGAGGTGGGCTGCCATAAATTGTCCAGCTCACTGATGCAGAGGAGGAGACCCTGGAGATAAGTGGTATACCTGCATCCCTCTCAATCGGAGATGGAGAAACAGGGAGCTTGGAGATAGCTGGTGACAGAATTACAAGTATCTCTGACACACATCAATGACTGAACTATCAGAAGACTGAGTATAGTGATTGTCAAGATTGTGACACTGCCATGACTAAATCATATCCCTTTATTGTGTCTTCCAGGACCTTCACAAGTACACCAAGTGTTGCAGGACATCCACGAGGACGATTCCTCAGAGGACCCTATTCCTTCTGAGGGTGCACCGTCACAGGATGCACAGCCATATACCAGTGCAAATACTCGCACTTTGGTGGGTCCACTTAGAGAGTTAATTGGATTTTCACCTGGTGATTCACACCTCACAAGTGAGCACAAGCCACAGTGGTGGCAGGGACAGCTGTGGAGAGTCTATGTCGGGGGGCACAATCCTGTCCAAGCTCTGCTGAGCTGGACACAGATGCTGAACTTCAGGAGGGCTATCCTTGAGAAGGAGAATGCTGGAGGTGCATCAGCAACTTAGCCAGTACCTGACATGCTGCCTATTTCTCCCGATGACCGAGTCTGCCTCAACACAGGTGCAGGTGGAGCAGTCTTTGGCGGGGCTTTCAGGGGTTCCAAAACCCAGAGATTGTAGGCCATAAGTATCTCAGCAGTCAGGACAGGGATCTAAATTACCTGCCTCTACCTCTGCTGAAGCCACACGGGATGCACCACATAGAAGCGGTAGGAAGCGTAAGTTGAAGAAATTGTACTTCACCAAGGGTATGCACACGCGTCTTTGACAAAATGTTATGTTAAGTTTCCTTTTTTTATAATTCCACGTAAAATTTATTGATTAGCACCATGTCCATATCTTGCCCATTATTTTGTCCCAAGTGTCAACTCGTCCTTTCACTTGTTCTATGATGAATGTCACTACATGACAGGACCCATTTGACGGATGCTTGGTTGAAGAACTATTTAGTGCAAAGGTGGGGGGGAGGGGGGGTGGGGGTAAGGTGGGGGGCTGGTGGCAGTGGACTTGGTGGTAGGAGCGGACCACAGCATTTCATTTCTTATGTTTTACACTAGGTGAACCTTTTTGATATTGGGGCATCCCTGGCAGCAAAGTGGAAAAAGCACCAGGCGTTGATAGAGTAATGAAGGAAGTCAGAGAGGAAATAGCAGAGGCTCTGATCACAATCTTGCAAACATCCTTGGATATGGAAGTTGTTCCAGAGGACTAGTAATGCTAATGTTTATGCTTTCTGTTCAAGAAAGGAAAAAGGATAAAATGGGTAACTATAGCCCAGACAGCCTAACATTGTTAGTGGGTAAGCTTCTAGATTTAAAAGAGTTATTTGAGAAAATAACAGGGTAGATTCACAAAGAAAATGCAATCGATATTGTATTTATGGATTTTCAAAAGAAGGCGGATTATGTGGCACATAGGAGTCTTGTTAATAAAATATTCTACACAGTATTAAAGGGAATGTAGCAGTATGTATGGGAAGTTGACTAAAGACAGAGAGCAGAGACTAGTGGTTAACAGATGCTTTTCAGACTGGAGCATTGTAAACAGTGGTCTCCTCCAAGAGTCATTACTCATCCCTCACTCTGGACTCAGGTACAGAAAGCATGATATCATAAACTCGCTGATGATACAAATATATGGAATATGGTTAACGGTGATTACTGTAAGGGATTTTAGACAGGTTAGTAGATTTGGTAGATAAATGTCAGATGAAAATTAATATGGAGAAATGTGAGGTAATTCATTTTGAGGGAAGAGTAAGAAGAAGGCATAAAGGAAGAAAAGAAAGAACTCGCATTTACATAGCACCTTTCACATCTTCAGGTTGTGCCAAAGCACTTCACAGCTAATGAAGTATTTTTGAAATGTAGTTACGTTGTAATGTAGGTAAACACCATAAACACCAATGAGATAAATGATCATATATTGAGCCGGATATTCCGATCCCTACGGGTGTGTACGCGCTGTGTACACACACGTAGGGACACCGGAAATGCCGGTTTCGGGCATGCCAAGCACATGCGCTGAAAACCGGCATTTCCGATTTGACAAGAATGCTCTTGACAGATCGGATGCCTGCCCTAGAGAAGGGTCTCTGCAGGTGGATAGTTCTGCTTTCTGCAGAACCTCCGCCCGCAGAAAACCCTTAGAAATCTTTAGTCCCGCAAAAAACTTTAATTATTTTTTTCAAAAAATTAAATTTTTGTTTAAAATATTTAATTTATTGTAATTTCAACTAATTTTAAAAATGTGATTTAAAAAAAAATATTTAATGTTTTAAAGTGTTTTTTGGGTTGGTCTCCATTCATATATTTGACAGGTCTATCTGTCAAGCGTAGGAAGGGAGATTCCCTTCTTTGATTGGCTCCCCATGGCCCTCGTGATCCCAGGGATGCTTGCGAACCGCATGTGCCTCTGGGATACATGGGCCCTGCACATTTCGAGTTGGAGAGGCCCAGGAGTGGAAGTGTCCGGACCTCGGGAGCCCTCAGGTAAGTGCGTAGATTTTTTCCAGATCGGAGGCATCCGCATGCGGGAAGCCTCCGATCGGAAAATAAGGCCCAATCTGTTTAGTGGTGTTGGCTGAATGATAAATGTTGGCCACAACATCAGGGGAATTCCCCATGACTTTTTCAAGTAGTGCCATAGGATCTTTTATGTCCACCTAAGAGGACAGACACCTCAATTTAACACCTCATCCAAAAGACAGCACTTCCAACAGTGCAGCACTCCCTCAGTACTGCACTAAAGTGTCAGCCTAGATTATGTGCTCAAGTCTATGGAGGCAAGGCTTGAATCTACAATCTTCTGACTCAGAAGCAAGAATGTTACCAATGAGCAAAGGCTGATCCAATTTTCCTGCCCTCCCTTCCTGCATTGCACAGCAAGTCTGGGGTGAGGCGCAGGGGAGTTACCTGGCACAAGCCCATTACAGGGCTTTTGGGGCATGCTTTCATCTGGGCACCCTGGGCCACAATGGCAGGAAAGGGAAGGAGGTTGGGAACACTCCCTCTGCCCCATTTGCATTCATGTGTTGGGTCTATATCTACTGGAGCTGCAAGGCTTTACTGCATCCTCTTGGAGGAAGGCCCAGGAATCCTGGGGCAAAATAAAGGGAGCAGAGGCATGGCAAACGGGAGATGGGAGCTTCGGGTGCCCGCTCCAGCCCAATTCAAAGATCGAGCAGGGTCTTAAACAAGTGGGAATTTGGCAGAACTGACTTCTATTCGATTTCTGTACTTCTATTGTCCCACTAAAAATCATCCCTTAATTCTCTTTTCCACCTTTTTAAAACTTTGTTAAAAGAGTAAAAAAAGTAATACTACAATAATAGCTCAAAAATGCATGTCACTTTTTGTGAGGATTGTAGTTAGTTAGCTCTATGTTGCACTGAAATAGGCTGATGTAGATCACGTATAAATAAGTGCTTTTGGCCTAATATGTACAATTTTCATTTAGGACTCCAATATTATCATTGGCCACTCCAATATTTTATGGCTTTGGTTAACTTGCAACGAAGTTATTGATGGGCAATCAGGCAGTGTTTCCCATCCCTGGAACAATTTGCAAAGTCCCTTAAATTAGTTGGACACATCTGAAACTAGAACTAGCATCTTTAATCAGAAAAATGCCAGGACATGATTTATCCATGATGGAAATTTACTTTTCAGATTCTTTTATTACAAGCTGAAAATACGTTGAAATTTATTACAAGTTAAGGTTTCTGAATATGAGGAGATTAGCAGAGATTTAGCAGCATAAAATTCCTTAAAAAAGGTTACTATGCAAATTCACAGTATCTGACTCACTGTGCTGTCCCTTGCAACCAGAAGAATAAAAATCTGAAAAATTCCCCATGGTGTTTTTTTTTGTGTTGGGAGAAAAATACCACAAAGAACAATGAACTAAAAATTGGATATGGCCAAGAAATGGGCAGTGTTAAGGTTAAATGAAGTTAAGCTGCGCCACTTCAAAATGGTCTAGGTAGCAAGCAAAATTTGTGCTCACTCTTCATTAACATGATTATAGTCATGATTTCAGCGCTAAAACTGATGCTCATTGTCTTAACACTTAACAGGTGGACCAATATCAGGGCCAGTCTAATTCACAGTCATGCTTACTACAGGCTTTTTCCACTACTTAAAGGGGATGTGCCGCAGCACCTCATTGTCAGGGTGGGTGGGTCTTCAGCTGCCCCAACAGCAAATTGAACAAGGTTAAGGACAAGCAAGAGATATTTAAAAATCATCATGGCAGATCCTAGAGCAAGGTAGAGAGCCCTGAGATTCTCAGATGAAGCTCTACAGGCATTGGTATTCAGAGTGGAGAAGAGCTGAGCAGTTGTATACCCACAAACTGGCAGGAGGCCGTCGCCATACACATCCCCGGTCCATGTGGCGTGAAATTGCAGACCACGTCACAGCCAGCACTGTTGTCCCCAGTACCCACACCCAGTGTAGGAAGAAGTTTAATGACCTCACACGTGTGGTCAAGGTGAGTGAAGGCTTCAGAAAATGCCATATCCCACCATCTGCACCACAGGCCTCACACACTGCTCAATGCACCACACCCCCAGCACTCACCCACCAACAATCTCCACCTATCACCACTCAGATCTGACAATCATAGCTTCACTTCACCCTCACAACCTTACCACTGCTGCAACACTCACACCCACATCTCACGCCTTGCACACACTGACAGCTATTCAACTATGGCAGGCACATCACCCAAACACATTGCACTAAACTCACTCAACACTTCTCTTCCTTTTGCAGGTCAAGCTGGCACATAGTCGCCGTGAGCAGGAGCAGACAGGACATTCAACAAATAAGCCAGCTCGAGGAGTGAGTACTGCAGATCATTGGGCGCCACGTCATCAACGCCGTGGCAACCGGTGAGTTTGAAGCCCTTGGGGACAACAACGATATGTTCATTCCTAATCCTTCGTCTCACATCCCACTTCTGCCTTAGCCCACAATCTTTTCTCACTTTCAAGCTGCTGATGGTGTATGCATGAATTTCTGGCTTCCACCCCCCTCCCTCACCATAACCTGACTCTTGTGCCTTTCGGCTTCCAGATAATCAGCCAGCACCCAAACAGTCTGTCCCCGAGAGCACCACAGAGAGTGAGAGGGGAGAAGAAGAGGAAGACAAAGACACAGCGTCACTGCATCTCTTACTCGCAGACACCAGCTCAGAAGCTGGCACTACGTGTACTTTAGAGGCTAGTGTAGGAGCGGGAGCTGCACAGGGTGAGGCACCGGGCACGAGTGGGCTGCAGCAAGGCCAGGGGGAAAGGATAGCTCGGGGGCCAGCTCCCTTGAGGGCAAGTTCATGCGCAAGTTCTGCTGCACAGCACTCAGATGAGGACCTCGATGGGGAGGCCTTCAGCAGAAGGGTGATGGGCATGCATACAGAATTGAGAGCCTCTCAGCAATGTCAAGGAGCATGGAGGAGTCCATCTCCAACATTGCACAGAGCTCTGAGCAGAGCATGGAGCCCAGGATTTCCAGTCTGGAAGTGATGGTACACTCCCAGAGAGAGCATGGCAACCCAGACGTGATGGTGTGCATGATGGATGATGTCACAGCTTCCATTGCAGCATAGGCGGAAGTGACCCAATGTTTTAGTGCTGCAGCGGAAGCTCAGACTGCTCTCATGCAGTCTCAGGGTGAGGCTACCCACACTCAGACTGCTCTCATGCAGTCTCAGGGTGAGGCCACCCACACTCAGACTGCTCTCATGCAGTCTCAGGGTGAGGCCACCCACACTCAGACTGCTCTCATGCAGTCTCAGGGTGAGGCCACCCACACTCAGACTGCTCTCATGCAGTCTCAGGGTGAGGCCACCCACACTCAGACTGCTCTCATGCAGTCTCAGGGTGAGGCTACCCACACTCAGACTGCTCTCATGAAGTCTCAGCTTGATGCCACCCAAGCTCAGACCGCTGTCATCATGGCTGGGTTTACCACCGTCGACCGGGGCTTGCAGGGTATTGCAGCAGCCCAGCAGTCTGTGCTACAACAGATTGCTAGGAATGCTGAGGTGCTGCCCCGGGGGAGTGGCAGTGGGTCAGTGGAGCAGAACTCTGCTGTCCTCTCTCAGGAGGACAGCGTTCCTGTTCCCACCACTGCCACTCCGCCATTGCCCTTCTCACTGCCTGTCAGCCAGCCAGTCCAGACTGCTGCTGCCCATGCCGAGATGGTGCAGTCTACAGCCGGGCCTTTTAGGTCCAGAGCTGCGCGAGGTCGTCCTGCAAGGCCATCTGAAGTGTCCCGCACGGAAACTCAGCAGCCTTCCACCAGTCGTGCTGCAGTCACAGGGGGAACATTTCGTAGGAGCACTAGAGCAGGAAAACCCACATGAAAGACACTAAGGGATTGCACAAGGGTGATTAATAAGAACATAAGAAATAGGAGCAGGAGTAGGCCAATCGGCCCCTCGAGCCTGCTCCGCCATTCAATAAGATCATGGCTGATCTGATCCTAACCGCCAATCTACTATCTATCACAGAACCATCTCCTGCATCTAACAGAATTGCACACACGAAATAGGAGCAGAATCAGGCTACACAGTCCCTGGGCCCGCTCCACTACCCACAGGGCCATGACCGATCCGAACCTAGACTCATGTCCAAATTCCTGCCCGCTTCCCGTAACCCTTAATGCCCTTTACTTCTAGGAAACTGTCTATTTCTGTTTTAAATTTAATTAATGTTGTAGCTTCTACAGCTTTTTGTGGCAGCATATTCCATGGACCTACCACCCTCTGAGTGAAGTAGTTCCTCCTCATCTCAGTTTTGAAAGAGCAGCCCCTTATTCTAAGACTATGTCCCCTAGTTCTCGTCTCACCCGTCATCGGGAACAGTATTATTGTAAATATGTGTGATGTGGTTATTGATAAGTTTATTAATTTTGTTTGGAATCTTTTGCGGTGTCTCTCATTTCAGTTTTGTGCCCAGGAGGACGCTGTGATATTCCGTGAGACAGGGATGGTATGATGGGGATGTGGTGAGCAACGGGGATCTGGGGTTTAATTCATCCAAATTGGAGGTTGATGAGCCGTTCACGGACAGCCCGTCCAGATGGACGATTGGCTGCCTGCCTCCTCCCTCCCTCCTCTTCCTCTTGCTCCTCCTCCTCATCCTCATCCTTCTCATCCTCCTCTCCCTTGTCCTTCCCCTAAGGTAGTGGCGCAATCCCTGCTGGCCAAGTTGTGAAGCATGCAGCAGACCACCACGAATTGGGACACCCGCTCTGCCTAGTACTGGAGGGCCCCTCCCGAGTGGTCAAGGCAGCAGAACCATTGCTTCAGTAGCCTGATGGTCTGCTCAATGATGTTCCTGGTGGCAGCATAGCTCTCATTATATGAGTGCTGGGCACGAGCGTTGGGGTTGCGGAGGGGAGTCATGAACCAGGTGGAGAGCGGATAGACCTTGTCTCTGAGCAGCCACCCTCGAGCTTGATGTGGTGGCTGGAAGATTATGGGCACACTTGGCTGGCGCAGGATGAAGGAATCATGGTTGTTGCCAGGATAGCAGGCATTGACATTGAGGATTCGCTGTGCATGGTCACACATCAACTGCACATTAAGTGAGTGGTAGCCTTTGCGGTTGCGGAAGATCTCAAGATTGTTATGTGAAGCCCATAAAGCCACGTGGGTGCAGTCGATGGTGCCCTGCACCATGGGGAAGCCTGCTGTTCTGGCAAAGCCACATGCGTGCTTGTCCTGCTTCTCTCTGCTGAGAGAGAAGCCAACATCATCCCTTCTCCTGGTGTAGAGAGCCTCAGTGGCCTTCTGGATGCAGCGAAGAACGGCAAACTGTGAGATGTTAGCTATGTCTCCTGCTGCAGACTGGAAGGATCCGCTAGTGAAGAAATTGAGGGCAATGGTGACCTTGATTGCCATGGTAGAGCTGTGGTTGCCCTGCTCTCAGGCTGCAGGTCTGGTTGCAGGAGGTGGCAGAGTTCTATGACCACCTCCTTGCTGAAGCGAAGCCTCCTAAGGCACTGCTCCTCACTTAATTGGAGGTAGGAGAAGTGCTCTCGGAAGACCCTAGGTGGGTAAGGCCTCCTGTTGAGAGCCCTCATGGCCCTCCTTCTCCTCCCTCTGCGCGCATGTTCCTATCTTCCTCGCTGCCTTCGCTCCCTCAGCCATAGATCCTGGAGGGTGAGGTCGACTGCCAGTACAGCCCCCATGACTGTGAGCAAGTGTTGTGAGCAGAAGCCTTTAAAAAATAATGAGGGAGTTCTGCACTTGCAACAACACTCCCTGTTACTAAAGAACCTTGAAATAAGTAAAAAAAGCTGTTGGAGTTGCAGAAAGTAGCACAGAGCCACTCAAACTGAACAAACATGTCTGGTGCAACTGATTGCTGATGATCCCTTTAAATACTGCTGCTGGAGCCTCCTTCATGCTGTTGGATGCCTGCTGTCCCTGTCGTTGTTTAGACATGCCAGTAAGTTAAACAGCGCAAACGAATGCTGCAGATCGGGCGTCAAGTGAGCATTGCACACTCACTGATGTCACAATCTCGTTAATTTAAATCCCTCCAGCGACTGCGTTCACCACCAGCACTACCGGCCCTTACAAAGTGGCACCCGCCACGGGAGCCGTGACCAGCTGGCGGAGGAGTGCGGTCGCCATTTTTTCGACATTTCATGGTGTTAACAGGTGGCGCAAACTACCCAAATTTTTAGCCAATGATATTGTTCTGAAGGTGTGACAGTACTATCCTGCACATCACAGTTAGAGCAATGGCCCTCCATAAAGACAAAGGCCCAGAAATTCCCTACCTTATCACCACGAGTTAGCGGCGCAATCCTGATGAAAAATGGCGGCCACCACAATAATGCCCTTCTCTGGCATGGGACTCAGCAGCCGCCATTTTGGTGAGGGCCTTAGCGCTGCTGATAGCAGCGCTGGCCCTGGAGTTGCAAATATCGAGAGCATGACATCAGTTGGCGTGCAACGCCGACTTAACTTCATGTTCTGTGAACTTCGACCGTAGCGCTGAGTTCAGCTCTGGGTCCTAAGCTCGCTCTGAAACGCGAATGGCAGCAGACTGACAGAGACGCTGTCAGCACTTATTAAAGGGATACAGACATCTTTCAGGTAAGTTTGCATTTAAGCTTTCGGACTGGATTTTTTGAATTTTATTTAAGTAGTGGCTTGGTGCAATACCTGTTAAAAGTTTATTAACTGTGCAGGGAGTGCAGGGTATGCTGTTGGATGCTTGCAAGGCCTCGGATAGTAAAGAAAGGCCTCTGAGAAGACAGAAAATGCTGGAAATACTCAGTACGTCAGGCGGCATCTGTGGAGAGAGAAGCAGAGTTCACATCTCAGGTCGAGATGCTGCCTGACCTGCTGAGTATTTCCAGCATTTTATGCTTTTATTTCAGATTTCCAGCATCCACTCGCAGAGGGAAGAGGAAGACGCAGAAGAGGAGGAAGCAGAAGAGGAGGAAGCAGAAGGAAGGCTGCAACCCAGACAGCCCCTTTCTGGCTGGGATATCAGGGATGGATTCATCTGCCTGCGGTACCACTGACCACAACCCCAATTCCCCTTTCAACATTTGTCCCACACCTTACCTTCCCTCTGTTACTGACCACTGGGCTAATGTAATTATCCACCAGCGCCAATTTACCGGTTCTGCCAGCGCCATCAATTTTGGCGGCCGTTAACTCCGGCCTGTGGTGGCACCAGCAGGTTTTTAGCGATGTGCAATTTCTATGCCAAAGAAAGTCAGTTATAAGACGTATAAACATTATCCAGTTGTCTACTCATGCCCTGGGTGCAATACTAGTTCATGAGCTCAGCAAGCCTCATTGAGAGTTTACTATCCAAGCTAACTTGTTGAGAATGGCCAATTTTCGAGAACTTAATCATATATTACTTAAATCACAAATATCGACTCATAATCCATGGGATATACTTTTGGCACCCCACAAGTGTGGATTAATGCCAACACTTACTGGTAATGATCTAATGTTATTGCTTTCCTCATGAGATCATTAAGTTTAATTTCTTTCAGCGCCCGAAGAATGTTCACATAAATAGAAAAACACTATTTAGTACATGAAATCTCCTTTACTGTTTAAAAATAGTCTCCTGTTGTTGATTCAAATTTATTTGCAGCTTGGCAGCCTCAAATGAGGATATCCTGATGAAATGCTCTGATGTGATGTGATTGCAACAAATCTCACCCTTCAGTTGTGTCAATGATGAGATCTGTGCTGCCGTTTGAAAGCTGAAGAAGAACCAGATGAAGAAGAGATTGGGGTCGATTATTGTCTTGTTACTGCTAATACAAGGAAACAGTGAATGCTCACCTGTTGCAGCCTAAGGAGGCAGCGGGACCAAGATTGAACCACCGACTTACCCCTGTTGGTCCACCCGATCTAAGTTTTGGGTGGACTTTGATTTAGGTGCCCAGCGCTCCCACTGGAACAGCTAGGGACCTCATTAATAGAAGCAAATCGGGGTCAAATGATGCAGTTAAGACTCCAAAACCATTTTCGTCTCTACCCAAGTTGCTACCACTAATTCCTCACCCAGCCCACAAACCGTGGGCTGTACAAGTCGGGAGGCAGCCATTTCCATTGGTATTTAAAGGGATCCTCACTTGCTCTCAGCTAAAACACTGCAAAGATTTAGGAGAGAGTTTGCTTGTATTAGATTATGTTTTTTTGCAACTTAGTTGTTTAAATTACAACTGTATAATTATTCACAGGTATTATTTACTGCTTTGTCAATTTAGAACCGTACAAGAATAAATGAGCCTTGAAATATATGTTTTAATAATAAGCAGAGGTAAAGAATAACTACAACCACAGAGTCAAAGCAGATATTCTTCTCTATTAGATGGGAAACAATGCCCAATGTTTTTGATTATCAGTCTTCGTTATTGTACTGGAAGCTTTATATTTCTGAAGGATCACAGGTTAATATATTTAATTTGTCTCAGCCCTAATAATGCACACATTCCTTTTTATGTAGGAATCATTTCAAATAGCTCTCATCTTTACATATAGAGCAAAATCAGCATTGATTGTGTGAACATATGCTTCAGTTAAAATAAAGCTTCTTAGGTTACAGCACTCAGATTCTGTGTATATGTACAAACCATTGTGGTTAGCATTATGAAATCACTCTCAACTCTGCTTTGAGCACGCAACAGGAAGCTAATCTGTGCTCGAGATGACATTTGGGACAGCACTGAACTGCGTCTGTGATTGCTTCCAGCAAAGCTTGTTTGTTCATCATCATCCAAAATCTCCTTTAAAATAAGCTGCAGACACAGAGCTGACAGCTGTGTGCATGAGAAGGAAAGCATTGAGAAGTAAACATTGATAATTTCAGAGGTGTCTTTTAAAAACATAACCATAAAATGTGCTGTGAGTGGTTCAGAACCAACTCATTCAATCCAGCAACTTGAATTTTAGCACCACAATATACTAAAGCAAATATACATGACGGAATTTAAATTCCTAAGCCATATTTTCAGCAAACCTTTTGTGAAAATAGCGAAACATCAGTATTCTGTTATTTTTCCACAACACAAGGTGAGTTTTCAAATAATAGAAGATTGCCAATTGTTAGTGGACAGGAAACAGTGACAATAAGTGCTGCACTGAATTGTAAGCACAAGGTTGTCCACATTTGTGTATTTACGGTCATTTACAAAGATCCAAATTCAGATCATCTCAAATTTGGAGTTACAATCCTAAAAAAAAATAGCATGTAAGCACAGAGTAACAGAATGTGCCATAAGCACCGTTTTCCATGGTGCGACCTATGTCGCTCAACATCCTGTCCCCTCGTCACCCATCTCCTTGCCAAACCCTAGTGAATTGGTTTCAAAAGCCTCATCCTTATTATCAACTCCCCTTATGATCTTGCCCTAAGCACCCCTTGTGAACCCCTACAGCACACACCATTCGATCCTCTAACTCTCTCTGCTCCACCTAAATATGGCTGCTTTTTCAGTCACTATGACTCTGGCACTGAATCTCCTGCCCTGAACCTTGCCACCTTATCTCTGTTTTCAAAAGCTCCTTATGATTCTATCCTGAAGGAAAAAAAATTGCAGGGCTATGGGGAAAGGCCAGGGAGTGGGACAAGCTGAAGTGCTTTCTTGCAGAGAGCCGGGATGGGCTCGATGGGCCGAATGGCCTCCGTCTGTGCTGTAATCATTCTATGATTGTATGATTGTATGATTCTAAAAGCTATGGCTGGGTAGAAGTGACTGCTGGCACTGGAGTCTGGACCGGAGTCTTAGAATCAAAGGTTATGTTCTGTTTATTTCTTAAAAAGAAAACAGAAAAAGAAATATTATAGTTTTTGAGTTTTGGTGGAGGAAGGAATGGTTTGATGGATATGTGTTTGATTACTTGATGCTTTTCTGAAGAATGTGCATCTATTTCCTTTGCTGGTTTTGGTGACTGAGAGACAAATGGTGATAGGTATATGGTTGACTCATGGTGATCTACGAGGAAGAAGAGCTGGAAGGGATTATTGGCCTGTGTTCATTGGTGGTGTTGGGAGGCTCCCCTACCTAGCAGTTTCGGGAAAGAAACCTCAGGTCCTTACTAGGACAACTTTCAATAGGTAGAGACAGACAGCAGATTACCACTGTCTGAAGTGGCTTGGAAAATCAAAACAATTAGCCTCAGGCTCTTGTGGCAGGACTTTCAGCAAAGTAAGAGAATTTAATTAATATAAGATGTCCCTTGTAGAGCTAACATCACCACAGTTTGTTTTTTAAAAGTATTCTGAAAATTAAGAGATTTCATGAGCCATTAGTGAAAGCACAATGATAAAAGTTATAGGAGGAAAATGTTATTGATGTTCCTATTAAAGTTTCTTTTTCCTCGTTGTTAACCCCACCCCTCTACTGAAAGTGCTGACTCCTGCTAGAGTTCCAGAGCTCACCACCCAAGTTGCCATTTTGCATGTGTGAGACGAGACAGCGAATTTTGGTAGCTTATTCAACATGAGCCCAGTCCGGACTTCACCCAATGTCCATGTATAAGCACTTTCAAGCAGGGGTTGCTGGAATCAAGAACAGTGATGTCCCCCTCCCTAACTCAGTGGTGCTGAAGCTAATTGCCAAATTCCTCTCACCACTCCAGGTGTCATCACCCAACTCAGGGATTGAACCAGTGAATTTCCTGGCCTGTATGACATTGTTCCACACTGAAAATTTGATTTAAACAAATAAACTATTGTCTGCATCAGACAGTAGTGTCATTTCTAATATAACATAACAGGCAGGTGGTGCTTCAGTGTCTGGAAGGCTGATGAAATTATTTGAACAATAGCAGCTCTGGAGTGAGACAGTGCAGGAAGATTGTCAAGCAGCGTGTGATAGGATTGATATTGTTTGGATTTTGTATTAACATATATTTTATTCTTGTTAAAGGTTGTTTCCAAAAGGAATGATTTGTTATTCCATGTGGGGTTGCATTATTAATTGGCTTTGGATGTTGTGGATTGTCAAAGACTACTTTTTGTATAAATCCGAGAGATGGTTTAGGCTGTGCTTTTTGAGTGATGTCCACTTTGTGCTGCAGATGTACTGTCAAGGATTCAGCTGGCAGTGTGTAGTGTTGTATCACCTTGTGTTTTTAAGAGGCACGTAACAGAATGCTGATGGTTGATAGGTTATTCCACGGCTAATTGTGGAATGTAGATTCGGGATCCTTTATAATGTTTTTTTCCTGATTAAAATAACAGAGACCTTTAAACATCCTAGAGGAAGAAAAGATAAAATAATTGTTAACTGGACAACTGCTTTATGGTTGAAAGGATCAAAATAATTTTACTCTAAATCACGCCAGTGCATCTACTCCAACACAATGGTTAAACAGAAGATACCATTGAGGAGGCCTGTGATTAGGATTATTTCAATAATAATTGGTGGAGACAAACTATGTTGGCAGAGTGGGAGCAGCTCTAAGTAATTTTCTGACCAGAATATCCAATGGAAAGAGAAAAGGTGTGTTAACATTTCAGGTGTAGACCATTTGTTGGAACTGGAAGCTGGAAGGTAAGTGAGCTCCTTTATAGGACTGAACAAAACAAAGAGGGAGGAAAGAACAACAGGTAAAAATAGGGATAAAAACAGAAAATTCTGGAAATACTCAGCAGGTCAGGCAGCGCCTGTGGAGAGAGAAACAGTTAACGTTTCAGGTCGAAGACCTCACAGATCCTGCCTGGCCTGCTGAGTATTTCCAGCATTTTCTGTTTTTATTTCAGATTTCTAGCATCTGCGGTATTTTGCTTAGGTAAAAGTAGAGTCAGGTTTGCTAACTTCTATCACAACAAAGCAGTTAATTGGTTTAATAGCTTGTTTAAAAAAAATCTTCAAAGAGGTGAAGAAGTGGTATAAAAACATAGGCGAGTGTTTTCCAGAACGGCAGAAAATGTAGACTAGCAAGCACAGAAACAGAAAAACCCAGCCTTACTTTCAACCAGGAAGCAAAATACAAAACATGACTAAAGGCAAAAATAGTGCCAAAAAGCTCCAAACAAGGAAGTAGATGGGCATAACAGGCAGCAAAATTGGGGATACAGCAAAAGGTTAATGAATAAACCAAGGTCATGCATAATACCTAGGAGAAGGATGAGATACTAAGTATAGACCTTCATCTGCTGGGTGCACACATCAAGAATTCAGGTGTGGAGGTTGGCAAGCCCAACGGGATTTTAAGGCCATTAATTGGAGCGCACATTCATAAAATATACACTGCTGTTCCTGAGGCTTGTGTTGAGCTTGATTGAAGCAGTATAGGAGGCCAAAGGTAGAAAGGTTAGAGTGAGAATGGGAGGCAGAGTTGAAGTGGAAGCTATAGGGAGGTCAGGATCATACTTGTGGACTGGACAGAGTTGCTTGGTAAAGCAAGCGCCCAATCCAGGTTTGGTCTCCTCAATGTAGAAGAGATTGCACCATATATAGCAAAATGCAATATACTAGATTGGAGGAAGTATACGCTAATTACTAGTCTCACATGTAAGGAGAGTTTGAACTCTGACATTAATTTGGAAAGAAGGGAATGGATAAGTATTGCATCTGCTGTGTTTGCATGGGAAAGTGCCAGGGAAAGTGTAACCAGAAGTAGGAGTGATGGGCCAAGACAAATCCTCACCACACAAGACATAAACAATTCATGGAGAATCTTCAGTATAGAAAGAAACTTCCTTATTCCAAAAAGACGGAACTCTACGTTAAGTTGTTGAATATGGAACTTATCCAAGTGGTGGTGCGGGAAACAATGAAATTATTCACAAATATGACAAATATCAATGCGACATAAGATATATTTATGTTTGTTTTATTATTTTAATTTGATTTTATTCAAGACTATTGTAAATGTAAAGGATGCTTTAGCATTCTTGATGACCTCATGTGGGACAGCTTCACATCTCTTCTCAGAGGTATTTGCCCACCATGTTGAAAATTTCTTTTGTCAGGGTTCCCAGTTAACACAGGATTCCTGTATTCATTGGAAACAATATCTCCCCTCAAAAGCCATTAGGCTAGTCTTTGCTTAATGAATGTGAGCACTGCAATCTGAGAGCAATATGCGTTGCGTGTGTTGGAAGGTGCTGTTTTAACTGTGAATAATCACTAGCTATGAAACAGAAAGCATTTATTAATTACTCAACAAACTAAAGAGAGTAAAGAATTTGCTTTTTATAGCAGCTTATCAGGACGCCCCTAAGCACTTCAAAAAGTAATCAGTTGGTTGTGAAGTGCAGTCGCTGTTGTTACGTTGCAAATGCGGTGGCCAATTTGTGCACAGCAAGGTCCCATAAACATAAGTGAATTAATGACCACTTGATCTGTTTTTGGTGGTGTTGGTTGAAGGAGGAATGTTGTCCAGAACATGGGAGAATTTCCTGCTCATCTTCAAATAATAACATGGGATCTTTTACTAGCATCACATTTGGAATGTTTTCATATTTATTTTACAGAGAAAAATGTTTAAACTGTTTCGCGGGGCGGGTGGGGAGTGAAGGGTAAGTAGCCTCCGCCAGAATGGTGAAGTCTGAGGCTCTCGAGATATTGGTTCTTGGACCTCATTGTCATAGACCCGGCACAGCAAAACAACCCACTGGAAAGTGTGAAGAAAAATCAGGCCGCTGCTAACGTTGCAGCTTTATATTGCTGCAAAGAACAGCTGTAGACTCGAGTCAAATCTGTCAGTTGCCACACTTCTCAGAGATTGACCTCAGTGCCTGCATGTAGGCGCGATATGTTCCTCAAACATCCTTCTTTTCGGACAAGTACCCATGGGTTCTGGGTCCCATGACTCTGGAGTCCTTGGCAGCCTTCTCCTCGGCTTCCACTGCGAAGGTGGCACTTCCTCACACTCTCCTCACTCCTCCAAGTCCCTCGTGCTCTGTGAATCACCCAGTGCCTTATCCTACCCTCCACCCTGTGTGAAAATTGGACACCTGGGAAAGCGAAAGAAAGTGCTGCAGGTGGCGATGTATAGATTTGGGGGCAGAGAAAGATGGAGCAGGATCACACAGCTGCATAGGAAGCTGTCTCATTCTCAGACTCCTCTATCTCATCATCGTCATCGTCAATGTAACAAGGGAGAAATATCTTCCCAACTTCTTCTCCTCCTCCTCATCATCATCATCTTCCTCCTCCAGTGCCCTCCAACCCTCATTGCTGTGCTGGATCTGCAGGCAAAGATGGTAGCAGCTAATAATGGGTGAGCATAACTCCTCGGTATTAAGGAAACAGAACAGGAGGTAAAAGTGTGGTGCTTCAGAAGGATGTCAGGGCGACAGTGTAGGTGCTCAATCACTAACCTGGCAGCAGCAAGATGTCATGGACCTTACCATCTCTGATGGCAAGAGCCGAATGATTGTCCACTAGCTCCATAGCCTTCTTCTCAAAGGAGATGAAGGTTTTAAAGGTAGTGATGCCTTCTTTGGCAGATTGTGAATGAGGGTAAGGCTAGCAGTTGATGAGTGTGTGCCAAGTGGTATGGGAGAGGTGAAGTAAGAGAGGTGGAAATTTGCGGCTGTTAAAATGGAGGTAGAGGTTTTCAGGTTATGCATGTAAGTAATTGCAATTAGGGGAGCTGTGTAGCCATTGTGTAGGAAACCAAGTTAGAGTCCCTCAGAACCAGAGTGCACAGTGAAGAGTTAGTTGTGCAAGTGTTGCTTTAAGAGGGTGAAGAGGGTGCTGGTGGTCAGGGTGGGCAATGAAGAAAGGGAGACAGTGCCCAGTGTGTTCGCTTGCCAGCCCTGGTGAGGTAGCTGAATTTTTTGACGCACTGCTTGGCAGTCCTGGGATGAGAAAGTTGGCACTCAGTGCACGAGTTATGTTCTTGGCTGGCTTGTTGGCACCGAAACTCTGGTGTCCATGTCTCTTGTCTTCAGTCTCCTCGAGGAGGGCTTGGAGGTCTGCATCTGTAACAGATTTGTCTTCTTTTCCTGAAAGGGGCCCTGCCCTGTTGCCCTCTGGGTACAGATGGTGCTTCAGTGGTTATTATTCTATAAGACATAACATGAAGTTATTTGAGAGTGTAAGAGCCAAGCACCGTTCCTCTCTTACTTGTGTGTGTCCCAGGCTGCTGCTGAAGAGTGCAGGCTGAACTGTCTTTTTAAAGGATGTACAGAAGTTTCCATGTAGTTTAGCTCTTTACATCCATTTTACACTGGTTGTACGCCAAAGACTAATCCGATGGGTATGCAAATGAGAAGACCCAGGAAACTCGTGTATATCTTCCTTTGCAGGCCACCGGTGCCATATTTTTTAAAGTTGCAACTGTAGCATAACTCACCAAGGAAATTCTAGGCCTAAGATTCTGATTCAGATAGTCAAGGTCAGGAAGGAATGCATGGTGAAGCAGTCAGGAGCAGCCAGTAGAGGTGGCAGCAGAGGAACAGGAACCAGTTGAAGGGAGACCCAGGCACAGATGGCAGGGATCAGAGATTCTTACCTTACAGGGGCTGCCTATTAGAAGGGCTTCATGCAATCTTTTGAGAATGTTCAGAGCACAGTACATGGTATGTCAGAGAATCTGCATAGGATCCATCTTTTGGGAAACATTAAACCAAGGCTCCTTCTGCCTGTTCAGTTGGAAATAAAAGATCCCAAGTCACTATATGAAGAAGAGCAGGGAATTCTCCCAGTGTCCTGGCCAACTTTTACTGCTCAACCATCACTGAAAGTAGATGAACTGGTCATTTATGTCATTGCTATTCAAGGGACCTTGCTGTGCACAAATGGGCTGCCATATTTGCATATGTAACAACGACGACACATTGGGGTAAATTTTCGTATTCACCACCTGGGCGGTAACCTGGTGGAGCGCATTGCCCGCCCATTGTAGAAACTGCCCAATTGTCACTAGGTTATTGCCCAGGTCATGAAGATGAAAATTTAGCCCATTGTTGCCATCAGTAATTTTCTGGACATTGTGGAATTCTACAACCAGAAGAACTAGTGTCATCGTCTGTTGCTGCTTTTCCATAGGGACAATGATGAAGCTGTCTGCCCTGATGAACAAAACATCAATGACTATGTTAAAGGTGCTATATAAATGCAAGTTGTTGTTCTTGTTGCTGATGCATAGGTGCACTGTGGATTGACTGATGTTACAGCGGTTCCCTGTGATAGCCTGGAAGGAGTTGGAGGCATAGATTTGATAGTGATTATGACCTTGACTGCTAGTGGTAGTCCCTGCAGTGGGTGCTTTCTCCAAATCAGCTTGCAGCATATGGCACAACTCCATCAATGCCTCCCTGGTGAAAGTTGACCTGTGAAGGCTGTTCTTTTCTGGCAGTTCTAGTAGCTGCACTTGGGTGGATAAGGCTGGCTATAGTCAGTCCGCTTTCGGTGCAGATGACCTTCCCTGACATGGATATTGGAATACAGAGTAGAATTTCTAAACTTGCCGATGACACCAAACTTGGGGGTGTGGCAAACAGTGAGGATGATACCAATCGACTGCAGCAGGACATAGAAAGGCTAGCAGTATGGGCAGACAAGTGGCAGATGGAATTTAATACAGAGAAGTGTGAGGTGATGCATTTTGGCAGAAGGAACAGGGAGAGGCAATATACACTTAATGGCACAGTTTTAAAGAGTGTGCAGGGACAGAGGGACCTGGGAGTTAATGTGCATAGGTCCCTGAAGGTGGCAGGACATATTGAGAGAGTGGATATCAAAGCATATGGGATCTTGGGCTTCATAAATAGAGGTATTGAGTACAAAAGTAGAGAAGTTATGCTGAACCTTTATAAAGTGCTGGTTAGGCCACAACTGGAGTATTGCATCCAGTTCTGGTCACCACACTTTAGGAAGGATGTGAAGGCCCTTGAGAGGGTGCAGAGGAAATTTACCAGAATGGTTCCGGGGATGTGGGATCTTAGCTACAAGGACAGGTTGGAGAAGCTGGATTTGTTTTCATTAGAGCAAAGGAGGTTGAGGGGTGATTTGATAGAGGTATACAAGATTATGACGAGTTTGGAATGTGCAAAGGCACTTTACACAGGCCAAAAAGATTGGCTGGAAAATTATGCAATGCATGAATGCAGTAGAGAACCAGCAAAATAGAACATCACACCACGAGCCAGAATCACACCAGGCAGAAAATATTCCCCATACTATCCTCATCAAATCTCAGTATGTGATACCAAAGTCATACTGAAGTAGAGGTAAGAAGTACTGACCAAACATTGAATAATATGACTATGGTTAGAGATGTCTCATGTGTGCCCATTGTTCACTTTGATCACTGACGTTATAGGCCTCAAACAAGGTAAAGGAGTAAGAGAGCATGAAAGACAAGGAGAAATACTGTTGGAAATATTTACTTGCCAGGGACCAATTACCTGCTATTGATTGAGCAACAATGTGTGCAGGACTTCTGCCTCATCAAAGATGCACTCACTGACATCTGCTACATATTCAGTTAAAACCTGAACTGTCTATCACTGATTTCTACAGCCGTACTGATAGCAGTTAAAGTAGTTGTTGGGAGCAGTTCCCCCACCACAGGCCTTTTTCAGAGAATGTTTGTACAGTCTGAAATTGAATCATGTTGAGGAAATGATGGGTGCACTTCTACTTAAAGAGAGAGATGCAGCCACTTCCCAACATCATGAATGGTGAAGGTTACAGCCCAGTAGCACCCTTATGCCACTGTTGGATTTCCTTGCTGCTTTGAAGCTGTAGATTTCACGGTCCCGATAATAACTTGGAGGCGCGTTGCGAGCGAGGGAATCGGATATCATGTGGGAAACCAGGAAGTAAGTTCAGCGCGTCTGTCAGTGGCATTTTAACACAGCCACCTCATTATCATTTTACTTCTAGGTTTGCCGTTGATTGCACAGCAGCAGGCATGATGAGGACCCGCATGTCACAATCTCAGTTGGAGTATTTAAAGAGCCAATCCAAAGATAGAATTTGGAGGAGTTGGGAGTTGGAAGCAAGAGAAGACAGACTGTGAGAATGGATTCAGGACAGTCAAAGGCTGCACCCCGCTTCAATGACACCTCCCTTGATGTGCTGCTGGAGGCAGTGAGGAGCCGGAGAGCAATGGGAGGAAGAAACCTGCTGCTGCCACAAAGAAGGTGTGACTGGAGGTGGCCCAGGAGGTTAGCAGCAGGGGTGTGGTGCCACGCTTCTGGATTCAGTGCAGGAAGCGGTTTAATGACCTAAGCAGGTCATGAAAGGTGAGTACAGTTGCACATTCACCTACATCCTGCTGTGGGTATCATCACCGCCTCCACTCTGCTTTGCCAAGCCTACTCCATCACATCACTCCTCACACCCACTTACCTTGCTAGCGCACCCATCCTTCTCTTTCTATGCACTTCCTTACATCCCCATCTATCCATCCACCGCTGCCACTTACCCTGATCGTTATGCAATTTAATGCCTCTCCCAGTTAGTCACCTCACCAAATGCACTCCATCCATTGGCTGAACACATGCCATTACAGTCAATCATAGATCTGCTCTTTCCCCTGTTGCAGGAGAAAAGTGCACAGAACACAAGTGGTAGGAAGAGAACCAGAGGTGGTCCTCCACATATCACACAGTTGACAACTGCAGAGGAGGAAGCGCTGGAGATCAGTCGCGTCTCGGCATCCCTGACTATCAGAGATGGGGAGATGGGGACCTGGTGACAGAATCAAATATAATGTACACTCATGTCATATGGCACTCAGTCATGTTGACGTGATTTCAGCAGGGAGTGAAATATGATCATCTTCAAAATGGTAAGTTGCAACATTCTTACCTTGCCAGTACTAATTCATATTTTTTTTATCTCCAACAGGGCCTTCATGCATGCAACCCGTGGACGACGAATCCTCAGAGGAGCGGATTCCTTCTGAGGGTGCACTATCACAGTGCTGATTCCTTCTGAGGGTGCTTACCATGCACCAGATCAGATACTCACACTTCGGTGGAACCAGTTAGACAGAGAGTTGGGTATTCAAGAGCAGACAGTGGTGGCAGGAACAGCAGTGGCGAGTCTGTGTTGGAGGGCACAGGCTTCTCCAAGCTCTGCTTAGCTGGACACAGATTCTGTAGCCTGGCAGCCAACAATGTGGACAAGTGCGAAGTTATCCACCTTGGGTGCAGGAACGGGAGGGCAAATTATTATTTAAATGGCAATAAATTGGGAGAGGGGGAAGTACAGAGAGACCTGGGTGTTCTTGTACACCAGTCACTGAAGGCGAGCATGCAGGTGCAACAGGCGGTCAAGAAGGCAAACGGTATGCTGGCCTTCATAGCAAAAGGGTTGGAATACAGGAACAGGGATACCTTGCTGCAGCTGTACAGGGCACTGGTGAGACCACACCTCGAGTACTGTGTACAGTTTTGGTCGCCTCATCTGAGGAAAGATGTTCTTGCCATGGAGGGGGTGCAGCGGCGATTCACCAGGCTGATACCAGGAATGGCGGGATTGACCTATGAGGAGAGACTATGTAGTTTAGGGATGTACACACTGGAGTTTAGAAGATTGAGAGGGGACCTCATAGAAGTGTATAAAATTCTGACAGGTCTAGACAGACTAGATGCAGAAGGAATGTTTCCCTTGGCAGGTGAGAACAGAACTAGAGGACATAATTTAAGGATAAGGGCTAAACCATTTAGGACAGAAATGAGGGGGAATTTCTTCACTCAGAGGGTGGTGAACCTGTGGAACTCATTGCCACAGAGGGCAGTGTACGCCAGCTCATTAAATACATTTAAGAGGGAATTAGATATATTTCTACAGGCAAAAGGGGTTAAGGGTTACGGAGAGAAGGCGGGGACGGGCTACTGAATTGGAGGATCAGCCATGATCTCATTAAATGGCGGAGCAGGCTCGAAGGGCCGGATGGCCTACTCCTGCTCCTATCTTCTATGTATCTATGTAATGTAAAGGAGAATGATTGAGGAGCAGCAGAGAATGTGTGATGCACTGAGAGACCTTCAAAGCACACTGACCATGATTGCAAAATGGAGGAGTCCGCCTCAAGCATGAGTGAGATGATGTCACAGAGCATTGCGACAATGTCTTCTTACATGATAGACTGGCCAACTGCATGGAACATCAAATGCGGCAATCAAATGAGTCCATGCATGCCTTGACCACGGCCGTGCACATTCTGGATGCCAACATGTCTGTCACCATAAATAGGATGACAGATACCTTAGCTTTGACCTTACAGCACCGCACTGATCTACACCAAAGTGCAAAGTGGTAGCAGTGAAGTGCGACTGACCCATGAGAGGGATGATGGCGAAAGGGGACCTGGAAGTGGAGTCTTCACTTGAAGCGCTTTCACTTCTCGCCCTTTGCCCCCCTCCATCCCCAGTCAGTACCCCACATGCTGCTTTGTCTCCCAACAGCCGAGTCTGCCCCTGCACAGGTGCAGGTGGAGCAGTCTTTGGCGGGGCCCTCACGGACTCCAAAACCCAGAGGTCATCAGCCAAGAGCATCTCAGCATCAGAGCTGGGATCTAAGCAGCCTGACTCTACCTCTGCTATAGCCACAGAGCTTGCACCACGTAGAAGAACCAGGAAAAGGAAGAGTAAAGATTTGTAGTTGCACAAGGGTATGCACATGGGTGTTGGAGAAATGTTATGTTGTGAAGTTTCTGTTCTTTAGTATAATCACATAAAATTTATCAGTTTGCACGACTTTCCAGTGTTGCTCAATCTTGGTTGCTGGGTGGCAACTCGCCTTTTAACTTGCTTGATGATGAATGGGAAGACATGAATTGATGGGGACCAATGAGGGGATATGCAAGGGGTGGTTGATTGTTTGTAGGACTGCTTTGTGTTCATGGCATTTGGTGGGGGTGGGGGGGTGTGGTGGGAAGAGGGGCTGTTGCATGTGGTTCTGACATGGGTCCACTGGTGCAACCTAAGTGAACCTTGCATTACTAAGGGCATCCCTGGCGTTCCAGGTTGCAATGTGAGCAGCTGGTGGGACATTGCCCTCATCATCTTCCTCCTCGTCTTCCACCTCCTTGGAATCATCCGAAGATGATCTGAGCTCTGCACTTTGTTCCTCCTGCAGTCCACACCTCACAGCTGCACAATGTTATGCAGAGCGCAGCACACCACGACCATTCTGGACACCCTGGCTAGTGATTACTGAAGGGCACCTCCAGATCTCTCTAAGCACCTGAAGTGCCATCTTTAGCATGCTGATGCCTTGTTCAATCTCACATCTGGTGGTCATATGGCATTCATGGTAGCACTGTTGGGCTTCATTGATCGGGTTTCTGATGGGAGTCATCAGCCAAGTTTGAAGTGGGTATCCCTTGTCTCCAAGCAGCCATCCCTTAAGTCTGCTTGCAGGTCCGGAGAAATCGGGGAACTTGGACTGCCACAGGACAAAAGCATCATGGCAGCTCCCCAGGAATCTTGTGCACACCTGCATAAATATCTTTTTGTGGTTGCACACCAGCTGCACATTGATGGAATGGAAGCCCTTGTGGTTCACGAATACTCCTGGTTGATCCGGGGATTGCCACTTGTGTGCAGACAATGACACCCTGCACCTGTGGGAAGCCAGCCAGAGACGCAAACCTGAGCGCCCACTCATTCTGACTGGCATCGTCGCAGGCGAAGTTCACATAATCGCCGGCCCTGGAAAACAAGCCATCGGTCACCTGTCTTATGCATTTGTGGGCCGCTGACTGGGAGATTCTGGCTATATCTCCGGCAGAGCCCTGGAAGGATCCAGAGGCAAAAAAGTTGAGGGTGGTGGTCACTTTGACAGCCACTGGTAATGCATGGCTTCTTCTAGGAGGCTGCAGATGTCTGCCACGACCTGACGCGACAACTTGAGCCTCCGGAAGCACTGCTGTTCCGACATATCAAGGCAACTCAGCCTCTGCCTGTACATCAGTGTCTCCTGTGAGCTGCACCTCTCTGCAGCTCCCCTCTCTGATGTCCAACTGCAGGTCTCTCAACAGCAGGCTGCTCCTGCTGCTAGTGCTGGTCAGATTGCTCCTTGTCCGAGATCCAATTTAAGGCAGCCAAGGCGCCACACATCCTGATGCGATTCAGAAAACCTCCAAAGTGTAGAAGTAACCTCTCAGCAAAAGTATTGTAAACAAACCCTTTCCCATTAGCAGGTAAGAAAGTAGCTGTGAGCACTGAGTATTTATTGCAGTATTTCCATGAGTTTGAATCAAGCCCCTCAATTACCGTTCTGTTCATAGACTCGTAGAATCATAGAATTTACGGCACAGAAGGAGGCCATTCGACCCATCGTGTCTGTGACGGCTGAAAAAGAGCTATCCAGCCTAATCCCACTTTCAAGCTCTTGGTCCGTAGCCTTGTAGGTTATGGCACTTCAAGTGCATATCCAAGTACTTTTTAAATGTGATGAGTATTTCTGCCTCTACCACCCTTCAAGCAGTGAGTTCCAGACCCCCACCACCTTCTGGGTGAAAAAAGTTCTCTTCAACTCCCCTCTAATCCTTCTACTAATTATTTTAAATCTATGCCCCCTGGTTATTGACCTCTCTGCTAGGGGAAATAGGTCCTTCCTATCCACTCTATCTAGGCCCCTCATAATTTTATACACCTCAATCAAGTCTCCTCTCAGCCTCCTCTGTTCCAAAGAAAAGAACCCCAGCCTATCCAATCTTTCCTCATAGCTAAAATTCTCCAGTTCTGACAACATCCTTGAAATCTCCTCTGTACCCTCTCTAGTGCAATCACATCTTTCCTGTAATGTGGTGACCAGAACTGTACACAGTACTCTAGCTGTTTTATACAGTTCAAGCATAACCTCCCTGTTCTTATATTCTATGCCTCAGCTAATAAAGGAAAGTATCCCATATGCCTTCTTAACCACCTTATCTGCCTGTCCTGCTACCTTCAGGGTTCTGTGGACACGCACTCTCAGTATCCTACCATTTATTGTGTATTCCCTTGCCTTGTTAGCCCTCCCCAAATGCATTACCTTGCACTTCTCCGGACTGAATTCCATTTGCCACTTTTCTGCCCACCTGACCAGTCCATTGATATCTTCCTGCAGTCTACAGCTTTCTTCCTTACTATCAACCACATGGCCAATTTTTGTAACATCTACAAACTTCTTAATCATGCCCCTACATTGAAGTCTAAATCATTGATGTATACCACAAAAAGCAAGGGACCTAGTACTGAGCCCTGCGGAACCCCACTGGAAACAGCTTTCCAGTCACAAAAACATCTGTCGACCATTACCCTTTGTTTCCTGTCACTGAGCCAATTTTGGATCCAACTTGCCACTTTCCCTTGGATCCCATGAGCCTTTACTTTTCTGACCAGTCTGCCATGTGGGACCTTGTCAAAAGTCTTGCTAAAATCCATGTAGACTACATCAAATGTGCTACCCTCATCAACCCTCCTTGTTACCTCCTCAAAAAATTCAATCAAGTTAGTCAGGCATGACCTTCCCTTAACAAATCCATGCTGACTGTCCTTGATTAATCTGTGCCTTTCTAAATGACGATTAATACTGCCCCTCAGAAAATTTTTCCAACAATTTGCCCACCAGCAAGGTTAGGCTGACTGGCCTGTAATTACTCGGTCTATCCCTTTCTCCCTTTTTAAACAAGTTCTCGCCTTGCTTTCACTGGCAAGTTTCAGGAAGCCCGGGAAACCCGTGGATATGTCGTTAAACTTAAAAGTGTATTGAAATATCGCTCCAATTGAGCGATTACCATATGTTAATAGGCAACCTGCCTCTCATGAGGGGGTTGTGCACAAGCAGCCTAATGCACCCGAGTTAAACGTGGAAGTCGCTGGGTTGAAGCTGGCTTCCCGCTGTGCTGGCATTTTTACTGGATTTAACCCCCACCCGCACCTAAACCCACACGCTCCTCCAGGTTAAAATTCCCCCAATGTGTCAGTGGCTATCAGATCCAAATGGCCAGTAGTTTTCTTAGTCTTTTCTGCAAGTTAGACGATTTTTGCAAGTTAACCATTTTTTTTGCAGTTGTGATATATCAGTAATAAATACTACATGGTAACATGTGATGAAAAGGGCCCTTATGCAGCTTTTAAACAGCTAAAACATCTGACATGGGATTGACAGTTATTTGTGGGGCAAATAATTATTTATAACAGGTGTGTAATTGTTTATATATTAAGAATAAAAAGAATCATTTTGTACACTGTCAGCTTAATTTATAAACAATAGTAAATTACCATGGGAGAATACAGACAATATTGTAGTTATGCCTCAGTGATAAATAATCTCTACTTGCACATATTTACCATATAGGCACCTTAGCGCCCTCATCCATGATTCCTCACAGAATCACTTTATTCTCCCATCTCCCAGCCACGGTAGCTACAGCCTCAAATCCTATAGCAACTCTCTAATTGTGCTTGGCTGACTGCATCAGGCTTCATACAGATCTAGGGTAGGGTTTTTCAGTGTTTAGCTACAATTGCAATCAGATGCAACCCATAAACACTTCTACATGATTCACTTAATAGGTCACAAGGGAAAGGGGAACACGAGGACACAATTAACTGGAACATTCTGTAACTAAAACAAATAACAAATCCAATTTTCAGATAAAACAGCTGTATGTATTTCTTCCAAATATAGTAAACACACACATAAATTATCTCAGGTAAATTGCAGTTCTGTATAATGCTCCTTGTTTTGGACTAATGGCTATAATTTTACCTTCACCACTCATGTACATATTGGCTGAAAACCAGCTCAAGTCTGTATGTCTGCAATTCATCTGTGACTGTGTATTTTGTATATTTAATTAACTTGAGTAAATGCTTACAATTATATTTTTTATCTAGCTATAAAAGGGATTATTACAAGTGTAAAGGATATATTAATATTTCTGTACAAGCCATCTCTCATCTGATGTGGGTGACTACCACCTTGAAGATTCCTGCTGCAGGAATGAACTAAACTCATTGGCCCTGAATTTCCGCTGGGTTCTCCCAACATCCCACTACAGATGCCAGAGAAATGCCATAAATTGCCATCTTTAGCAATTTACTCTGTTTCTCTCTGGGTTGTGTCGCCAAAGAACCCCACAGAATTTCTGGGTGATTGGAACCAAAACAAAGCATCTCACTAACATGGGTCACAAAACCAACATTACAATTTGTCTTCATATCAAGGCACAGAGCTAAAAGCTCATTCCAGCTCTATGGCTTAGTGCTGCAATACCATACACTTTGCATTGAGTTGAACCTGTGAGTTTGATGCCTTTTCCTTCGCTGAGGGAATTTTCAAGATAGTGACTGAAATGGATCCATGAATTTCCAGTGGAACTACTGGAACAAAAGAAAATAGTCCAGGTTATCTTATTATTTTAGGTGCATGGAATAAATTCAATATTGGATATATGTCAGATGCTTACTGGTCACATGGGTTGTATGGGTATTTTTTTCGAACCATGGACTGAAATGTTGAGCAGAAGGCTCCACATGTTGAAACAAACAATTTTTAGAACCAACTCCTAACTGACAGAACAGTAAAGATTGCTTTTTACTGATGTCACAAAACACAAGGTAGGGTCTGCCTTAAGCAGAGCAAAACATGGCTCATTTTAAAAATAAAGTTAATCTGAAAATGCACCAGCGCAATCCTGGCAGTTGTGTTGGGATCGCGCCAGGCTGTGTCTCTAGCATTGATTCTGCCAGAATTTGCATGGTCAGCAGGACAGCACCTCATTAACATGGGACTAGTAGGTCCAAACACCACTTCTGGTGTGTCTCCAACGCCCCTGCCAGTAGCTGCTGGAAATTCTGGTGCATGCCTGCCCTTGAGAGGGGAGTTGCCCAGGTCAACCTCCCTGCCCCCAATGCTGGCCACCGTCTCTGCGGCCCCTTTGTAAGCAGGTCAATCTTTTTAAAAATTAACAAAAGGAATCCTTTTGTTTGAGGGCCACTTCCCTGGTCTCCTTCTGGAGGTCGGTGTGCCTCAATTTACTCAATATAAATAATACGCCATGTCCTGACTGAGCCAGTGCAGTGGGAACTCCTGACATAGTGTCCCTGCTACTGGCTCCCCTCCCTTGGTGCCATTTGCTTTGTAAGAGCCTGACAGAACTTCCGGCTCTTTCAATTAAATAGGAAACTCCCTGAAATGTCGGAGACACAGCGCAACCAGTTTCTGTTGTTTTCCAGGGGGTTCCACTGGTCTCCTGCCAGAGTTACGGAAGGAGACTGGCGGAACCCCCAGGGAATTCTGGCCTCATTATATTTATATAGTGCACTACAGATACACAGTATGACAGTTTGTTATTTGTCCTTTCTTGATCCCAAACCTCTTATACATCCATCTTGGGGGATATTGGCATAAAAAAGTGACAGTTGTTTCTTCACAAATGTAATCTAATTTTTGCAATGATCTGTTGATCTACTTTATATATCCATGTGGCACTAGAGTGAACAGTTCTCTGGGGATTTCCTGGCATGTTTATGGAGGGGAGATCCTAAAATTATAGAATCATAGAATGATACAGCGCAGAAGGAGGCCATTCAGACCATTGTGCCTGTGCTCTTTGAAAGAGATACATCAATGCAGAGGAATGAAATGCTTTTACACTTCAGGCACATCAAGTTCAGATACAGCACAGTTAAATGCAGAGTAGCCACAATGATGCACCTCAGCCCCAAGCTCAGGAGAGTGCCCCTGTTGCAGTACTGTGAATTGTATGTTCCTTGAATTAGCTATCTATGATAACCTCTTATGCTTTTCTGAGGGAAACTGCCAATTTAGTATCAATTATTGTTGCATTACAGTCAATTTTATGCTATCGTCTTGCTCCCACAACTATGGCATCGAAATCTTCTAATTTCAAGATTCATTTAGGATCCTTACAGACATCAGAGAGAGGAGACTTTCATCCCACCAGTCTGGGCTGTGTTCAAATCCTTGTCCCAGAAGTGAAAGGTCAGTTCTATAACTGCAGCACTGGCCCCCTATACTACCTTGACATAAAACCACAAATATTTCTGTGTTTTCCTACATCAAGGCCAGGAGCAATCAGTCTTCATTACATGAAGACAGATTTTGCAACTATGTACTTATTGCAAAGTTCTGACAATTTTTCAAAACATTTTGTTCTGAGGTGATGAAAAGGATCAACAGGAAGCTATATGCCGCAATGAGAGCTCAAAGATGTCAGTCGGAAAGACAGACTTGGCTTTTCAGTAAAGCCTGATTGCTTAAAAATGCATGAAAAACATCCTGATGACACAGGATTGACGGTTATTTTGTGGGGAAAAGAATTATTTATAGCAGACATGTAATTGTTTATATATTACGAATAAAAAGAATGTAATAGCTGCTCAAAATATGTCAGTCAGTTTGTTGAAATCTTTCATATTAGTGCAAGTTATTGTCACTCAAGTTCAAAGATGACTTTAATCAATCATTTCCTATAATATTCAGGTGGACAGACGAACTATTTAATGCGGGATTTTGTTACATGCTTTGTCATATTATGAGGTCATTATCAACTCTACTGTGGTGCAACAGCCTTCAACTTACACAACGCAAAGGAGTGCCAGCCAGTGGAGGAGGTGAGAAGAGAATTAGATGCTGGGAGGGCAAAGGGAAGGTTACGCACAGTTACAGGTTGCTGGCAAAGGGGAAGTTAGAGCAGGATTAAAAGCCATAGGGGAGGGCGGGGGAAGAGGGAGGATGAGGAGAGGGAAGAGAGGGAACAGAGAGGAAGGAAGGGAGAGGGGAACAGAAACTGGAGAGGGAGAGGAGAGAAGGGAGTGGGAGAGGGGAGAAGAAGGGAGAGGGGAGGGCAGGGCGAAGGGGAGGTGAAAGAGACAGAAAGTGAAGACTGGCTTATAATGATTCTCAATTTTAAAAATAAATAACATTGGGTTGCAAAGCATTAATAGGCTCTAGGACTGTCTGAGTGCATTGATGTGGCTTCGAGAGTGGTAACCACGGGGCAGAGAGGGTAGGAACTGGCCAGGGAGTGGCTAAACACCGGGGAGACTGGAGAATAGGGTGGGGTGGGTGTGGGGACCAGCATTTCCTGCAGAGCCGGGAGCAGCAGCAAAGTGGTGAGTGGGAGCGGCACTGAGGGAGGAGCAAAAAGAAAAAAGAAAAGACTTGCATTCATATAGCACCTTTCATGACTTCAGGACGTCCCAAAGCACTTTACTGCCAATGAAGTACTTTTGAAGTGGAGTCACTGTTGTAACGTAGGAAATGCGAGAGCCAACTTGCGCACAGCAAGCTTCCGCAAACAGCAATGTGTTAATGACCAGATAATCTGTATTAGTGATGTTGATTGAGGCATAAATATTGGCCAGGTTGCCGGGGATAACTCCATTGCTCTTCTTCGAAATAGTGCCATGGGATCTTTTATGTCCACCTGAGAGAGCAGACAGGGCCTCGGTTTCACGTCTCATCCGAAAGGCGGTACCTCTGACAGTGTAGCACTCCCTCAGTACTGCACTGGAGTGTCAGTCTATATTTTTGTGCTCAAGTCTCAGGAGTGGAACTTGAACAGCCAGTAAAGGGATGAGTGTAACCTGGGGACCTTACTGTGTGTAAATAGTGAAAGATTATTTCCATTGGTGGGTGAATGGGGAACTAGGGAATGGAAACCAAGGATTCTCACTGGAAAAAATGAGGGGGAGGAGGAAGATTCTTTGAACTGAGGGCTAATAGACCGTTGGATACTTCACCACATGTGGCTATTAAGGTAGAGACTAAAACTATATTTCAAAGGGAATGGGATAAATATTTGATTATGAGATTAGCTGTCATGTGGTCAGAATGTCACGTGATCAAACCGCCAGGAATGCCTCCAACCAGAGTTGGCAATCTTAGTGGGTGCTGGCCTCCTGGAAACAAATTGAGGGAGTCCTCGGCTGTTACTACTTAAAAAAAATGACTGTTACGTTCGGGCCTGGCCTGGACTCCCTGCTCCCTCACTTGTGCTACAATGGAGGCTGGCACGCTTCTTCTCCCTGAACACACTGGCCGACAATATTATGCTGAGCTACTTGAAGACCCGAGGGCATGGGCCAGCATTGAGACTGCTCACACTTTGCCCCACCCCCAATGAAATGGCTGCCCAAGTGGATGGAGATTCTACTCTTTACTAGGCCTCCTGGAAATGGCAGAGACCTGGCGCAACCCTCGAGAAGTTTTGACCCCGTCACCTGAGCAGTTTAAGGAAATGAAAATGTGTCAGAGTGGGGAAGAGAAAGCTGAGTAATTTATCGCTGCAAAGCTACCTCATGGCCAGTGTGTAGAACTGCAGCATCACAGGTGGTCACATTAATGGGAAAATCATATTAAAAACAGGGCAGGCATCACTAGATGCGGGCACAATTAACCAGAAACCTCACAGGCACTGTTGTTATAGGACTTTTGAAATGAAAAATGACTGGACATAAGCAATTTTAATAATATATAGATTATTTTCAGCAAAGTAGAAGCCACAAATACTGAATAATTTTTCATCTTTGTGCTTAACTCCTACAGTTCCTTGCAGCAATGATGGCAGCTTTCTTTCTGGTTCCTCACAGGACTTTTCCTGTGAGGCCTTCTCTCCAGGTCATTATCTGCATCAACAGATCCCTCTCGGCAGCAATGGTGGTTTCCCTCCAGGTCTTTTTCAGCACTGCTGATGGATTCTCTTAGCGGCAGTGGCTTTTCTCCAGGTTTCTCTGCAGCTGTGGTAAAACCTCTCACCAGGTGACTCTCACCATCAACAGTCCCCTTTCTGCTGCAGCAGTGGCTTCCATCCAGGTCTCTCTCAACAGTGAGGCACTGAGGCCAGGACTGAAATGAGTGCAGGGTCCATTTTTCAATAATAACATTATTATTATTTAGAAGCCCTAAATTTGTTTTCCCTTGTCAGAGCTTGCGATGGACAAGCTCCGATTGGTATTCCTGGGCCTTGAGCAGCCTAAGGGATCGCGGGAACCGCTCAAAAGAGGACCAAAAACGTGGAAAATGTTCAGTATTTTGTGGAGTCGGAAGGCGCACAAGGGCTCCTCCTGGCTCGACAAAACAAATATAGTCAGCAACTGGCCTGCCCCTCACCCCAGCTTACCAATTGCCTTCCCTCCCTTCCCAGACGTATCTCTGGGCCTCGGTGTGAGCCGAATGTCGGGAAGCCCCGACTGGTGAGCTGTATCGGGGCACTTCATTGACATCCTCAGCTCGCCTGATTTATTCTAATGTGGCTCAAGGGTGAATTTAATTTGGTGCTCAGGCCTCTCTGTTCTAGTGTGCCAACACTGTTTGCCGCCGGAATCGCTCCTGGTTTGGGGTGCTAAGGAATTTAGGATCCTCTGACCCTGACCCATCAAGTTATTTTGCATCTCTCCAAAGGAATTCATTTCTGTGAAAAAATAAAAACCACATTAAAAAAGTATAAAAATACAGTGGCACTCGTGTTTGAAAAACTTGGAACAGTAAAACTATGTCTATTATTCTCATGAGGGTAATCGTGTTACTATTATAGCAAGGTTGATTTTATACAAGCAAAGTTGATGTAACATTGTGATTACTACAGTTTCCATACAGTATGCACATTTAATAACATGAAAAGAAATTGAGAAATCTTTTGAAATGATCTATTTCAGATCGGGCATACTAAAAGATTCAAAAATGAACAAGGCAGAAATACAGTTACATCAAATTATATCAATTATATTAAAGCTGAGGTAATAATAGCATTGCTTAATAAACATGACTAGTTTTAGAAGAGTATTTAAAAGATTGGGGAAAAAGACGCAACATAAACTTATTAATGTCCAAGTTCCAAAAAAGTGATTTCAAAAGAAATACTAAGAACAATGAGGGTTTATTCTTTGATAATGGGGTTGAACTTCTGGGCATCCTCCATTAGGGCCTCTGAAAGAGCTGTGTATCATACAATGGAAAGAATAAATGAACATAAGGGAACATTTAAGTTTTCTTTCAGTATCCCTGTGTTCTCAGCTGTTTGCAAACATTATAGAACAAATCAAAGCTGACACGCAATTATCACAGTTTAGCACCTTAACAAGCAGCAACTGAGCCCCTTGATCCCTATAATAAACAAAATATTCACCAATACAGATGTGCTGATTGGAAATTTCAGAGCCTTAGCTGAAAAAAGTCAAGAAAGACATGTTTTACCAATGCCTTGTCACATCAGATCAATGTGTTGAGGTCAGCAGTATAAACTATTGTAAAATTATCTGTCTTGGAATGTCTTGAGGATGTGACAGAAATGTATCTGCCTGTGCCTCCACTAAGTGTCTTCCTTCTTATGTTATGTTACCAGGGAAGGTAGCATAATGGTTATGTTACTGACTAGTAATCCAGATACATGTAGTTCATAATCCCACCACAGCAGATGAGGAATGTAAATTCAGTTAATTAAATAAATCTGGAATAAAAAAGCTAGTATCAGTAATGGTGACCATGTAATGACCAGATTGTTGTAAAAACCCATCTGGTTCACTAATGTCTTTCAGGGAAGGAAATCTGCCGTCTTGACTCTTAACTGCTCTCTGAAATGGCCTAGCAAACTATTCAGTTGTACCAAACCACTATGTCAAAGTCATTGTGGGAGTACCCTCATCATGCAGACTGCAGCGGTTCAAGAAGGCGGCTCACCACTACCTTCTTGAGGGCAATTAGGAATAGGCAATAAATGCTTGCCTTGCCAGTGACACCCATTTATGAATATTTTTTTTTTTAAAACATCAAGGTATGGTGATATATTTCCAAGTCAGGATAGTGTGTGACTACGAGAGGAACTTGGAGGTGAAAGTGTTCCCATGATATTGTTCCTTTTATCTTCTCAGTGGTAGAGGACATAGTGGAGGGAGATGCTTTCAAAATAACCTTGCTTCATTTCTGCAGTGCATCCTGTAGATCGTACATACTACAGCCATGGTGTGCTGGTGATGGAGGGGGTGGATATTGAGCTTAGTGACAGGAGCAACAATCAAGCAAACTCTGTCCTGGATGGTGTCAAACTTCTTGAGAGTTGTTGCGGTTGCACTCGAACTTTGAGGGGTCAGGAGATGAGTCACTGATTGCAGTGTACCTGCTGCTCTTCTCATGTAGGCACTGTATTGTTAAGGCTGGTCCAGTTAAGTTTCTAGCCAATGGTGATCATCAAGATGTTGCTGGTGGGGTCTCGCTGATGGTAGTGCCATTGAAGGTCAAGGGCGATGGCTGGGCTTCCTCTTGTTTAAGATGGTCATTACCTGGTATTTATGTAGCACAAATATTACTTACTACTTGTCAGTCCAAGCCTAAATATTGTCCAAGTCCTGCTGTAGGCTGGCATGGGCTGTTCATTTTTGCAAACATTATGAATGTAGCTGAACAGTATGGAATCATCAGTGAACAGTCCCACTCGTGATCTTATGATGGAGTGAAGGTCCTTGAGGGATTAAGGTGGTTGGCCTGAAATTCTGCAATAATTTCCTGGGGTTGTAATGATGAGCCTCCAACAACCACCACTATTTTCCTTCCTGTCAGGCATATTTCAGCCACTGGAGGGCTTTCTCTTTGACCTCCAATTACTTCAGTTTGGCCAGGGCTCCATGGTACCATATTTAGTTGAATGCTGCTTTCATGTCAAGGGCAGCTACTCTCACCTCTTCACTGGCATCCAGCTCTTGTGCCCATATCTGGATCAACACTGTGATGAGGTCCAGAGCTGAGTGGGTCTGGCAGAGCAGAACCCAAACTGAGCATCGGTGAACAGGTTATTGTTGAGAAGGTGGTGCTTGATGGCACTATTGATGACGTCTTCCATCATTTTACATATGATTGGGAGGAGCAGATAGAGCAGTAATTGCCTGGGTTATATTTATCCTTTGGACTGAAACATAAGAGGCCAGTCTTCCACATTGTTGGGAAAGTGCCAATGTCATAGCTTGGCCAGGAAGTAGCTATCTCTGTTGCACAAGTCTTCAGCACTAAACCGAGAATGTTATCAGGGCCCATAGTCTTTCCAGTGTTCAGTGCATTCAGCCACTTCTTAATGTCATGAGGAGTGAACCGAATTGGTTAGAAACTAGTATCTACAATAGGGGGACCTCGGGAGGAGGCCAAGTAGGATCATCCACAAGCAATTTTAGCTGAAGACACTTGCTTTATCTCTTGCACTCATGCTGGACTCCACCTTCATTGAGGATGGAGATGTTCATGGAGCCTCCTCCTCGTCCTGTTAGTTGTCTGGTTGTTCACTACCATTTTCAGCTAGAAGTGGTACGGCTACAGAGCTTTAATCTGATCCGTTGGTTATGGGGTCACTTAGCTCTGTCTATAACCTGTTACTTTTGCTGTTAAGTGTGCAGGTATCCCTGTCTGGTAGCTTCATTAGCTTTGTACCTCATTCTAAGGTATGCCTGGTGCTGCTCCTCACACGCTCTCTACACTCCGTAATGAACCAGGGTTGATCTCCTAGCTTAATGGGCCATGGGGTTACAGATTATGGTGGTATACAATTCAGTTCCTGCTGATTGCTCACAGCACCTCTTGGATGCCCAACTTTGGACTGATAGATCTGACCTTAGTCTGTCCCACTTAGTACAAGTAGTAGTGCCACACTACACAATGGAGGATGTCCTCAGATGAGACTATGGGGGGAATTTTTCGAGGGGTCAGCGGGCGCGTTTGGTGGCAGGTCGGGACTCCGCTGTGAACCCACCACCACGCGCCTTTCCCAAATGTCGGGTCTGTCAGCGCTGAACAGACCCAACACGCAGCGGTGGGGGAGGCAATTCAGGTTATTGTGACCTTGTTAACAGCCCATTAGGAAGTATTTTGAGCTCAACTTTACATTTAACGAGGTCACCCACGGGGTCCATGCTGCTCAGGGATCACGTCAGGTAAGGAGGTCGGGAGTTGTATGACCATGGAACCATCTCATTACTTGACAGCTGCAAATGTGCTGTTAAAGCTCCCATCTCACAGCTGTTCACTTTCCAAGCTCAGAAGCTGTTGCTTACTGCATTTGGAAGACAGATTGAGTTTTATGCAGATTGCAAGTATTTGGAGTAAACTCTGTATCCAGTGTTACCTCATTGGAACAACCTCTCTCATCATTGACAGATCACTTCTGCCATCTCAAGTTCACCTGCCATCTATTACATCAGCATCAGTGCCCTTGAAACTATCTCACCTTGGTCTTCAGAATCCCACCACAATCAGCCCCAACACCAGCAGCACCAGACACACCAGCAGCACCAACAACAACACCAACCTTCTCCGCAATCAACTGATGCTGCACAGGACACAGGGCATCAGCACCCGACCACATTGCTGCTCGGGAGGCCAGGGATGGCCTCACCATGGCCAGATTTACTTCACTTAACGCTGTATACCCTGGCTGCCACATGATGCACCAGGTTGGCACCACCCCGCACCAACATCATAAAGCATCCCTACAATGCCCGAGCCATTCCTTTCACACTCATCACCATTGCGGGGGGTACCGTTATGTCTCACCATTCACTGCAACTCACTAAGCCACTTCCAAAGGTGCACACAAATCTGTCCAAGAACGCAAAGTGTTGAAAATAAAGGTTTCAATGTTTGACACCACATTAACAGAAACTTTACATGAACATTGGCTAAAACACACAAGTGCCTACCCTTGTGTGTTGTTAGTTGGTATGATTGAACTAGGATGAGGGTGAGTGTGAGGGGTGGCTAGTGAGATGGGGAAGTGATAACGTAGATAGAGAGGGATGGGTGGAGGTGCAAGGTAAGTTGGTGTGAAGAAGGATGTGTAGGAGTAGGGTAGGGAAGGCAGAGTGATGGGGATGCGATGAGTGGCACAGCAGGATGAGGTTGAGTGTGGCTTTGCAGTAACGTTTCGTGATCTAATGAGATCATTGAAAGGTTTGCGCCAGTGCAGCCTGGTCCTCCTGATGACATCCCTGCTTGTGTCCTCCTGTGCAATGTGCAACCAGGCTGTGTTGGTCTCCTGGCGAGGTTTCTTCCGCCCATTGGAAGGGAAGAGGACCTCCCTGCGTGCTGTGACTCCCTCCATAAGCATATGAAGGGAGTCATGGGAGAGCCTGGGTGCAGCCGTGCACCTCTGTGCAGTGTTTGTCAGTGTTTGCAGCACCTCAATGTTGTAGAACACTGACATCACAACTGTCAAAATCAATTTGCGCATAGTCCCTTTAAGGAAACCGTCTGATGACGCGTCATCAAATGACATCATCAGAGCCGCTTCCTTCAATTGGCCAATCAGGGGAAAATTATTCTACACAGCGGGCTGGAACCAGCAGCGAGGTTGGGACCCGCCACCGACGTCGCCCGCCACGGACCTGCCAAGGTAGGGGAAATCGCGGCCAAAGTCTTCGCAAGAACTATGTAGTGGTCACTTCTACCAGTGCTATCTTCAATAGACATGTCTGCGATAGGTAGGTTGGGGAGGACGTCATCAAGTAAGTTACTTCCTCATATTGGCATTCTCACTACCTAATGCAAATCCAGCTAAGTCTTTCAGGACTCACCAAACTTAGTTAGTGATAGTACTACCAAGCCACTTTTGATGGTGGACATTGAAATCCCACCTGTGTGTTTTGCACCTTTTCTTCCCTCTGAGTTTCCTCCAATTAATGTGAAGTACTGATTAGTTAGTTGTGGGGGGGTGGGGTACCGGGAGGGTGGCATTAGTGGTGATCCGCAAGAGGTTTCCTTGACTTTGTTTAACCTGAAACTAGGAGACATCATGTGCTCCAAAGTTAATGTTGAGGACTCCCAGGGTGACACCCACCTGACTGTATAACACTGTGCCATCACCTCTGGCAGGTCTATCATGGCTGGTGGGAGAGGACATAATCAGAAATGGTGATGGAGGAGTTTGGGAATACTCTGCTACCATTTCACACAGTTTAATACTTGCATCACTGGCGGGTCTTAACCTTCTCTGACACCGCTCCTCAGTCAACATTATGGCCCTGTGGTTCTTCAGCCTGGGATTTGTTTTTCTCCTGAAAGCACTGCACCTGTGTTCTCTTACCTCCCATTTGTCCTGCTCCTCATCTGACAGGCTGATGGTAGAAATAATCTTGCCAACCTATCTCTGATACCAGAACTAGTTGTTGGCAATTGGTAACTTCCATTCCCAACAGATATCTATATTAAAACATGCAACACAGCTATTTCTGGGCATTGTTATACCCTTGTCCAAATTTCTGACACCCTAAGACATGCCCAAAAGGTGCTTAGTCTGAGAGGCTCACTACTTATGAAAGTCCATACCGTCTTCATCATATTCTCTAAAGGAGGCTTTTATTGCATTCAGCAGTTTGTGTTTACTGCCAATTATCTCCTAAATTTTTACTGATTTCCCAAAACAGATTTACAAATTTAGCTACAAATATATATAAAAACTCCCTGGTTACTGTGGTCTTGGGACAGATGCTTTTATTTTAAACTGGCAAAAAACCTTAAGCATAATCACAAAAAGCAGCCTCTAATTTGTAAGTATGTAATTAAATTACGTGGAATAATGGATACCTGGTGCATGTTTAAGATTATTGTATGATATTGTTCATAAATTGCTCAATAAGTGATAAATCTGTACTGTTAGAGCTCTAATATTTGATTATGCCAATTATTTTGCAAATACTTAGATACTGGCTCATGGATGGAGCGGTGTGTTACAGGGCAGTAACTCAATTAATCGTTTCAGATAACTTAACAAACTTGAGAGCTAAGTTTAAGAAGAGTGTAAGTAGAATAGATGATTCCGCTCATTGAGGCTACCCCCTTCAACAAACCATATTCAGTTTGCCCTGTCATGGCCTCTCTGCATCCTACTATCCTGAAGGAGATGAATAAACACAGGTAATGCATCCACCAAGATAAAAGTGTGAATTTTTTCTTTGAACCCCAAAGGTAATCAACTGAGAACTGCAGGATACAAGTATAACATTACCCTTCCGATTATTCACCTCTGACTGGTTGCATTCCTCAGTCAACATTCCCATGGCCCCAAAAGGATTGAAGCCATAGGGGGTGAATTTCCATGAGGGTTCTCCTGATTGTCTGCTGTAATGGGAGAACCCACGTGGAAAATCACCCCCATAGTGTTCGATAGATTACTATCTATCCACTGTCTATACTTATCCTTATAACCTTCTTCCAGTTCTTAACAGGATATATACCCAGTTCTATTTTAACACAGAATTAACTCCTCTGATGGCAGCCTATTCTACATATCAGTCTATCTGTAATCTGACTTGAGGTGTGCTCATTTTGTACTTGTTTGCTTTGGTTTTTGTGATCATAGTTTACATTATGTCACCATACCAGGGTGATGATGAAGCTGTGATTAACATAGCATAATAGAAATGAAAGTATTTTAGGGACACTTATTTGCACAGTATATTGTCACTATCTTTCTTGCATTATAAAATCTTAAACGTGGATCCTTGTTACTTTTCTCAATATTATTTATATATATTATGGATTAATTTGTCTCAACCTTTTATGAATAAAGGCTGCACTCAGACTGGTAGCAGAGACAGATAGCTTTCACTCGCCGATCTCTTAATGGCACCAGTTTGAAATAATAGACAGAGAATCAATCCCAAACATGTGTCTTTAATTTAGAATAATTCAGCAATCAAGTTTAACAGGAACCTGATTACACAAAATGGGACTATTCAGCTCCCAGGACCTTGATTAAATTTTGGGGCAGAGGAATAATGATATGATAGAGCAGTTCTGTATCCATCAGACCCTGTGGTGGAGCAGTGTACATATGCTCTGTGTGTGTTGTTTTAAATGTCTGTAGGCAGATATTCACTGAGTGCCTTTTCTGAAATATCCCTTACACCTTTGTGTTTCTAAGAGTTTGTTACGCATATTAGGTCTCATCTTGAATTAATTCAAAGTGATTTGAGAGTCCTGCCAAAAAAACTCTGTTGCTACTTACCCAACAGAGATGCAGGACCTGAATGATTACTAACATCTGTTGATGTCTTCTTAAAAGAATGTATAATTACATCATTTATAATATGTAACAAATGTCAAGAGTTATAAATAGTTGGTGCAAGGATTAGATGGCTATGGCCTAAGGTTTGAAGATAACTTCCATACATCAGAGTATTTGTTTATATTAATGTCATATTTAAAGATGCAGCATCTCTGCTCATAGGTCTACCCAGACAGTATTTCAAGACTATTGAAAAACCTGGCTGCATTAAATCTTTATTAACTAACCATGTGACTTCAACATTGCAATCCAGTAGACATTGTTGTCCGTTAATTTTTTTAAATCTGTATTGCTTTTATTTTTTGTATTAAATAATTTTACTATATGGTGAAAAAGAAATAAATATTAGTCTTAAACAGAGATTTAATTGTGTTAGTTTGTGTGTGATGAGGATCAACAGCTATCTAAACCACAGTTTTGAATCTGAACTTATTTTCACCTTGGAACATTAGAATTAACCCACTATTTAGGAGCTAATTTTGTTACACTAAACAATTTTTATTCTCATCAGTAAAAAAAAATACATACGCTACTATTCGTGTTTTTCTCTTCTGAATATGAATGGGAAATTTAGATAGTTTTGTTCTCTATGTAATAGTTGCCATCCTGAAACCTGCTTTTGGTTAAATCAACTTGAATGTATTACTCTGTGTTTCCTTAACAAAGCTGGATAGGTGATATAATTTCCTGTATCTTACTGTCACTGTTGGGTAGTGAACGTCAGGCATGCTGTGTAAGAGTAAGGAGGTAATTTTAATCATGGTTCCAATTTGTCACAAAGGCCCCAAATGCCCCAAAGTTCCTGGGACTGGAGGAGGCAGAAAGCTCCATTTTCACCTGGGGGGTAGAGGGGTAAGGGGCCTAGAATTTTGGGTGGAAGCCATTTGCACTAGTCTTTTAAATTCCGGTAAGGCAAGGACGTTGATGGATCTTCCGTCAGCCCTTCCATGTCAAGAGGGCACGTCCATGGCAATTTCTGGGCTATCATGGGAATTGTGAGTTTTATGCCCTCCATAGGCCTTGGGGAAACTCATGCCAGCTGAGAACAAGTGTGAGTCTGCTGAGGGCCTTAAGAGGCCCCAAACCTTTACTAGGGAAAGATAATTAATTGTGGAGGGGATCAAATACCTTCCCAAACAGCCCACTTGCTCCACTGAGTGTAGAAGATGTGGAAAGGAGAATTTTCTTTGGGGTCTTGCCAGAAATCCTGCCCTCCATCAGGGCAACATGGCATCACTCGGACGTTCGAGTTGGCAGTCCAGGGCAGACACCGCTGATGTGCCTGCCCCGGCCGTGCCAATGTTTGGAACAGAGTCTCCAACTTGAGGCAGGCGTGACCAACGGAGTGGACCCCCAGGAATTTTGGGGCCAAAAAGCACAATTACACGGAGGAGTGAACTGGTCTAGCTTCATTCAATTTGACCTGAACTAACTCACTCTTACTAATTCCCATATTTATAACCACCTTGAGCACTCCCTTGTTCCAAAATCTTATCTGTGACAATTCTCTGAGGAGAGTGTCCCAATCTTTGACTGGCAAGGTAGCTATTCTTATTTTTGAGTTCCATCAGTGGTCAGCCTTTGACCTAGTTGCTAAATCCTGTTGGAGGCCAGTTTGGGGACTGCTATAATTGCAGAATCCATGCCCTGCATAGGAAAATGCTGGCCTTGGACTGATCATCCTGATCCCTTTACTTCTACGTAAAAGGCTTTAACCTGAAACTTTACTATAAATTTAAGAGTGTTTATATCATGGTCTCCATTGTTCAGCCACCAGATAGCATTCACTAAATATGACTTGCAGTATACTATTCTTAATCCTATATATGGGCATATAAATCTATGCCACCAATTTCAACTGCAACAGTTTTTCCTAAAACGACCTATAGTTCCTATTGCCAACCCTACACATCACAATTTGAAAACATTTTGGGACTGACATAACAATTTGTAATGTGTTCTGAATAGTCAATTCCTGTACTGCCCAACACACATTGAGATCTGGACATATATTCCTTACATTCCATCCCATTCACTATCAATATGTAGCAGATCTGATGGATATGCTAGGAATTTACTCAGGGGTTTCCCCGATTGATCTTCCGCCAAAGTTACAGCGACCAATAAACCCCCCAGATATACACGTAAACAGGGATTCCACTTGTCCGAAGTTATAGTGGTCGATTGGAAGACACCCCACCATGCCCCCCACCACCCCCCCCCCCCCCCCCCCGCCCCGCCAGAAAAAGTACTTGCGATATAATTTAGTCCTTAAATTTAAAAAAATTGTCAAAATAAAATGCAATTTTAATAATTATTCAAACTGCGGTAGTCTCATAACTGGACTGGTTAGATGTGGGATTAGAATATAGAAAAACATGGACAATGAAGCTTGAACAAGATCACGTAACAACATAGATATAGCATAGAATTAGACCATAGAGAAGCATGAAAACTGAGCAGGGATTAAACCACAGAGCTACATGGAAAACAAAGCTGAGACTGTAGCACAGAGAAGCCTGGACATCAGGGATGGGACTAGATCAGAAAGAACCATGGTCCATGGTTTAGACCATGGAAGAGCATGAGAATTGAATGAGGAGGGATATTCTGGGTTTGCTCGCTTATTTTCCTGACTCAAAGGAAAACACTAAAGAAAGAATGAACTCAAAAAGGGAAAACTAAGGGTAAAAGTCAAAATGAATAATAAAGTTAGGAAGGATGTAATTGGAAAATCCAATATACTTAAAATATAACATGTGCTAACTTTCAGAATACATTCTATTTATACAGTGACTTCACTTTAAGTAGCACAGTAAGATTTTTCTGTAACTACAAACAGATGGTTCTCAGTTTTTAAGACAGTATTATTGTAAGAAGTAGAGGATACATGGTAGGTAGCTGCTGTGTCTAATTTCATTCAGTGGGATGGTCTGTTTGATTAATGCAGAATTAATGCAATCGCCTTGGTGTTGTAGTGGCAGGTTGGACTAAACAGGTAACCAACATGTTTTTTTTTGTTTATGTCATGGATGGAAGCATAAAATTCAATTAAAAAATTGCAAAGACTTCTTGTAGGGTCCCTCTATTTAACACTTTCACTGGGGTCTGTTGGGTTGTGAAGACAATATTTGCTCTGTAGCATGTGATTTATGCACTCAATGATGGTTTTAGGAAAAACTGTTGCAGTTGAAATTGGTGGCATAGATTTATATGCCCATATATAAGGATTAAGAATAGTATACTGCAAGTCATATTTAGTGAATGTTATCTGGTGGATGAACAATGGAGACCATGATATAAGCACTCTTCAATTGATATTAAAGTTTCGGGTTAGCTCAGTTAGTAGCACTCTTTTATCTGAGTGAGAAAGCTATGGATTCAAGTACTACTCCAGGATTTGGGCACAAAATCTCAGCTGATACTACAATGGAATAATGAGGAAGTGCTGCAATGTCAGAAATACTGGCTCAAAGATGAGAGAATAAACTGAGCTCCCATCTGCCAGTAAAGGTGGATGGAAATTATCCCATTGACATTATTTGAAGAAGAGTAGGGGAGTTTTCCAAGTGTCCTGACCAACAATTTTCCCTCAACCAATACCATGAAAACAAATTAACTGATCATTTATCTCATTGATGTTTGCAGGATCTTGCTGTGCACAAATTGGCTGCCACGTTTGCCTACATAACAGTGACGGCACTTCAAAATAATTCATTGGCTGTGAAATGCTTTGGGGCATCCTGACGCTATAAGAGATGCTATATCAGTGCAAGTTCTTTCTTTTTATTAAAGCGCCCCAATGCGTTAGTTGACAAAGGCAGTGTGTAACTGAGCCGTATAGACCAGAAGATCTCAGGTTTGATTCTCAGTCTGTGCTGAGTTAGCTAATCTCAGCCAAGGTGCCAACAGGGGGAGGAACAATTGGGCTCAGCAACCCTGGGCTGGGGAATGGAAATTCAACCTGAGTATTAGCTCCTGATTGCTAGCCAGTGACCCCTGCTGGAAACCATGATGTAATGCTATAAGGTGAGGACAGGATCGGCTCAGCTATGATGCTCTCCATTGTCAGTAGGCCCCACCAATGCTCATAATCTAGTCTTGCCCATGAAGAAAGAGCACATAGGAGACATAGGATGGCATGGAACAATAACCCAGTCAAGAAACTGCCTTCAGGAGAACATATGAGGGAAGATAAAGAATTTAGATTGAATTAGAGTTGCATAATAAAAATAAATGATTGCTGAATCCAGCTTGTCGATTCCTACAAAATATTATATACCCGTGGCATTGCACAGGATAAGTCAGAAAAATGGTCACTCTCTTACCAATCGTTTCTGTCTTGATGCTGCTGTCTCTCTCTTTGTCTCTCCTCTTCTGCTTCTGTGTTTTTCTCATCGCTTCTGCTTCTCTCTTTTAACTGTTTTTGCCCTTCTCTTTGGCTTTTTCTTCTTTTCTTCCTTTCTTTTGGCTGGGAGATGGTGAGTGGGGAAAGGATCTAATGGCAACAGGCTGAATGAGATGGGGGTTGCAGGGAAAACTTGCTCCTTAGTGACTCTCGCCATCCTCTTCCCCAATCACCTATGCTTCCCTCCACTCCTCATTCCCATATTGTCTTATATCCCTTCATACCCATTATCTCATTCTCTCTCTATCTCTCTGAGCCCAGTCTCTCTCCCTCACTTTCTATGATACAAGTCTCTCTCACCTTAATACACTTACTGAAGTTTATAGAACACAAAACAAAAGCTGTAACAGATATGCAAACAGAATAATATATTTTTTCTCTCTTCCACATAGACATACACACTTTTTTTTTAAATGTATAAATTTGACTGCAATGATGCTTTTGAAATTTACCTTCTTGATTTTCAAAATGATTTGAAGAAAACCTACTGAGCAGAGAGTGCTAAAAGGTAAAGAAAAATATTTCATTTGTACATCTGAGTGAATGGTACTGGTGCATCTTGGGAAATGAGTTACACTGTACATGCTCAGACTGCATGAGCCAAATTCAGCTCAGAATCACAGCTCTGTCCAAAATTATCAGGTCTAAGCCTAGGCTTTTGGGAGAGGCTGAGGCTTTCAAGTAAAATCTCTAATGAAGGCATTAAAATACGCAAAAGATAATTCAATTAATTAATGTAATCATGTTAATGAGAACGATATAATTTTTTGAATTATGTTGAAACCCTTATTTTAGCCTTGAGACATTTTGGTTACTGAGACAAAATAAAAATGCCAGTTAAAAATCTCAGCAAAAATCATTTTGAGTGATTTGTGGGAAGCCTGTGCCAGATTGTGCAATTAGACCGACAAGTTTATATAGGCAAAGCCCATTATAAATGTGGACATAGGAATTTATAATGGAAAAAGTTGACACAAAAAGTACAACATAAACGTGACAACAGAAAATCAGGTTGTACAGACAGGAAGTGCATGCTGACATAGAACTTTTAATAAGATATAGGTATATATGGTAATAGCACATACATTAATCAAGCACCAATTCTATGTTTGCTTATTCAGATTAATTGGATCAATGGATCATATTTACTTACCACAATGGCATTCTTATTAATAGGTTTCTACTGTACACTTATTCTATATTATAAATCCAAAAGTACCATCCAGCTTTTCCTGTAGCCCATTTGTTATAACAGCCTTTGCATCAAAAAGCATTTGTGATTCTTGTTAAAATTTAATCTCACACAATTATCGGGAGATAAGTGGGTTGCTGCCCAGATTTGGCCGGGCTCTCACATTCTTCATAAAATATTTTGCCTGATTTTAATCCTGTAATGCTTGATTTTTATCACAGTCATTCACATTTTCCTGGCACCGATTTAGTTCTTGTAGATTATGTCCAGCATCTGTAACATATATGTCACCTGGTATAAATTATGGCTGAAGGAAGCAGTGGTAGACAAGAAGATTTTTGACATTTGTGTTAGTCACACAGTCAATTCCCAGTAAAAATGTTTTAAATGTAATGGTCTATGACAGGATCCACTATTTCTTTTCTCTCGGTGATGAAGAAATTGCTTTCACTGGTGATTGAAAGAGTATTAGCACATTAAGCACAATGGGTCAGTGAAAGAAGGTTTCTAAACTACATGATTACAGCACTGAGAATTAATTATAGATAAATTTAGGACTCTCATTGAAACTGGGAAGTTCAAAAAAGTGAACTGAATTGGGCCGATGTAAAATGAGGGTCCTTTAGAGAATATTTTAGATTGCCTTATTAAGGTGCTTTATTGCTCTACCAGATAGAGATCTAGCCTAGTGTAATGATTATTTTACATAGCAGTTTATGATAGGTGACTTGATCTTAAAATGCAGGACTTATTTCAAAATCATGTAAATTCATGAGGTTTTTGATATAAATGTATGATTCACAATAAAACTGTCATCATATTTTGCCACTGCTGCTTGTAGTGCCATGCTCACATTGTTGAAGGTCAGCTACATGCTTCAATATCACTTCTGAAGTGTTTAAACATATGCCTAAAAGGTCTACTCTGTATAAATATCCAGTACAAAGAAGTGACTTAAGTCCGGATTTTAACTCTGGGCGGGAGTCAGTGGACAGCGTGAGGCCCAGGAGAGGCCCAGGGAAGTGGTAGTAGGCCGGCTGGCAGGAGCACCATGTTGGGGAGCAGGAGACCGCTGCCGGGGACCCGAAGGTCAGGTAAGTGGTTGAGAAGGAGGAGGAAGCCCAGAACAGGGGAGGTCTAAGCTTTCCTTGTGGGGCAGCGAAGGCCACACAAGGAAAGTAAAAAAAAAAAGAAAATCCATATATCTTTTAGTCCTCTTCCATCCTCGACTCCTCTTTCCGCTAGGTTGGCATGGCGGGAAAGCCACAACGGCTTCCCCGCACAGGCCTCCGGTTAAAATTGCAATCGGGACCTGATGGTGTCATCAGAGCCGAATCTGAATATTTAAAGGTCCCTGCTGGCTTTCAGCGGATGTCCCCCTTGCCTGCTCAGAAGAGCAGGTTAAGATAGGAACCCGCAGGATCGGTGCAGGTAAATCGCACAGTCCAATTCAACTGCCCATCTGCACGGTTTCTGCTGAGTGAGCAGGTTTAATAATCAGCCCTGTTTGAAACCAGTATTTGAAACCAAGCACATCCCGTACTGTAGAGAAAATCCATGCCACATCTTTCATCTGTATGGTTTGTTCTTGATATTTTCTTTGCAATTTCCTGAATTTATAACTACACTGTACCATCACTTCTTGTATTTGGCTCCATCTTTTTAAAATTCCCACCAGCCAAGTTTCGAGAACTGATCAGCCGATTGAACACTGTTGGTTTTCACTTCCTCCCAAAAACTGCTCTGACTGCACTATGGCACTCCATCTGCTGGCTCAGGTGAGAAATGACAAAACCTCTTTCAACTGAAGAAGGCTTGTGATGCTGTTATAATTTGGGCGAATGAAGCAACGCTGCTTCACTTGCAGCCAACACACTATGACAACGAGCTTTGTGTTTTGTCTGAAACTAGAGGCATCACTGTACAATGTCTGAAACTAGAGGCATCACTGTACAATGTCCAGCACCAGGTTTCTTATGAGACTGGGTTAGTCATTGGGAGCAAACTGTGGGTCTTCTGGCTGCACTAGTGGAGGTCAGATTCCCACTGTTAATGACTAACTGTAAGGATAAACCCAGCAACAACAGCTCAGTCAGTTTAACCTCAGTAGTGGGGAAGCTTTTAGAAACAATGGGCCAGAGATTCGGCTCTCCACGGGTGAGTACGCGCTGTGTACTCACCCGTAAGGCCACCTGAAGTGCCGGTTTCACGCATGCACTGCGCATGCGCTGGAAACCGGAACTTCCGTTCCCTTGAAGGAAGGGGTTCAGAGGTGGAACGCGTGCGCGGGAGAGGCAGCGCGCACGCAGTGAACTTCGTTTTTTTTTTCAGGTTTCTCCATGATGGTAAGTATGGAGAAGCTGCACATTTAAAAAGGAGGTGCAAGGCCTGTTTTTAACAAGGTAAGTGGTTAATTAATTACAATTTAAGCATTTTTTCAATAGGTTTATCTTTTTTACATACTTTAAAGAAAGGTAAGTTTATTTTTAGCACTGTTAAAAAGTGTAATTCATTTCTTCAAAAATTTAAATTTTTGTTTAAAGTAGTTAATTTATGTAATTTATAGTTATTTTAAAAATCTGATGTTTTTTTTAATTTATTTTAAGTTTTAGAGTGGTTTTGGGGCCGATCTCTATTCATAGATTTGACAGTTCTTCCTGTCAAATCTATGAATGAAAATTCCCTGCTACGATTGGCTCTCCATGGCCCACGTGATCCCAGGGGATGCTTCGAACTAACTGCGCCCCTGGAGGAGGCCCAGGACCCGAATTCCTCGTGGGCCCGAAGCACAATGGCAGGCGCGGTAGGTAAGTACGCGTGCGATGCTTACACCCGCAGGAAGCCGGAGAGCTGATTTTCTGGCCCAATAATCCGGGACAAAATTAACAGTCACTTGGACAAGTGTTGATTAATTAAGGAAAGCCAGCACGGATTTGTTAAATTGTGTTTAACTAACTTGATTGAGTTTTTTCATGAGGTAACAGAGAGGGTTGATGAGGGTAATGCGGTTTACATAGTGTACATGGACTTCCAAAAGGCATTTGATAAAGTGCTACATAATAGGCTTGCCAGCAAAAGTTGAAACCCATGGAATAAAAGGGATAGTGGCAGCATGGATACGAAATTGGCTAAGAGACAGGAAACAGAGAGTAGTGGTGAACGGTTGTTTTTCGGACTGGAGGAAGGTATACAGTGGTGTTCCCCAGGGGTCAGTACTAGGACTACTACTTTTCTTGATATATATTGATGACTTAGACTTGGGTGTACAGGGCACAATTTCAAAATTTGCATATGACACAAAACTTGGAAGTATAGTGAACAGTGAGGAGGATAGTGATAGACTTCAAGAGGACATAGACAGGCTGGTGGAATGGGCGGACACGTGGCAGATGAAACTTAATGCAGAAAAGTGCGAAGTGATACATTTTGGTAGGAAGAACAAGGAGAGGCAATATAAACTAAAGGGTACAATTCTAAAGAGGGTGCAGGAACAGAGACCTGGGGGTATATATGCACAAATCGTTGACGGTAGCAGGGCAGGTTGAGAAAGTGGTTAAAAAAACATACAGGGCTTTATAAATAGAGGCATGGGGGCGATTTTCTCAGCCCCGAGGAGGCGGGTATGGAGGCGGGACTGCCGGGAAAGTGGCAGAATTTGGGGGCTGGTGCCCAACCCGCCCCCAACCCGCCTCCATGCCCTCTTGCCTGGAGGCGGGAAGCCAACCCGCCCCAGGTCCCGTCTCCTTGGAGGTGGGAAGGGATTAAAGCCTATTAACTGCCTGTTAACAGGTAGTTAACAGGCAGGAAATAGGATTATCCCTATTTTTCGTCCCGAAGTGCGGGCTTCCTGATCTGGGGGAACCCCACCAGGGTGTAGGAGGCGACCAGTGGGTCTGCGGGGGTCAGAGGGGTCTGAAAGTGTGATGTAGAAGTGAGTGATGGGTGCAAGTGTGGAGTGGTAAGTATGTGAGGTGAGTGTAAAGTGTTAGAAAATGTTAACTTACCTTTGTTTCTACCTACAGCCTTCAGCTACTGTGGAGCTGGAGTCCCCGACATCTCCATTGTAGAGATCACAGACTGGCTGCTGCATCCTCTGATCCAACAGCCAGCTGATTTCTGCAAAGTAGAAAGGTTTGATGAGTCCTGAACACAAGGGCTCATCAAACTACACAGAATGTCGCTGTTTGACAGCTTCACAGAGCTGTCAAACGATGACGTTTCTTCTTTCAAAAATTCTTGACAGATGACACGTCATACATTGACGTGCTCTGCAACTGCATTCATCCTAATTGGCCTGCTAAGCCCGCCGAGCGGGCTTAACAAGGTCAATCAGGGGAAAATCCTGCTGGTTGGCCAGAGGCTGATGGAGGCGGGACTGAAACCCAACAAGTGGGAGTCCCACCTCCAAAAGCTTCCCATTCTGTAAATAACCACCATAGTGTACAAAGGCAAGAAAGTTATGATGAACCTTTATAGCACACTGGTTCAGCCTCAACTGGAGTATTGTGTCCAATTCTGGGCACTGCACTTTAGGAAGGATGTGAAGGCCTTAGAGAGTTTTCAGAAAAAAATTACAAGAATGGTTCTAGGGATGAGGAACTTCAGTTACGTGGATTGACTGGAGAAGCTGGGGTTGTTCTCTTTAGAGCAGAGAAGGTTGAGAGGAGATTTGATAGAGGTGTTCAAAATCATGATGGGTCTAGACAGAGTAGATAGAGAGAAACTGCTCCCATTGGCGAAAGTGTCGAGAACCAGAGGACACAGATTTAAGGTGATTGGCAGAAGGCGACATGAGGAAAAACTTTTTTACGCAGCGAGTGGTTAGGATCTGGAATGCACTGCCTGAAAGGGTGGTGGAGGCAGATTCAATTGTGGCTTTCAAATGGTAATTGGATAAGTACCTGAAGAAAAAAAATTTGCAGGGCTACGGGGAAAGGGCGGGGGAGTGGGACTAGCTGAAGTGCTCTTGCAGAGAGCCGGCATGGGCTCGATGGGCCGAATAACTCCTTCTGTGCTGCAACCATTCTATGATTGTATGATTCTATGATGGTGGCTGCAGCTGTTAGATTGGTCCTGACATATTGTAAAAGGTTCTGACTGAGGTATAAACACAGAGGGATTGTGACACCTTGCAATCATACTGATGATTTGATACTAAATTTACACCAAAACTGGCCTGAATTCAGCCCCAAGTTGCTGGCATAACAGTATTAGACTGACAGGCAGCCCCACCACTATCAGAGTGACAGACAGCCCCATTACTCAATACAGAACTTTATTGGTTGGCAAGCAGCCAAATGCTTGAGCTTCTATGCCCCAGGCAGTTCAATCTTTGTTTAATAATCGAATGGACTGCCAATGGCTTCCATCATATTCAACAGCTACACGTCTGGAGAATTTCTGGTGGCCTTGGTTCAATGAGAAGCATTTGGTTGTCAGAGCTCTTGCCTGTCCAAACAAATTTCCCCAGCATCTCATACTGTACATGTTTGGTCACCATCATTCTTCCTGACACTGTAAAATATTTGACATTACTGGACAAAGCGGTTTTAAAACATGCCCAGTGCCTGCAGCTTAACATCTATCTGGTGGTAAATCTGCCTTGATAGCACATTTTGTGGAGAAGACTGAGGCCTTGAAGTGACTGGGGTTCCATGGGCGTAAGTATGGCAGAATGGACCCCTTCTCCACTCATACTCAAAGGCCCAGACCTTTGCGGATACATCATGCCTGCAATGGAGACTCAGCAGTGCCTGCCTGGAACCACTGGTTGGAATGTCAGAGTTGAGTCATGTTGCTCCCACAGTAAAGAGAAAACCCCAGAAGGGCCAGATGAAAATCTTCTTTTCCACATCTTCTGCTCTGGAATTGATTCCCTTTTCCAAGTATACGTTTGGGACCTTCATCAGGCTCTCAGGTGGCATGAATTCCATGAGTTCTCCTGAGATCTTAAGAGGGTGGAATGCATGAAATTCCCCACAGTAACTGGCAAACTCCCCCAGACAGACCACCGTGACAAGACGACATGGCAAAAGGTCAGTCCATGCCCGCCACCTCCTCCACCACCCCACACACCGGAACTTAAAGGGTGCACTGTAAAAGGACTGGAATCGTGTTCTTCGCCCTAAATTTCCACTCCCACAGACACAAATCTTCTTTTCTGCCCTCCCCAAAACCATAATTTCGGAGCCTAGAAGTCCTAATGTTCATTGTTTGGGCTTCTTATGTTGCTATCTTAAAGCAAGATGTTGTTTTAGAGTGTTTATGAATTCTATAGAATTGCTGTCTTCGATAATTAATTTTGCATGTTTTCAAAATCCAATCCGGAGACTGATGTGAGACTCAGGAGGGAAATTTGCGGGGGAACAACAGGTGCGATCGGTGGCGCGTCGGGTGGGAAAATAACAATGGGTTGGGACCCCGCTGTCAACCCGCCGCCACGCGACTTTCCCAGATATGAGGAGAGATTGAATAGACTAGGCCTATATTCTCTAGAGTTTAGAAGAATGAGAGGTGATCTCATTGAAACATACAAAATTCTTACAGGGCTTGACAGGGTAAATGCAGGGAGGATGTTTCCCCTGGCTGGGGAGTCTAGAACCAGGGGTCACAGTCTCAGAATAAGGGGTCGGCCATTTAAGACTGAGATGAGGAGAAATTTCTTCACTCAGAGGGTAGTGACTCTTTGGAATTCTCTACCCCAGAGGGCTGTGGAGGCTCAGTCGTTGAGTATATTCAAGACAGAGGTCGATAAATTTGGGGATATTAAGGGAATCAAGGGATATGGGGATAGTGCAGGAAAGTGGAGTTGAGGTCGAAGATCAGCCATGATCTTATTGAATGGCGGAGCAGGCTCGAGGGGCCAAATGGCCTACTCCTGCTCCTATTTCTTATGTTCTTATGTTCTTATGTTTCACACTCATCACCATTGCGGGGGGTACTATTATGTCTCACCATTCACTGCAACTCACTAAACCACTTCCAAAGGTGCACACACATCTGTCCAAGAACACAAAGTGTTGAAAACAAAGGTTTCAATGTTTGACACCACATTAACAGAAACTTTACATGAACATTGGCTAAAACACATAAGTGTTGTTAGTTGGTATGATTGCATGAGGATAAGGGTGAGTGTGAGGGGTGGCTAGTGAGATGGGGAAGTGATAATGTAGATAGAGAGGGATGGGTGCAGGTGCAAGGTAGGTTGGTGTGAGTAAGGATGTGCAGGAGTAGGGTAGGGAAGGCAGAGTGATGGGGATGTGATGAGTGGCACAGCAGGATGAGGTTGAGTGTGGCTTTGCAGTAACGTTTTGTGATCTACTGAGATCATTGAAAGGTTTGCACCACTGCAGCCCAGTCCTCCTGATGACATCCCTGCTTGTGTCCTCCTGTGCAATGTGCAACCAAAAGTGAGAAGTCGCACAACACCAGGTTATAGTCCAACAGTTTTATTTGAAATCACAAGCTTTCGGAGCGCTGCTCCTTCATCAGGTGACGAAGGAGCCTTCACCTGACGAAGGAGCAGCGCTCCGAAAGCTTGTGATTTCAAATAAAACTGTTGGACTATAACCTGGTGTTGTGTGACTTCTCACTTTTGTCCACCCCAGTCCAACACCGGCATCTCCGCATAATGTGCAACCAGGCTGTGTTGATCTCCTGGGGAGGTCTCTTCCACCCATGGGAAGGGAAGAGGACCTCCCTGTGTGCTGTGACTCCCTCCATAAGCATATGGAGGGAGTCAAGGGAGAGCCTGGGTGCAGCCTTGCCCCTCTGTGCAGTGCTTGTCAGTGTTTGCAGCACCTCAATGCTGTAGAACACTGACAGCACAAATGTCAAAATCAATTTGCGCATGTTCCCTTTAAGGAAACCGTCTGATGACGCGTCATCAAATTATGTCATCAGACCCGCTTCCTTCAATTGGCTGGCAAACGCGCTAGGCAGGCTTAACAAGCCCAATCAGGGGAAAATCATTTTGGACAGCGGGCGGGAGCCAGCAGCGAGGTCAGGACCCGCCACCGATGTCGCCTGCCACGGACCCACCGAGATAGGGGAAATCGCGACTTCTAAGTTTATTTCATGTATAATTTAAAAATATTTTTGAAGTGCAGTTCACAATTCTCTTTAGATGCGTTGCTAATATCTTATGCCAAATTAATTCACATTTTATGGAATCTGATCTCATTTGGACTTTGATGTTTAGATTGTCTTTTGTTATTTTTTGAAAATGGGTTTGGTAGTAGTCTAACCTGTTCTGTTGTATCAATGAATACAGTACCTAAAATCGTAGGTGTTGATTTCTCAACAACTATCTCTTAATCTTGGAAAGTTGACAATAGCCGAAACTTTCTTACAGTATGTACGTAGCAAGCATAAAGGTTTTATAGTCTACTTCAGTGTAAAATAAGGTGACAAGATGTTATCATTCCTTGCGGTCTCAAATGACGTCCGTTGCTGTTGCTATGAATACCTGTGAACAGAAAACATTACTATTGCGTCGTCGAAAGCTGTCAAATAATTACACAGTTGCACCTTCTTGTAAAGAAGATGATTTTGGTTTTGGAGGACCCAGTCTCCATAGACCTCCTGATGCGGTTCATACATAGATGAGACAATGAGGGTGAAATAGGTTTTTGGCAGCAGCGCAAAATAGGTGATAACGAATCGGCAGCCCGTTTCACACCTCACCCGACTTTCTTTTCAATCAAAGTCAATGGAAAAGAAAATTGGGAGGGTTGTAAAACGAGCTGCCGATTCGCTACCGCCTGTTTTGCGCTACCACGGAAGGCCAATTTCATCCCCAATATTCCTGCTGACTGCATACAGTTCAGAATTACAGAAACTGAAATGAAGTCGACCACTGACCTCTGATGGTGAACACTGAATTGAGGATGATTGGTAATCGCGGTGCCTTTAAGCAAGAAGAAACCTTTCACGTCACAGATGGTGTGATAATAAGTGAGACATTTTCAGAAAGCCCGCATCACCTGCGGGGCCTCCCACGCCGTGAGAGATTTATCAAAATATTGTAGGTGCACGGCCCATGATTTTGTGATAAGCTGTCTGCTGCTGAGACTCCGCTGGTGGTGCCGGGTCTCTGAAAATGCTGCCTGTCATCCTTTCAAGACAACTTTAATAGATCAGATTAGCGATAATAAATTCATCTGATTCTCCAGTCTGAAAACTCACACACATTAACATCTTAAAAGGGGCTGACCCAGCATCGAGTAATCTTCTAATACAATTAATTTTTGAATACATCAGCAATGTCAACCAGAAAGACCATCTAGGATAACAACTCTTATTGAATCAGGTGAGTTTTGTCATTGGTTATTTTTCTGACACGGAGACAGAAAATACTCTTTTAAGGATAATGGAAAGCTAATCTTTAATTCACATTACTCTGTCTACCAGAGTCCGATATAAAAAAATACAGAAATGTTCCCTCTGATACATGATTAAGCTCTGTTTCTGTTAAGGTTGTGCAGCAAGGAGCTGGCACCTTTATGAGAGATGGAGCGGGGGAGAATATTGATAGCAAACAAGTGCCATTTGAGCCAATGATTTATTGTAGTTGGATCATTCTAAAATTATGAGCTGATGGCTGTGTGCAAAAATGCCAATGTTAAATTACTTCCTACATCACAGGACCATGATTAGCATATTGGAATAAGGCTCACGCCTGAAAGAGGTGGGTCACTGGACTTCCCATGCGGAGGCCCCAAGCGGGAATGGAGCAGGAACAAGGCAGTATGTACAGCGCAGCGATTTGTGGGCCACTGCTGCCCGGTTCTTGCTCTGCGAAGGAACCTAAAATCCGCCTCTTCAAAGGTCCAAAAATGTTTGCAGGAAACAAAATTTAAAAAAAGAAATTAATGGCAGCTACCCCCGGATTGGTAATGGTTAGAAATATCCCTGTTCTCTCATTCAGTACTGGGTGAGCAGAAATTTCCTCCAACTAAATATTGAGAAGACCGAAGCCATTGTCTGCGGACGCCACCACAAACGCTGTTCCCTAGCCACCGACTCCATCCCTCTCCCTAGCATCTGTCTGAGGCTGAACCAGACTGTTCGTAACCTTGGTGTCATATTAGACCCCGAAATGAGCTTCCGACCACATATCCGCGCCATCACTAAGACCGCCTATTTCCACCTCTGGAACATCGCTGGACTCCGCCCCTGCCTCAGCTCAGCTGCTGCTGAAACCCTCATCCATGAGGTTGTTTGTTGAAAGTTGTCATAAGATGCATGTTGGAGCACAGTGCAATAAGCAGATTATCTGGTCATTATCACATTGCTGTTTGTGGGAGCTTGCTGTGCACAAATTGGCTGCTGCGTTTCCCCCATTACAACAGTGACTACACTCCAAAAAAGTACTTCATTGGCTGTAAAGCGCTTTGAGACGTCTGGTGGTCGTGAAAGGCGCTATTTAAATGCAAGTCTTTCTTTCTTTGTTACATCTAGCCTTGACTATTCCAACGCTCTCCTGGCCGGCCTCCCATGTTCTACCCTCTGTAAACTTAAGGTCATCAAAAACACTGCTGCCTGTGTCCTAACTCACACCAAGTCGCATTCACCCATCACCCCTGTGCTCGCTGACCAACATTGGCTCCCGGTTAAGCAATGCCTCGATTTTAAAATTGTCATCCTTGTTTTCAAATCCCTCCATGGCCTTGCCCCTTCCTATCTCTGTAATCTCCTTCAGCCCCACAACCTCCCCCCCCCCCACCCAGATATCTGTGCTCCTCTAATTCTGGCCTCTTGAGGATGCCCGATTATAATCACTCCACCATTGGTGGCCCTGCCTTCAGCTGCCAAGGCCCGAAGCTCTGGAATTCCCTGCCTAAACCTCTCCGCCTGTCTTTCCTCCTTTAAGACACTGCTTAAAACCTACCTCTTTGACCAAACTTTTGGTCATCTGCCCTAATAACTGCTTATGTGACTTGGTGTCAAATTTTGTTTGATAACGCTCCAGTGAAGCACATTGGGGCGTTCTCGGCACAATATAAATACAAGTTGTTGTTGTTCCAAGTAAAAATAAATAACTGTGCATTTATTTATATTATTTATATATGCACTTATCTTGTAATCAGTAAGAACATAAACACATTTTTATTTTAATGCTTTACTCTTGCTTCCCACAGGTTTTGTGGTGAATTCTATCCCTGCACGTCACTTTGCAGTATACAATGTGCAGCGTTTCATGGATTCTTCGGGATCGTGCTCACTGTGAATTCTGTAAAGGCAGGGTTCCAGAAACGGCAGAAAGTAGCTGCAGAATTCATATCATAAAGTTAGCATTTTGAAAATATCATACACTAAAAAAAAGACAACTTCCCCAACAAATATCTCTCGCAAATGCTGCAGAACCTCTAGTGTCACAGTTCATGCCCTAAATCCTGCCACATTCATTACTTAGGAGTATGATCACACTAGCCTGTAAATTCTAAAGGCCCCTCATGTTTGTGACTGTTTAACTCTGTCTTTAGCTCTGCGTGAATCCGATTTTAGCCCACATAAGGAGCAAGATTTTATGAGCAAAAATCTAAGACAGTACACAGTCTGTTTGAATAGGACTTAGGTGACTTTCACGGTAGTGAGATTATGGTCTTTAACCGAAATGATCGAGTCTCACCCAAAATAAATGAACCTTTATTAATCTCCTTTATTGAAACGTCAGTATTCCACCACCCCAGAAAAATACTATGATCATACTTCTATGTAATATACAGCAAACTGCAGGGTTCTTAACATGACATTTAATGAATGCAGTTCACATTTCACTCCAGTAAAATGCGAACTGCATTAATCAAATACCATACTGCCGTCTTCAGTTCGAATCATTCACAATGAGTTTTATTCTAGACTTTCAAACTGAGATAAGTTGGAATGCTGCTATTTTCAGAGCGTAACAGGGGACTGGCACGGCAATCCCGGACTAAATGCCACCGAGTTATTAAAGAAGCCAAAGCCAGCAGCACTTTTAAAAATGCAACAAACAAAGTGCAATTCCATTTAATTTCTTTTGCTCTGTGTTCACAGAATTAACTGTACACCAGTGAAACACGACAGGGATTTTATTTCATTTATGCTTCTACAGTTTTTCTCACTCCTGAAGTTCATCACAGCTTCTGCCGACTGAGGTGTAATACACTTTACGGATATAAATCACCGAACCCAGCTAGGAAATGAAACAAGTTCTCGGGTTGCCTCTGCAGTGCTGCACATTTTATGATTTTCTTAGCATTTTGTGCCTGTTCCACATTATTACAAAAATAAATTTCATTGTATTTATATAAAATGGTTTTCTGAAGATGTTCCCAGGCCAATGTGCTTGCTTGTATATAATTAGGATGTTTTTTCTGCTGATACCCAGTTAACAGAAAAAAAATAATCAATTTAATTTTGACACCGAGTTATGTAAATTTCTTCTTAAAAAAGAACAAAACGGAAGTCAGTCATATAAGAACATAAGTGAATTTCAAACACTGTTTACATGAACTGATGCTTTCCCCTTTAGACTAGGTCTGTACTGATGTAACAGAAAATGGACAGTAAGATAGAGCATAAGTTAAATCCTTTGTTATTTCGTTATTGTATACAGCTTCTGACTGATGGGATACTGAATCACATCATTCCGACACCACTCTGCAAGATTATGCACAATCAGACATAGGCTGCAAATTGTGGTTTGGAATGCCGTACGGTAGATTTATGAATCTGCCAGCTAAATCCGCTTTCCTCCTGATATTTCCCCTAATTTACAATGTATATTTTCATCCAGAATTTCTCACTGATGAGCCGCACACTCTTGCGTGCAAACAACAATTGATTTGGAGCATGCAGGAGGGCAGCGGGAATACCAAATTCCCGGTGTTTACAGTGCTTTTGGATAGTTTTGAAATCTACCATCGTCACACAGAAAGCTTTTCTATAAAAATGTCACTTTTGGAATGAGCACGATCTCCTAATGACAGTAACCGAGCTGCAAATACAACCACTGTCTTTCCTACAAATTGAACAGTAGAAAACAAATTACAAATAAGCTCCCCCACCCCCGCCCAAAGAAAAACAAGCCTTCCAAAAATGGTGCTTAAATATTGATGTTAAAAATACAGTCAAAAATGATAGCAAAGGCATTTTTTCATGAAAAACACATTTGCGATAAGCTTTAGCATAACACGTTACTATCTATGTTCTTTAAAGTGCCATGAATACCTAAATAAATTAAACTAATAAATCCCAGCGAAATAAAAAAAATGGGAAAACTGCACTTTTCTGTTGATTCTGCCACAAGAGGGAGCCTGGCTGTCCGGAGATTCAATGCTGCAGTTCAAGCTCTGCCGCACCAGGTGGCAGAGGTTCCTAATGTTACTTCCGGACACAATTGATCAATCTCTTATCTTAAAACTCCAAGTACATTGCTTCCTATGAACTATCATGGCTGCGATCACTCGGGACTGTTTGTCATATTCTGCATTTTTAATATCATCCTGAACGGAGCTCATTATAATTGTTACATTACATGTTGGGACATTTAGGCATTTTCAGACATTTTGTTTTATCCAAATTGGCCTTTTCTGAGTTCCAATCCTCCATTCATATGAACAGTCAGATCTTCAAAAGGTATACAATGTCATTGAGGTAAACCTTGCTCTTAGCATTCAGTAGTAGGCTACTGTTGACGGTATATCTGTTTTGACTAATTTACTAATTCTGGATTTCACCCAGTATCTATTAAGTTTACATATTTAAAGATTCACCCAAGTGTATCTCTGGCAGCCATTTCTTATGGCTACACCCAGAGGTGTGAAGAGGGCAAAAGTACCATCTTAACCTGGCTATAGAGGCCAGTTTTCAATGTTCAAATCTATTTATTTAGTCAACCTACCGTCTCCCTACTTTGGATGAATGTCATTTGAATCTACAGCTGAAGGCTGAAGTTGACTCTACAAGTGTTGTATCTATTGGATTGAGGAGTATATCAATGTTAACAGCGCTGATTGATTTTTTTCTTCAAGGGAGGTAGGAAAAAAATTAGTGGGGGTAATTTTCACCTTCACCACCTGGGGGATACTAGGGGGTGATTTTGCCAATGGGGGCGCGTTGGAGGCGGGACTGCTGCTTGGTGGGTCGATGTCCCGCCTCCATCAATTTGTGGCCAACCCACGCTATTTTCCCTTGATTGACCTTGTTAAGCCCGCCCAGCGGGCTTAGCAGGCCAATTAAGGGAAAGCCGGTTGCAGAGAACGTCAACGTATGATGCTTCATCTGTCAAAAAATGTTGACAGATGAATTGTCATCGTTTAACACTGACATTCTCTGTAGTTTGATGAGGTCTTGAATTCAAGACCCGATCAAACTTCTTTCTTTTACAGAAATAAGATGGTTGTTGCATCTGAGAATGCAACGGCCATCTCTCATCTGCAACACGGAGGTCCGAGACTCTCCGCATACAAACCGACTGAAGCCTGCAGGAAGAAACAAAGGTACGTACACTTTTACTAACACTTTGCACTTACCTCAGATACTCACCTCTCCATTCTTGCACCCATCACTTACCTTCACACCACACTTTTGCACCCCCACCCCACGACCCCCGCAGACCCAGTACTCACCTCGCTGACCTAGCGGGTTTCGGAGCCTTTGGGAAGCCCGCACTTGTGAGGGCAAAAAGGGGATAATCCTATTTTCTGCCTGTTAACTATCTGTTAACAGGCAGTTAATAGGCTTTAATCCCTTCCCGCCTCCAAGGAGATGGGACCCGGCGCGGGACGGCTACCCGCCTCCTGGCAAGATGGCATGGTGGCGGGTTGGGGGCGGGTTGGGCACCCGCCCCTAAATTCTGCCATTTTCCCGGCAGTCCCGCCTCCAAACCCGCCTCCCCAGGGCTGGCAAGATCGCCCCCTATGGCTGCATGGCTCGTCCGCCCATTGTCGAACACACCTGATTTTTATCCTACTGAAATCAATGGGATAAAAAGTGGGTATATTCTACAATGGACAGATGATCTGCTCCCCCAAGTTATTGCCCAGGTGGTGAAGGTGAAAATGACCCCAGTGTTCCTTAAAGTACAGGACCAACTGATGCAGGGGAGGGAGTGGGGCGGGTGAGTTCATGATTGGATAAATACATGTGAACTCCGAATGTAGCCGACTTGATGGACTGACTCTCCTTTTCTCCCTTCAGACTTTTTTATGTTCTTAGAAACAAGAGGAAATTGGGTAATGGATTGATAGTTGCTCTGACCTGCCCCTGTTAGAAAACCTCACTTCTTCAGTAGTTACTCTTTGGAGCCACCATTATAAGGGGGAAGGAGAGGGTCAAACCTGAAGTATCGTAGTAATTATTATTGGGAAATGAAAGAAACTATAGAAAACTGTTAGTATCCATGCCTCGAGTCACCTCCCCCTCAGCAAAGCCGAGCTCTCTCCCGCATACTTTCACACACACCCTCATGCACTCCTTTTGGATAAAATTAGATTCCAAAAAAATGCAAAAAGGTAAGCTTTAAAGCTCTGTTGTGGCAATAATTCTCATATTAATTAAATATATTCATCATTTTATTGCACAGGTCAAAGGTAATCATTTGCTTGCCTAGTGGAGTGATGATGATTCACATGAAAAACAAAAATAAAACATGCATGTGAATTATTGCCTGACAGGTGGCAGCTTGGCACAACATCCTACAAGTAATTTAATTTAAAGGCTGTCTTTGATTGCATGGATGGGTCTTCCCGGGACCACTCATCACTGATAGTCAGTCTCATGTGTTCTTCCACTTGTGTAAACAACTGCCGGAATGTATTTGTGCACGTGACATTTGTGGATTACGCAGCTTGTGACATGAACACTGGTGAACCACCGTCGTTGATTAGATATCTTCTACATAATACCAATGATAGTGAATAACTCAATATTTCACTGTAAAACAGGTTAAATCATGGTGTTCGCCTACCAGTGACAGGACTGATATGCAGTTGATTACACATCAACAAATATGACTCCATGATGCCCCGAGACAGCTTGGAACACAAATAATTCACATGGATTTTCCACTTTCATGGACAGTAAAGTTGTGTATGCATCATTAAAAAAAATTGTCATACAGGTAGGAAGCTGTTAACAACCGCAATATAATGCTAAAGTTCAGACATGTGTACGCCATAGAAAATTTCCTATTCTAATTTATGACATCTTAAAATCCTCTCAATTGCAATGTTATATTTTAATAGCTTCTAAACCCATCAATTGTTTCATGTATAATGTAGTAAATATTGGGATTGGCATCCATCACCAACCTCCATTGAGTGAAAAATTCTAAAAAAGCTAAAGTGGTGAAAACCATAGTGTGACTAAGGGTGTAAAATACTACCGAGGGTGGATTTTCTGATTTCAGCTTTTTTGAAGAGGAATGCTTTGCACCCACGTTACCTGTGCACAGCCCACCTGACAGAACTTCTGGGATCAGCCCTAATTTAATATTCACCGTGAGCACAAGTCTGGTTGGGCCTCACCACACCACCCCCTGCCCTCCTCCCCCCACCAAGGAGAACATTCAATGTCCAGTGCCACTGAAGATTTTAAAGGGGTTTGCAGCAGCCTTTTAAAGAAGAGCTTTCTTTTTGGCAGCCAACATTCTACAGACCCTGGAAATATTACAAAACAATGGAGCAGCTGCAGGTGAAAAGCCCATGCTTCACATATACAGCTATGAAGCACCCGAGTCAGGTAACGGGCAAACGGAGGATTGCCCTAATCAGCCCTCCTGAGCACTGTCTCCACAGGACAGCAGTGTTGACTGCATGGGAGAAGGTGGCAGGCAGGGTAAATTCAGACTCAAAACATTCAGTGAATTGCGAAGAAATTTGCTGGCTGAGAAGATCTGCCAATCCTCTCAGCTTCTCACTATATAAAATGGATGAGCAAAGTAAGTATGCCAGAGAGGAATTTCCTCTCAACTGTTACATCTTGACTGCAGTCACTTGCAAAGCACTCAGACAACCTTCCAGCTCTTCTATAGCTTCAGATGCATGTCCATAATATAGCAGGGCACACTTTCTATCTGCACCTGGAACTGTTGGCATGTTTACATCTGTAAGGGTGTGTCCAGAGAGCAACCTCCCAAGAAAACCTTGGTGCATGATGTATATTCATTTACTCACATGCCTGTTGGGATGTAGGATGGGCACTTGAACATCAATATATGTGCTCGTCAAACATACAATGTCTCAACAGAACTTCAGAGATGTCAGCTGTGGCTCACTGGTAGTGTTCTCACTCAAGCCCCACTCCAGAAACTTGAGCACAAAATCTAGGCTGACACTGCGGTATTGAAAGAGTGCTGCACTGTCAGAGATGCTGTCTTTCAGATGAGATGTTAAACCAAGGCCCCGTCAGCCCTCTCATGTGTATGCAAAAGATCCCATGGTACTATTTCGAAGAAGAGCAAGGAGTTTCCCCCGGTGTCTTGGCCAATATTTATCCCTCAAACAACATTGTTATAAAAACAGATTATCTGGTCATTATCACATTGCTGTTTGTGGGATCTTGCTGTGTGTAAATTGGCTGCTGCGTTTCCTACATTACAACAGTGACTACACTTCAAAAGTACTTCATAGGCTGTAAAGCACTTTGGGACATCCTGAGGTCATGAAAGGTGCCATATAAATGCAAGACTTTTGTTCTTTTTTCTTTGCTTGCAGGACAAGGTGCCACATACAAGAGGAAGCAAAACTACACAGGAGGAGAGACCAGTGACTTTAAGCTCTGCAGTTTTGTTGTAGTGACCACTCTCAAAATCATAAGAATGAAAAGCATAGAAAGGACATGGGAAGGATGAGCTCGAGTTCTTCCCCAACTTTAGGGCTAGTACTTTTCTTTCCCTGTTATTCTTTCTTCCTCATCTCACTTACTCACGTCATTTCTTCTTCTCTTTTCTTCTTAGGCAGTCCCTCGGAACCGAGGATGACTTGCTTCCACACTAAAGATGAGTTCTCTGGTGACTGATGAGTCCAATGCGGGACCTACAATCTCTGTCACAGGTGGGGCAGATCGTGGTTGAAGGGGCGGGTGGGGTGCTTGGGTTGACGTGCGCTCCTTCTGCTGTTTGCGCTTGGCTTCCGCTTGCTCCCGGCGAAGAGACTCGAGGTGTTCGGCGCCTTCCCGGATGCTTCTCCTCCACTTTTGGGCGGTCTTGGGCCAGGGATTCCCAGGTGTCGGTGGGGATGTTGCACCTTTTCAAGGAGGCTTTGAGGGTGTCCTTGAAGCGTTTCCTCTGCCCTCCTGGGGCTCTCCTGCCGTGTCGGAGCTCCGAGTAGAGCGCTTGTTTTGGGAGTCTCGTATCGGGCATGCAGACGATGAGGCCCGTCCATCAGAGCTGATCGAGCGCGGTCAAAGCTTCGATGCTGGGGATTTTGCCTGAGCGAGAACACTGATGTTGGTGTGCCTATCCTGCCAATGGATTTGCAGGTTCTTGCGGAGGCAGCGTTGGTGGTACCTCTCTAGTTCTTTGAGGTGCCTGCTGTACATGGTCCATGTCTCTGAAGCATACAGGAGGGCAGGAATCACTACTGCTCTAGTCGACTGACCGAGCATCTCTTCATAGGTGCTGGTTATGGAGGCCTTGAGTGCAGACCAGGCGCTGTGGACACACTGTGTCTCTGAATCACTGGGAGTCGTCAGGTTGGTTGTGAGGCAGAGGCTGAATAGGGCTTTCTTAGCAGGGTCTTTGAGTGCTCCAGCATTGATTTTCCTGCGGCATTGCTTCTGTTGCTGCCGCTGTTTTGGGGCTACATTGATGGAGATGACAGAGCGGATTAGGCGGTGGTCTGTCCAGCAGTCGTCAGCTCCTGTCATGGCGCGGGTGATGCGGACGTCCTTGCGGTCCCTCACTCAGGACGATGACGTAGTCCAGCAGATGCCAGTGCTTGGAGCGAGGGTGTTGCTATGAAGCCTTGTACTTGTCCCTCTAACGGAACAAGGTGTTGGTTATGACAAGGCCATGTTCTAAGCATTTCGTCAGGAGGAGGGTACCGTTGGAGTTGGCTTTCCCTACCCCCTCTCTGCCGATTACACCTCCCCAGAGGTCTGTGTCCTTTCCAACTCTGGCGTTAAAGTCGCCAAGGAGGATCAGCTTGGGACTCGGGACAGGGATTGTTTGAGGCTGGAGTAAATTCCTCTTTGGTTTCGTCTGTGGCTTCCAGTGTTGGGGTGTACGCACTGATGACTGTAGCACACTGGTTCTGGGCTAGGGTGAACCGAAGAGTCATGAGGCGTTCGTTTATTCTGCAAGGAGAGTCTCTGAGACGTCCAACTAGCTCATTTTTTATGGTGAAGCCTACACCATGGAGGCGGTGTTCTTCTTCAGGTTTGCCTTTCCAGAGAAGGTGTAACCACCACCTTGCTCCTTGAGCTGGCCTTCCCCTGCCCGCCGGGTCTCACTTAGGGCGACGATGTCTATGTCGAAACGTCTGAGTTCCTGGGCAACGATAGCAGTACAGTGTTGTACAGTCTGACGCTGTTGGGGTTGTCCATGAGGGTCCTGACGTTCCAGGTCCCGGACTTCATTTTAAAGGGTGGAAGATGCCTGTGCGTGAATTCTTTTATCGTGGGGTGGCCTTTGCACACCAGCTATCACACGGGCTTGATAGAGCAAGGTCTTGGTCCAATGGCAAGGGGATCCAAGACGATTGGAGACCAGTCTCTGCTACATCGGCGTAGCACACACACACAAACATACTCCTACTGTCCTCCTCCCTCCTTCCCGCAGGTCCTCTCTGCCTGGGTTTCATAGGATGCAGTGTGATCCTCCCGACCTCGCTGTTGGCCCATGCTGCACCTTCCCTGGGCCCCAACCCCGCTGCTGGTCCACACTGCGCCACTCCTGGGCCTCGAGCAAGCTGCTGGACTCGTCCTCGCTCCTGGACCCCGTCCTCACCCCTGGGCCTCGTCCTCGCTCCCGGGTCCCGACCTCGCTCCTGGGCCTCGTCCTCACTCCTGCGTCCCGGCCTCGCTGCTCCTCCCGTCACTGCTCCTGGGCCTCGACCTCACTCCTGGGCCTCGACCTCACTCCTGGGCCTCGTCCCTGCTCCTGGGCCTCGACCTCGCTCCTGGGCCTCGACCTCACTCCTGGGCCTTGTCCTCGCTCTTGGGTCCCGGCCTCGCTGCTCCTTCTGTCCCTGCTCCTGGGCCTCGACCTCACATTCATTTACACATTCACTCACTCACACACAAGACATATATCATGGCACACAATATAGGGTAATTTTTATGATTTAGCACTCCCGGTGCAGACCGTTGCATGATGGGAGCACCTATCAGAAATTCAGGCATAGTTCTCAGAGCATCAAAGTCACATTCTGCACAACTTCCCATCAATTGAAACTCGACTCTGAATTCTCTCCACTTTTTAAATGTCCTTTTGAAGGATAAGTGCCCAAAATTGCTTGTATTTAACCAAAATAGTTTATTAAAAAAATAAAAGCAAAGTGTAATAATGGTGACTTTAAACCACCATTATGTTTTTCCACTTTAAATAAATGAAGAGAAAGGCAGAGGGAATAGCCTGTTCTGTGACTGGTTACTTTTTAATAAAATATTGTCTTTGGCAACAAATTCCACCAAAAGTCCCATTACAGAATATTTTAAATATTTATATGCCATACAAGTAGGACTGGGCTAAAGTCAATGTCAATTGTCTGAATACTAACAGGGAGCGAATCTTTGCACGGCTGGCAGTTAATTAACTACATGATCCCATATGTGAAACTAGATTATAGTTCCTTTGCAGGAAATCCTATTCCTACTTCAACAAATGTGACAGACCTCCCCTTTTACAGAAGATCCTGGGGTAGGGTTTAACCTTTGGGAGTTCACCGGCTCCCACCGTGCTGTGAGCAAAGAGGCTGGAGCCATTTTGAGGCCCGGACCTCATTTAAACAGAACCAGCGAGCTGTATTCCCCAAATGGGGTCCTGATGCAGCTCGCTGGGTTTGAGATGGTGTAATATGGGGCAGCCTCTGGGCAGCAAACTAACATCTGGGGGGGGTGTTGAAATCGTGGGAGGGGAGCTCAGGGCGGCAGTGGCCCAGATTATTTTTAAGGGGACTGGAGGAGCACTCCTGCTTCTCCTGGCTGCAGAAAATAATTTAAAACTTGTCTTTTTTGTTCCTCTTCAGCTAAGAAGCTCGACACCATCCAGGACAAAGCACCCCGCTTGATTGGCACCCCATCCACCACCTTAAACATTCACTCCCACCACCACCGGTGTACCGTGGCTGCAGTGTGTACCATCTACAAGATGCACTGCAGCAACTCGCCAAGGCTTCTTCGGCAGCACCTCCCAAACCCACGACCTCTTCCACCTAGAAGGACAAGGGCAGCAGGCACATGGGAACACCACCACCTCCAAGTTCCCCTCCAAGTCACACACTTTTCCTGACTTAGAAGTATATTGCCAATCCTTCATCGTCGCTGGGTCAAAATCCTGGAACTCCCTCCCTAACAGCACTGTGGGAGTACCTTCACCACACGGACTGCAGCAGTTCAAGAAGGTGGCTCACCACCACCTTCTCAAGGGCAACTAGGGATGGGCAATAAATGCTGGCCTTGCCAGTGACGCCCTGATCCCATAAACAAATATAAAAAAAAATACCACCACTAAAACTGGTCGGAGCGTGCAAGACTCATGCTTTGCCCAGTTCTGTCCCAAAATGGAAATTGGGGTTTTATGTACGTCATAGGACCGCAATTTGCATATTAAAAGGACCTAAAGCTTGAAACAGGGGGGCACTTAGTTAGGCACTTTAAAAATGCTAGCAGCCAGAGGGTTGGCAGTAAGTTTACTGATCTCAGTTTGAGACCATTAGCACCTCATTAACGCCGACCTGGCCAAGTTAAAATCAGCTCCACTGTTTCTTATATGCACCAATCACTGAGAGTGAATCATTGATCTGGGCTCCATTGTCTCGTTCAGTACTAAGTGGAAGCATTCTAGCGCTATAAAGCACAAAGCAGGCCAGGCACAAAGCAGCATTAGTGGAGGCCATGGAACCTGTCCTCTTAGCTGGAGTTTATACAGTGTGAACAGGGAACCATGCACACAGACATGCGCACACAGACATGCGCACACACGCATATGCACACACACACACACATACATACACACATATTCCAGCTCTTTGTGATGCTTCACTGCAGGTACTGTTTGCATTTTATAACACACACTGTAGCTTATTGTAATTATTGAGAGTTACTTAATTATTAGAGAAAAGTTAGTGCATTCCTTAACTTTGTTTTAGAATTTTCTTTACTAGAAACTGAATTTATACACAGATGCAATTTCAATGAAATACCCAATGCTGGGAATGTATTAATAAAGAGATGTAAAATACTCCATTTGAGACAAAATAATCAAATTTTAAAGTCTCATGAACAAAACATAATGTGAACTAATGGAATACAATTCCAGGAAGCACAATATTAATAATTATTCCTATAATTATTGCTGGGTGAATATTGATGAATGGATTAATTCATTGCATATTCCCTTCACTTCCCAGGGCTGTATGGTAAGGCTTCTCCAATTGTGGACGTTATAGATTTTTAAAATAAAAATCCCTATTAAAATTACATTTTAAAAATGATACCCACTTGATAAGTCGCCATTCAGTTCCAACTGCTGACTCAGGCTCATTTCTTTCCTGGCCAAAGCTACATTCCTCCATAAATTGAAATTTTAATAAATATAAAATTCAATAGCACTCATTGTAATTATCTAACTCTGAAGAAAATTGTGATTTTACTCTGTTTCAATGTGGAGGTATTAATATCTAAAGTCAGATAAATTGACCTACCTACGATCGTCTAGAAGTCTCTTCTATGGCGAATTCAGATCTTAATATTCCTGCAATAAAACCCAATAAAATCCACCAGCGACCCTTTGTTGTAACACTGAGAGAGGATTGCAGCTTTCAAAATCGGTACATCTTTCCCCTCAGTAATAACTTACTGTAAGTATTTATTCAGCAAATTATATAAGGTAACTAAAGTCATTTCTTAATTCATTATCTTCTTGGAATGAACTCAAAGTTTCTTATTGTTCTGACTTTTGCACAATCTCCCAAAGGTTAGGTGAACATGAAGAAGCTCTTAAAAAAATGTGATTTTAATATAATAAGTGATCCATTTATATGATGATAACATGGCAATAGTAAATATTTTATGACTGAAGGGTACTGGGAGTTGATAAAAACATGATGTGCAGCCAAGTACTGTAATCTGATTGAGATGTCTTTTTCCAGCACAAATTTTGTTAGATAATTGGGAATAATAGTAGGCCACTTTGAAATATGTAATGGAAAAAACACTTTTGATCTATAAATGTATTCTCCTAAAATGAAAAGAGTGAAACACTGTTGACCTGGCTTAATGTTCTAACAAGGGTTCTGTGTAATAGATTAACTGGAGAAGGAATCATTTCATTATTTATATAAAGTTATGAGCAAATGAAAATGAATTGCTGAATAATTTACAGAATTTTCAGTTAACCACATAATGTAGTCTCAATTGTCCATACCTTACCATCCATGACACCAACCCCAAAACTGACGGCACGGGCAAAGAGTGGAATACTGCGAATAAAAGCCCCAAATTTACCAGGTCTCCTGTCCTAACTTCAGTTGAGGACCGGCAGAACCCACAAAGAAAGCAAATGATGGGAAAGGGATGCGGACTCCCTAACCGGGAATTCCCACTCCTGGCCCTGGATGGGGAACTGGTGTATCAGTGGTGGCTGGTATCCCGAAAAGATCAGGCATATTGGCCTCCCCAGGGCACATGTGGGCCTTACCAGGAGATCCATGCTCCCCAAAGGGGTGTGAACCCCCCACCCCCGAGAGGACAATTAGTTTTTTCTTCATTTCCTGGATTGGTTTAAGTGGAGTTAAGGTCGGGGAGGGACAGCATAAATCAAGCGGACAAGGCGTGTCAGTACTAAATCCTGGGGGAAGAGGAACTTCCAGTTCAAGAATGTAAACATTTATCAGTGTTGCCCATCCCATATAATCTGCTGTTGATCCAGTTTCTTCACTTTAATCATTTAAGTATTTATAAAACAAAGTGGCTATAACAGGTTTCAGTATTAAATATCTTTATTTGAACACAACTTCAAGCCATGTTCATTCCCAACTTCTTATCTTATCCAATGAACCATTTTTTATATCACAGAATCCCCACAGTGCAGATAGAGGTCATTTTGGCCCATCGAGCCTGCACCGACACATCCCACCCTATCCCTGTAACCCCCACATATTTAATCCCCCCTAACACTAAGGGTCAATTTATCATAGCCAAATCAACCTAACCTGCACATCTTTGGACTGTGGGAGGAAACTGGAGCACCCGGAGGAAACCCATGCAGACACGGGGAGAATGTACAAACTCCACACAGACAGTCACCCGAGGCCGGATTCGAACCTGGGTCCCTGGTGCTGTGAGGCAACAGTGCTAACCACTATGCCACCGTGTCCCCCATATAGGTTAGCACAAAACATTTATTTACTCACAAACCTATTTCTATAACCTTTCCTGCTTTGCTAACCCATGCTCATCATGTCCCAGTCCCCTGCTGCATTCCCTTTTTTACAAGATCACAAGATAATTATGGATGAAGAAGGCCATTCAACCCATCTTAGTTTATCCATTCAGAATGATACTACGTTCCATCCATTACAGCATCTAATTGGGGGAGAAACTGGGTTCCAGTGTGGAATCGGTGATGAATTGAAAATGCAGGCCTGAAGAGGGAGGCCTGAGGCTTGCCCAAAGTCGGGCCTCATCTCCTTAATTCTAGCGAGCTACAGTCGCCAATCGGACATCCAGATGCAACTGATTGGTTTGGCACTTCCAAAAAGCGGATGCCGAGCAGCCTCTAGATAAGTCCTGGGAGGGGCGAGAGGCGAATGAGAGGAGTGCTAGTGCGGGCCGGCACCTACTCCTGATCCACATCAAGGTAAGTGGAAATTGGAAAACTTACCTCTTCTTTGGCAGCCTCTAGTGGTCCTTTTAAGAACTGCTAGTTAGAGTGTCATAGACCCGGAAAAATTGAGCAGAACATGCTCTGCGCATCCTCGACCCAGTTTTTGCTGAAACAGACATTAGGCACCTCCTTATCATAATCAAGGGGCCCAACGCCTGTTTTAGATGGGCACCCTGGGTGACACCCGATCCAAAATGGGTGCCGTCAAAATTCAAATGCTGATTGGGCGCGGGAGACCCCGACCCGACTTTGCTTTGTTTCTCTCATTTTACGGCCAAAAACCAGGCGAAACAAGGTTGAATTTCTCCTGAATTTTTTCTTAAACGATTCCAGGATTTTCACCTCCACTATTCTATCAGGAAATCCATTTTGCGTTGATCACTCTTTGGGGTACATTTGAACTTTCAGGTGGCAAATGGCAGAGTGAGTTGGCCGCCTGCCGGTGGAGGCAGCGAAGAGACCAGAGCCATTTTAAGGTCCAGGCCTCAAATTTAGATTCAGCAAACTGCGAGAGCCAATGCAGCTCACTCAATCGGGTCGGTGCAATTTCGGGCAGTCCGGAGACTGGCTGGTTGGCAGCGAGGTAAATCCTTTGGCGGGGGGGGCGGGGTCGCGATCACAGGGGAGGGATGCCGGAACGGTAGCGGCCCAGACCTAGATGAGCACTCCTGCTTCTCCTGGTCCCACAAAAAATAACTTTAAACTTATCCTTTTGAGGCCTGTTCAGCTGTACTGCTGGTAAAATGACGCATGCTCCTCAACCTAATGGCCTTCATGAAGAGATAAGTTTGCACTAGATTAAAGTTCAGGTGGCCTCCGAAGACTTTCAGCCCCCGAGATTCAATCAGCTATTCGAGCTGGGTGGGCAGAGGCCATCACAGCTCAGTACAACATATCACACGCGAGTGGTCATGGGATAGTGGTTGGGCTTGAATTTCCCACCCTAGCACAGGGATACCGCAGCCAACCAAAGTACTCTAACTACAGCCCCAACACAGATCAGTTAACTCAGTGCAGACCATCACATTGGGAGCTTCTTGGTATGTACGATTTAGTATCAGACCAGCCAGTGTCTTTACCCACTGAGCCATTTGGAGAATATATAAAACAAGCCTTACTGCAGTGCTTTGACACAGGAACAGCAGTCGGCCCTTTTGGGGAGAGAATTCCAGATTGCCGCTACCTTTGTGTGAAGAAGTGCTTCCTGATTTAATTCCTAAATAGTTTGGCTCTAATTTTAAGATTATACACCCTTGTTCTGGATTTGCCCACCAAAGGAAATAGTTTCCTATCGAATCCTTTTATCATTTTAAACACCTCGATTAGATCACCACTCAATCGTCTAAACTCAAACCACGATTATGCAATCTGGTCTCATAATTGAACTCTTTAAGCCCTGATATCATTCTGGTGAATCAGCACTGTACCCCTTCCAAGGCCACCTTTCTGATGGGGTGCCCAAAGCTGAATGCAGTACTCCAGATGGGGTCTGGATTTTGCTTGTGATGTGAAATAACACTGTTATGAATCAGCCAAATGTGAAATATGAAAGTTTAAAAATATATATATATTATGATGTAAGTCACGGTATCTTGCATTTTAATTTAACACTGCATTGATCTTGTGGAGTTATCAACATTAAGGATGTAAAATGGAGAGGGTTGCTATCTTTTATGAGGTTGAAAATTGGACAGGGAGCAGGTTAGGAGCAGGATTAGGAGCTGGATCATAGCTTGAGTTTTCCGGGGCAATCTGATAAGCCCATGCTGCTGGAGGAGGGTCTTGCCTAATGGCAGAGCATATCGTAAACTCAGGTGCTTCCTGCCCATGATTTTCCAAGCATTCATTTTACTGAATACAGTATCATGGACATCGCATGCCCAAATTTCCGATGTGCGCTGGCGACAGGCAAGGGTCTACGCTGGCAGCACGGGCTCATGTAATTGCCCCTCTGAGCTTCTCTGTTGCTGCTGAAAATTTATTGAAACCATTTGTAACTAATTATCCATCTCATAAGTCCCAGATCAAAATGGGAAATGAGTGTTATATTTTTTTAAATTGGACTTTAGTGTTAGGTTTATGTCTCAGGAAGTTCCACACAGCTGACTGAAAAAAATAGACATGTGGCAACTCTGGATGAATGCTAAGAATACATAATTAGCCAAAACTCTTAAAAAGAAAATAGGCAATTTAATGAACTTCAGCATTTAAGTGGTTAATTTTGTAAATACTGACAGAATGGACACCTGCAGTTACTAAGTAAATAGTGACTCTTCCCTGTCAGGTTTCCAGATTTGTTTTTGTCTACCGATGTGGAAATGGTTCCTGACTCCATCTCACTCACCACTTTGTCTCACCTTTCATTTGTTTAACAGTGTACTCTCCTCGAAGGCTTGGCAGCGACTTCACAGCACAATGAAGCAAAGCCAAGTCCTTTGAGTATGGCTGCGCTGTCTGATGCTATATGCCAATCAAACGTCTTTTGGCTTTTACCAGCATGAATTGACATTGTGCATTGATCTCAATCGGGCAAGCATAAATAAATCGAGCGCGATTATTACTGTGTAAATACCTTTTAGCAGCTGGTAACAGAAGGTATTGGGAGCTTGCTGAAAACATGGTCTTAAATGCAACACAGTATAAGCACACACTGCATAAAATAATATAAACAAATGAAAGAAATGGTTAATCAAAGGGAATTTTTCCTTTCTTTTGAAATAAAAAAAAACAGGGAAATTTCTTTACACAATAGGCCTTTTAATGTTATCACAATAAACATGTTTAGAGAATGGCCCCAAAATTCTTTGGGATATGGTCCTATCGGGATCACGCCTGCGAGTGCCCTTTGGTGCTGATCCCACCGGAGTTTGTGAGGTCAGTGGGAGGGCCCCTAATTTCCATGTGGCAGACGGACACCCACACCATTACAAACACATCTCCGGCATCCACCTGCCCCGTGTGACTGAAAAATCTGGCACCCAATCGCCATGGGAATAGGGTATTGTCCAGGTACACCCTGATCCCGGCTAAGTCTCCCTCCGACCCCTGTGTAAGTAGGCCAGTTGAAAATCCCTGGCCTGGACTCCACCGGTTGGGCCCACTTTTGCCCATCTGACAGCCAGTATGCCTCAACTTGACACACCAATTTCAAGAAATAATGAGCCACAGAAGTGGGCAACCACAATGTAGGGAGACCCCACCCTTGGCTCGACCACACTGATGACATTTGCCTTGTAAGAGACAGGCAGAAGTCCCACCCTTTTCAAGGGGTATGAGTGGTCAGAACTCTCTGGAAACGTCTGGTGCAATTGGGTCTCGGTCGTTTATCAGGAGATTTGGCCAGTGTCCCACTGGACTTACAGTGCGAGACCAGTGGAACCTCCACTGATATTTATGCCATATATCTTTAAATCATCAGAGGTACCCCTGAGATATATAGCTTATTTATTTCATATTGGTTTTAGTGAACTGATGAAATGCAAGCAAGATCGTGTAAGAGAAAGTGATGCGATTGAAGTATAATATGAAAATACAAATTGGAAGATTCATGGAAATGACACAATTAAGATTTCCTAGAATTATATAAAAAAAAGAGATTACAATTGTGTGAAGAGCCTTGAAAAATGGATTTTTTTTCACAGAAACAGTGAGGCTCTTTTTGACTTTGTGCGGTAATGTAAAATTTGGCTATGATAAATTGACCCTTAGTGTTAGGGGGGGATTAAATATGTGGGGTTACGGGGATAGGATAGGATATGTTAGGGGGAATTAAATATGTGGGGTTACAGGGATAGGGTGGGATATGTGTCGGTGCAGGATCGATGGGCCGAGATGGCCTCTATCTGTACTGTGGGGATTCTGTGTGAGAAAGCAGGGATAGGGTACTGGATTTGGATGATCAGCCATGATCGTATTGAATGGTGGAGCAGGCTCGACGGGCCGAATGGCCTACTCCTGCTCCTAGTTTCTATGTTTCTATGTTTCTAAAATGTGTGATATTGAATGAATGTGTGATGTGTGGTGTGGCAGCCTGTTTTACATCTCTCCCGAAAACGGGCTCTTGATTTGCCATCACCTGTTTTGTGTTTACTCCCAGAGAATTTAAGGGGTAAGATCTGATAGATGTTTTCTGGAAGGTTTTGAGAGAGCACATATGGAAAGATTGTTTTCACTGTTGGCAAGTCAGTAACAAGAAGGCATAGACTCAAGATTATCACTAGAAGAGTTTAGGGGCAAACAAGGTAAGTTTAACATTATTTTTGTGGGGCCAAGAGGAGCAGAAGTGCTCCTTCAGGTCCCATGAAAATAATCAGGACCATTGCTGCCCCAGGCTCCCTCCGCCCTCCGCGATCGTGATCCCTATCTCCTGGACTTATCTTGCTGCTGGCTAGACGGTTTTCAGGCCACCCAATATTGCACTGGCCCAATTCCAGCAAGCTGCATCGGGACACCTGTTTGATGCCCGCAGTGCACCAGTTCTATTCAAAGAGACCCAAACCGCAAACTGCCTTACGGCAAGGTGGTCAGTGCGCTCCACCGGTCATCTGCCCAAATCTACCCCATTGTATTTAGGGATGTGGGAAACACTCGGAGTGCTGCATTTATGGCCCATTCTTAGTTGCTCCAAGGCCTTTAAGAGTCCACCACGTGGTATGTGACTGGAGTCACATGTAGGCCAGACCATGCAGCGGTGGTAGGATCCCTTCTCTGGAGGATATTAGTAAAGAAGGTTTGTTTTTATGGTGCTAGCCCATAAATTACCAAATTTATTGAATTCAATCTCTAAACTTGATACAGGGTGATTATGAACTCACTGAGTTGCACATCAAGTACCATACCCACTAGGCCACCATACTCTTTCCAAAAGTACTGGCTCAAGTTTAGTTAGTGGGGTTCTTTAAATTATTTTAGCTAGCTGTGGTCAGTTGAAATAATTTTAAGAAATCACTGTGTGAAAATAACTTAAAATAGAAGTAGAAGGTATATTGTTAGTATTTATCAATATGAAGTACTTAGGTTAGGTTCTTATTTTTTCAGTGATTGGTGTATCAATTTAATATATATTAGCGATACCAATCATTCAAATCCCATGACTGAGGGAATTTGAACCCTCGCCTCCTCCCATCAGTCTGGAGTAGGTAGAAGGATTACTAAGTGGTACCTTAAAAGATAAGACTAGAACTAATGAAACACTTACGGCTGCTGATCAGGAATAACTTTGTTTAACTCAATTGTTCTTGATAAAAGATAAGCAAGACAGTATTGTACAGGCTCTGTAGGTATTGTAGCTGATGTTCAAATAAACCCACATAACAAGGCCAGAACTAGGGATAAGAAGCCCCATACCCTTACATGGGATACCCTAACACACTTTCTTGTCCCTATCTCTGTGTTAGATTATTTGGTGGAGGTGGTCTAATCAACCCTACCTCTGATATTGCGTTCTTTTTTTCCTCTGCTCGTCTATTTCTGTGACACCATGGTAAGTAGTTTTTTTTTACTGATTTCTAGCTCTGGTCTTTGTTTGGTTGAGTTCATCCTTCCTGCTAAAGATCAGTGGAATTTGAATCCACCTAAAATAGAGCAGACCCACACAAAACATGGGATAAGGATAGTTCTTAAGGAATTTTCATGGGGCTTTTTCAAGAGTCTCTCCCATCAACTTCCTTCGTAAAATTCTTATAAGTCATTTTTCTGAGAGGATGTGACTTTTCATGAGCCTTGGTATTACTTTAAATTATTATGCTTATAACTTGTCTTTCTCTCAGTGGACTATTGCAGCCAGCCCGTAGAATGTGCAGTACAATATTGTTTTGTGGTGCAGGCTACCAACAGATATTGTCAATAATTTTACAGTCCTCTCCTTGCACAGACCACTATTGCTCCTGATCAGCCATGATGATTTATAAAGATGCCTTAAATGGAAGTATAACATCCAGCTTCTATAAATTTAGCAACTTCTAGAAACACATAGGAACACATACAAATGAGAAATATTTTCCATAGTATCCTGATACAGTTTAGTGTTAAGGTTGTTCACTTGTAACTAGTCCAAAGCCTGAAAACAGAGCAAAAGTGACACTGTACAGAAAGGATGAATGATGTAAGCAATACTTTATGGAAAACAAACTGCCAGACCACGTAATACATAAGATCAAAGTCAGCAGATGGTTAATATTGAAGTAAATCACTGCTTAGAAGTCTTTCATTTGGGTTCTATCACCATTCAGTTGAATCAGTAAATAGTCCGAACAGTTGCTACTGGAAGAAATGACCAATTGCTCAAAGTATGGTGTTAATTTGTCAAATTGTTAATGTTTGATTGGGGTTTGGAAACACAACCTATCAAATTCATTTATTCTTCCTCTTTATAAAAAGCACACCTCCCTCTTGCTCGGTTCTTTAGTGTAGCAACTTCTGTCTTTGAGCTACTTGTGATTTCTTCCTTTTGCTTTGGGATTTTTGTTGTAGTTTTCTTTTTGAACTCATCTTTTCTAATGTAAGTGTGGCTTTTGTTTCACTCTGGGTTTTGCTCTACTTTCTCTGATCCCTTTCATTGCCTTTTTGTCTCGCCCTGGGAGGTCTACTTCTCAGACATGCTATTGAGCTCATAAGTGCTTTCAACCTATTTTTCACATTCTTCCCTTAAAGCTATGTTGCCCTGTGTTAATTCTATTTTGAATGTATTTTCATCAGCTCATCAGTCTTTCTATGCACTCCATGTTACTGGTAGTCGCAGCAGGAACTGTTTTTTTTCACTTAGTCGGTATCTTGTGTCTGGTTTGTCATGGCTGTAATAATTATTTCATGCATCTCTATGTTACTGTCTTGTATTTCGTTCCCATTTCAGTTTTGTGATCTTATGTTTCTAGCTGTTTTATTTATTGCTTTTATTGCACTATTTTTCCTTTGTAGCACATTTTTAATCTGTTATACTTGAATGCTGGTGAGTCACTTACCATTTTCATTTGTTTCATGATTCATGACTCATCTCAAGTCTTGCTAATCATTTCCTACAGTGTCATATGTCATTAGTTTGCTTCTCATTGGCCACTGAGTGTGGGGGATTTTCTCATCAGTTATGCCATTGCATCCCTACAGTCACCTCCTTTAGCAGCGTATCGCTTCAGTCGCCTCATTTAGCATGGTTATTGCTATTGTATTTTCAGCACATCCTGTACTATATCTCATCCCTGGTATCCTATTTCATTCATTCTTGCCACGAGTTAACTGTGTTTAGTTTGAATTAGCTTTGTTATTCTTTAGTCTCTAGAATGTATGTAATTTAATGAATTAGTCGACTCCCTATAATTCTGGTGAAGGGGTCATTATCATCGCTCCTGGATAGTGGAGGAGGTTCTGCTCCTATCATAGAGCAGCAACAAGGCTGTTCTCCACTCCAGGCAAAAATGGGATGAAGTCTTCTGCTTACCGAGATAAAACAATGAAGTCTACACTGAAGATGTCCAAGTTCTCCATATTTTTAAAACAAAACATAATTATCTTGGACAGTCTGTGCCTCCCCCCCTCATTCATTTTAATGCCTGTTGACCGTTTCCGAGGCCAGGACTCATACATTAGAATTTCTTTTTCACTGAATTTGCTACAATTTATGGCAGGAGATTGGGAGAACCCGCAGAAATTCTCCCTGTGTCTCATACTAATATCACTTCTGTCATTTAACTGTCTCCTGTTTTCCACTCAAGTGCTTTGCAGGTCATTCTATTCCTGCTCCTTCTGGGTCACAAAAGTACTCCGGGCTGCTGACTGCTCAGGCTTTTCCCCTTCAGCTTCGCCTCCCCCCACCCCCGGACCCAACTGCAGGTTAGCTTGGCATTGGAGCAGGCCAGAATCCATCAGGTCCCGACCGGCGAGCTGCATCAGTACAACCATTTGGCAGCTCACCAATTCCATGAGGCCCGATGTCGGATTTAGCTCGGGTCTCAGGCTGGCATGGACTGCTGAACAGAGCAATCACTTTGCCAACTTGCTGCCCATTTTGGGCACGACTTGATTTTCTCTCCCAATGTCTGTTGCAACCAACACTTTGGAATTAATATCTGCTCGAACTCCCCGTAGAGTATATGAAACTCGAGTGCTTAACTCAGATGAAGAAACTATTACTTCCCTCGGGCTCTCTGAAATGGATTCTTGCACTTATGGTGCATGGAGCCTAAGCTCACTTCGTGCCCTTGACCTAGTTGGAAGACTCAAACTAAAAACAGTGGAACCTTGATAAATGCAGAACTAGTTTGCCAAGAAATTTTATGCTGGGGTCAGGATTATTCATGGATCTGAAGTTTGAGTTTGCATACCTAAAATTAACCAATTTGTAATATTTGCTCCTCAGCTCAACTAACCATTTGCATTGTAATTGAATTGAATTTAAAACTTCATGAATCATGCTGTTCTTATATATGTTTCATAGAGGGCAGGTTTTCCTGCTATCCCAACCTCCCACCCCAGCACTAGACAGGAGCAGGAGACCCAAAGTGCACTGTTCCTGTCTAGCCCCAGGGTCACCTTGCCCCAGGCCATTTAGATGGTATGGGCCTATCCCCTGGCAGGGCCTAGCTCAGGAAGATGGGGCAGGAAGAACAGGCTCAGCTGCAGGCCTGTGTCTGTTAGGGTTGTCAGCCAACCCAGATTGTCCTGGAGTTTGCAGGAATTAAAGACTAATTTCCTGGACACATCTGCGAGCAACTGGGAGATTATCACATCTAATGATATAATGGGGGGGGGGGGGGAAATTTTAAGGCCTTCCACCCAACAGAAAAGGGGCAGTAGCACCCCAGAAAATGGTGTGGTACGACTTACCACCCTGTTCGGGCCAACAGTGTGGCCGACACTATCTTCCCAAGGGCCTGTCGCTGGGCTGCTGAAGTGCCCACCTGAGTCAGGCTACCAGCCCTTTGAATATGCAAAAGGGGCCCTAAGATATCAATAGGACATCGATTAGCATTTTAGGACTCAAATGGACGGCGCACGCATCATGCACGCTCCACCCAGTTTCAGCTGGTCGTCCAGATAAAGAGGAGTACAGATGGTAAGTTTTTATTTATTTTTGTGGGGAAAGAAAGAAAGACTTGCATTTATATAGCACCTTTCACAACCTCAGGACGTCCCAAAGTGGTTTACAGCCAATAAAGTACTTTTGAAGTGTATTCACTGTTGTAATGTGGGAAACGTGGCAACCAATTTGCCCATAGCAAACTCCCACAAACAGCAATGTGATATTGACCATATAATCTATTTTAGTGATGTTGATTGAGAGATAAATATTGGCCAGGACACCAGGGATAACTCCCCTGCTCCTCTTCGATATAGTGCCATGGGATATTTTACGTTCGCCTGAGAGAGCAGACAGGACTTCAGTTTAATGGCTCATCTGAAAGATAGCACCTCTGATAGTGCAGCATTCCCTCAGTACTGCACTGGAGTGTCAGCCTAGATTTTTGTGCTCAAGTCCCTGGAGTGGGACTTGAACCCACAACCTTCTGACTCAGTGGTGAGAGTCCTACCAACTGAGCCAGGGAGTGCTCCTCTGTGCTCCACAAGAATAACCTGGGCCACTGCCACACTGGTGCCCCACTCCCAAGAACTAAATCCCCATTGGATCTACCTATTTCTGGGTCCAGAATCTGGCTGGGCGGCCAAATATTGCGTGTCCTGACCGGCTCAGAGCTGGACAGATTTTTGGTGGTGTCCGCTGGCTTGGCTATATTCATGTCTAGTAAACCTCAGCAGAACAGGTCCGATGCTTCCTTCACTTGGGGCAGCCCAATTTAGCAGAAGGGTCCTAAAACATGCATTAGCATATGCAAGAGGCCCAATGCCTGTATTAGGTGGCCACCCCGGACATCTGAAAATTGGCCAGACCCAATTGTGGGTCTGATGTCTTTAAGGCATTCTTGGGACACAGGATGTTAGACCCCAAAATTGGGCCATAAAACGGTTGAAACGAGGTCCAATTTCTACCCCTATGTATTTAAATGACCCTGTTCCTGCAATTTTGGGACAAAACCTGCGTCCATCTCCATGGCAACTGGGACTTCTGGAATTTTGGGGCCTTGGTTTTTATCACTGGGTATTAAGCAAGTTGAAGGCAGCAAAATCTAAAGCTTGGCTATCAATGTTGGCTAGAAAGATGCTTCCAGGGAGAAAGTTTCATGCATTCACAGTGTGCAGAATATAAACAAGTATATATTATTAATCCTGCAGAGAGCCTAGAATTCAGAGAGCATGGGATGGAACAGAAGTTGATGGCTTAGTAAAGTCTGTCAAAAGGGAGGAATGACTGAGCTCTGTTAAACTTTCTTTGGTACATCCAGTATGATAAGTCATGATATGATGAACATCAAGTCACAATGCTCTGAGATTATAAGGCAGAATTCTCGAGGAAGCTGGGAACGCTTCCTAGAACACCTCCAGAATGCTACCATGATGTCAGGAGTGCAGGCAGAAGAAGCAACTGCCCACCTGAGAATAGAATTTGCTGGGCATTGAAAAAGGGGCGGAAACCTGGCTGGTTAAGAGTTCTGCCCAAATTATGCTTCTCTGTTTTCTGCAATTTTTGGGCTAATGCTTTGAAAGAATACATTAGGGTAGAGCACTAAGGTAAGTTCAGACCAGATCTGGATTTGCCTTCAGAAATTAAGCAAAGTAAAAATTTTAAGGTTGCCTCAGCGAGTGGCCAAACAGTTTTCCCCAGTCTGCCAGAAACCAGGTGGTGACAGTTATTAAACCTGTGCTCTTTGGTATTGCTCAAAGTTTATTTAGCTGTTTCCCATATACAAACTGCAATGGGTAAGCGTGTCATCCATTATCACTTGTAGCTAATGGACTCATTACTAAACCACCAAAAAATAGGATTTTACATTTTAAATAACCTTTAAAAAAAGTACCGGACTGCATCACTGCGGATTGCTCCACTGTGATGATAACGGGAGAACTTGTAGCAGAACAGTAAATACATGGGCAGAAGGGCATTATTTTCTATCCACGCTGGATGATTCAGGCACAACAGAGGCATATTTACATATGAAATTTTTGAATCATGTCAAATTAACTCAAAATGGCCCAACATATGTCACTTTGTGTTTAGAATTTACCATTTAATTCTGAACATTCAGATGGTCTTGTGAATGCAATCAAATACTGCGTCTTCACATCATAACATTCACTGGATAATAGATAATAGCAGCAAGCTGCAAGTGAGCGACTCAATCAAGCAGTTCTAATGATATAAAGTACAAGAATGAAGTTCAAGTAGTTTATGAATATGTAGAACCTTGTGATGGATGTACTGACTGAAACTCACTGCTAGCTATTTGTTATTCTTCACAAAGCATATTGAATATTTAACTTTTTGAAACATTTTCTTACTGTCATGTGGTGGGTAGCACTGAAGCTCTCTGATTTAAGTGAGAGGATAATGAAGATCAAAGTGATGGAGATCTATGGCAATAGGTGACAAGTATGATAGTATTATGAGATTTATTTTGGCAGCTGATTACTGAGACATAAACTGTGCAGGAAATATTGGGAGCAATTTTCACTTGCCAGCCGCCCATTTCTTTCCTGAAAAATGGGCACCCAGCAGTTTAAAATCAGGGGGCATCACAGCCACCACATTGATGCCCAAGGCCGACCTGTTTTATGGCCCAATTTTGGAGTCCAACATCCTGCTTCAGGCAGGCTGGTGGCTTTCAAATAATGCCCGAACCCGAAAATGGTTCAGGCTTCCCAACGCTGGCTTTGGCCAGGCGATGCAGCCACTTCACCGACCTCACACCTGTTTTGGGAGGATGTCCAAAATTGCCTCCATTATTTGCTGTTATACCACAGCTTCAGATATAACACACATTGATCAAGTATCACTTTAGTATAGAGAAACCACAATGCTTTCCTTTTAATACAATCCCATTCTTTCATAAGGTTGTCAATGACAGCATTCTAGCAAGGAATTTACTACAATAAGAATATTGTGGGTGAAATTGGATTTTGTATTGCCCATTTTCCGGCAGAAAGCAGGTGTAAATAGATCCAATTTAGGGGGCAATCTTCCACGCCTGAACAGCGTTGGAAACCCATCCGATGCTGACATCAGACCTGATGTATTCAGGATTACCTGGTTTACATGTGACCTAACCAGCGCTCCTTAAAGGGACCGCTGGATGCAGCCACCAAAAAGTTATGGCTATAAGAAGTAATTACCTTAATGCGGAGCAGGAGTGCTCCTGCTGGCTCCACATTAAAATTACTGGCTGCTGCTGGTCACTGCGCTCGCCCCCTCCCGATTGTCTCCCCTCCCCCACCCCCGACTTACCTTAGGCCCTGGTCAGTGATCTTTCTGCCACCCCCCGTGCAACTGGTGTGCTGCCTCTGAGGCTGTGCCTGGTGCCCACAGCTCAGCAGTACTATATCGGCGGAGTAATTTGCTGTGGCCCTGCCACTGGCCTCAGTAGACATGTGCAGTGTACACTGCACCTGGATAACATCACGATTCAGGCACGATCCAATTTCTAGGTGTGATCTCTTGACAAATTAGACTCTTTAATATGTTTTGCTGTCTTCATGTCTTCCTGATGAAGACTTAATTAGGAAATTGATCTATTTGAAGTGACTAGGAAATGGTTTGGCTGTAGCCTGGGATTGGCATGTCTTTGTCTGGAGTTGAATACGTTCTATCAAATTACCATTGCGTAGAATAAAATAGCTGTGGACAAGTGCCAGTTTGGCTCAGTTGATAGTACTCGTGCACTGGAACAGAAATACAGCCTTTTGAATGAGATATTAGACTAAGGCACTGTATGCCTGCTCAGGTCAATGTAAAAGTCCCGTGGTCTATTTGACGAAGAGCAGGAGATTGTCCTGATCAACATTCCTCCCTCAAGCAACACCATCTGAAACAGATGATCTGGCCATTAAGCGGCTGTTTGTAAGACCTTGCTGTGTGCAAATTGACTGTTGTATTGGCACTTCAAAAATAATGGATAGGCTGTAAAATGCGTTGGAACATTATGAGGACATGATAAGATGCAATATAAATGCAAGTTCTTTCTAAAATGTTACAACCACTAAATATTAATAATTTTTATATGGTACATGGTCAGTACGTCTGTCTGCACATGTATAGGAGATGTAGTGAGTATACATTTCTGCTAAAAATTTGATCAATATGTTCAACTTGTTGCTGTTTTTAATCAATTTTCATTAGTACATCTCCTACTGTTTTACTCACAGTGAGTCAGAGGATTGCCTGTTTTATAATGATAGGGGTGTTCATGCTATGTAGGGGTAATAACATCAGGACCACTGATTTACAGTGACTGAACAAGTCAAATTCCATTGTTTTAAAATATATTCTGGGATTTTAACTGGCGGATTGAATTTCACAACTCTCCATTATTCTGTGATAAGCTGTAAATGAGTGGCCTTTATTGCTCTAGCTATATATTTAATTTGTATCCCATACCATTAAGATTGGTTTAACTGCGCAGTTATTAAAAAGGCATGATTAAAAATAAAAGGAGAGAATGCCAGAACAATAAACACAGCAGTATGGCAATGTTTTGGGCAGGGGAAGACCATTCCTTCATCTAGCCTAACCTTCCTCATTTTCCATCAGTTTCCTAACTGTGATTCTGGAAATAATACCCTTGAACCCCTCAGCCAGTGTTATTACCCTTACATGGCATGTAAAACAGGGAATCCTCTGACTCACTGAGTAATACAGTAGGAGATGTAGTAATGTTAATGATATTAGGTCTAGTAGTATGAACATTGACTAATTCACCCACTCCTTTTTTGAACCTTGCTATGGTTTTCTGATCCACCATCTGCACTGGTAATTTATTTGACCATTTCAGCACCCATTACTAAAAAATGTTGCCTACATTTCCATTTTCTTTGACACCTTTAACTTTAAAATGTTTCCAATAGGCCAAAGATTATATGCACAAAAGAAGAAATTTCCTGAATCCAAATTCTCCAAACCCTTGAAAATCTTAAAAACCTTTATCACAAGGTGCATGCCCGTGGGATTGATGGAAAAGTAGTAGGTTGAATTGATGCATGGCTAAAACATAAATAGCAAAGGATGGTGGTGCACAGAGACATGTCAGAATGGAAACCAGTTGCCAGTGGAATCCATAGGAGTCAGTATTGGGGCAGCTGTTGTTTATCATTACCCCACTGGTGATAATTTGATTTTTTTCTACGTCTCACTGTTGGTTTGTTTTGCAGTGTTACTCCTGCTGTTTGTCCTTTTTTAAGTTTCACTCCTCATATTTATATTTTTTAAGTCCTGCTCCCATTTTTTTAGTGTTGTTTCTGATTTTAAATATAATTCAGTTGTTTCCTTTTGACTCCTACTTAGAATCATAGAATGATACAGCACAGAAGGAGGTCATTCAGCCCATCGTGCCTGTGCCAGCTCTTTGTAGGCATGCAAATTTTTCCTCTTGAAATTTATTATTGAATCTGCTTCCACCACCCTTTCAGGCAGTGCATTCCCGATCATAACAACTCACTGCGTAAAAAAATTCTCCTCATCTCGCCTCTGGTTCTTTTGTCAATCTTTCTTTTCCTAACTGCAGCTATGTTCTTTGTTTTAACTCCCATTTTCAGTATTTGTTCATTTTTATGATGTCCACTTATTTCTTTTTAGTACTACTCCTGGTGTTTCTATTTTTAAGTGCCGCTCTCTTATTTATCCTTAAATAAGGGCCAGTCATTTATGAATATAAGAATAATCAAGGCTGGTGATTTACAGGTTTTATAGAAAAATGAACAGTTGCAGTTCCATTTGCAAATACTGATAAAATCTCAGAACACTTTGTACAGAACCAGAATTTGGACTTATTCAGTCACTGTAAATCAGTGACTCTGATAACACGTTGTGAGTTACATGGCATAACACCATTATAATAAAGTGCCATATCCGCTGACTCACCCTGAGCAACATCAGGGGAATGAGCTATGTGTATAAATCTAGCGTGCACCTGTGTCCATCGCACCTCAGGCATCACGCCTCAAGGGCAGAACTTTCAACTTTGATGGGAGCATAAAATGGGTGTTAACGGATCAGCAGATCATTATATACCCCATCCAATTTTCCTACAGGAAATATTTACAACATGTTCTTCTTTTTACCACCATGGTGTCTCTCTGTGCTGTTCTTAAACCTACCCTGATGCTACCTAAGGGCTTGGGATGCCAGTGGTGCTTTGCTGTGCTGTGATATCATGATCTTCTTGGAACCAAAATGGCCATTGCTTCAGGGCTTATCAGTCGCAGTAGAACTCTTCAGCAGGCAGCTTTGGGAGGGCAGACCTGATGGTATCAGTTAGATCCTGCAGACCTTGAGAGATAGCACCCTGAATCACTCAGAAGTTGGCTACAATTGTTCACTTCAAGTCCCCAAGGTTTCAAGGCTACCTCTTTGGAGGCACTGACTCGTCTTCAGACCTCTCCAAGAGGGGGAAAGGATGCAGAGACCCCTGGTGCTGCCACTTGCTCCAGACAGTGCTGCATTGTCTGGAATCCTTTTCAGATATTGACACTGAGGATGGCATGGGACTCTGCTGTGACCTCTGCCACATGTCTCCGGCTCTACAAGATAGTCCTCAATGCCCCCATGTGGTCCAGCATCCTTATTTTCAGATAAGGACCCCAGAGATCTGCATCTGCAGGTTCTGGATCCAGAGGCTGACTTCTGTGTGGCCTCTGCTCCCCATTGTCAGATCTCACTTTCACCTCTGACTCCTCCAGCACCCTTGTGTGCTATGTTTCACCTAGAGAAAAACCTTCATCAGAACTATCTACACCCCCACCACATGGAGTTCTTTGGCCTGGTAAATGACAGAGAAAGGGTGAACTTACTGTGTGGGTCAGGATGTGACCGGTTGTGCAGAGCTAATACTGACAATATCAGTCACACCAACCTTACTTAGATTGGAATTCTGTGTTTGAACCCAATATAAACTGAATGTAGTAAACCAACATCCTAACAGTAATATTCTCAAAAGGTTTGACTATCAGGTGCAATGCTGATATTGTATCATGGCGGTCTAACTCCTGCATAACTAGTTTAATCTGTTCACTGTAATCTCAAGTGTTGTAACAAGTTTGCACTAAAAATGATCAAAATAGGCAGAAGATTAAAAGCTTGAATTCCATAAATATTGCTCCTTAAAGAAGCAAGCACTTACTCTCCAGATTCTATTACTTTGTTGTTAATCTGACCTCTGGGCGACAGTGGTGACCTCTTATTGACTTCCACAGACATTAACTCCTGTGCTATCTTCAAGCAGAGTGCATCAATCAAAGATCCAAATTACTCAAGGGGCACAAATACATTATGGTCTGAAATTACGTCGCCATAGGGGAACCTTTTTAATGCGTCTAGATAACATACTTGATCCTTCCCTCTGCTGAAGCTCTAGTATATATTACATTGAAATTATTATCATACATTTTGCTGATGTTCATTCTGATTAATTCATATGTATTTTGTTGCTAAAAGCTATTAATACTGTGTTGTTTTGTGCTAGCGCTGATGATGCAGTGTTGCTATATTTAATTTGTTATGTTTCTTGCCCAAAGCGATTGACACAAAAGTGTTAAAGCTGTGATGTTCCTTTCTTTGCATTATATAGTGAGGCTTGATCTCCAATATTTCTGCAGACTGCAAATATCTATTTTTTTCTGTAAAGAAATTATTGCAGGGTGAAATTATCGCAGGATGAAATTATCGCAGGGTGAAATCCTCTGGGTGTCGGTCAATGCATTTGCTAGTGGACGTGGAAACATTCTGTTTTTGACCTTACAGTGAGCCCATATATTTAGACAAGTAAAGTACAAAGGAAAGAGATGCTAATGGTGGGAGTTTACCCTGTAAACTTTATTACAATCTCTATTATGGACGAGGCGCATAAATATGAGCACATTTTGCAAGATTCTGCTCCCGATGTGGAGTCTCGCTTGACAGAAGTGCAAATTGGGGAATAAGTTGCCGAGGTCGGTGTGCCTGATTCACAGCACTCTTGATTTTCAAGTGATTTATTTTAATTTTGAGCATCGCAAAATTTCCACCCATTGTTTTTGACCCGAGGGAGCCAAATTGAAACTGTACGGTAAATTTTGTGACAGTAGCTTGAATTTCATTCGATGTGCCACGGATCAGAAAATCAAGCACAGAGGTCAACACTTCCGATTCGCAGCAGGAGCGCCTCATTTTCTGGTGATTAATTTTAATGATCAGAAAATCTACGAATCAGATGCGCCAATTTCCATTTCCAATTCTTTGAGGCCCTGTGCCATGAGCAAAGCCGTGCAACATTTACCCTTGGGTCTACTAATAGGGGGTTATTTTCAGAGTACACGTTGATGGCGGGGAACCTCTCCCACCATCAGCGTACATTAAAAACTTATGACACAGTGCCCCAATTTTCTGATATGCTGCCATCAGCTCAGACTTGAAAAATTTACCCCCATAATGTATCAATGGGCCTGAATTTGCAGTTGGCGGCGTAGCTAAAGAGTACGCCGCTGACATCGCAAGGAAATCCGCACCTACCTCGTGCGATCCTCCCTGCAACAACTTCCTTTCAAATGCTGCAGAGTTCCGTGCAGCGTGCTCCCCCAAGGAGCCTAGGAGCGCACTGTTGTGCATATGGGAACCTGGGATCAGGCGGGGCAGTGCTCCTTTCACCTCCTGACTCTTAGCCAATTGACAATCCAATACTCACGAAGTGAAATTCTGGGTAAACTCAACGGGAATACCGGGGAACACTATTTGTCTCTCCTTTATACAGATATACGTGACTCCGAAAGAAATTCTATCGTTCTCTCATACCAACAAACGTTCATTACAAACCTTCTTTTCAAAGTATTGCAAAACTTTCATTGTGCCAATTTTTAATATTACAAACTTCTCATTATAACAATCAGTGCAGACCACTCATCATAATAAACTCTGTTATTACAAACTATTTGTTATATAAAAATTCATTGTCACAAACTATGCATTGTAAAAAAATCTAACACTAAAAGGCTGCCATTATAATAAATTCTGCAACTCCAATCTTCTCATGGATCTTCACAACAATCTGTTATTGTAAATCTCTCATTACAACAAAGTATCTTTATTCAAAATTCACAAACATCAGTTGTTACAAACCTCTTATAGCACATACTGGTAATATAAGTCTCTCATTACTTTACAGTCTGATTATTAATTTCTCATTTAAACAAAGGTTACAAACCACTCATTTAATGCTTTATTCAGTGTGCTTACAAACACTTCATGATGATAGCCTCTTAAAACAAATCTACCATTATAGCATTGCCTTGCTACTGATCTTTTTGTTTTACAATTTTCTCATCTGCTCCCCTTACGCTGTGCAACAGGCTTCCTGCGCCGGTTTGCACCAGACTTAAAAACTTCCAGTGTAATTACCTCGCAGTAGGTGGGAAATTAGACCAACTTCTTGCCAGCACATTGATTTGTATGAGGAGGTGAAAGACGCAGCGAAGCCTATGTGCAGCCGGAACTTGATATATCGCAAGTTTGGGATTTAGTGCATGCGCATGCGGAAATCCCAAACTTGCGGTCAGTTCCAAAGACGGTATGATGGCATACCGATTGCAAATTCAGGGCCTATCAATGTGTTTCAACAATGACTGACAAGGAACTCTAATTGCCTTGGACAAGATTTTATTCATTGATTCTGAATGAGAAACAATGGGGTGGAAATTGAATAGTGCAAAATTGGGCCCCAGGCCTCATTTAAATGCAGACATTAATTTTGAGCGCAGTGATGCCGGATGCAGCCTTGGGTAGGTCCTGGGTGGGGAGGAGGCAATTGGGTGGGGGTGATTGGGAGGGAGCCGAGCGGAGGCCAGCAATGGTTTTCAGGATTCCTGTGTAGCCAGGCGGCTCCTTTTCAAAGTGTCTGTCTGAGACGCGTAAAAAAGGGCCCCCATGAATATAGCAGTAGGACCAATGCCTGCACAGAATGGGCGCAGGCTGTCCCACTGCTAATTTGGCAAACTTTGCGCCCATCTAGTTTGGGCTCCTCTCCTCCCGCCGCAGCTACACCCCCTCTGACACAGATGCCCTTGTATGGGGTAAAAGAAGGTTCCACCCCAAAATAAGGCTCCACAGAAAGTGACAGAGAAGGCTGGGACCCAGATTTGCCGGGTCCTGTCCGCTACACTCCTGCCAGGCCAAATGTTGGTGGTTTGCCTTAAAATGAAAACATCGTGACAGCTGCCTGGAAACCAAGCATTAACTTGCATAATGCCATACTGCACATTAATAGCTTTAAATATTCATGTAAGTAGTCGCATTATGTGAGAGATCATGTAGGGTCACATGGGTGCAATATTTAACCTTCCGAATCTTTGGAAATCCTGCCACTTGGTAAAAATGCAGTGCCAGTTCATGATGCTGTCAGTTCTCCATAGAGTTCTCCATAGAGAAGGAGATGAAATTGCTTTCTTGAGCAAACAAGGCGTCACTGACTTGCTCAAAACCGGTAAGGACAGCTGACTGGTTTAGTTTGCTAATGTTTCCAATGGCAGCCTGCAGTGATCACAAAGCAGGAAATTTGAAGGCGTTTGTGACCTTGACAGCTACTGTCAGTGTTATGCCTGTGGAAGGGTTTGTCTGCAGGCCACCTTGGGGAAATTGTGACAAAAGTCTGTCACAACCTGTATTGTGAATTGAAGCCTTCTCAGGCACTGATCTTCTAAAAAGATCAAGGTATGTGCACCTCTATTTGTAGATGTGGCTGTGAGGCTTTCTGCAGATGAGTGCAGAGTGCCACTGGTGCAGCCTGACATCACTCCACTGGTCCTCCTCTTCTTCTTTCAAAAAGCACAAGTACAAAGGGATTCCCACAGAGAAACTCATTGTGCTGTTGTTGTGTCATGCATGAAAAATGACGGGACCTAAACGATTACCCCAAGGCTGTTGACCGTCTGAATGGTAACAGCAGGGAAAGATTATAAAAAGGTGCAGAAATAGCTTTCAAATGTTCCCACCAATCTTCTCAAAGGGCTTGTTAAACAGCACAGCTTTTAGCAACTGTGGATATCCATTTCATACGAGTAGTTCAACTTGAATGGAAATAAAAATCGGGAGAGATGTAAAACGGGCCGCTGACTCACTTTTACACCATGGCACAAAGTCAAGATCTATCCCATAGAATTTACAACACAGAAGGAAAACATTTGTCCCATCATGTCTGTGTTGGCTCCTTGCTAGAGCAATCCAAAGCTAATCCCAGTATCTCACCATCTCCCCCTAGCTCTGTGACTTCCTTTGCTTCAAATATTTATCCAATTTACCCTTAATAGATGCAATGGTCTCTGCCACAATCACTCACTGTGGCAAAGCATTCCATGCTCCAACAATTCTTTGTGTAAATAAATTACTCCTAACCTCTCTCCTCACTCTCTCAGTGATAATTCTACAATGACGGACCCTTGTCACTGACTCTCCAACCAGAGTATATACTATATTCCTATTCACTTTATCATAACTCTTCATAACTAAAAAAAAACTCTTTGAAATATTTCCTTAGCTTTCTCTGCTCCAGTGGAAGTAATTTCAGTATCTGAAGCCTCTTCTGACAACTACAGCTTCCCATTCCTGGCACCGTTTTGGTGAATCGATGCTGTATGCTTTCTATGGCTTTAATGTCCTTTCTATAATGGGGTGCAAAAAAAATGGGAGATGGCAAATATACCAGTGTGAATGGTAAGAAACTGTGATGCAATTACATCATTTAACCTTCATTTGCATGATCTAATGGTTAGCATGTGCTTCCAGCATTCTTCACAATTACTATCAAAATCTTGGACACAGCACAAAAGCCACAAACACCTGGCATCACGGTTCCCCATCCTTTTTTCAATCAGTTATTGCCCACTTTATGCCCAGTGTAACTGATCAGAAAACCTTCCTTATTCTATCATTGCACCTCAGTTGTTCCAGCTCAATTGTACAGGTTACATACACTGAGTGCTCTGGCTTCCTTCAAGATTCAGAGTCCGATTGCATATGTATGCATAGGCAGGTTCATTTTGTTTTCACTTCCAGTGCTTCTGTAGCTTTCCCCTACCCTACTTCAGCAATCTTCTCTGGCCTTATGTGCTCATTCTCACCTGCTGCTCCTCTAACATCGGGCAACTCCTTGTGCTCTGCTCCCTTTGTTTCACAATTGGAGACAGCTCTTTCAGCCAATATACTCCAGTATTCCCTCCCTAGATTTCTCCAATTTGTCATCTATCTTCCTGCTTTAAAAAAAACCTTTTCAAAGCCCTTATCTTTGTCTGTGCTTTTACTCTTCTCCCCCCCTCCCCCCCCATGTGAAGCCATTCTGCCTTCTCAGGTGGACATAAAAGATCCCATGGCACTATTTTGAAGAAGAGCAGGGGAGTTCTACTTGGTGTCATGGCCAATAATTATCCCTCAACCAACATCACTAAAACCAGATTATCTGGTCATTTATCACATTGCTGTTTGTGGGATCTTTCTGTGTGTAAATTGGCTGCTGCATTTCTTACATTACAACAGAGACTACACTTCAAAAGTTCTTTCCTTCTTTTCTTCTTTCTTTCTTTCTCCCTCCCTCTCTGTCCCCTTTCTCGCTCCTACTCTAGATCCAGTGTTTTATCACCTGCTCAGCATAAAGCATTTTGAAATGTCTTCCTGTGCATGAAGAGTGCTATCGAAGTGTTGCTATTGTGTCATATGTTGTTTCCATGGCTACACAGGTGGTGGCGCTCCAAGGTTAACTCAGCCCAGTGAGTTTATTCACTAAGCAGCTGAATACAGATGGTTGACTTTAGCTGGGCAGCAGTAGGAGCTCTACAGTTGGCCTCAGTGCCCCTGAGTTAAGGAGGCGCTAATCAGTTAGGATTCCACTCCTGGCAGCCAAGAAGCACTCCCTGTTAAAAGTGTTCATGTTTAGATATTGGGCGAGAACAGGACTGTGATGCTGCCCACGTCAAGTAGCCTAATAACGGTCACTGTGGCGGCTCACGCATGAATGACAGCCACAATAACGGGTAGTGGTTGTGATATTGCACTAGCAACCCAGAGGTTGTGCGTTCAAATGTCACCATGGCAAGTTGTGAAATTGAATTCAAAAAGTGACCATGAAAGCTGCAGGATTGTTGTAAAAACCCAACTGTTTCACTAATGAACTTGCCCAGCCTCTATGTGACAGGCAAGTATTTTTTCAGCCATTGGCAGGCATTATAAGCAATGACACTGAAGCATTTCATGATTCAGAACAGAAGTCTGTAATGCTGCCACCACTTTAAGTTGTTATCATGGTTAAGAGTGGTCCTATACTGACAGGTCTACAGGCGATGTTTAGTGCTGCATTGTGACCTCACTGCACACTAAAGATTAAAAGGGGCTTATGTTTCACAGCACAGTAAGACAAGGACCGAATGAGCTCTTATGATATTACTAAGTGCTATGAAATGTGATGAACAGAGAGCCCAAATCGCTACCAGTTAAAAAGAACAACAAGCTGTTTTAGTGCCTTGTGGGCACTAAGACCCTTTAGATGAGCATTTGTTGGTAAATACTTTCAATTACCATCCGCACAGGAGTGCAGCATAATCTGATAAACAGCAGCCTATTTTACTGCTTTCACTAAATTAGGCAATCAACCTTCTACCAGCAGTAATGCGGCCAGAAGCGAATCACAGAGATTACCAGCATAGGTACACAATGGTCTTTGCTTCAATCACTAACTCTGGTAATGCATTCCACAGCCTCACAAACTCTTGTGTAAAAAGTTTCTCCTGCTGTCTGTCCCAAATCTTATTTAATCTTATATCTAGACTCCTCGATCATGAAAACGGTCTGTTTCTACCTACACTGTTGCATCCCTTCATAATTTTAAATACCTCTATCAAATGACCTGTTAATCGCTTCTGTTCTAATAAAAACAGTAGGAACATTTAGCATTATTTTGTTTAGCACAATAAATTAATTTAAATCACCATACCTCTGTTATATGTGCTTATAACCAGGCATTGAAGGAACAGTAGGTTCAGATAACATGAAAAGAGAATAGAACAAGTTACTCGGTCCTATGGCTGTTAATTTAATTTTTAATTTCAATTTAATTTACCTTGCAATCTAAATCTTTCATTGGATGCAAGGTTAGTGTGATTGTTTATCAATGGTCACCCTCACCAGGTTAGTCTGGTATATGAATTTTTTGGGTGAGGCACAGGAGATTGTCTTAACTGAAAAGGGTGTCAATTAGATTGTTCCTAAACTCCTGTCCTTAAATTCATCTCATCCCTCCTCTGAGAGAACAATGGGTGTCAAAAATTGTTGCTAGCCTCCTGCTGAATTAATACATTCTGTTTAGCCCTGCTCTCACTGTGGATTATATATCTATATTAGAAATTTTCTGAAATAGGAACATGGCAAAAATTAATTGGATCCAACCATCCAATAACTGCCAATTGTCGCTTTACTGCCATTTTATATTTATATCAGAAACAGAGCTGGCAAATCCCTACTCAGTTCAAGCTGTGCATGTTCTTCCAGCCTGCTGAAAATTCTCTCACACATTCTGTACAAGGGCTTCATATTAATACTTAAATGCATTCAAATTACCCCTCGGGTGATTACCCTCTTGCCCATTTGGAGTATGTGAAAAGGGCAGCTTCAAGCGCAAAGGAACTCTTCAAAGGACATAGGCTATTTATGTGATCCTTTTATTTTCATTTTTTTCAGTGGCTTTTTAGTGCTTTTGTTCCAGGGTTTTCTTTCTGTTTTTTTTTGTTTTTGGTATCAGAGCATATGGGGAATGTTTATTTAGAAACAAAAACTGCTAAATATTGTCTGCAAAATCATCAGAAAATCTTTTAAAAGAGTGCAACAGAACAGAAAAATAGTAAAAAAAGAAGGGATATAAAAAAAAGCTCTTACTATCCAAACTTCTAATGCAGCTCAGGGAGTGACAGAGCATCTAACTGCAAACTAGAATCTGTGCTGTTTGGCAATTCAATAGAAAATTAATGATGAATTTGCTCTTAAAATGTCCCAATTGCAGTATTTAATGGCATGAAAGAAGGCGTGCCAGGAAGATCAGCTGTCAGCAGAGCTGGAATGGCCACACTCACAATTACACCACCAACTGTATCTACACATCTATCTGTAATAACAGAGGACAACTGTGATATCTGCTGCCAAGCTGCAGTGACAGCCAAGCTCGCCACTGCCCTCAACTTTTCTGCCTTTTGCTTCATTTTAGGCTAGCATACAGATGATCTGTACTATCAGCCAATGTGCTGCCTACAAATGTATCAAAACGCATGGCCATCAATTTCCCACTGAATAGCAACAAGCGGATGATATAGCTGTCGAATTTGACCATACTGCTGCATTTCCCACCTGTACACTGTGACTCACATGGTGCTATCTCTCAAGCTCACTAATTGCATCCTCTGGGATATGTGGAGCTGTGCTGTTGCTTGCAAACATTGGTGACAGAGACGTAGGGTGCCTAGAGGTACGTGACAATTGGAAGTCCTGGCAGGTGGTTCATCCAGGCCTACAATTACAGTAAAGGAACAAATATTAGAATGCTGGCTTCAAGACACACCTTCAAACAGAGCTTACATTGCAAGATACTGTGTGTGGTGTTTGTGTGGCTATGTGATTGAATGAGAAAAGAGACAAGCCATAACAAGAACAGAATAGTACTAGCCCTGAAGTTAGTGGAGACTTCTGGCTCCTCCTTCTGCAACTCCTTTACTTCTCTTATGGACAAGGATATACAGGTGACATCCTCAAAATAAATCTAGGGCTTGTTATTTCTGGGTCCTCCTCCAGTCCAGGTCTGTTCCCTTGCATTATGTGTCACCTTATTGTGCAAACAGAAAAGTTGTGTTGATGTGTTATAATTTGAAAGAACACATACACAATGATGGACACATGCCCAGCCTACAACCCATCATGTCTGTCAGTGCCTGAGCATATTTCATGTATCTAGGTTGTATTACATTGATTTGCTGTGGGATGTCCTTATAATACATCAGTGTTCCAAGGGTTTTAGTTGTAAGTTGTAGATTGATGTGCGCACTGTTGGAGTATGGGCATCCATGATAAACAATGAGCTTGTCTGAGGACTTGGCATGGGCCTAGTGTAAATGTGTAACAGAATGACAAGGGACATCTACTTGATATGCATTGTGTAGCTGTATCTTGGTAGATTTTTTAAGGTCTGTGTTATATTTCTGAATCTTTTCCAATCTGCTTACTGTAGAGTATTTTGGCTTTTGTATCTTACATGACTCTCATCGAAAGAAAAAGAAAGACTTGCACTTATATAGCGCCTTTCATGACCTCAGGATATCCCAAGGCACTTTACAGCCAATGACGTACTTTTAAAGTGTAGTCACTGTTGTAATTTAGGAAATGTGGCAGCCAATTGTGCACAGCAAGCTCCCACAAACAGCAATGTGATAATGACCAGATAATTTGTTGTTTTTATTGATGTTGGTTGAGTAATAAATATTGGCCAGCACACCAGGGCACACTGCTCTTCTTTGAAATAGTGCTGTGGGATCTTTTATGTCCACCTGAGAGGGCAGACGGGGCTTCGGTTTAACATCTCAACCGAAAGATGGCACCTCCGACAGTGCAGCACTGCTTCAGTACTGCACTGGTGTGTGGTGAGCAGGTGAGCCCCAACTCCCACAATCCTTCGACAGTGTCTATCCTTGCCTTGATATCTAGGTAAGCTTTCAGCAATGTGCCTGGGTAAACGAACAACAAACCCTGTTTGGTAATTGTTTTTAGGTCCTGGACTATCTTGTGCCCTGTAAGATTCATCTGCTAGTCTTCAAAAGTGCTAGAGCATCATACTTTTCTGTGCGCAAATCAGCTGCCTTGTTTCCTACATTACAACAGTGACTACTCTTCAGAAATAATTTTTGTTACTCTTCTTCAAATCCTCTGCACTCCGATCAATACCCTTTTGAAGGTGGTGCACCCAAAATCCCATGTTCCAAATGACTTACCAATAAGTTGCCAAAGTTTCCAACAGCAGGTGTTGATTCTGACCTTGAGATGCATCTGGGATTAAGTCTTTTGTGTGGTAACCTTTTTGCATTGCAAGAGCACTTTCTGTAAATGGAGAATCTTAATATATTTTAGAGTCACTCAGTGCTAATCTTTACTTCAGTTGCATTGTAATAAAAATTGGTTTACATTGTATTTCATGACAACAACTTTTTCGCGACACAAGTAGATTGCTTTATTTTTCATAAATAAAAACAGAAAATGCTGGAGAAACTCAGCAGGTCAGGCAGCATCTGTGAAGAGAGAAACAGAGTTAACGGCCCGAAAATTAGACCTAATACGGGAGATTACGCACTGTGTACTCTCGCGTATTAGGTCCCGAAGTGCCGGTTTCCTGCATGCACTGCGCATGCGCGGGAAACCGGCACTTCGGGTATGGCAAAGGGGGCGGTTCCTAAGTGAACCGCATGCGCGCTACAGGTTGCGCACACGCAGCACACTTTGTTTTTTTTTCAGGTTTGAACGCGCAGGTAAGTGTTGAAGATTTTACACATAAAGAAAGCAGGCGTAAGACCCCCTTTTAACAAGGTAAGTAGTTAATTAAGTATTATTTTAAATTTTTTTCAACAGGTTTATCTTTTTTAGAGACTTTAAAGAAAGGTAAGTTTATTTTTATAACTTTTAAAAAGAATTTAAATTTTTTCAAAAATTTACATTTTTGTTTAAAGTGGTTAATTTATTTAACTATAGTTATTTTATTAATGTGATGGCTTTTTTTAAATTTAATTGAGGTTTAGCTGTTCTTTTGGGGGCTTGTTGTATTCATAGTTTTGACAGCACTATGAATGAAAGATGGTGTGCTGCCATTGGCTCTAACTGGCCCACGTGATCCCAGAGGTAGCATCGAACTAACTGTGCCTCTGGGACACGCACACACTGCGCGCCGGCACCAGGGAGAGGCCCAGGAACTGAAGTTCGTGTGGGCCAAAACCATAAAGGTAGGCGCGGAGTGCGATATCGCGGGGGATCCTTACCCCCGCGGCAACCATCGAAGTCCAATTTCTGGGCCAACGTTTCAGGTCGATGACTTTTCGTTAGAACTGGAAAAAAGCAGGAAATGGAACAGATTTTTAAGCAAGTGTAGAGGCTGGGAAAGGGGGGAGGGGATGAAAGAACAAAAGGGAAGGTCTGTGATAGGATAGAAGGCAGAAGGGGTTAAGAGACATTAAGAGATATTCAAGGCAAAAGGAGATGGTAATGGGACAGGTTAAGAAACAAAGGATGACTCTAGATGAAGTGTAAATTGCGCTGGCAGAATGAAAGACAGCTGCCATGTGGGGGAGAAGAATAAAAGACAGACAAAGAGTGTGGATAAAAAATATATATAGGATAGGGGCCGGGGTTATGATAGGGGTCGAGGTTATGATCTGAAATTGTTGAACTCTATGTTGAATCCAGAAGGCTGTAAAGTGCCTAATTGAAAGATGAGGTGCTGTTCCTTTCGATTAGGCACTTTACAGCCTTCTGGACTCAACATAGAGTTCAACAATTTCAGATCATAACCTCGGCCCCTATCATATATATATATTTTTTATCCACACTCTTTGTCTGTCTTTTATTCTTCTCCCCCACATGGCAGCTGTCTTTCATTCTGCCAGCGCAATTTACACTTCATCTAGAGCCATCCTTTGTTTCTTAACCTGTCCCATTACCATCTCCTTTTGCCTTGAATATCTCTTAATGTCTCTTAACCTCTTCCGCCTTCTATCCTATCACAGACCTTCCCTTTTGTTCTTTCATCCCCTCCCCCCTTTCCCAGCCTCTACACTTGCTTAAAAATCTGTTCCATTTCCTGCTTTTTTCCAGTTCTGATGAAAGGTCATCGACCTGAAACGTTAACTCTGTTTCTCTCTTCACAGATGCTGCCTGACCTGCTGAGTTTCTCCAGCATTTTCTGTTTTTATTTCAGATTTCCAGCATCTGCAGTATTTTCTTTTTGCTTTATTTTTCATGTCTGCTACAATAACTACTGCATGATATTCATTGAGATGATGCCTGTTTACATTTTGGTTCAAAATAAAGCTGGGTTGAACTATTTTCAAATGAGTAAAATTGTGTTTTCATTTATTTATCTGAACAATGTTCAAGGTAATACAAGTAAAACAAAATGTTCTATAGATTTGTGGCTAGTTATGCATCTCAGTGGGTGCTAACATATTGCCAATGGTGCTAACTATCCCCCTACCCATCACTTAGTAAATTTGCCAATACTCATAAGATTTAAATGTTCACATGACCATCTGGCAGTGCTCTGGTGGTCTGGCTGCTATTTTTTAAAAAAGAAGCACTGAAGTGTGGAGATTAAGGATAGTCTGTCCTACCATTAAATGCGGGCCAAATCCCAACAAGGGAAATTTCCTGTTATTAGACACACAGCTGAAGCCCACGTGTGCCAGACAGATGATGGACCAATTAAGTAAATGAAATCGCACAGTTATTATTGATCAACTAGAAAATTAGAATACTAGTTGGTAATTAGTCTAACCTGTGCCTGTTTAGACTATTCTACTTACTTTGGTAGAAGGCCAACACAGTCAGCATTATTACAATTAACAAATTCATTTTATCTGGCACTAGTTATTGCTCCTAGGTAAAAAACAATTAAAAACCAGCAAGTACACGTATCGCCAATCAAAATATCTAGCCCTAGATGTCGGCTTATTAGATGCTTGCCACCACATGGACACAAAAGGGTTATTGTATTATAGCTTGGTAGGACTCAGGTTCATGGCTGAGATTGTTCATTCGGTGAGTTCTTCACCTAAACCAGAGCCACCTAGAGAGTACTGAGCTAAGTTAATGTGTTTCCTCCAAGAGTGGGGTGGCGTGTGGGGGGTTGGGGGAGATGAGTATTAATTCGGAGAAAAGAAAAGGAGGGTTGACTCAAGTTCCAATGTAGCATTGGTTACTGTGTGCCTTCTCATTCAGAACTGGGTGCATGATGCAAAGAACCTGACACAGCGAAGGTACTTGAAAAATAGGCATAACTAGGGAGAAAATAACCAATCATATACCTGATAATAAAAATGGAATGAATAACTGATAATTTCAGTGATAAAGAACCTAATCAGTATTCAAGTCTGAGATTGACAATTTTTTATTAGGTAAGGGTATCAAAGGCGGGTAAATGGAGTTGAGGTATAGATCAGCAATGATCTAATTGAAAGGTGGAACAGGCTGGAAGGGCTGAATGGCCTACTCCTGTTCCTGTGTTGAACAAAAATCTAAAGAAAATAGTCACTATTCCTATATGCTATGATGTGCTGCATATGAACTATATGGTTTTGTTTAACAGAGATGCATTTCAGATGCTCTATAATGTGTGATAGGCATAACACTCAATACCATTTACTTCCATATTGCATATAGTGCAAAGCAAACAGGTTACTTCAGAAGACTGTAGACATGGTATATTGACTTCTGACCCTCACAGCAGTGTCTCAGGGATACTTTATGACAGCAACCTGTGTTATCTAAAGGGCTATTTAAAACCAGCTGGGCATATCTTTAGCTTTTATCTTCTACTGACAGAATAGCTGAACTTTGACACAGGACTTCCTCATCACCATCTCTGGTAGGGTTTATTTTGCTAGCATCTATCCAACTGTCAGAAACCCAGCTTTGGCTCATGAAAAGATGTGGGGGGAAATCCTTCAGAAACAACCACTATTGACCTGTAAAATTCACTCCACATTTCCTTGAGATGAGTGTATAGAAGTGCACAAAATACAGCAGTAGAGACGATCCAAAGACACTGCAGTTAGTTTTAGCTTTCTTTTGAAAGAAAATAGTAAATGAACTCTTGTAGATAAAAAAACAAACAATTTCAAGACTCTGCACTCCTTCCTAAGCAGTTGGCTACATAACAGTAAGAAATTCACTAGTTCTGTCTCATACTATGTCTTGTACAATGACCTTATTACATTTGCTGTCCTCTTGTCAGAGTGAGCAGCCAAGTGCAATGTTTCCAGTTCTGCTTAAACCATAAAATACTGTCAATTGCCATTTCAAAGAAGAACAAGAAGCATTCTATCCTGTCCCTAACTGAAGTAAGAAGCACATTGCCCCATTGCTCATAGATAAATAGGAAGACTATTATTCCTGTGGTATCTTGTTGTTCCAGATCTAACAAACTATTTATGTTGTTTCTTTAAATAATTCTAATGAAATAAGTTTGAATTTGAATTTTGTTGTTGCTAAAAGGGTAATTTTCCCCTTAAGAGGCCCAATGTTATTTTTCATGTAACATCAGCAAATGAGCAAACTTTGGGCCACTTTGGCTCTTCTGTGAAATCGATTCTCTTCATTCGGAGCCTGGATTCTCCTAAAGATTTATGTTCAGGTCGATCAATTTCATTCTGTCACGGACTGAACTATGAAAACCACAAATGTCGTACTTTGCTGGCACATCACAGGGGAGTGAAACTTAACTCTTTTAGGGATGAATGATCTTTGTTGTTCAAAGGACATAGGTGCCTATTTTTGTGGCTCAAATTTGTTGGAAAGGATATTGTGTCAAATATAATGCAGAAAATTACAAATCATAATTAAAGGGGAATATTATTCTCGAGGGATAGTATTTTAAATCTAAGATACTCCCACACAAAGACCGAAATAAAGTGCTACATATATCTCTTAGTTTGTTTCGCCAGTAAAAAAAACAGCCTTCTAAGGACTCACAGTGTTAGCATTTCTGAACAGCAAAATAAAGACACCTTTGAATGAAATATTTCATGAATCTGTCTGTAGCTATCATCAAGCTGAGTGTGGCATCCTTCCTGATTCGCAGTGCCGGTTCTGGCCCTGAGCTCCAAATAGTATAGTACCGGTGAAAATTCTCAGGTAAGTGACATTTCCAACTCTTAGATTGTTAACAGGTCTCGGGAAATTATAGCCTCTCTAGGCTGATCATTATTGTAAGTTTTCCTGATGCTGAAACAGATCCTAATATTACAGTAACTAACTCTATCAAATGTTGAGTAGCTTTATTACTGTAATATTAACCCTAAACGACAACTGCTTCCTGTTTTCTCTGCCTTTATTTTCTCTTTGTCATTTCTTTATTTGCCATAATATTTTCCCCATCTAATATATTCTAATCAAAATACTAGAGCTCATTTTCATCTAAAACAAAAAAAAACTTTAAAGCCCTTTGCTTACTTGTTTTTGTCCTACAACTGGTTCCAATAATTCATTTTGGGGATAAGAGCAACTTCCAAAAACAGGGCTTTCATCAAATAATATAATAACTGGCTCCAAAGGTCATTTTTCAGCCAATTGAAAACCAGAACATGGAACAGTGACCTTTCATTGAATTTCTACTCTGGATGTGAGCAACATTTATTGCCCATCCCTAATTGATTTGGGGAGGTGATGGCTGGTTTTACAGTTGTATGACTTGTCCAGTCACTTCAGAAGGCATTAAGGCCTTGATATTAACCACATCACGATGGGTGGGAGAGTGTTGGGTTAAAAAGTGAAATCTGCATAACTCGTCCCCAACATGGCGCGCACACACCTGCCGCCTTTTTTACGGCGGTGGGTATTGGGGCATGTGAGTGTCCCACCATGGAGGAGAGGCCGAACGCTTATTAACATATTTAATCGGGCTCCTACAATGCAATTGGGAGCTTCCTTGCCAGTGGCGACCTCCCCCCAACCCTCCTGATTGCAGACCTCCCCCCCCCACTCCCGATTCTCGATCTCCCTCACACCCCCCCCCCCCCACCTCCTCCCCTCAATTGCCGAAGACCGTCCCCTAGGGTTCCTGGATGCGGCCTCCTGCCATTGGTGTTTCCTCGTGCCCGCCAGCCAGGCTGTCCATTCATAGGCCAGTCAGTTTAACGTCGGTGGTGGGGAAGCTTTTAAAAACCATAATCCAGAAGAAAATTAACAGCCACTTGGACAAGTATGGACTAAAGGGAGAGCCAGCAGGGACTTGTTAAGGGAAAATTGTGTTTGACTAACTTGATTGAGTTTTTTGATGAAGTAACAGAGAGGGTGGATGAGGGCAGTGTGGTTGATGTGGTGTATATGGACTTTCAAAAGGTGTTTGATAAAGTACCACATATTAGACTTGTTAGCAAAATTGAAGCCCATGGGATAAAATGGGCAGTAGCAGCATGGATACAAAATTGGCTAAGGGATAGAAAATAGAGAGTTGTGGTGAATGGCTGCTTTTCGGACTGGAGGGAGGTGTACAGTGGCGTTCCCCAAGGTTCAGTACTAGGACCGCTGCTGTTTTTGATATACATTAATGATTTGGACTTGGGGGTACAGGGCACAATTTCTTATTTGCAGAAGACACAAAACTTGGAATTGTAGTAAACAGTGAGGAAGATAGTAATAGACTTCAAGAGGACATTGACAGGCTGGTGGAATGGACAGACACATGGCAGATGAAACTCAATGCAGAAAATTGTGAGGTGATACATTTTGGTAGGAAGAATGAGGAGAAACAATATATACTAAATGGTACAATTTTAAAGGGGGTGCAAGAACAGAGAGACCTGGGGGTGCTTGTGCACAAATCTTTGAAGGTGGCAGGACAAGTTAACAAAGCAGTTAATAAAGCATATGGGATCCTGGGCTTTATAAATAGAGGCACAGAGTACAAAAACCAGGAAGTTACGCTAAATCTATATAAAACACTAGTTCGGCCCCAGCTGGAGTATTGTGTCCAATTCTGGGCACCTCACTTTAGGAAGGACGTGAAGACTTTGGAGAGGGCACAGAAGAGATTTACTAGAATGGTTCCAGGGATGAAGGATCACAGTTACGTGGATAGACTGGAGAAGCTGGGGTTGTTCTCCTGAGAGCAGTGAAGGCTAAGAGGAGATTTGATAGAGGTGTTTAAAATCATGAAGGGCTTAGATAGAGTAAATAAAGAGAAACTGTTTTCAATGGCTGAAGGGTCGATAACGAGAGGGCACAGATTTAAGGTGATTAGCAAAAGAACCAGAGGCGTCATGAGGAAAAAGCTTTTTTACGCAACGAGTGGTTAGGATTTGGAATGCAATGCCTGATAGGGTGGTGGATACAGATTTAATAGTAGCCTTCAAAAGGGAATTGGATAAATACTTGAAGGAGAAAAAATTGCAGGGATATGGGGAAAGAGCAGGGGAGTGGGACTGACTGGATTGCTCTTCGAAAGAGCCGGTGCAGATTTGATGGGCTGAATGGCCTTCTTCTGTACTGTACTATTCTATGATTCTATAATAGCATATTTTCAAAGCCAATGTTATTCACATTGAAAATGTAACAAGTGACATTTGGAATCCAGTATCTGAAAAACCTAACAAGAATGGAGCTGACAGCTCTTTTTATCCTGAGTTGTTAAAGGACAGCAATTCCCATATTGGCTCCAAATTTCCTAAGGGGTTCTCCCAATCTCCTGCTGTAACTTTGGTAGAATCCTTGGAGAAATATTTAAACAACCGTTTTTTGCTCTTTACTTTGTTTCTCTGAGGGTTCTTCTGAGCTCCGGCTGAAGTTAAGGCAGAAGATTGGTACAACTGCAGAAATTCAGGTCCAATAAGTTTTGCCTTTCACATTCTGTATTAATGTAACTACAAACATGCTCTCAAAATAGTGTATACAGACAATACCAAAACTTAATAAATTTGCATTCAGTTTCTTTACCTTGCAAACATTTAGGCCACTGTAGGCTGTCAGTTACAATATTTCATATCTGTATTTGGGATTTCGTAGTCAGTTAGCTCTACTAAAGATCATGCACGAACACGATGGGCCGAAGGCCTCCTCTGTGTTGTATCATTCTATGATTCTATGGTTGTATCATAATTCTACCCATTGTATCCTAATATTACAATGCCTTACTGGAAAGTATAAAACTGGACCTTGTTGAGCCTGTTTTATCGGCATACTTTATCGGTGCACTGAGGTCCAATTTCAGAGACCAACATCCTGCACTCCAAGGATGCCTTTTGGTCATCTGCCCTAATATTTCTTATATGGCTCTGTGTCAACTTTTGTATTATAACGCTCCTGTGAAGGGCCTTGGGACATTTTACTATGTTAAAGGTGCTATATAAATGCAAGTTGTTGTTGTTGATAAACGGGAACGGCGCAATTCAATTTCTAGGCCAATAATGTTTCATATGACTTGAGATAGACAGGGTAAATGCCGTTTTAAATTAGGCTTCAGTCAGGTGTATCTCTGTGTGAAGCTCATTGTTTCTGTGGCAGTGGTGACCAATACATATAACTTGCTGCACATTCATCCAGTGACAATGGAGGACATCCATCTCCAACTTCAATAGAGTTTCTTTGTTTGTGTCTGTTCTGAAATTAATTAAGTAAAAGATTGCTTGATCGCTGAGACCAAATGTTAATATATGCAGAGCAACAGACCATGGAATATACAAGTTTAATTACTCTGATTGCTGAATCATTAAAGTGAGACATTTGTGGGAAAATGGTAATACCTACACATTAATACTCTATCTCACAAGGTGTGAGAGCTGATTTCAAAAGGTATAGTTGTAACTTGAAAGGTTTCCCATGGCATTAAATCACAGGTCTTGTTACTTTGTTTTAGTTCTGTCTGGAGATTGAACTGTGGATTGGAAATTCACATCATCCACATATATCACATCATGAAGCTTTGTAAGACAGCTTCATCCAAAGGTCTTGCCAATTACCAAGCTATATAAGAAATATGTTCAAAGTGCATTTTAATCCCATGTGTACTGATTCTAACTTTACTGTTTTAAGTACTGTACTTTCAGTACATGCTGTGTTTTACTGCTTCTGTGCATTGCTCAACTTGCAAATAAATCTGAGGGGTGTGAAGGGGATGGAGACGCAGGAAAGGGAGGTAGGGAAGAAGGAGAGAAGGGAGGGGGAGAGGGAGGGAGAAGAATGGGAGAGAGAAGGGGATGGAAGTGAGAGGGAGAAGAGGAAGGAGAAAGAAGGATGAGGAGTTTGACTCCAATCAACTAAGTGATGCTCAATGGAAGGTCTGGGAGCAGGGGAGATGTGCTTAGGTGAGAGGCTGGGTTACAGTCACCAAAACAATGCTCAGCAGGTGGGGGTGTGGGGGGGTGGGGGGGGGCGCATGGTTTGGCTGAAAGCTGTGAGCTCCAATCACCTAAGTGATGGTCATCATGGAAAGTGGGGAGATGTGCTCAGACGAGATATGTGGACTCTGATCACCAAACTAACAGTCACTGTGAGAGGGGGATGTTACTTGAAGACTGTGGGGAGGGGGGGGGTTGGTGTTCCAATCACAAAGTAATACTCAGTGGTGGGGGAGGCACATTGATTGGCTCCAAACACTTAGGGGAGGAATTTTAACCCCAAAACATGGGTGGGTTTGGGTCAGGTAGTGGGTTAAAGTGTTAAAAATCTGAATCCCGATCCCAACCTGCCTACCTCCTGTTTTAATGGCAGCAGGACGGGGGGGTGGGGGGGACAGGCAGCCAACCCACTCCCAGGAGGCGGGTTGGCACTTTAAATATGATAATGAGACTGCAAGCCTCGGATTTAACCTGCTTTGCATGTTTAACTGTGGCCGGCTGGGGTTCCCAGGCCTCAGGAATCCTGGCAGCTGCAGTGAGGTGCGGACAGCCTCGGGGAGCACTCCTGTGAGACAGGATGAGCAGGAGTGCTTCCCCCACCCCCGGCCCACAAGCTCCCCCACCATACGACCCCACCCCCCTGGGATTGGACCGCCCCCTGGGGTCGGGGATCGGAACCCCCCGGGAACAGACCCACCGCCGGGGTCAGGGATTGGACCCCCCGGGGTCAGGGATCAGAGCCCCCCTGGGGTCGGGGCTCGCACCTACCTGGGATTGCGGCCTCTTCTCCAGTGTTCCCTGCCCGATTGGAAGCCAGTCTGTCAATCAGGCTGACTCCTGGGTGGGGAACCTGTCTGTGACATCACGCCGCAGCGTACGGGGAGACCTGGACTTCCGGGTTTCCCGCACGCTACCTTGCCCCCCCCCCCCTTTCCAGCGAGTCAGAACATTAAAATTCCCCCCTTAGGCACTACTCAGTGGTGAGGGGTCAATCATTATATTTATGCACAGTTAAGGGTGGGTGCCACGTAGGGGTTGGGGGGTTCCCTCAACATATCTGTGCTCACTAAGGGAGGGGAGAATGGGGCCCAGTGTGAGAGAGGGGAAGTTATTACGATATCTCTGTTCAGTGGGAAGGGACTGCATTGGGGGGCTGCGATACTTCATGATACTTCTACTCCACGGGGGAGGGGATTCAGTGCTGGGGGACGATCATGCTGTCTCTGCTTAGTGATAGTGAGGGGATGAATTCAGTAGAGTGGTTAGAGACTGATCCCATTATTCCGCTCAGTGTGGGGGAGGGTTTGAATGTGGATTTGTGGTCCATTTTCAAAATTTCTGCCCATTGGGTTTAGGGGGAAGCAATGTGGGGGTGGGGAGTGGAGGGTTCGTCTGGTCCCAATATTTCTACGCAGTGTTGGATCTGAAAGTGGTTTACAGTCTGATCTCAGAATTTCTGCTCAATAGGGTGGGGCCAGCACATCAGATTGTTCTTGGAACTAGCAGAAGTGCACATCAGCCATTCAACCGTGGGATTCAATTGTTTACAGGTTCTGATTGACATCAGACTTTTGGTCCCGCCAAACATTGAAATGATATTTTTCTGAAGCAGCCGTGGTACAGTTCGGCCAGTTGGTCCCTAAAAACATGTGCGGTCTAGGTACCTGACAAATCTCAGGGTGGTTTTTCTGCTTTCAATTTCATGGCATCTAACCTTATTAGTCCTTAACAAGCAAAAAGTCTTTCCTCCTCTAATTTCTATAAACTAATTTTAGGATAGGAACAAGACTCGAAGTGACAGTGCAAACTAAGGTAAAGCCCATTACTACTTTCTAAAGGTCTTATTCTTTTACCTACTCATGCCACATTTTCAGAAAAATTAACACACAGAAGAAATGTGGCCTCGAGTTTTCATTCCTATATAGAAGTCATCAGAAGGTTAAAGCAGCCTTCTTCAGTGGAGCTTTCTTAAATCTATGTGCTAGTAATGACACTACTTTTAGATTTACATTTCCTTCCATTGAGTCCCCTTTACTAGGCAGGGTGATTGGCAGAGATACCGAATGATCCTCTCTTTGTAGTAATAACCCGTCAGCAATACCCATCAAATGTTACAGCTCCTATTGAACCGTCCAAGTTTGATTGGCAAAACTTTCAAAGATTTGGGCCTAAAAATTCAATGCTTTAACACTGACTGTTAAGGCTAGTTTTGTAGGAAAAATGGCGCCCGCCTCGCTTCCGCCCCCTTCTGGTGCGGGACACAGTGGTCACCATTTTGGTAAGGGCCATAGCACTGCCGTTGCCAGTGCTGGCCTCTCAAATTTAAAGAAGCAGATTGTGACGTCGATCGGCGTGCAACACCTGATTTGACGCCACGACTGCTAATTTGGACGTTCTTGCTCTCCATTACGTTGGGTCCTAAGCACGCACAGGAAAGTGTGTGTGAAGCAACCCTGCAGGGGCGCCGTCAGCGCTTCTTAAAGGGACACACACGTCTTTTAGGCAAGTTTGGATTTAAGCTTTTGGACTTTTAAAATTTTTTTATTGAAGTAGTGGCTTGGTGCAGTAGATTTTAAAAGTTTCTAAAGTGTGCAGGCAGTGCAGGGAGTGCTTCTGGATGCTTGCAAGGCTTCAGATGGTAAAGGAAGGCCTCTGAGAAGACAGAAAATGCTGGAAATTCTCAGCAGGTCAGGCAACATCCGTGGAGAGAGAAACAGAGTAAATGTCGAGATGCTGCCTGACCTGCTGCGTATTTCCAGCATTTTCTGCTTTTATTTCAGATTTCCAGCATCAGTAGTATTTGACCTCTGAAAAGACCACTTGCTCACAGTCCTGGGGGGCACATGGAGATGAAGCAGAGGCAGCAAAGGGGACAAGCTGCTCACAGGGGGAGGAAGAAGAAGCAGAAGAGGAGGAAGCAGAAGAGGAGAAAGTAGAAGGAAAGATGGACCCCAGACAGCCCCTTTCTGGCCGGGATATCCGGGATGGAATCATCCGCCTGTGGTACCAGTGACCACAACCCCAATTCCCCTTTCAACATTTGTCCCACACCTTACCTTCCCTCTGTTATTGACCATCACAGTGTCCTCTTGGACACAATGCTGAAATAAAAGCCACCACAAAGCAAACTTTCCAATCAAACTTTATACATCTATCCATCCAATATGACATCAAGAAAACAACTCATCACCCTTAAGCATTCCCATAGTGACTGTCTTGTGTGTGCCTTTGCCTAATCTACTGATGTCACACAGTGCTACCCCAGTGGCTGCAGCATGGCTGGTGGAAGGCTGCTGACTTTTAGTGGGGGACACTGCAAATGGCCTTGCAGGACGACCTCGAGGAGCTGGTGGATGGGAGTGTGAAATCAAGTGACGGTGTTTCTTCTTCTTCTTCACTCTCCTCTCCCTCTTCTTGGTCAACCACTGGCTGGGCAGGCTGGATTTCTTGGGTGTCTGAAAGGAGGAAGGCACAAGGGTAGAGTTGTGGTGAGGGGAGGGCAGGAAAGCAAGAGATGCATGCTTATACCATGCGCAGTTTGTACATCAGAAGAGATTGTGGGATGAGGGGGAAGTGGGATGTGAGAAGGAGGATAACGTATGAGGATACCAGCATCTTGTATCCTTTCAGCCCTGCCGCTGACCAAGGGCTCAGCCATGCCCCTGCCAAGAATGGCCAGCACCATCACCTCCAAGTGGGTGAGGGGAGGCTAGGAATGTGAGGTGTTTCTCGTGTTTAGCTGAGATTGTTGATGGTGAGTGATGGGGGGGGGGGGACGTTGGGGGTCGTGCAATGAGCAGTGTGTGAGGCTAGTGGTACAGTTGGTAGGAGACGGCTTTTGAAGATGCATTCACTGACCTTGACCAGTGGTCTGAGATCATGACGCTTCTTTGGGCACTGGAGCCAGGTGGTGGGGGCGACATTGCTGGCAGTGACGGCCTCGGTGATCTGGTCCTACATCCTTCTTTCTGGAGGGCCTCCCGGCCCCTTTAGGTAGAGGATCTGTCTTGCAGTGTTCACCCCCTGCACAAAGCTGGAATGCTGCATGCGAGAGCCTGGGTGCCCCTTCCCTGGCTTGTTGAGACATTTGTGTTAGTGCTGAAGCAGTTTTACTATTTTTTTATTTGCAGAGGGCAGTCCAGCTTTAAGAGCTGAAGACTGCTATTTTGGAATTAATTTTAATGTTTTTTTTTCAGAAGGCAGTTGTTGATCTCTAAGGGCTAAAGACAGCTTATTTTTAAATGATTTTTATTTTTTTCATTTTAGAAGGCAGTTCCCCTTTAAGGGATCGACACTGCTTTCTAAAATGACAGGCTAGCTTTAAGAGAACTCTGCCTAGCTCCAGGGACGCTACGGCCACGCTACATTGGGTCTCCTGCTGAAACTACCGCTCAAAACAACGCATAACATGGTAGGTTTTGCGCTGTAATCATTTAAATCAGCAGGCAGCACCAAAATACCAGTGCTGCCTGGGCTGTTTTTGCGGGCGGCCGTTAACCTTGGCCCGCGGTGGCACTGGCCATTTCCGGGCCTACTCGAATTTCTAGGCCTTGAATCTCTGTTAGTTTAATGCATTCACGCTTTATTTTGCCAGAAGCAAAATATTCAGCTTAGCATCCAGTAATTTACAAAGCAAGAATGTTCATATGATACCATAGGCAAGAGTAGGACTGAGATACCTTGGTAGGGAAAGCACCCATATCTGTATACTTCAGCTTTCTGTAATGTTACCTTGAAAGACTGATGGTTATAAAAACAAATAAAGATTGGCAAGTCAATCCACTTGTAACACTCCCTCCAGATAATTCTGTCTCTCAGTCACGCTCTTTTCTCTCGTCTTTTCCAACCACCATTTCTCTCTCTCTCTCTCTCTCGCTCTTCCACTCACCACCTTCATTCTTCCCCCTTTCAGTAACGATTTTGTGTGACAGTAAAACCTAATTCTTTAATTCATTCCTTTGTGTTCTACACTGTGATGCAAGGATTAACACTTTTTAATAAAAGGCAAGCAAGAAGCAAAACTCATACATTAAAAAATACCATATCTGAAAAAAAAACTGTAATGCAAAGCCACCAAAATGTAACCCTTTTGTCAAAGATGTCAGCTGCTCACCCGCTACTCAAGAAACAACAGTCTGCACACTCAGAGAAGTATGTTGATTTTATGTGCATGTTTCCCCCCCACCCCCACCTGGGTTGTTTTAAAATGGGACAGGCCAATGCAAAACCAAAATGACCCACATTAAACTAAACCTGGCTATTCAGAAATTGGCTAATTCAGGTTGAATTGGTTTTGATCCTATTCCTAGGAAACGGCCAACGTTTTCAGAATATCACAATTATTCACGAGAATGTTAAAAGTATAAAGATAATAAAATAAATTATTTTTAAGAAAGTAAGATTTTTAAAATCCAAATTAATGTCTTAAGAACTAGTTATTTAAAACTACATTCAAGAATTATGTATTTTTTTCGGATTCGTATGGTATTACTTTTGTCAAGAGCTAAGAACTATTTCTGTTAAACACTGCTGTTCCCATAAATCTGTAGCAATACCTAGAATTTTCTTATGATACAACTCACTGCACTGAGGACAATCATGTGTTACTGCAGATATTTATTAGCTAATAAATTAATCTTCAGCTTTTAATCTTTTAAATCCTGATAATGAATGTCTGAGAGTATCTTTCCAAAGTTAATGAGTCCCAGTCCCAGTCAAACTGAGTTCTGTTAATAATTTATTCACAAAGGGAGAGTCTGTACCAGATGTTCCTGTACAGTAAATCAGTGTTCACACTGACTTGCTTTAGTCATTTTTAACCTTATCGGTTGACACCAGCCTAACAGCCAAGGTTATTTATCCTCATTCAAGAGCTTCAAGTTACAAAGAAAGAATAAAGTAAAAAGAGAAAAAAAGGTGAAGACTAGCTTCATTAAAATGAAGCTCTTTTAATTTATATTTAAGACATATTAACTTCTGATTTAAAGCTACCCTAATGCATCAGTGTGTAATTACTCTGTTTAAATTAGTTTCACTGCGAAATGCAATGTGTCCTTTTGAGAAATTGACTTCAAAGTGGTAAAATATGGATTTATTTCAGTTTATACAATTAATTAAAGACACAGCTTTGACCTCCTCACTCATTCAGAATGCTTTTTAATCCTGAATCATGCTGTTTCAATCCAGGATCAAGATTCGTGTCTGCACAGGGAAGCTGAGTGAAGTACTTTGTTTCCACTATTGGATAGTTTCCCACCAAGAACTAAAACAAAAATTATATTTTATGCATGGCTTAACACGGAATCTCACACATTAAATGATACAATATGCAGCCATATGCCGGAATTATTTTTCTGAATTATTTTGAATTAATCAGCACACCGATGGTGAGGAGAGATGGTGGGCAGGATGGACAGCCTCCACTGTTGCCCCATTGCCTAATCTGCACCCCCCCCCCCCCCCCAACCACTCCCAGAGCTTACCTGAGGGTCATTGTCAGAGGCTCCAACTTCATTTTTCTTGTGAAGAGAGCTGCCTGTGGAGGCATGAAAGGTGCTGGCAGTTTGCCCTGAAGATGTAAGTCAGTTCCAAGGCCCAATTTTGGCACGGCGTTGGGACTCTCTGTTCAAATGCGCGTTGCTCACGCAGGACCAATTCTGTGCCCGGAAGCAGGCACAGAATCATTTCTACCCCACTGTGTGGATTGGGAAGAATAGGACTGCATCAATTAATACATTGGAAATTGAGTCATTAATCCATTATTAGTTTACACTCACGTGCATCCAGATTAACACCAGCATAAGACCTCCCTTGTGGAGTGCGGTTTCATACTAGTGATAAAATTCACACAGTTTATAGCAGAAAACTGAGATTCAATTTTGGCTTCATACAGCATCTTCTGTTTTTAGTATAAATGAGCATCACATAACAGTTGGCCCTACCCCCAACAGTCTATAACATGATGAAACCTATGATATCATACATATTACTTGTGACTACCTCATTCAGGCAGAACTGTCACTCTTTGTAATAATGCATTCCACTTTACCACTGTGCTGATGCCCTAAAACTTCTGAAATAACAGACTTGGGGAAGATTTCCACTGTTTGCTATTTGTTGTTAAATCATAAATGTTCTGGAATATTTGCATTTATAATTTGGCTAAAAATAGTGAACAGAAGGAAACTTCCCCTTTGGTTTACTGCTTCCTATCTAATAGAAAACCCATTATCATGTTTCACTCATCTTTTGTACGGCCCCTGCAAACAGCATTAGAGAATGGGGTCTACTGTATTTAGCTTTGAACAAAATGAGCGAGGACAGAAATAGAATTACATAGAATGTACAGCACAAAACAGGCCATTCGGCCCAACCAGTCCATGCCGATGTTTATGCTCCACGCGAGCCTCCTCCCATCCTCCTCATCTAACTCTATTCACTCTATTCCCTTCTCCCTCATATGATTATCTAGCTTCCCCTTCAATGCATCGATACTATTCGCCTCAACTGCTCCCTGTGGTAGCGAATTCCACATTCTCACCACTCTCTGAGTAAAGAAGTTTCTTCAGAATTCCCTATTTGATTTCTTTGTGACTATCTTATATTGATGGCCTCTAGTTTTGCTCTTCCCCACAAGTGGAAACATTCTCTCTGTGTCTACTCTATCAAAACCTTTCATAATTTTAAAGACCTCTATTAGGTCACCGCTCAGGCTTCTCTTTTCAAGAGCAAAGAGCCCCAGCCTGTTTATCCTGATGACCTATCTTTATCATATGTTATGATATGCTATATGGCCTCTAACAGCATCCCAATTGCAGTGCTGAAGACCTCTGCACCAGAGCGAGCTGCTCCCCGAGCAAAGCTGTTACAGTACAGGTATGAAACTGGCATCCACCCAACAATGCGGAAGATTGCCTAGGTATGTCCTATCCACAAAATAAAAAACAGGATGGGGGTGAATTTTTGTTCAGGTTCTCTTGAAATACCATGGCCTAGAAATTGGATATGGCTCGAAAATGGGTGAAGTCATGGGCTAGCGCTATTTGGCTGCACCCGTTCAAAGTGGTGCAGGCAGCAGGCAAAATTCATTTACATGAATGGAGTGCTGATCTCAGTGCTAAACACGCTGCTGGTTGGCTTACCGCTCAACAGGTGGGCCAATATTGGGTGCAGTCTGATGGCCAGTAATGTTTGGCCTAGTCTTTCTCCACTACTTAAAGGGGAGGTGCTTTGATGCAGCAGCACCACATTGTCATTGGAGTTTGAAGACATGGCTCAGCAGCAGCACAGAGAATGAGCCAGAAGGTTCTTGGATAAGAACATAAGAACATAAGAAATAGGAGCAGGAGTAGGCCAATCGGCCCCTCGAGCCTGCTCCGCCATTCAATAAGATCATGGCTGATCTGATCCTAACCGCCAATCTACTATCTATCACAGAACCATCTCCTGCATCTAACAGAATTGCACACACGAAATAGGAGCAGAATCAGGCTACACAGTCCCTGGGCCCGCTCCACTACCCACAGGGCCATGACCGATCCGAACCTAGACTCATGTCCAAATTCCTGCCCGCTCCCCGTAACCCTTAATGCCCTTTACTTCTAGGAAACTGTCTATTTCTGTTTTAAATTTAATTAATGTTGTAGCTTCTACAGCTTTTTGTGGCAGCATATTCCATGGACCTACCACCCTCTGAGTGAAGTAGTTCCTCCTCATCTCAGTTTTGAAAGAGCAGCCCCTTACTCTAAGACTATGTCCCCTAGTTCTCGTCTCACCCGTCATCGGGAACATCCTCCCCGCATCCACCCGATCCAACCCCTTCACAATCTTATATGTTTCAATAAGATCGCCTCTCATTCTTCTGAACTCCAATGAGTAGAGTCCCAATCTACCCAACCTCTCCTCATATGACCACCCCCTCATCCCCGGGATTAACCGAGTGAACCTTTTTTGCACTGCCTCGAGAGCAAGGATGTCTTTCCTTAAGTAAGGACACCAAAACTGTATGCAGTATTCCAGGTGCGGTCTCACCAATACCTTGTACAACTGAAGCAATACCTCCCTATTTTTATATTCTATCCCCCTAGCAATGAAAGCCAACATTCCATTTGCCTTCTTAATCACTTGCTGCACCTGCATACTAACCTTTTGAGTTTCGTGCACCAGGACCCCCAGATCCCTTTGCACTTCAGTACTCTCCAGTTTCTTGCCATTAAGATAATAAATTGCTCTAGGATTTTTCCTGCCAAAGTGCATCACCTCACACTTTCCAGTGTTGTATTCCATCTGCCAAATCTCTGCCCACTTACTTAGCCTGTCTATGTCCCCTTGCAGGTTTTTTATGTCCTCCTCACTCACTACTTTCCCTCCCATCTTTGTATCATCTGCAAATTTTGATATGTTACACTTGGTCCCTTCCTCCAAATCGTTAATATAGATTGTGAAGAGTTGGGGACCCAGCACTGACCCCTGTGGAACACCACTAGTTACTGCTTGCCAGTCTGAGAATGAACCATTTATCCCAACTCTTTGTTTTCTGTTAGATAGCCAATCCTCTATCCATGCCAGAATATTACCCCCAATCCCGTGATTTTTTACCTTAAGCAATAATCTTTTGTGTGGCACCTTGTCAAATGCCTTTTGGAAGTCTAAATACACTACGTCCACTGGTTCCCCTTTATCCACTCTATATGTTACTTCCTCAAAGAACTCCAACAAATTTGTCAAACATGACTTCCCCTTCGTAAAACCATGCTGACTTTGTCCTATTAAATTATGATTATCCAAATGTCCTGTTACTGTTTCCTTAATAATGGACTCCAAAATTTTACCTACCACAGATGTTAGGCTAACCGGTCTATAGTTACCAGCCTTCTGTCTACTGCCCTTTTTAAATAAGGGTGTTACATTAGCAGTTTTCCAGTCTGCCGGGACCTTAGCGGAATCCAGGGAGTTTTGAAAAATTATTACCAATGCATCTACAATCCCTACCGCCACTTCCTTCAAGACTCTAGGATGTAAGCCATCAGGTCTGGAGGCATTGGTAATGGCAGTGGAGAGAAGGTGGGGTGTCCTGTTCCCACGTGGTGGCAGGAAACCATCAAAGCACACTTGCAGAAGGCTCTGGCAAGAGATAGTTAGGTACTTCACGGCCAACAGTGTTGTACCGCGGATATGGATCCCGTGCCGCAAGAAGTTTAATGACCTTACACGGCAGGTCAAGGTGAGTGAAGGCTTCAGCAAATGCCATATCCCACCATCTGCTCCTCAAGCCTCACACACTGCTCAATGCACCACACCCCCATCACTCACCTACCAACAATCTCTACCTATCACCACTCAGACCACACAATGACAGTTTCACTTCACCCTCACAACCATACCACTGCTGCAACACTCACACTCACATCTCACACCCTGCACACACTGACAGCCATTCAATTATAGCAGGCACATCACCCAAACACATTGGGGGAGAAATTCGGTATTGCCCCGTTTGGGGCGCAATTATCGTCTGGGTGCAAAGTTTAGCGCCTGGCGCTAATTATCGCCTCCGACTGCAAACTTGGCTTCTATCGCCCCTGGAAGTGATTCGAGCGCTAAATCAGGCGCTACACACCTCTCTTAAGGCGCTAACACCGAGGAGCGATACGCTACCTCAGAGCGCTGGCGAAGCTCATGTGATGTCAGTCAGCAATGGAACACAGACACACTGGCGCCGGCCAGTTCTTAAAGGGAAGGGTCGATCTTGCTCCCCATCCACACCCTGCTCATTGCAGCCTTGAATCTCAGCCTGGAGAGCCCTGTACATCAATTCTGCTGGAAAGAACAATGGAGAGGCCCAGGGAAAGAGCTCAGAGTGCAGCCCCCATAGTCTCTTCGAAATCGATGCAAGGAAGGTCAAATCAAAATGAACCTGCAAAGTGCTGCTCAGTACCCAAAACTCCTTCACACAGTGTTGAATCTTTCTAGAAGTCTCTCTCTCTCTCTCTCTCAGAATGCGTGGTGCAAAAATGTCGCCGACAAAAAAAGGCAGGAAGCGGCCACCTTTAAATACGCTCCCCCAGTCCCTTCCTGACTGCAAAATGCTCCCCTCAACCTGTTGTTGCTAGTGGCAGGCGGAAAGGCAGGGGACACCACTCAATATCCGGTCCGGGGCGCTACCGGGGCGTTGCACGCTCAACTGACGTCATGATCTGCGGCTGCAGGAGATCGTGGTGGTAGTGTTTAGCGCCGCCGCAAAATGTCTGGTCAATTTCGCGAGTGGCGCAAACATTGCCGCACCCGGGCACTAGTTGCTTTGCGCCCCATTAGCGCCCTCTTAAGGCGCTAATGGGAGGCGCAAAGCAACCGAATATTTCCCCCATTGTACCACACTCACTCACACACTTCCTTTTCTCTTGCAGGCTAAGGTGGCTCACAGTCAGCAGGAGCAGCGGCAGACAGGAGGCAGCCAAGCCGCTTTACAGGCCTTGAGCCAACTGGAGGAGACAGTGCGCGACATCATTGGAGGGGAAGTCACCAAGGCCGTGGCAACGGGCGAAGTTGAAGCCCTTGCTGACAATGACGGTATGCTCATTCCTAATCCTTCTTCTCACATCCCACTTCCCCTCATCCCACAATCTCTTCTCACTTACAAGCTGCTGCTGGTGTATGCATGGATATCTTGCTCCACCCCGCCTCCCCTCAGCAGAACACGGCTCTTGTGCCTTTCTGCTTTCAGATGACCAAGTACTGCCACCCGCACAGCCTGTCCCCAAAGTAATGGAGGAGAGTGAAGATGAAAAGGAAGGCACATCATCACTGCATCTGACACTCGCAGACACCAGTTCAGAGACTGGCACTGTGCAGAATGTAGAGGGTAGGATAGGTCCGGTGGTCGTGAAAGGTGCTATATAAATGCAAGTCTTTTTTTAAATAAATGTATTCATTTTGTTTGGAATGTTTGTTTTGTGATGGCAATCATTTCAGCTTTGTGCCCAAGAGCACACTGTGATGTTCCATGACAGAGGGATGGTATGGTGGGGATGTGGTGAGCAACGGGGATTTAGGGTTTCATTCATTGGAATCAGAGTCTGATGAGGCGTTCATGGATGGCCCGTCGGGAAGGGGGATTTGCTGCCTGCCTCCTCGTCCTCCTCCTCTTCCTCTTCCTCCTCTGCCTCATCCTCCTCCTGAGGTGGTCCCGCAATCCCTGCTGGCAAGGGCTGCACCCTCATGATGGCCAAGTTGTGAAGCATGCAACAGACCACCACAAAATGGGACACCCGCTCTGCCGAGTACTGGAGGGCTCCTCCCAAGCGGTCAAGGCAGCAGAACCGTTGCATCAGTAGCCCGATGGTCTGCTCGATGATGTTCCTGGTGGCAGCATGGCTCTCATTATAATGAGTGCTGGGCAAGAGTGGTCGGGTTGCAGAGGGGAGACATCAGCCAGGTGCAGAGCGGATAGCCCTTGTCTCTAAGCAGCAACTCTCGGGTTTGACGTGGTGGCTGGAAGATTGCGGGCACAGCAGACTGACGCAGGATGAAGGCATCATGCCAAGATAGCGGGCATTGACCATCAAGATGCGTTGGGCATGGTCGCACAACAACTGCACATTAAGTGAGTGGCAGCCTTTGCGGTTGCGGAAGAGCTCAGGATTGTTATACGGCGCCCGCAAAGCCACGTGAGTGCAGGCGATTGCGCCCTGCACCATGAGAAAGCCCGCTGTCCTAGCAAAGCCACATGCGCACTCCTCCTGCTTCTCTCTACTCAGAGAGAAGACAACATAGTTCCTTCTCCTGGTGTAGAGAACCTCTGTGACTCCGGATGCAGTGATGGATGGCAAACTGGGAGATGTTAACTATTTCTCTTGCTGCAGACTGGAAGGATCCACTGGTGAAGAAATTGAGGGCAATGGTGACCTTGAGGGCTACTGTGAGAGCCATGGTCGCCCTATTCTCAGGCTGCAGGTCTGGTTGCAGGAGGTGGCAGAGTTCTGTGACCACCTCCTTGGTGAAGTGGAGCCTCCTAATATACTGCTCCTCGCTTAAGTGGAGATAAGAGAAGTGCTCTCAGAAGACTCTAAGTGGGTAAGGCCTTCTGTTGAGAGCTCTCCTGGTCCTCCTCCTCCTCCTCCCTCTGTGCGCATCTTCTCCTCTTCTTTGCTGCCTCCACTCCCTCTCCCTAAGATACTCGAGTGTGAGGGGGACTGCCAGTAGAGCCCCCATGACTGTGAGCAAGTGTTGTGAGCAGAAGCCTTTAAATAAGAATGAAGGCGTTCTCCACTTGCTCTAACACTCCCTGTCACCTTAGGAACTTGAAACAAGTATAGAAAGCCGCTAGAGTTGCAGAAAGTTACACAGAGCCAGTCAAACTGAAAAAGCATGTCAGCTGCAAGTTACTGATGATCCCTTTCAATAATGCTGCTGGAGGCTCCTTCCTACTTGTGCACGCTTGGTCAGCTGGTTGTAATTAACACAGACTGGTAATTGGAGTGGCAAACTCGAAAATGGCAGATTGGGCATCAGGTGAGCGTTGCACACTCACTAACGTCACGATCTGCATAATTTACATATCCCCAGTGATCACAGGCATTGGCAGCGCTGCCACCCAGCTGAATTTTTTTTTCCAAAATGAGCCTTAACGGCCATTGCTAACACCTCCAATTTCTAGGCCCATAACTTTGAAGGACGTTCCACGGATCTGGTGTTTACGTCGCTTTTCTGGGGGCTCTGCATATCTTTCATTGAAGTTCTGGCAAACAATCGAGAGAACTACCATAGAAATTAATGCCAGATGAATCAGTTTGGGTTCCACCAAAAACACTCAACTCCATACCTCATCATAGCTTTGATCCAGACGTGGATGCAAGAGCTGAATGCCAGAGGAGGGCTGAGAGTAGCGGCTTTCGACATCAAGGCAGCATTCAACCAACTATGGCACCAAGGAGCTGTAGCAAAACTGAAGTCAATGGGAGTCAAAGGAAAAAACTTCTGTGGCTACAGTCATACCTAATGCAAAAGTTAATGATGTGGTTGTCAGAAGCCAGTTATCAGAGCCTGGACAGCATTGCAAGAGTTCCTCATGGAAGAATTCCCAGCCCAACCACCTTCAGCTGTTTCATCAATGAACTTCCCTTCATCATAAGATCAGAAGTGGAGATGTTCTCTGATGATTCTAGAGTGTTCAGTTTCATTCACAACTCATCTGATAATCAAGCAGCCGATGCCAGCCTGAAGGAGGACATGGATAACATCCAGGCTTCGGCTGTAAAATGGCAGGTAACATTTATGACACATAAGCGCCATGGACTGACCATCTAGAAGAAGAGAAAGCCCAGTCTTCTCCCCTTGACCTTCAACCGTATCACCATTACCAAGTCCCCATCATCAATATCATGAGGGTTACCATTGACCAGAAGCTCAACCAGCTATATCAACATTGTGGCTACAAGAGCAGGGTAGAGGCTGGGTACTCTGTGATGATTGGCTCACATCCTGACCTCTCAAAGCCTCTCCACCATCTACTACAACAACAACAACAATAACTTGCATTTATATACCACCTTTAATCTAGTAAAACATCCCAAGGCGCTTCACAGGAGCGTTATCAAGCAAAATTTGACACCAAGCCACATAAGGAGATGTTAGAACAGATGACCAAAAGCTTGGTCAAGGAGATAGGTTTTAAGGAACGTCTTAAAGGAGGAGAGAGAGATAGAGAGGCGGAGAGGTTTAGGGAAGCAATTCCAGAGCTTAGGGCCTAAGCAGCTGAAGGCACAGCCGGCAGTGGTGGAGGGATTAAAATCAGGGATGCACAACAGGCCAGAATTGGAGGAGCGCAGAGATCTCGGAGGGTTGTAGGGCTGGAGGAGGTTACAGAAATAGGGAGGGGGGAGGCCATGGAAAGAATTTGAAAACAAGAATGAGAATTTTAAAATCGAGGTGTTGCCAGACTGGGAGCCAATGTAGGTCAGCGAGCACAGTGGTGATGGGTGAACGGGACTTGGTGTGAATTAGGATATGGGCAACAGTTTTGAATGAGCACAAGTTTACGGAGGGTGGAAGATGTGAGGCCTGCCAGGAGAGCATTAGAATAGTCGAGTCTTGAGGTAAAAAAGGCATAGATGAGGGTTTCAGCAGCAGATGAGCTGAGGAAGCTCTGAGATGGCAATAGAAGTAGGCAGTCTTGGTGATGGAGTGGATGTGGGGTCGGAAACTCATCTCAGGGTCAAATAGGACACCAAGGTTTCGAACAGTGTGCTTCAGCCTCAGAAAGTGGCCAAGAAGAGGGATGGAGTCAGTGGCTAGGGAACGCAGTTTGTGGTGGGGACTGAAGACAATGGTTTCGCCTTCCCAATATTTAGTTGGAGGAAATTTCTGCTCATCCAGTACTGGCGTCAGCATACATGTGCAACCTGATGTGTTTTCGGATGGTGTTGCCAAGGGGCAGTATGTAGATGAGAAATAGGAGGGGGCCCAGGATAGATCCTTGGGGGACTCCAAAGGTAACAATGCGAGAGTGGGAAGAGAAGCCATTGCAGGTGATTATCTGGCTACGACTGGATAGATAGGAATGGAAGCAAGGCGAGTGCAGTCCCACCCAGCTGGACAACAGAGGAGAGGCGTTGGAGGAGGATGGCATGGTCAACCATGTCAAAAGCTGCAGACAGTTCGAGAAGCATGAGGAGGGATAGTTTACCTATGGTCACAGTCACATAGGATGTCATTTGTGACTTTGATAAGTGTTGTTTCAGTGCTGTAGCAGGGGTGGAAACCCGATTGCAGGGGTTCGAACATGGATTTGCGGGAAAGATGGGCACAGATTTGGGAGGCAACACCACGTTTAAGGACTTGAGGGGAAAGGGAGGTTGGAGATGGGGCAATAGTTTGCAAGGACCGGGGGGAGGGAGGGGGGGGAATGGTCAAGGGTTTCTTTTGTTGAGGAAAGGGGTGATGATGGCAGATTTGATGGGGAGGGGGACAGTACTTGAGGAGGGGGAACCGTTAACAGTATCAGCTAACATGGAGGCCAGGAAGGAAAGTTGGGTGGTCATCAGTTTGGTTGGAATAGGTTTGATGGAGCAGGATGTGGGTCTCATGGACAAGTTGAGTTTGGAGAGGGCATGAGGGGAGATAAGAGAGAATCCAGAGAAAGATGCAAATTTAGGGGTAGGTCAGGAGGGAACCTTAATGGTTAAGTCAGAAGCCTGGAGCTGCAGCTGCAAAACAATCAAGAAGCTCAACACCAATCAGTTTGTTTGATTGGTGTCCTTGCCACTGGACTCAATCCCCTTCATCACTAGCACACAGTGGTTGCAATATATGCAATCTACAGGATGCACTGCTGCAACTCATCAAGGTTACTTCAAAAATACCCCACTCCCCTGCAACCTCTACCACCAAGAAGGACAAGAGCAACAATATCATGGGAAGACCATCACGTCTAATTTCTTATCCAAATCACACATTATGCTGACATGGCTGTATATCACTGATCCTTCATTATTGCTGTGTCACTATCCTGGAACTGTCTATCTAACATGATGTGGGAGTACCATCACCACAAAGGCTATAATCTCAAGGAGAAGACCAAACACTAACTTTTCAGAGTAATTAGGGATGGGTAATAAATGTGGCCTTCCCACTATTGCCCACATCCTGAGAATGAATAAAAACATGATTGACCCTTTTTATCACATACTTTAATATGACAAATAACTCACATATGCAATGTCAAGTCTGAAACTATTTTCAGATGAAATGTTGTACCACGGCCTCATCTGTCTGCTCAGGTGAATGTAAAAGATCCCATAGCATTAATCAAGGAATAACAGAGTTTGCCTGGTGTAGTAGCCAACATTCCGCGATCAACCATTACCACCAAAAATAGATTATTTGGTCATTCATTCTTTTGCTATTTGTGGGAACATGCTGTGCAGTGTTTGCCTACATAAAAACAGTAACTGCACTTCAAGCAGTAATTAATTGATTATAAAGCAATTTGGGACTTCCTGGGGACAAGAGAATTACTATAATATATGTGCAATGTTTTTCTTTCTTTTACAGCATCAGAAGGCCAGTATGGGTGAAATTGCCTCGTCCTCAGTCACTGGTGACACAAGTTCAATCCCTGCTATGGTAAAAGAAGAAAGAAGCAAAGAACTTGCATTTATATGATGCCTTTCATGACTTCAGGATGTCCCAAAATGCTTTACAGCCAATGAAGCACTTTTTGAAGTGTAGTCACTGTTGTAATGTAGGAAATTTCAGCCAATTTGCACACAGCATCTCAGTTCTCGGTGCTTGGTTCTCCTTCATTATTGCTTAATTTGTGATTTATGGGTAGTATTTTGCAAGTAAAACATACAGAAAATAGATGATTGGAGCTTCAGCAAATGTATATAATACCTTTTCCTATTGAATACTGATAACCAACATTCACAGACATATAAATAATCATCAGAGCATGATGCCCTGTGAGGAAATTCTGTGCAACTCCAACTGACTAGTGAAACAGATATGTTAGCCACATTGCTCTCTGTGTGAAATTCCTTGGTGAATTGAACTATGGTACACAGATGTGCAGTACATCTGGATCAAGAATCACATCTGCACTGTGTAGCTGCAAACTCTTTCATCACATCCTAAAGCTGTTATTCCAAATTAACAATCAAAGAAGTCCCCATTCCCTTGGAAAAAAGAAAGTCAGCTTTTTTTCAGAAATTTATGATACAGTCAATTGACTTCCTTGGACTAGATTTTCAAATGAGTCACTAAGAATTGCACCAAACTCAATCAGCGACACGATTAAAGAGATCTTCACCACTGCATTTAAAAAATAGCTCAATCTTCAAACTTATATTAATTGTCAGCTTTAAAAAAATGAAACGACTCTTCAATGAAGATTGTTGATTACTCCAAGAATCGTCCTCGGCCGTTCTCCTGATCAACAGTGGTAACTTTGGTGGAAGGTAGATGCGTAAATGGGGTTTTTGTCGCCTTTCCACCGAAGTTACAGCAGCCGATGGGGAGAACCCCCGAGGAAATTCCCAGTGTAACCAATACTCACTATAAAGAAAGAAAAAATGTGACTGAACTTTATGAGGGCATTGACTCGTCAAGTAGTTAATCTTATAGTCAACTGAAAATAGTCACTATACTGGCTACATTATTGATTCATTTAAAGTCCACATCCGTCTGTGGTAATCATGAGCTGCTAATCCTTGCATTACAGGTAGCAAGTAACCTTTCTGAAACCTGGCCTGCTGAGTTCCTTGGTTGTGCCATTGCACCACAGCCGCTCTTCCACAAAATATAGCAATGGTTAGAAAGGCAGGGGCCGCAAAATTACCCCCTCAGCGCCAGCAGTTAAAACCGGTTTCAGCAGAAAAATGGTGGCCGCCTCGCTTCTGGCCACTTTGCCATTTTGAGCAGGTCGGTAGTGCGGCTGTTGCCTGTGTTCGGAAGAGGAATGTAAAGGAGGCAGGTCGTGACTTCAATCAGTGTGCAACACTGATTTGACTTCGCCGTTCGACTGTACGCCTTCTCCAAAGCATGCATAGCTGAACATGCATTCAGCTGCACGAGGGACTCTCCACCAGAGATATTTAAAGGGAGGAGGAGGAGGGACAGGAGGGCTCTCAGCAGGGGGATTTTCGAGGGTCATCCGAGAGCACTTCTCCTACCTGCACTTAAGTGAGGAGCATTGTATTTGGAGGCTCCGCTTCACCAAGGAGGTGGTCACAGAACTCTGCCACCTCTTTGAACCAGACCTGCAGCCTCAGAGCAGGGTGACGAAAGTGCTGCCAGTGGCCCTCAAGGTGACCGTGGCCCTAAACTTTTTATCCACTGGATCCTTTCAGTCTGGAGTGGGCAACATAGCTAACATCTCCCATTTTGCCATCCATTGCTGCATCCGGGAGGTCACAGAGGCTCTGTACTCCAGGAGAAGGGACTTCATTGTCTTCTTCCTGAACAGAGAGAAGCAGGACGCATATCAATCCTGAGATGTACTGCAGCTGCAAAGGCTACCATTCACTTAATGTGCAGTTGGTGTGTGACCACGCCCAGCACATCATGATGGTGAATGGCCGGTATCCTGGCAGCAGTCATGATGCTTTCATCCTACATCAGTCTGCTATGCCAGCAATCTTCCAGCCAGCACGTCGAACCCGAGGGTGCCTGCTCGGAGACAAGGGCTATCCACTCTACACCTAGCTGATGACTCCCCTCCGCAACTCCACCACTCGTGGCCAGCAGTCACGTAATTTATTTTATTTGTTCACGGGATGTGGGTGTCACTGGTTTATTGCCCATCTCTAATTGCCCTTGAGAAGGTGGTGGTGAACCGCCTTCTTGAACCGCTGCAGTCCATGTGGTAAAGGTACACCCACAGTGCTGTTAAGGAGGGAGTTCCAGGATTTAGAATCAGCGACTATGAAGGAATGGTGTGCGACTTGGAGGGGAACTTGCAGCAATGTGCCTGCTGCCCTTGTCCTTCTAGGTGGTAGAGGTCATGGGTTTGGGAGGTGCTGCTGAAGAAGCCTTGGCGAGTTGCTGCAGTGCATCTTGTAGATGGTACACACTGCAGCCACGGTGTGTTGGTGGTGGAGGGAGTGAATGTTTAAGGTGGTGGATGGGGTGCCAATCAAGTGGGTTGCTTTGTCCTGGATGGTGTTGAGCTTCGTGAGTGTTGTTGGAGTTGCACTCATCCAGGCAAGTGGAGCGTATTCCATCACACTCCTGACTTGTGCCTTGTGGAAACGCTTTGGGGAATCAGGAAGTGAGACACTCATTGCAGAATACCCAGCCTCTGACCTGCTCTTGTAGCCACAGTATTTATGTGGCTGGTCCAGTTAAGTTTCTGGTCATTGGTGACCCCCAGGATGTTGATGGTGGGGGATTTGGTGATGGTAATGCCGTTGATTGCCATGGGGCAGTGGTTAGACTCTGTTGTTGGAGAATGACATTGCCTGGCACTTGTGTGGCACGAATGTTACTTCGTGCCATGCTGTCATGAGGAACCTAATCAAGCATTCCATCGCAGTGCTGAAGCAACGGTTCCGCTGCCTTGACCGCTCGGGAGGAGCCCTTCAGTACACAGATGTCCCATTTTGTGATGGTCTGTTGGATCCTCCATAAGTTGGCCATCCTGAGGGCGCAACCCTTGCCATCACGAATTCTGCGACCGCCTCAGGAGGAGGAGGAAGAGGAGGAGGAGGAAGAAGAGGAGGAAGAGGAGGAGGAAGAGGAGGAAGAGAAGGAGGAAGGGAGGAGGCAGGCCGCAAATCCCCGTTCTGGATAGGCTGTCTGTGAGCACCTCATCAAACTCCGATTCCAATGAATGAAATCCCAGATCACCATTGTTCGACACTTCCCCGCCTTAACATCCTTCTGTCGCGGAACATCACAGCGTCCTCTTGGGTACAAAGCTAAAATGAAAGCCACCTCAAAAGAAACATTCCAAACATAATTTATAAATGATTATTGCAAATGTTACATAACAAAGTCAACTAATCACCCTTGTGCATTCCATTAGTGCCTGTCTTTCATGTTCTTTTGCCCATTCTAGTGCTCCTACGTAGTTCTACCCCAGTGGGTGCACCATGGCTGGTGAAGGTTGCTGACTTTCCGTGGGGGACACTGCAGATGGCTTTACAGGATGACCTCAAGCAGCTCTGGGTCTAGAAGGCCCGGCTATAGACTGCACCACCTCAGCTTGGGCAGCAGCAATCTGGGCTGGCTGGCTGACAGTGTGAGACCCTGCAAGCCTCTTTCCACACTCGTAAACCCAGCCATGATGGCAGCAGTCTGAGCTTGCGTGGCAGCAAGCTGAGACTATGTGAGAGCTGTCTGAGCCTCCACCGCAGCACTCAGACATTGGGTCGCTTCCGTTTGTGCTGCAATGGAAGCTGTGACATCACTCATCACACCCAACATCATGGTTGGGTCCACAAGGGCTCTAATGGAGTTGCCCATCACTTCCAGCCTGGAAATCATGAGCTCCAAGCTCCGCGCAAAGCCCCTTGCAATGTTGGAGCTGGACTCCTCCATGCTCCTTGACACTGACAAGAGGCTCTCTGGCAGGCCTGCCATTGCACCAAGCATTTCTGTGTGCATGCCCATCACCCTTCTTCTGAAGGCCGCCCCATTGAAGTCTTCATCTGAGTCCAGTGCAGCAGAACTCGTGTGTGAACTCACCCTCCGGGGATGTGGCACCTCAGCTACCTTTCCCCCCTGGCCTGGCTGCACTCCACTAGTGCCCGGTGACTCACCATATGCATATCCCGTCTCTATACTACCCTCTAAAGTTTGCGCAGTGCCATTTTCTGAGCTGGTGCCTGGGAGTATCAGATCGAGTGCTGGTGCCTCTTCTTCTCCTTCACTCTCCTCATCTAGTTGTTTGTGGACTGCCTGGGCCGGTGGCAGTTCTTGGGTATCTGAAAGGAGAAAGGCACAAGGGTTGGGTTATGGTGAGGGGAAGAGAGGAAGCAAGATGTGCATGCTTACACCATCAGCAGCTTGTAAGTGAGAAGAGATTGTGCGATGAGAGGGAAGTGGGGTGTGAGAAGAAGGTGTGAGCATACCGTCATCATCAATGCTTTCAACCTTGTCACTCGCCACAGCCTCAGTGACGGCCCCTCCAATTATCTCCATCACCACCTCCTCCAGCACAGTAAGGTTGTGCGGATGTGCTTCACCCCCACCTGTGGCTGCTGTTCACACAGCTGTCAGCCACCTTGGCCTGCAAGAGAAAGTGAAGTGTGTTAGTGAGTGAGGTCATGGCTGGATCCACAAGGTCTCTCCTAGAATTGTCCAACATTTCCAATCTGGAAATCATGGGCTCCAAGCTCTGCGCAAAGCCCCGTCCAATGTTGGAGCCGGACTCCTCTATGCTCCTTGAAACTGATAAGGGGCTCTCTGGCAGATTTGCCATTGCACTTAGGATTTCCGTGTGCATGCCCATCACCCTTCTTCTGAAGGCCGCCCCATCGAGGTCATCATCTGAGTCATGTGCAGCAGAACCCGTGTGCAAACTCACCCTCCGAGGAGCTGGCCCCCGAGCTACCCTTTCCCCCTGGAAAGAGCTACCCTTTCCCCCTGGCCTTGCTGCGGCCTACTCATGCCCGGTGCCTCACCATGTGCAGATCCCGCATCTATATTACCCTCTACATTCCACGCAGTGCCAGTTTTTGAGCTGGTGTCTGCGAGTGTCAGATGCAGTGACGGTGTGCCTTCCTTTTCATCTTCACTCTCCTCCAGGACAGGCTGTGCTGGTGGCAGTTTTTGGTCATCTGAAAGCAGAAAGGCACAAGAGTTGGGTTGTGGTGAGGGGAGTGGGGGCAAAGCAAGATATCCATGCATACAACATCAGCAGCTTGTAAGTGAGAACAGATTGTGGGATGAGGGGGAAGTGGGATGTGAGAAGGATCATGAATGACCATTCCGTTATAGTCCTCAAGGGCTTCAACTTTGCCCATTGCCACGCCTCAGTGACTTCCCCTCCAAAGATGTCGAGCACCATCTCCTCCAGCTGGCTCAAGGCCTCCTTTCTGCCGCTGCACGTGGCAGTTCTGAGCCACCTTGGCCTGCTGGAGAAAGGGAAGTTTGTCAGTGAGTGTGGCGCAATGTGGTTGGGTGATGTGCCTGTCATGGCTAAATAGCTGACATTGTGTGCAAGGTGTGAGATGTGGGTGTGAGTCTTGCAGCAGTGGTAAGTGTGTGAGGATGAGGTGAAACTAGGATTGTGAGGTATGAGTTGTGATTGCTAGAGGTTGTTGGTAGGTGAGTGATGGGGGTATGGTGCATTGAGCAGTGTGTGAGGCTAGTGGTGCAGTTGGTGGGATATGGCATTTGAAGGTAAAATCACTCACCTTGACCACTCGTGGGAAGTCATTCTTGCGGCACTAGATCCAGAACACTGGTGGCACTGATGGCTTGCGCTATCTCCTCCCACTGCCTTCTGGCGTTCTGTCTGGAAGGCCTCCTGCCCCCCTGCGGTTAGAGGACCTGTCTTCTTCTCTGTACCCACAGGACCAAGGCCTCCAGTGGTGCATCTGAGAAGCAAGGTGCCCTTTCTCTTCCCTGTTGTGATATTGCTGCAGCTACAGTGACAATGAGGAGCTTCTGCAACAAAGCACCTCCCTTTAAGAAGTGCAGAGAGCCTAGGCAAACTTTTATTGGTCATGATGCGGAGATGCCGGTGTTGGACTGGGGTGGACAAAATTGAGAGGTCGCACAACACCAGGTTATAGTCCAACAGTTTTATTTGAAATCACAAGCTTTCGGAGCTATCGATTGCCCCTTCACCTGAGGAAGGGGTAATCGATAGCTCCGAAAGCTTGTGATTTCAAATAAAACTGTTGGACTATAACCTGGTGTTGTGCGACCTCTCAAACTTTTATTGGACAGCAGACTGCATCCGATATTGGGTCCACTGTTGGGCACTGAGCCAAGCAGCAGAGCGCTCAGCGCTGAGCTCAGCACGCCAATCATTATTATGAGCAGGCAGCATGAATTTTGCTTTCAACGGGCGTGGGCAGATCACACACTGTGATCCTCCGCCCGTTTTCGAGCCTAATCCAATTTCACCCCCTGCTGTGTGGATTTGTATTTTCTTGGAACAGTGCTTTTGATTTATCTTTCATTGGGAACCTATTTAAATGTAAAGTCTGACAGCTGTCTGGAGTATGCCAACTAACATGATGTATTCATTTAATCTTATTTCTAGTACTTGTCATGTCAACATCATAAATAATTAAAGATCAGAATTTTTCCACTGTCTTCAGGCTGTGATAAAGGAAAATGTACTTAACTAAGCTGAAAAGAGATACCATCATCTATTTCTTCAGTTAGCCTAGAATATAGAAACAAGCCACTAAACAATTGTGAAGAAAATAAATAAAGCATCTATCTTTTAGATGCTGAGATTATATTCCATCCCTTTGTATATGTGTACCATCAAGAAACAGATGCACTACTTGATGTGACTGAATCAAGACTGAAGATTAGGTTATTACTTGAAGTGTAGTTCTGGGAAACCCTTTAACCATTCATGATAGCACTGTCACCTCTAAGTCAGCAGTTGTGGGTTTATGTACCACTCTACTAACCTGACTGCACATTTTAAGCTGACACTTCAGTGCCATACTGGGGGAGTGCTGAATTGTCAGAGGTGTTGGGTCTAAATTCGTTAGTTCACTAAACAGGGCATGGTTCTGGCAGCACGCAGCGACAGCATGCCACAATGAAGAAGCCCGAAGACCAAACTAAATTGGGCTTCATCATTATAATTCAGGTGACCTGAGGGCATCAATGAGGTGCCCCAATGCAGCTCGCCCGTTGAGGCCTAACAAATTTTGTCTGGCACCGAGGACCACAGAAAAGTCTCACGGGGTGGAGGGTGGCTGAGGTCGGTGTTCAGAAAAGGGCGAGGGCGGGCTGGCAGTGGTCCTCAGTTGTTTTGTGGAGCCAGGGGGAGAAATTTAGTGATGTTTTGGGTCCTTTGTTTGAGCAGCCTCCAGCGGTCCCTTTAAGGACCACTAGTTAGGCAGCTTAAGACCTGGAAATAGTAGTCGTAAATTTATGCCTGTAAAATGGGTGCAACGATATTTAATTTAAGCGCCACTGTCTTTTGGATGAGGTATTAAACAGGTTCTGTCTGGCTATTTAGGTAGATCCTATGGCACTATTCAAAGAAGAGCAAAGACTTCACCTTGTGTCCTGGCCAAAATTTTCCCTCAACCAATACCACCAAAAACAGATTATTTGATCATTCATTCATTTACTCTTTGTAGGACCTTGCTGTATGCAAATTCGCTCCCGCATTTGCTTCTCTCCCCCTAACTATTTTTTGTTTCTTTCTCCATCATCTTCTGCTTCTTTGTTTCTTCTTTCCTTTTCTCCTTTTGTTGGGGAGATGGTGGGTATTATGGGATGGTGGGGAGATGGTGGATATTATGGGATGGTGGGGAGATGGTGGATATTATGGGATGGTGGGGAGATGGTGGATATTATGGGATGGTGGGGAGATGGTGGATATTATGGGATGGTGGGGAGATGGTGGATATTCTGGGATGGTGGGGAGATGGTGGATATTCTGGGATGGTGGGGAGATGGTGGATATTATGGGATGGTGGGGAGATGGTGGATATTATGGGATGGTGGGGAGATGGTGGATATTATGGGATGGTGGGGAGATGGTGGATATTCTGGGATGGTGGGGAGATGGTGGATATTATGGGATGGTGGGGAGATGGTGGATATTATGGGATGGTGGGGAGATGGTGGATGCTGCGGCATGGTGGGTAGATAGTGGATATTATGGGATAGTGGGTAGATAGTGGATATTATGGGATGGTGGGGAGATGGTGGATATTATGGGATGGTGGGGAGATGGTGGATGTTATGGGATGGTGGGGAGATGGTGGATGCTGCGGCATGGTGGGTAGATAGTGGATATTATGGGATAGTGGGTAGATAGTGGATATTATGGGATGGTGGGGAGATGGTGGATATTATGGGATAGTGGGGAGATGGTGGATGTTATGGGATGGTGGGGAGATGGTGGATGCTGCGGCATGGTGGGTAGATAGTGGATATTATGGGATGGTGGGGAGATGGTGGATATTATGGGATGGTGGGGAGATGGTGGATATTATGGGATAGTGGGGAGATGGTGGATGCTGCGGCATGGTGGGTAGATAGTGGATATTATGGGATGGTGGGGAGATGGTGGATATTATGGGATGGTGGGGAGATAGTGGATATTATGGGATGGTGGGGAGATGGTGGATATTATGGGATGGTGGGGAGATGGTGGATGTTATGGGATGGTGGGGAGATGGTGGATATTATGGGATGGTGGGGAGATGGTGGATATTATGGGATGGTGGGGAGATGGTGGATATTATGGGATAGTGGGGAGATGGTGGATGCTGCGGCATGGTGGGGTGACGAAAAGAACCACCAATGGCTTGTGGCTGCATTTGAAATTAAATTTTAAAAGTTGGTGTCCAAACATGGGAAGGCCAAATGCCACAGGCTAAGTCCGATGTGGTGTTCTATTGGCGGGGACAGCGCGACAGGGAAAGAACAGAGGCCAGGATGTTCCTCCGTTTGGGAGTGGGGGTTTAAAGCCAAAATGATGTCAGTGTGGGGATCTGAGGTCTGTATGTGCCTTTCTATTTTGGGGTGGGGTGGGGGGAAAGATAAGACCAGAAAGCTTCTTCTTGTGTGGGCAGTGCTGAAGATCAAGATGCTGCTCAGTAGGGGACTGGTCTCAAGTCCCAAAGTAATATTGCTGCTTAGTGGGGGAGTGTGTCTAAAACCAGACTGCTTCTCAGTGAGGGGATGGGTGGGGGTTGGGGGTGGGGTGGTGGGGTGATGAGTAGGCATGCCACATCCATTCAGTTGATAGTGTGCCAGAGGATTATTCACAATCTAGTTGTGTTCATCACTAAGTGACTTTGTTTGCGAACATGTTTTCCAGGCATTGAGAGCTCATTGACAAAATGCTGTGGCCAAGTAAGAGATGTCTGATTAGGAAACTGGAACTTCTCATGCAATACCAAACGGTCCGGGTCTCTTGTCTAAGGAGACTGGGGAATGGGGGAAATCACCCATGGCTGACTTCCCTTCTGAGTGAGGGGTCAGCTTTCCATTTCAATTGTACACACATGCTGAATAATTTGGATAAACTTACCTTTTGTTGCGATTTAACAGAATAAGTACCCGTGCTAGCCATTTGCACTTCTATATGACAGTTCACAAATGGGCAGATTTTATTTTTTTTCTGCCACTGTCCTTTGAGAATGAGGCACAGTATTAAATGGGAGTTCCATGCAATTACGTCTAGCGTGTACGTTGTCCATCATACTGCAGAGATTACACACCAAGGGGTAGAACTTGACTTTGTGCAATAGTGTAAAACGGGTGCTAGTGAGTTGGCAGCCCTTAAAGTCAATGGAAATAAAAATTGGGAGAAATGTAAAACGGCCTGCCGAGGTGCTTTCACCCGTTTAAAAATATCGCGCAAAGTCAAGGTCTACTCCCAGATGTCCCACTTTGTTACAAATGCAAAACGCTTCTGACCTGTAGAATAAAATTTACAAGCATTTTCCAATCTGTGCATTTCTGTTACCAAATGAAAATTAAACTTTGATTTACCTGAGGGTCTGTTTATCTAACAATAATTAGATTTTCTAGCCTTAAAGTGACTTAGCTCAATCTTAGCAGCAGAATAATACATTATGCATTACATGGGGTAACATTCCTTCCTTATAAAATAAGGTATCATGAGGGTGTTTATGGAGGATAGTTGTCAATGTGGTAAAGACATCCTTCAGATATCACTGGACATCACTGGAGGGTACGGTAGCATAGTGGTTATGTTACTGAACTAGTAATCCAGAGACCTGGAGTAATGATCTGGAGACATGAATTCAACTCCCATCATGGCAGCTGGGGAATTTAAATTCAGTTAATTAATAAATCGGGAATGAAAAGCAGATTGTCATAAAAACCCATCTGGTTCACTAATGCACTTTAGGAAAGGAAACCTGCTGTCCTCACCTGATCTGTCCAATATGTGACTCCAGACCCACAGCAATGTGCTTGACTCTAACTGCCCTCTCATATGCCCTAACAAGCCACTCAGTTGTACCAAACCACTATAAAGAAGTGTACAAAGAATAAAACCAGATGGACCACCTGGCATCGACCTAGGCACTGGACAGGACAAAGGCACACCCAGCCCAATCGAACCTGCCAAGTCCTCCTTGCTAACATCATCAGTAGTAGGGAGAATGTTAAAAGCCATTATTAAGGACATGGTAACAGGGCACTTAGAAAATAAGAATAGGATTGGGCAGAGTCAACACGGATTTATGAAAGGGAAATCATGTTTGACGAATCTGTTAGAGTTTTCTGAGGTTGTAACTAGCAGAATAGATAAGGGGGAACCAGTGGATGTGGGGTATTTGGATTTTCAGAAGGCATTCAATAAGGTGCCACAGAAGAGGTTATTAAAAAAAGTTAGGGCTTATGGGATTGGGGGTAATATACTAGCTTGGATTGAGGATCGGTTAATGAACAGAAAACAGAGAGTAGGAATAAACGGTCATTTTCGGGTTGGCAGGCTGTAACTAGTGGGGGTACCACTTGGGCCTCAGCTATTCACAATCTATATCAATGATTTGGATGAGGGGACCAAATGTAATATATCCAAGTTTGCTAATGATACAAAGCTAGGTGGGAATGTAAGTTGTGAGGAGGATGCAAAGAAGCTTCATGGGGATATAGACAGGCTAAGTGAGTGGGCAAGAACATGGCAAATGGGAGAAATGTGAAGTTATCCATTTTGGTAGGAAAAGTAGAGTCTTTTTTAAATGGTGAGAGATTGGGAAATGTTGGTGTTCAGAGGGACCTGGGTGTCCTTGTACATGAATCACTGAAAGTTAACATGCAGGTACAGCAAGCAATTAGGAAAACAAATGGTATGTTGGCCTTTATTACAAGAGGATTTGAATATAAGAGTAAAGACGTCTTACTGCAATTATATAGGGCCCTGGTGCGACCACACCTGGAGTATTGTGTACAGTTTTGGTCTTCTTACCTAAGGAAGGATATACTTGCCATAGAGGGAGTGCAACAAAGGTTCACCAGACTGATTCCTGGGATGGGGGGATTGTCCTATGAGGAGAGATTGAGTAAACTAGGCCTATATCCTCTAGAGTTTAGAAGAATGAGAGGTGGTCTCATTGAAACATACAAAATTCTTACAGGGCTTGACAGGGTAGATGCAGGGAGGATGTTTCCCCTGGCTGGGGAGTCTAGAACCAGGGGTCACAGTCTCAGAATAAGGGGTCGGCCATTTAGGACTGAGATGAGGAGAAATGTCTTCACTCAGAGGGTGATGAATCTTTGGAATTCTCTACCCTAGAGGGCTGTGGAGGCTCAGTCGTTGAGTATATTCAAGACAGAGATCGATAGATTTTTGATATTAAGGGAATCAAGGGATATGGGGATAGTACAGGAAAGTGGAGTTGATAGAAGATCAGCCATGATCATATTGAATGGTGGAGCAGGCTCGAGGGGCCGAATGGCCTACTCCTGCTCCTATTTCTTATGTTCTAATTGGGAGAGCTGTCCCACAGACTAGTCATGCAACAGCCTGACATAGTCATACTCACAGAAGCATACCTTTCAGCCAACAACTCAGACTCCGCCATCACTGGCAGGACAGACCCACCAGAGGTGGTGGCACATGGTATACAGTCGGGAGGGAGTGGCCCTGGGAGTCCTCAACATTGGCTCTTTTGTTTATTGATACTTCTTTATAGTGGTTTGGTACAACTGAATGGCTTGCCATTTCAGAGGGCAGTTAAGAGGCAACCACGTTGCTGTGGGTCTGAAGTCACATATAGGCCAGAGCAGGTAAGGATAGTAGATTTCCTTCCCTAAAGGACAGTAGTGAACCAGATGGGTTTTTGCAACAACTCCGGACCCCATGAAGTCTCATGGCATCAGGTCAAACATGGGCATGGAAGCCTTCTGCTGATTACTACCTACTGCCCTCCCTCAGCTGATGAATCAGTACTCCTCTATGTTGAACAAAACTTGGAAGAAGCATCAAGGGTAGCAAGGGCACAGAGTGTACTCTAGGTAGGGGACTTCAATGCCCATCACCAAGAGTGGCTCGGTAGCACCACTACTGACCGAGCTGGCCGAGTCCTGAAGGACATAGTTGCCAAACTGGGCCTGCGGCAGGTGGTGAGAGAACCAACACGAGGGAAAACCTACTTGACCTCGCTCTCACCAATCTACCTGTCGCAGATGCATCTGTCCATTACAGTATTGGTAGGAGTGACCACCGCACAGTCCTTGTGGAGACGAAGTCCCGTCTTCACACTGAGGACACCCTCCATCATGTAGTGCAGCACTACCACCGTGCTAAATGGGATAAATTCAGAACAGGTCTAGCAGCTCAAAACTGGGCATCCATGAGGCGCTGTAACCTCATGGCCCGTCATATCCCTCACTCTAACATTACCATCAAGCCAAGGGATCAAACCTGGTTCAAAGAGGAGTGTAGAAGAGCATGCCAGGAGCAGCACCAGGCATACCTAAAAATGAAGTGGCAACCTGGTGAAGCTACAACACAGGACTACATACATACTAAACAGTGGAAACAGCATATTATTGACAGAGCTAAGTGATCCCACAACCAACAGATCAAATCAGAGCTCTGCAGTCCTGCCACATCCAGTCGTGAATGGTGGTGGACAATTAAACAACTAACGGGGGGAGGAGGCTCCATGAACATCCCCATCCTCAATGATGGTGGAGCCCAGCACGAGTGCAAAAGACAAGGCTGAAGCGTTCGCAATCATCTTTAGCCAGAAGTGCCGAGTGGATGATTCATATCGGCCTACTCCTGAGGTCCCCACCATCACAGAAGCCAGTCTTCAGCTAATTCGATTCACTCCACGTGATATCAAGAAACGGCTGCGCGCACTGAATACAGCAAAGGTTATGGGCCCCGACAACATCCCGGCTATCGTGCTGAAGACATGCTCCAAAACTAGCCGCGCCTCTAGTCAAGCTGTTCCAGTACAGCTACAATACCGGCATCTACCCGACAATGTGGAAAATTGCCCAGGTATGTCTTGTCCACAAAAAGCAGGACAAATCCAACCAGGCGTCCCATCAGTCTACTCTCAATCATCAGCAAAGTGATGGAAGGTGTTGTCGACAGTGCTATCAAGCAGCACTTACCAATAATCTGCTCACTGATGCTAAGTTTGGATTCCGACAGGACCACTCAACTCCAGACCTCATTACAGTCCAAACATGGACAAAAGAGCTGAATTCCACAAGTGAGGTGAGAGTGACTGCCCTTGACATCAAGGCAGCATTTGACCAAGTGTGGCATCAAGGAGCTTTAGTAAAATGGAAGTCAATGGGAATCAGGGGGAAAACTCTGCAAGAGGAGGTCAGAAGGTGGGTATCCTGTGACGAGTGACTCACCTCCTGACTCCCCAAAGCTTTTCCACCATCTACAAGGCACAAGTCAGGAGTGTGATGGAATACTCTCCACTTGCCTGGATGAGTGCAGCTCCAACAACACACAAGAAGCTTGGCACCATCCAGGACAAAGCAGCCCGCTTGATTGGCACCCCATCCACAACCTTAAACATTCACTCCCTCCACCAACGGTGCACTGTGGCTGCAGTGTGTACCATCTACAAGATGCACTGCAGCAACTCGCCAAGGCTTCTTCGACAGCACCTCCCAAACCCACGACCTCTACCACCTAGAAGGAGAAGGGCAGCAGGCGCAGGGAACACCATCACCTGCAAGTTCCCCTCCAAGTCACACACCATCCTGACTTGGAAATATATCGCCGATCCTTCATCGTCACTGAGTCAATATCCTGGAACTCCCTCCTTAACAGCACTGTGGGAGTACCTTCACCACACAGACTGTAGCGGTTCAAGAAAGCAGCTCACCGCCACCTTCTCAAGGGCAATTAGGGATGGGCAATAAACGCTGGCATTGCCAGTGATGCCCAGATCCCATGAACGAATAAAAAAATACTTATAATATAATGTCATAGCAAAATGGTACATTTCAGGAAAGAGAACTTCAAAACTGCAGAGGAGCATTTAAATTTATTCTGGATAAAGGAAGTATCAGTTTTCAGCTAATGGCTTCAATGGGCAAATTAGCACGCATTTTGGAAAGGTTGTCCTTCGTGCTGTGATATCTGAATGATAAAGACCTCTTCTGCTGCCACAGTTACTGACTCTGTGAGCAGTCACTGTAGGGGACAAAATCCCCATCTTTGACAGCACTGTTCTGTTGAAATGTATTGGCAATTTACTGGAATCCTTTCCACATTTAGAAATCGGAATGTTAATCTTGCCACTTTTTTTTATTGTAATGATAACTAATACAAATGCTAACTACTTAAGTTTCTGCTGGGTGAGTTTGGTTTAGACAATAGGATTTCTTCAGCAGAACTCAGGCCAATCAGGACTCACCTGCAATAGCACTTATTTTGCACTTTTCAAGTGGTTTGCTGGCCAATTAACTATTAAGGTAATGGCCAAGAATGTTAATCCTGCTCTGAATGGCAGGAAATAAGTTAAGTATAGCATTGAAATTGCACAGCCTGATTAACTGACAACTCTGTTTCTCTGATTTTGAAAGACAATTTTATTATCTCAGGTGCTAGGCCCCAAGTATTTATTCTCGTGTGCAATCAATGTCTTAGTTTTAAAATCAGAAACAAAGATTAAACTACAATCCAAGTTTTGCAAGTTGTATGCATTATCAACTTCTGTAGGTTGCACTAAAAACTGTGGGGCAATAATTGCAATAACATTTGCAAACTGCAGGCAGATGTCATGTGATCATGTTATGTGAGCGGATGTCATGTTATTAGGCGTCACGTGACTGCACCTCCAGGAATATGTCAAACCAGAGTTGGAAACCCTAATCCCTGTGGAAGTATACAATATACCTGTAGTATGTTAAATACAGCATAGCTGTAGCTGTTGAAATAGAGCAGGGTGACAGGCCTGGTCTACATCTGGTCAAAATCTACTGTTCCAGGAAAGAGAAGAAATCCCTGAGGAGCCAGTCATTCAGATGGAGCTAATATCTAAGGAAGCAAGGCAAATCAGGAGCTAGTTGGCTCAGAAAAGGTTGACTTGGAGGTGACTAAGACTGCATTTAAAGTAACCCAGAGACACTAGAAAATAAAACTGTAGAAAAGATGAAATTTTGCAAAAAATAACAACATTTTTAGGTACTTTGTTTAAGAAGTTAGGGAGAAGATTCCTGTTACCCATTATTTCTTTGGGTCCTTTCTACCCTTCTTACTGTTTTCTTCAGTAAGAAGGTTGTGTACTGAAGATGTGCATTAGATCACTCTCACGGGCAAGTCTGAAATCCTAAACTTTTCTAGTCTTGAGATCGAGATAAGGTTTCAGTGATATATCTACAATAATGAAACAGAACACTCTTTTAGTCACTGGACTTATCCTATGCCTTCATAGGATCCTTCATGTCTTTGATAAGCAAATAGAGCATCACAAGTTCAGACCGCAATTTAAGTTTAAAACCATTAAGCAAATTTATTTAACAACAGACAAGCAAGCAAATAAGTAACAGTCATATAAGACCATTATATATTTACGGTCGAAAGTCTTTTATTTAACTCTGCGAGTGGACAAAAGAATAAAAACAGCTTTGCCCTGAATTTTCGCAGGGGCTGTGCCAATCTCCCAGCAGAACTTCAGTGGGAGATCAGGGAAACCCCCAAAGAAATGGCGTAAATGACTGTTTTCCTGCATTTAGAAAGAACTTGCATTTATATAGTGCTTTTCACGAGCCTCAGGATATCCCAAAGTGCTTTATAGCCAATGAAGCACTTTTTGTACAGTGTCACTGTTGTAATCTAGCAACAAATTTGCCGAAAACAAGGTCCCAAAAATAGCAATGAAATAAATGATCAGATCATCTGTTTTTAGGTGGTGGTTGAGGGATAAATATTGGCCAGGATACCACAAACACCTCCCCTGCTCCTCTTCGAATAATGCCGTGGGATTTTTTATGTCCACCTGTGAGGGCAGACCAAGGTTTAGTTTCTCAACCAGAAGATGGTTTTATACCATTTCTCTGAAGGTTCCTCCAATCACCTGTCGAAGTTATAGCAGGAGACACGAAGAAGCCTACATAAATTGAAGCCCTTCAACTCTAAGAACAAAGCAAATGCTTTACAAATGACCAATTATAGCACCCTCACTGCTGCCTCAGCTATGTTCAGCTTACACTGCATGACACAAAGTTTACCCTGGGACCTTTCTGGTCTGCATGGCTCAGCTCTACACCACACAGTTCATTTGCCGCTGACTACAGTAATTCTAACAATAATTGTTTTATAAATAAAATCTGAAAAGCCTTGGTGGAATAACACCAATAAAATTTGATGATCAAACCGATATAATAATATATCCCAGGTGGTGAATATTAAGTCAATTATGTAATTATTCTGTTATCAATGTTATACCATTGATATATAAATCAAAAATGGCTTATTCTTGTTTATCAAATCAATATTCCAAGAGCAAAATTGACAGGTGTGAATAATGGTGTGAACATTAAACCTTTGTGCCATTGGAGAATTGGCTGGAATATGAGTCATGAGAAGACCCAGGGAAATTAGCAACTTCACTGGGGCCTGTACCTTTGACACCTCAAACTGCTGACATATTCATAGAGTTGAAGATCTTCTGATTGCTGTAATATCATTGTGGGCATATGCTCTGCGAGCCACATGTGTACAACCATTTGTCCTTCACGTGACTGCTCTAAAACAAGACACAATGAATCACTCTCTTAACCAAAGCAACTTATTCCACACTGGGACTCGGATGACAGATTTAGTGTTGTTCCACCACAGCAGGAATTTGGAAAGTGCCAGAGCTGTAAAAATCTCAATTTGCACTAAGAATACCTTAGCCTGAGCAGTGGAGCTCTGAAAACGACACATTAAAAATCTTTATACAGACAGGCCCTTACTGGCTAATTTAGCTGATACCTGTCTACCTGGTTGATTCAGAAAGGTGGCTTGTGGCCTGTGGTTTATACGTGGCTGGGCCTGAAGTTCTGCCCTGGCCCAGGGTACACCTGCAGCATAACAGTTAGAGGGGGGCTGGAAGATGAGGCGGAAACCGGATCTGCCAGGATTCCACCCAGTGGAGAGTTGGCCTGAAATTCGTGGAGCCCCATTCCACTGCCAGAAGTGCAGCAAAGCAGGACTGTTGCCAGCCCAACTCCTGTGAATGGTGTCATTTGCATCACCTGCACCATTCCTGGTAGTCCCTGGGCATCTACTCCACGGAGAGCCAGAAATTTTGGAGAAGCACCTTGCCATTCCATTGAAGAGTGTGGGTCATTCTGCCAAAGATCAGCAATTCATTTTTGTTTGATACTGATCCATCTTGCACTTGCCATTAGGAAACCAACTTCTGCCAGGATGTTATACTGACACATAAGTATACCTGTGTCAGGCAGATGTACTTTCAACGGGGGCACAAAGAAGGTGGAGTGGCAGGATTCGTAGCAGGTAATGTCATCCCGCCAGTTCTGTTCCATCTCTTCTTCTGACATTAGCATATGAGGGTGGTCACAAGAAAGCACGAGCCCCACTTCCCTTAGAATTTCGCATCATGAAGAAAAGGGATTGGTGACCGAACTATGCCCAAAATTCTGCACCTTCCCATCTGGCTTACATTTAAGAAGCACCCTCCTGGGCCCCGGGATTTCAGGCTACAATTGCTATGTAGGCAGACAAGGCAGACAGTTTTTTGCACAGCAAGTTCCCATCAGGATGAATGACCAGATGATTTGTTTTGTGGTGGTGTCGTTCAAGGAAGGAATTTTGACCAGAACACTGGAAGAACTCTCTGCTCATCTTCAAATAATACCATGGGAACTTTTACCCTGAGCAGGCAGGTAAATGTCTAGCCCGAAAGACAGCACTCCCTCAGTATTACACTGAAGTGTCAGCCTTGATTATGTGCTCAAATCCTGGAGCAGGGATTGAACCCACACCCTTTGGACTCAGAGGTAAGTGTAGTACCAACTGAACCATTAAATGGAACAAACTGACACCCCACTGCAACTGTTGACTATGGTAAATATACCTTCTAGGTACTGAAGATGCAATGTTGAAATCTGGAGAGTCTATGGAAATAAATAACAAGAATGCAACAAAGGTAAAGTGAGGTCAAAGAGAGGGAATTAACAGACAAAATTGGCAATCCTGTTCTCCTGGTAGCATATTGTTTCAACTGCAGACTTAGAAACATAGAAACATGGAGCAGGAGTAGGCCATTCGGCCCATCGAGCCTGCTCCACCATTCAATACGATCATGGCTGATCATCCAAATCCAGTACCCTGTCCCTGCTTTAATCCCCACAGTACACATATCCCACCCTACCCCCGTAACCCCACGTATTTAATTCCCCCTAACATATCCCATCCTATCCCTGTAACCCCACATATTTAATCCCCCCCTAACACTAAGGGTCAATTTATCATAGCCAAATCAACCTAACCCGCACATTTTTGGACTGTGGGAGGAAACCGGAGCACCCGGAGGAAACCCACGCAGACACGGGGAGAATGTGCAAACTCCACACAGACAGTCACCCGAGGCTAGATTCGAACCCGGGTCTCTGGCGCTGTGAGGCACCAGTGCTAACCACTATGCCACCGTGTTGCCCTTCTTCCTGAATTTTGTAATTGCCAACAGGAGGTGCTGTTAAAGTGGTTATTGTGCTGAATTATACCATCTTAACAACAGGCAAACAAGAGTTTGTAAACAAATTGAACAAAATTACCATGGCACCACCAGTAAAGATGCATCATCTTAAAGCTGCAGTTCTTCATAAATTGCATTATATGGCAATTTACTTACCAAAAATCTATCTAAGCAACCTCTTGACATTTAAGCTCCTCTGTAATGGAGATTGCTAACTCATGCTCTCACTTTAGTTTACAAAGTATCCTGACACTAGTACTCTGATTGGGAGCAGCTAGAACCTCGTGGGCAACGTCACTATACTTTGTAAAGAAAGACTAGAGCAAAAATTATCGATCTGCATCAAAAATATGTATAATATTGAAAACTGAATTCAAGATGATCGCATTCTTTGGTTCCTTAGCGAATTTATTTTCTAAGTCAATCTTAAAATCTCATAAAACAGTTGATGGGGTTTAGTAGCTTTAAAGATAAGGCAATATATTGGATAGCAAATGTGTGGAAGTAGCCCTAAGCTACATTATTGAAAATGGGAAAGACATTAAAAGATTCTTAATGATGCCTATTCACATGCTTTAGAAAATGAATACCACGCGAAGCCTTGACAGTTCATTAAACATAGGACTGTGGATGTGTGCAAAGCCTCATCTTCCCGCTGGCATTTTGACATATTTATGGTGTTTGCTGATGGCTGGCTGTTTGCTCTAGTTCACCATCTCCTGCCAACAGCTTATCTGTCTAGTGAAGGTGACAGTTTGTCCAGGTCTTTCTCGGCAGCATTGGGCTTGCGTTTGACCCTCGGTGCTGAGATGTAATGTGATTAGAAGCAGCTCCTGTGTCCACAAGATAAAAGTAATCCCACACTAAGGATGACGGCTGTGAGGAAGCACAAGGGAGACTGTCAATGTTCCTGAGGCTGACAGCCCCTGCGGAGCTGCCCTTGTGCTACGGAAGTGCCAGTAATTCTTCAATTTGGCATCTGGTGCTCTGTAATTGTCAAGTGGCATTGTCCTACTTGTAAGGGACTTTAAAACCTTATTTTGTTTGTCTTTGATTAAACACCTCCGTTAGGTAAAATGTTCCTGGAATCGGCGATAAAAGCGAATACTACATGTTGGAGGTTGTACCATGTTTCTTAATGGTTATTTTAATCACACTCATGCCATCAGCTAATGGAGCTTCCAATGTCAGCTATAGTTGGCATTTAATGCAGAACAATCTGTTTCTGCAGGCCTACGGTTTCTGTTAAACATTAATAGTAAAGCAAAACTCTACACCATGTCTACTTCCAGCATATTCTGTTTTGTTTCTGTTCCTATAAATGTAAATAAATTGTTTCAAATGATTTTACATTATACATGGGCAAATTTTGAAACTGCAAAGGAAAACTTATAGCTTTAATAGTATGTTTTTTCATGGTACAGTCAGTAAGAAGGGATGCTTTGACTTTAAGGCATTGTGCAGCCAGAGGGGACTAAATAGCACAGTGAATATGGGCAATATTTGGACAATATATTTGGATCAACCCATTTCTGTAAACATTGTACATGTCGTCTTCAATCAAATCATGCAGAATTAAGTAGAAGTGTCACATAAGGCAGACATTGGCTGTCTAAATAAAATGAGGCTCATGTAGCATCTGTAAGAAAGGTACAAACACCAGCTGTCCAATAAAGGAGGAGGGGGTAACTTGTTTATTGTTGTGGGGATAGGACACTGATTCTACTGAGTGACTTGATTAATGGCTGGGCTTTGGCCTGTCACTGAGTTTTGTCTTCGTCAAGAAAAATGAAGCTCAAACACCTTGTAGAGGGTGTCCTATTGATGCAAACTGCTCTCGTTTGCCATTGTCTGTCACCGTTGATGGATAGTGCAGCAGATTGATTGGCCAGTCTCAACAGCCATCCATCAGAATCATCTACAGGGATTACAATTCAGAAGATATTTTATTCTATTAAAATTATTATCAGATATTGACCTCCCATTCCAAAAAGTGCAGTTGGTTGCAATCGAAACATTGAGTAGCTTAGCAGAGAACTGATACAAGTGCTACATTTTTGCATGTTTTCGAACAAGTACAGTTGTAACAGAAAGTACACAGAATAGATTCTCTTTATCCTTTGAAAGTCATTGAAAATTCACAATCTGTTGGAGGTATGAAAAGGAAAGCTGGATATTACTCATATATTTGTACAGCTGCAGCTTCAGACTAGTAATGTTTTAGTAAATCTTAATTAAATCAAACTCTCTTAATGAAAATCAACATAATTTTAAGTCCCAGTGGAGCAACGCTTGCTCCCACCACATCTCCAGGTTGAAATCAGCTCCATTGGAAACACACTTGAATTTAGCTGGGGAGGAGGGTTTGAGTCAAGCTCTTGTTCTACAACATAATCCTGAACTGCACTGAAAACAAAGGAGTCACATGAATAAATCCAGCACAAGGCCACTGCTGATCTGATCCAAACACTTACAACATGTATTACTTTACAATTGATTTGAATTGCACTTGTAGCAGCCCGTATCAGCAGGCATGTACCGAGTAAAATATTCTATTGAATTGCCCTGAGCAGATGTATTTCAGTATCCTTTGATTTTATGTTTCATGCAATCATAAAATCAAAGTATAGTAATCTGCTTTTTTTATATCACGACCCCATTCTTTGATTAAGGGGTAGGAAAATTGAAGAAGAAAAGCCATGTGTGCAAATTGTAAATTGATTCCATGTATGTCAGGAAAAAGGGACGCCTATACCTGGAGTTGTAGCAATGAAAGTCACAGGAAAATTGAGACTTGGTAGCACAGTGGGTTAAAATATTATGCTTTCAGCATGGCGGGGGTGGGGGGGTTGGGGAGGGGGTCAATTGCAATTAACAACAGGGTGCAGACAGTAGCAGCTGTGACTCATGAGTCTGACCCTGGTGGCTGCTGGGAGCATAGGAAGACTTGCACTGGCCGACCCAGACTGACGGGATAAAAATTCCCTCTCTCTTCCAGCTGTTAAAGGTTGTAAGTAAAATGTGTTAGGCAGTCTGAACTTCCTGCAGCAAAAATTTAAATAAAAGTCATCCGTAACTCAGTGATAATTGAGCAATCTCAGAATAAACGAGATGATTTGGGGCACGACAGGGTGGAGTTAGGTCAATGCATAAAAAAGAAAGGATAATGAAAGTGATCAAGATAGGTTTAAGATCTCCATTATAAATGCATACAGAGAAATTTCTTACAGTCATGTAAAGTATTTAAATGCACATAACATTCAGGAAGAATGGAGAGGCAGTAAAGGGGAAGTCTTGCCTTATATGTCAAGGATATGGGAGGTTAAGGTAGCCAAGCAACCATCACAGAAAAAGTGCAGTATGGAATTCTCCAAGTGTGTGTAATGAGACAAGGACCACAACAACATCTGGGGGTTCCTACAGACTACCAGGCCAGAAGGAGGCGAACTCATCACTTTATGATGAAATTAGAAGTGCGAGCAAGGAAAATAAATTAGTACTAATGGGGTACTTCAATCAGTCCAACATAAATTGGGAATGCCCAAGTGTAAATGACACTGAAATCATCAATGTAGTGCCTGACAATAACCTGGCTTGGTGTGTTAGGGAGCCCGTGAGAAGTAATGTTCTCCTGGACTTGGTTCTTGTGGGCAATCCCAGAACCTATTCAGTGAGAAGAAGTAATTGAACTCCTAGCTGATTGTGACCATAGCGTGATAACATTCAATCTGACTTGGAAAACAACACAGATACATAACCAAACCCTAGTATACAAATTTAGAGGGGTAAATCTCAGGAGTATGATGACTGAGCTTGGTGGGAGTAGGAGTGCTCCTCCAGGCTGTTAGCCCAGGCTCGCCTCCCTCAGCCTTGCTTTACCCCTCCCCTCTCTCACAGCACCTACCTGCAGCTGCCACCGGCCTCCCAGCCAGCCAACATTCCTGTGGTCCATGCAAGCTGCCTCAGGACGCATGCTTGATGTCTGCAGCTTGCCTCCTCGCTGCTGGAGCGGGTGGCTGGCTGTAACTTCGTTATAGGAAGGTTACAAAAGCATTTAGGGGGTCATTTTAACTTTTATCGCTGGGAAAAAATGGCTGATAGCGAATCAGCAGCCCATTTTCCACCCCGCGCGATTGTAAAAGAAAATCGTGTGGTGTGTAAAACGACCTGCTGAATCGCTATCACCCGTTTTTCATTCGCCGATAAAAGTTAAAGTTTTCCCCACATTCACTAGAAAATCCCAGGAATGAGGAGTTATAGTTATGAAAAGAGACTTGACAAGTCAGGACATGTTTGACTGGAGCTGAGAAGGTTATGGTGACCTAATGGAGATCTACAAAATTATGAAGGACTATGGTAAGGTAAATAGTGATAGACCTTCTCCACTGATTGGAAAGAGAGTAACGAGAGGGCACAAGTTCAAGATAATAATAAAAAGAGTTAAATGGAAAGTTAGAAAAAAATCCTTAAACAGTGGATGGTTGCTCTGTGGAATTCTCTGATAATGAAGCATAGTTCATAAATTCTTTAAAAATGGAATTAGATAGTTGCTTGAGAAAAGGAATATTTATAGAGAGCAAGCAGTATAGTGGGATTAGATTCGTGGCTCAATGAAGAAAAACACTGGTGCCAACTTGATGAACCAAATGGCCTGTTTCTGCACTGTACATTCTATGATTCTATGGTATGACATAGTGTAGCTCGACTTCCAAAAGATCTTTGATGAAGTGAGGAATCCTTTTACAAATCAAGGTCAGTGAGTATCAAGTGTAAGATGTAGATGAGTATCTGGCAAAAGGGGCGTTGTCTAGGCTAAAGGGAGGTTAGTCGAAAGAGTACTTTTTTCAAAATGGAGAAAATGGGAAGGAGTTATTAATGGCATGCCCCAGGAGTCTACTGTTCCTGCTATACATAAATGACTTGGATTTGCAGACCCAGTGTAAGGAATTTGTAGATGACACCAATACCAACATAAATTCAATATGGATAAAATGCAAGATAGCGGCCCTGAATTTCCATGGATTGTCCCGATCCCCAGTCGTAACTTTGGTGGGAAATTAGCGGAACCTCTGGAGAAATGGAATACATAGCGTTTACAGCGTTTCCCCAGGGGTTTCACTGATCTCCCACTGAAGTTATGGCAGGATATTGAAAGAACCCCCACAGAAACTGGGAGCCAGCGTACATTGGAAACAAAAATATGAGGCATGGGTAGTCCATGGGTGAGAACTTGCTTTTATTTAGCATCTTATCATATCCTCAGCATGTCCCAAAGCACTTTGCAGCCAATGGTTTACTTTTGAAGGCAGTTTCTATTATGGAGACAAACACCACAACCAGCAAGGTTCCACAAATAGTAAACAGATCCTTCATTTATTTCAAAAAATATTCACATAAGTGTAGATTTTTTCAAATGTGCCACTTGTTTGTTTCGCACTTGTAGCTTATCCAAATATTTAGCTTCTCCTTTCATTTCTTTCATATGGCTCTGATTGAGAAGTCTGCAATCCTTCACACATACTAAATACTTCTTTGCACGCCACACACCAAATATTGGTGTTGATGGACTCCTCATCATTGTTTTCAGGTTCCTCAGCTTCTTGCTGGCTGTCATCTTGCCCCTTCTTTCCTGGGGTGATGCTATCTTGACACAGTGCGCTGCTCATTTGCATCCACCTTAACAGTAAGATTTATGGGGCGTGAAATTTGGAAACGGGGCCGCTAACTTTTAACTTTTTGAAAAGTTAGTGCCCGGCGAAATCCGTTGAAAAATGTTGCACAATGGGGCGTTTTCGCCCCAGCAGTGAAGCGGGACAGTAAATGAGGCGTTAATGGTCTCAGTGGAGCGCTGCAGGGGCGCTATTGCCAGAGCGCTACCCAATTTCAGCTGACTTGCCTTCAAGCCTTGACTCTAGCTTATTCCAGCTCTTAAAGGGGAGGTCATTTTAAGCTGCAGCTGCTCATTATCAGCATTGCTGCTCTTGAGTGCAACCTCTCAGCGACTGAGACAGGCTTGTGCCATGGCTACTGCAAGGGAGAGGGAGAGGGCTACTCGATTCAACGATGTGAGATTGGAGACATTGGTGGAGGCAGTGGAGAGAAGGAGGGAATTGTTCCCTTCATCTGGCAGGAGGCCATCGCTACAGATATTCAGGGCTATCTGGTGAGAAGTGGCCGAGGAGGTGTCGGCCAGCACTGTCATACACTGAACCCTTACATAGTGCCGGAAGAAATTCAATGACCTCAGTTGGGTGGTGAAGGTGAGTACATGCTTACAGACCTCCTACATACCAGCCTCTAAACCTCTGTCTGTGCACACTGTGCAAACCATCACTTCCCCACCACTCAACCACCAATCATCTGCATCTACTCAAACCCACATCCTCATCTCACGCCTTGCCTACATTCAAAGCTATTCAACCACGGCAGGCATATCTTCCACAGACATAGCTGGCCTGTCACTCACACAAGTTCCTTTCTTTTGCAGGCCAAGATGGCACATAATACGAGGGAGCAACAGTGGACTGGAGGGGGGAACCTCAACTGCAAGACCTCTCTGACCGTGAGGAGCGAGCGCTGAGGCTCATTGGCCTGCAGGTGGTGGGCGCTGTGGCCAGCGGAGATGTCGACCCAGCTGAGGACAACAATGGTATCTTTATCCCCTCTCCTTTTCTCATCCCATTTCCCTGTCAAAGCAGAAGCATTTATCACTTTCCACCTCCTGATACTGTCTGCTTTCCTTGCTCCATGCCTGCCCCTCTGCCCTCACCTTAACACGAGTCTTGTGCCATTAATGCTTTCTGATAATCTCCCAGCAGATGTGGAGCCTGTACCAGATTCCCCCCCAACACACTTAGAAGGGAGAAGGAAAGGAAGAGGAGAAGGAGGAGGAGCCAAGCACTGCATCACTGCATTTCTCACCCACAGGCACCAGCTCAGAGACTGGCACTACACATTCCTTAGAGGTTAGCTTAGCAAAGCGATCTGCACCGGAGGGAGAGTTTGCGTGCAAGTTCTGCTGCACAGGACTCAGATGAGGACCTTGATGGGGAGGCCTTTAGAAGAGCGATGGCCATGCACTCCGAGATGATAGGTGCAATGGCAAGGGTGCCCAAGAGCCTCTCGGCAGTGGTAAGGAGCGTGGAGGAGTCCGCCTCCAACATTGCACAGAGCTCTGCGCGTACCATGGAGCCCATCATTGCCAGTCTGCAGACGATGGTGGACTCCCAGAGAGACCGTGTGGATCCAGACCTCATGACACGTGTCATGGGTGATCTGGCAGCTTCCATTGCAGCACAGGCGGAAGCGACACAACGTCTTAGTGCTGTAATGCAGACAATGGTTGGTGGCATCGAAGCTCAGACTGCTCTCATGCAGTCTCAGCTGGATGCCACATGTACTCTGACTGCTGCCAGCGTCGCTGGGTCCACCACAGTCCACCGGGGATCTCACGGTGTCCCAGCAGCCCACAAGTCTGTGCGCCAACGGATTGCTAGGGCTGCTGAGGCGCTGCCCCGGGGGAGTGTCAGTGGGTCAGTGGAGCAGGAACCTACTGTCCTCTCTCAGGATGACAACATTCCTGATCCCACCACTGCCACTCCGCCATTGCACTTGTCGCTGCCTATCATCCAGCCAGCCCAGACTGCTGCCGCCCAGCCTAAGGTGGTGCAGTCTACAGCTGTGCCTTCCAGGCCCAGAGCTGGTCGAGGGTGTCCTGCAAGGCCATCTGAAGTCTCTAGCCCTCACACACAGCAGCCTTCCACCAGCCGTGCTGCAGCCACAGGGGACACACGGCGGAGGAGCATTAGAATAGATAAGCCAAAGAGGGGATATAAGGAAATGCACAATGGTGATTCTTAAATACATTTTTTGTTTATTATACAATCAAACGTTATATCATAAATTTAAATTGGAAAGCTAAATGTTTACTGTTGTGTTTCATGTAACTTATGGGCTTAGTTGTGGAAGGCCATATTGATGTGGTCTTGGGGAAGTCCAGAGGAACATGGTAGTGGGATGGCATTCAGTTCAACCGAGTTGCTATGAGAAGGTCGCGGACTGCCCTTGCAGAATCCCTATTGACTGGATGCCTCCTCCGTCGTTGCTGCTGCTGCTGGTCCTCCTCGTCCTCCTCCATGTTGTCCTCCTGCTCTTGCTCCTCCTCCTCCTCGTCCTCCTCCTCCTTCTGAGGTGGTGCATCTATGCCTGGTGGCAATGGCTGTGCCCTCATAATAGCGAGGTTGTGCAGCATGCAGCAGACGACAACAAATAGGGAGACCCGATGAGGAGAGTACTGGAGGACTCCTCCCGAATGGTCAAGGCAGCGGATCTGTTGTTTCAGCACTCCTATCGCATGCTCAATCACACTCCTGGTGGCGGCATGACTGTCATTGTTGGGTTGCTGGACAGGAGTGTCTGGGTTGCGTAGGGGAGTCAACAGCCAGGTGGAGAGCGGATAGCCCTTGTCACCGAGCAGCCACCCGCCAGCTTGATCTGGTGGCTGGAAAAGATCTGGCACATCGGTCTGGCGTAGAATAAAAGCATCGTGGCTACTTCCAGGATATTGGGCATTGACAGTTAGGAATCTGCGTGTGTGGTCGCACACCAACTGAACATTCAGCGAGTGGTAGCCTTTCCGGTTGCAGAATATCTCTGGATTGTTCTGAGGTGCCCACAAGGCGACGTGGTGCAGTCAATGGCGCCCTGCACCATTGGGAAGCCCGCTATCCTGACAAATCCGCATGCACGCTCGTGCTGCTTCTCTCTGGTCATAGGGAAGGAAATGTACTCCCTTCTCCTTCGACACAGGGCATCCGTGACAGCTCGGCTGGAGCGATGCACGGCATACTGGGAGACGTTGGAGATGACTCCTGTTGCACATTGGAATGAACCGTTGGTATAGAAGTTGAGCGCAATGGTCACCTTCGCTGCCACTGAGAGAGCCGTCCTCACCCTGGTCTGAGGCTCGAGGTCTGGCTGGAGGAGGTGGCAGAGCTCTGTTACCACCTCCTTGCTCAAGCGCAGCCTTCGCAGACACTGCTCCTCAGTGAAATGGAGGTACAAGAACTGCTGCCGCAATACCCTGGGAGGGTAAGGTCTCCTGTTGCCAGCTCTGTTGCGTCTTTTCCCTCTGGCCACATGTTGCTGTCTTTCTCCTGCCTCCCTCCCTGCATATCTCCAGGCCTCTCTTCCTGCATATCTCCAGGCCTTTGTCCCTGCATATCTCCAGGCCTTTGTCCCTGCATATCTCCAGGCCTTTGTCCCTGCATATCTCCAGGCCTTTGTCCCTGCATATCTCCAGGCCTCTCTCCCTGCATATCTCCAGGCCTTTGTCCCTGCATATCTCCAGGCCTTTGTCCCTGCATATCTCCAGGCCTCTCTTCCTGCATATCTCCAGGCCTTTGTCCCTGCATATCTCCAGGCCTTTGTCCCTGCATATCTCTGGGCCTTTGTCCCTGCACATCGCCGGGCCTTTGTCCCTGCATATCTCCGGGCCTTTGTCCCTGCGTATCTCCAGGCCTTTGTCCCTGCGTATCTCCAGGCCTTTGTCCCTGCATATCACCAGGCCTTTGTCCCTGCACATCTCCAGGCCTTTGTCCCTGCGTATCTCCGGGCCTTTGTCCCTGCACATCTCCAGGCCTTTGTCCCTGCATATCTCCAGGCCTTTGTCCCTGCATATCTCCAGGCCTTTGTCCCTGCATATCTCCGGGCCTTTGTCCCTGCATATCTCCGGGCCTTTGTCTCTGCATATCTCCAGGCCTTTGTCCCTGTGTATCTCCAGGCCTTTGTCCCTGCGTATCTCCGGGCCTTTGTCTCTGCACATCTCCAGGCCTTTGTCCCTGCATATCTCCAGGCCTTTGTCCCTGCAGTGCTCTCCTCCTAAGAAGCCTCTGACAATTCACGACAGAGCAGGTAGTCGACTGCCAACAGAGCACTCATTAAAGTGTATAAATTGTTTCCCCAAATATTCAGCAATTGTTAACACTCACGACAGCCTTTGGAGCTAAAATCACAGCGAGATGTTCAGCAGCTTGTCTATATATTCACTCACTCAGCCTCCACAACTCTCTGGGGTAGAGAATTACAAAGATTCACGACCCTCTGAGAGAAGAAATTCCTCCTCATCTCCGTTTTAAATGGGCGACCCTTTATCCTGAAACTATGCCCCCTAGTTCTAGATTCCCCACGAGGGGAAACATCCTCTCAGCATCTCTTATAAATTTCAATAAGACCACCTCTCATTCTTCTAAACTCCAATGAGTATAGGCCCAACCTGCTCAACCTTTCCTCATAAGGCAACCCTTTCATCTCAGGAATCAACCTAGTGAACCTTCTCTGAACTGCCTCCAATGTAAGTATATCCCTTCTTAAATAAGGAGACCAAAACTGTACGCAGTACTCCAGGTGTGGTCTCATCAACGCCCTGTACAGTTGTAGCAAGACTTCCCTACTTTTATACTCCATCCCCCTTGCAATAAAAGCCAACATTCCATTTGCCTTCCTAATTACTTGCTGTACCTGCATGCTAACTTTTTGTGTTTCATGTACGAGGACACCCAGATCCCTCTGTACTGCAGCATTCTGTAGTCTCTCTCCATTTAAATAATATTTTGCTTTTTTATTCTTTTTACCAAAGTGGATAACCTCACATTTTCCCACATTATACTCCATCTGCCAATTTTTTGCCCACTCACTTAACCTATCTCTATCCCTTTGCAGACGCTTTGGGCTGGATTTTGTGAATGGAGATGTGTTGGAGGTGGGACTGCTGCTTGTCGAGTCTCAGTCCCACCTCCATTATGCTCTGGCCAACCAGAGGGATTTTCCCCTGATTGACCTTGTTAAGCCCGCCCTGCAGGCTCAGCAGCCCAATTGGGGAGAAGTTATTGACAGAGCATGTCAACGTCTGACGTGCCATCTGTCAAGACTTCTTGAAAGAAGAAATGTCAGCGTTTGACAGCTCTGTGAAGCTGTCAAACACTGACATTCTGTGTAGTTTGATGAGTCCTTGTGTTCAGGATTTAATCCCTTTCCTGCCTCGAGCAGACGGGTCCCAAAACAGGACATCTTCCCGCCTCCTGGCAAAAGGGCACGGAGGTGGGATGGGGGCGGGTTTGCCATCCGCCCCCACTTTCTGCAACTTTACCGGCAGTCCCGCTTCCATACCCGCCTCCTCGGGGCTGGCAAAATCCAACCCTTTGTGTCCTCCTCACAACTTGCTTTCCCACCTATCTTTGTATCGTCAGCAAATTTGGCTAAGGTACACTCGGTCCCTTCATCCAAGTCATTAATATAGATTGTAAATAGTTGAGGCCCCAGCATTGATCCCTGTGGCACCCCACTAGTTACAGTTTGCCAACCTGAAAATGACCCATTTATCCCGACTCTCTGTTTTCTGTTAGTTAGCCAATCCTCTATCCATGCTAATGTGGCGGATCACCACCTAAACGGGCGCAATCCACTTTTCCGTCCGCGGACAATAAATCGGGCACCTTGCCTTTAAGGCGCATGCTGCCTTTAAGGCATGAAAAAAGGAGTGGGCGTGGCCCTCAGGGTTTTGCAGAGAAATGTTGTAGCAGCCATTTTGCCAAGGAGATGTAATTAAAAGCCATGTGCTCCACATATTGACTCGGCCTCAATTCGTGCTTCGCGGCAGCCACAACATTGGTGACCCCGACGCTCAGAACGTATTCCGAGCACTGCAATGGCGGACACGAACGCAGTTTCTGTGAAACTGCCAGAGTTTTGGGAAAACCAGCCCGAAGCCTGGTTCCTCCAAGCCGAGTCCCGATTCCGGCTGCGACACATCACCACAGATGGGACGAAGTACGACTACCTCGTCACATCACTCGGTAGCTCCACAGTTACGAAGGTCTGGACAGCGCTGCAGAACCCACCAGAGGAGGGCAAGTATGCACATCTTAAGGCCGCGCTCCTTAAAAAATTTACGGCCTCGACATACCAGCGAAACTGCCACCTCCTCGACCTTCCAGGCCTCGGTGATGCCTCACCATCAGACCTCCTCTCCCACATGCTCTCCCTCACCGACGAGAGCCCACCCGGATCCCTCTTCCACACGCTGTTCATCCGCCAGCTACCTCTCAGCATCCGCCCAGCGATCGTGGCGTCCGGCCTCACGGACCTGGAAGCCCTGGCCGATGAGGCCGACAAGCTGCTGTCCGCTCACTCCAGCCGCGACGTCACTCCGGACCTGGCAGCCACTGCCTGGGCGCGCCCCTCACCGGCCACCACGCGGCCACAAGGCCCAGCCACCGGGCTCACGGGGCCTTCGCGCCCCACTAACCCGGGCCACTGTTACTACCACGCACGGTTCGGCGCCAGGGCACAACGGTGCACACCTCCCTGCTCTTTCAAGTCCGCCCCTGTACCAGCCCCCGCGATGGCCGTGGGCCATGCGGGCTCCCTGCTGTACGTCACGGATGACAAAACCGGCCGCCGGTTCCTGTGCGACACTGGAGCTCAGCACAGCATCATCCCGGCCTCCGCCCTCGACATCCAAAAGGGCAAACGAGGATCGGCGCTGGCTGCTGCTAACGGCTCGGACATCTGGACGTATGGCACCCACATAGTCACCCTTGACCTCGCTGGTCGCCGCTACCGATGGGAGTTCATCACTGCCAAGGTGCTTTCCCCTCTCATTGGCGCAGATTTCCTGTGCGCCCACGGCCTACTGGTAGACATCCCTCGACATCGCCTCGTGGACATGAACACCATGTCCCCCATCCTGGGCACCATGGCCCCCCGTCAACCCGCCGACATGGCGTCACAGTGCCACGCCCGGGCCACGGATGACTACTCGGCACACCTGGCCGAATTCCCGGCCCTTACCAATCCGACCTTCTCCGCGGAGGCCGCCAAACACGGGGTGGAACACTTCATCCCCACCACAGGCCCCCCAGTGTACGCCCACGCCCGCAGGCTGGACCCGGCCAAACTGGAGATTACGCGGACCGAGTTTGCCACCATGGAACAGCTCGGCATCATCCGCCGCTCCAACAGTCCCTGGGCCTCCCCACTCCACATCGCCCCCAAACCAGGCGGGGGTTGGCGCCCCTGCGGGGATTACCGCCGCCTCAATGACGCCACCACCCCTGATCGGTACCCCGTGCCGCACATCCAGGACTTCTCGGCTAGACTGGCCGGCTGCTCAGTCTTTTCCAAGGTTGACCTGGTGCGCGGCTACCACCAAGTCCCCGTCCACCCCGCAGACGTCCCCAAGACGGCCGTAATCACCCCCTTCGGCCTTTTCGAGTTCCTGCGGATGCCCTTCGGCCTCAAAAACGCGGCCCAGGCATTCCAACGGCTCATGGACTCGGTCCTTCGGGACCTGAAGTTCCTGTTCGTCTACCTGGACGACATCCTGGTAGCCAGTTCCTCCAAGCAGGAACACCTCGAACACCTTCGCATCCTGTTCGGGCGCTTCAGCGACCACGGGCTCATCCTCAGCCCAGCCAAATGCCAGTTCGGCCTGGACAAGATCGACTTCCTCGGCCACCATATCACCCATGCTGGGGCCATTCCCCTGCCCACCAAGGTGCAGGCCGTCCAACAATTTCCCCGCCCCACCACCATCAAAGGCCGCCAGGAGTTCCTCGGGATGGTGAATTTCTACAACCGCTTCATCCCCAAAGCGGCGTCCCTCATGAGGCCCCTGTATGAAGCCCTCCGGGGCAGGAGTGGCAAAATGGCGGTCGAATGGATGGCAGACGCGTCAGCCGCCTTCGACTCCACCAAGACCGCGCTCGCCAACGCCACCCTGCTCGCGCACCCACGGCCCAATGCCAGGGTAGCGCTCACCACGGACGCCTCCGACCACGCGGTCGGCGCCGTGTATGAGCAGTGGGTCGACGGCGCCTGGCAACCACTTGCCTTCTTCAGCCGCCAACTACGCCCCCCGGAGGTCAAGTACAGCACCTTCGACTGCGAGCTCCTCGCGCTGTTCCTGGCAGTCCACCATTTTCGTTTTTTGCTGGAGGGCCACCCCTTCACTGCGTTTGTCGACCACAAGCCCTGACATTCGCAATGGCAAAGACAACCGACCCCTGGTCCGCCAGGCAGCAGCGCCAGCTCGCGGCAGTGTCCGAGTTCACCACGGACATCCAACACGTCTCCGGCCGAGACAATGTGGTAGCCGACTGCCTCTCCCGCCCCGCCATCCACGCCGCACACCTGGCAGTCGACTACGCTCAACTCGCAGCAGACCAGATCACCGACCCTGATCTGCTCTCCGCACCTACCAACCTACCAGGGCTACGCCTGGCCGACGTCGCCTGTGGCCCGACCGCAGTCACGGTCAAGTGCGACATATCCCTATGTCAACCTCGGCCCGTTGTCCCAGCGTCCTGGCGCCGCCGGGTATTCGAGATTCTCCACAACCTCTCCCACCCCGGTGCCCGCGCATCCATCAAACTGGTAGCCAACCGCTTTGTCTGGCGCGGCCTTCGCAAGGATGTGCATACTTGGGCCAACTCCTGCCTAGCCTGCCAACGGGCCAAGGTGCAGCAACACACGAAAGCACCCCTCGAGGAGTTTACCGTCCCTTCGCGTAGATTCGACCACATCCACGTGGACATCGTCGGGCCCCTGCCGCCGTCACAAGGCCACACGCACTTGCTGATGATTGCTGACCGCACCACACGCTGGCCCGAGGCAATTCCACTGACCTCTACCACCACCGGCGACATCGCCAGAGCCTTCGTCAGCACCTGGGTCGCATGGTTTGGCGTCCCCTCCGACATGACGTCGGACAGAGGTCCGCAATTTACCTCTGAACTCTGGACCGCCGTCGCACGCAATCTCGGGGTGACCATTCACTGCACCACAGCGTACCACCTCCAAGCCAACGGACTGTGTGAGCGGTTCCACAGATCCTTGAAGGCATCTCTTCGAGTCAGCCTTCAGGACGGCGCCTGGACCGACCGACTCCCGTGGGTCCTCCTCGGCCTGCGCACCGCGGTTAAAGAAGACCTCCACGCATCGGCAGCAGAGCTCGTGTACGGTCAGCCGCTGCGCGTACCCGGCGAGTTCCTGCCCACCGCCACGACACCCTGGTCAGCCGACCAGCAACGCCACGACTTCGCCTCACCGGCGCTACAGTTCGCCCCGGTGCCCATTGCCCGACACGGCGAATCCACCTCACACGTCCCACTAAGCCTGCACCAGGCACGGTTTGTTTTCGTCCGGCACGACGCCCACCGCGGACCCCTTCAACCCCCGTACGACAGGCCCTACAAGGTGCTACAGGCTGGGGACAAATTTTTCACCCTGCAAGTGGGCGACAGGACCGAAAAAGTGTCGGTTGACCGACTCAAGTCAGCACACTCGGAGCCCAGTGAGCAGGTCCCTGTAGCTTGTCCACCGCCACGCGGCCGACCTGTCCTCAAGCCAGTTCACCCGGCTGCTCCACGCCCGGCCATTCCACGTCCACCAGCGTCCTACAAGAGCCGCTCCGGCCGGCCCATCAGACCGCCGCACCATCTCGTCCACACCTCCTAAGCGGATTCTGGGGGGAGCTGTGTTGCGGATTGCCACCTAAACGGGCGCAATCCACTTTTCCGTCCGCAGACAATAAATCGGGCACCTTGCCTTTAAGGCGCATGCTGCCTTTAAGGCATGAAAAAAGGAGTGGGCGTGGCCCTCAGGGTTTTGCAGAGAAATGTTGTCGCAGCCATTTTGCCAAGGAGATGTAATTAAAAGCCATGTGCTCCACATATTGACTCGGCCTCAATTCGTGCTTCGCGGCAGCCACAACACTAATATATTACCCCCAACACAGTGAGCTCTTATCTTGTGCAGTAACCTTTTATGTGGCACCTTATCGAATGCCTTCTGGAAATCTAAATACACTACATCTACTGGTTCCCCTTGATCCACCTTGCTCATTACATCCTCAAAGAACTCTAATAAATTTGTCAAACACGATTTCCCTTTCATAAAACTAATATCGCCGCACCCGGGCGAAAACCCATTTGCGCCCCGTTAGCGCCCCATGGATGCGCTAATGGCAGTTGCAAAGAAGCCGAATTTCGCACCCATGAACTCCTCTTTTTGCAAGCCAAGAGCTTGCATGCAGGACCTGATTGGCCCTGGCCCAGCAGCGTTGAGGAAAACAATGTCTAATTGGAGTTTTTAAAATCGACTGCTATCAACATATGGCTTTGGGCTTTGCTAAATTGTATCTTTTAAACAAGTAGAAATTTCAACTTGACTTCTGAGATGCGTCGGAGGTATACATACAGCTGATAGAGTGCAGCACAGCAGCGACTCTGATCAGGGGAGAACCCGTGGGACCGATCAGGAGAATCCGTGACTCCGATCGGGAGAAACCATAGGAATGATCAGTAGATCCCGTGGGACCGATTGGGAGAACCCATGGGAACGATCGGGAGAACCTGTGACTCCGATCGGGAGAAACCATGGGAATGATCAGTAGATCCCGTGGGACCGATTGGGAGAACCCGTGGGACCGATCGGGAGAACCCGTGGGAAAGATCGGGAGAATCCGTGACGCCGATCGGGAGAACCCGTGACACCGATCAGGAGAACCACTGAGAACGATTGGGAGAACCCGTGGGACCGATCGGGAGAAACCGTGACACCGATCAGGAGAACCCCATGGACCGATCGGGAGAACCCGTGACTCCGATCGGGAGAACCCATGACACTGATCGGGAGAACCCGTGACTCCGATTGGGAGAACATATGGGAATGATCGGGAGAACCTGTGGGAACGATTGGGAGAACCCTTGACTCCGTCGGGAGAACCCGTGACTCCGATCGGGAGAACCCATGGGGACGATCGGGAAAAACCATGGGAATGATGAGGAGATCCCGTGGGACCGATCGGGAGAACCCATGGGAACGATCGGGAGAACCCGTGGGACTGATCGGGAGAACCCGTGGGAACGATCGGGAGAGACCGTGACACCGATCGGGAGAACATATGGGAATGATCGGGAGAACCTGTGGGAACAATCGGGAGAACCTTTGACTCTGATCGGGAGAACCCGTGACTCCGATCGGGAGAAACCATGGGTATGATCAGGAGAACCCGTGGGAACGATCGGGAGAACCCCTGGGATCAATCGGGAGAACCCGTTGGAATGATCAGGAGAACCCGTGGGACCGATCGGGAGAACCCTTGACTCCGATTGGGAGAACCCGTGGGATAGATCGGGAGAACCCCTGGGACCGATCGGGAGAATCCGAGACTCCGATCGGGAGAACCCGTGACTCCGATTGGGTTATCCATTGCGGCCGATTGGGAGACCACCTGGGAATGATCGGGAGAACCCGTGGGACCGATCGGGAGAATCCAAGACTCCGATCGGAAGAAACCATGGGAATGATCAGGAGAACCCGTGGGAATGATCGGGAGAACCCGTGAGACCAATCGGGAGAACCCGTGACTCCGATCGGGAGAACCTGTGGGACCGATTGGGAGAACATATGGGAATGATCGGGAGAACCTGTGGGAACAATCGGGAGAACCCTTGACTCTGATCGGGAGAACCCGTGACTCCGATCGGGAGAGCCCGTGGGACCGATTAGGAGAATCCGAGACTCCGATCGGGAGAATCCGAGACTCCGATCGGGAGAATCCGTAGAACCGCTCGGGAGAACCCGTGACTCCGATCGGGAGAACCCGTGACTCCGATCGGAAGAACCCGTGACTCCGATCGGGAGAACATATGGGAATGATCAGGAGAACCTGTGGGAACAATCGGGAGAACCCTTGACTCCGATCGGGAGAACCCGTGGGACCGATCAGGAGAACATATGGGAATGATCGGGAGAACCCGTGGGACCGATCGGGAGAATCCGAGAATCCAATCGGGAGAACCCGTGACACCGATCGGGAGAATCCGAGACTCCGATCGGGAGAACCTGTGGGACCGATCGGGAGAACATATGGGAATGATCGGGAGAACCCGTGGGACCGATCGGGAGAATCCGAGACTCCAATCGGGAGAACCCGTGACACCGATCGGGAGAATCCGAGACTCCGATCGGGAGAATCCGTAGAACCGCTCGGGAGAACCCGTGACTCCGATCGGGAGAACATATGGGAATGATCGGGAGAACCCGTGGGAACGATCGGGAGAACCCGTGACACCGATCGGAAGAACCCGTGAATCCGATCGGGAGAACATATGGGAATGATCGGGAGAACCTGTGGGAACAATTGGGAGAACCCTTGACTCCGATCGGGAGAACCCGTGACTCAAATCGAGTCAGCCTTCAGGACGGCGCCTGGACCGACCGACTCCCGTGGGTCCTCCTCGGCCTGCGCACCGCGGTTAAAGAAGACCTCCACGCATCGGCAGCAGAGCTCGTGTACGGTCAGCCGCTGCGCGTACCCGGCGAGTTCCTGCCCACCGCCACGACACCCTGGTCAGCCGACCAGCAACGCCACGACTTCGCCTCACCGGCGCTACAGTTCGCCCCGGTGCCCATTGCCCGACACGGCGAATCCACCTCACACGTCCCACTAAGCCTGCACCAGGCACGGTTTGTTTTCGTCCGGCACGACGCCCACCGCGGACCCCTTCAACCCCCGTACGACAGGCCCTACAAGGTGCTACAGGCTGGGGACAAATTTTTCACCCTGCAAGTGGGCGACAGGACCGAAAAAGTGTCGGTTGACCGACTCAAGTCAGCACACTCGGAGCCCAGTGAGCAGGTCCCTGTAGCTTGTCCACCGCCACGCGGCCGACCTGTCCTCAAGCCAGTTCACCCGGCTGCTCCACGCCCGGCCGTTCCACGTCCACCGGCGTCCTACAAGAGCCGCTCCGGCCGGCCCATCAGACCGCCGCACCATCTCGTCCACACCTCCTAAGCGGATTCTGGGGGGAGCTGTGTTGCGGATTGCCACCTAAACGGGCGCAATCCACTTTTCCGTCCGCAGACAATAAATCGGGCACCTTGCCTTTAAGGCGCATGCTGCCTTTAAGGCATGAAAAAAGGAGTGGGCGTGGCCCTCAGGGTTTTGCAGAGAAATGTTGTCGCAGCCATTTTGCCAAGGAGATGTAATTAAAAGCCATGTGCTCCACATATTGACTCGGCCTCAATTCGTGCTTCGCGGCAGCCACAACACTAATATATTACCCCCAACACAGTGAGCTCTTAACTTGTGCAGTAACCTTTTATGTGGCACCTTATCGAATGCCTTCTGGAAATCTAAATACATTACATCTACTGGTTCCCCTTGATCCACCTTGCTCATTACATCCTCAAAGAACTCTAATAAATTTGTCAAACACGATTTCCCTTTCATAAAACTAATATCGCCGCACCCGGGCGAAAACCCATTTGCGCCCCGTTAGCGCCCCATGGATGCGCTAATGGCAGTTGCAAAGAAGCCGAATTTCGCACCCATGAACTCCTCTTTTTGCAAGCCAAGAGCTTGCATGCAGGACCTGATTGGCCCTGGCCCAGCAGCGTTGAGGAAAACAATGTCTAATTGGAGTTTTTAAAATCAACTGCTATCAACATATGGCTTTGGGCTTTGCTAAATTGTATCTTTTAGACAAGTAGAAATTTCAACTTGACTTCTGAGATGCGTCGGAGGTGTACATACAGCTGATAGAGTGCAGCACAGCAGCGACTCTGATCAGGGGAGAACCCGTGGGACCGATCAGGAGAATCCGTGACTCCGATCGGGAGAAACCATAGGAATGATCAGTAGATCCCGTGGGACCGATTGGGAGAACCCATGGGAACGATCGGGAGAACCTGTGACTCCGATCGGGAGAAACCATGGGAATGATCAGTAGATCCCGTGGGACCGATTGGGAGAACCCGTGGGACCGATCGGGAGAACCCATGGGAAAGATCGGGAGAATCCGTGACGCCGATCGGGAGAACCCGTGACACCGATCAGGAGAACCACTGAGAACGATTGGGAGAACCCGTGGGACCGATCGGGAGAAACCGTGACACCGATCAGGAGAACCCCATGGACCGATCGGGAGAACCCGTGACTCCGATCGGGAGAACCCATGACACTGATCGGGAGAACCCGTGACTCCGATTGGGAGAACCCGTGGGACCGATCAGGAGAACCTGTGGGAACAATCGGGAGAACCCTTGACTCCGATCGGGAGAACCCGTGGGACCGATCAGGAGAACATATGGGAATGATCGGGAGAACCCGTGGGACCGATCGGGAGAATCCGAGAATCCAATCGGGAGAACCCGTGACACCGATCGGGAGAATCCGAGACTCCGATCGGGAGAACCTGTGGGACCGATCGGGAGAACATATGGGAATGATCGGGAGAACCCGTGGGACCGATCGGGAGAATCCGAGACTCCAATCGGGAGAACCCGTGACACCGATCGGGAGAATCCGAGACTCCGATCGGGAGAATCCGTAGAACCGCTCGGGAGAACCCGTGACTCCGATCGGGAGAACATATGGGAATGATCGGGAGAACCCGTGGGAACGATCGGGAGAACCCGTGACACCGATCGGAAGAACCCGTGACTCCGATCGGGAGAACATATGGGAATGATCGGGAGAACCTGTGGGAACAATTGGGAGAACCCTTGACTCCGATCGGGAGAACCCGTGACTCAAATCGGGAGAACCTGTGGGAACGATCGGGAGAACCCGTGACACCGGTCGGGAGAACATATGGGAATGATCGGGAGAAACTGTGGGAACAATCGGGAGAACCCTTGACTCCGATCGGGAGAACACGTGCGAACGATCGGGAGAACCCGTGACACCGGTCGGGAGAACCCATGACTCCGATCGGGTGAACCTGTGGGACCGATCGGGATAAGATATGGGAATGATCGGGAGAAACCGTGGGACCGATCGGGAGAATCCGAGACTCCAATCGGGAGAACCCGTGACACCGATCGGGAGAATCCGAGACTCCGATCGGGAGAATCCGTAGAACCGCTCGGGAGAACCCGTGACTCCGATCGGGAGAACATATGGGAATGATCGGGAGAACTTGTAGGAACAATCGGGAGAACCCGTGACACCGATCGGGAAAACCCGTGGGAACGATCGGGAGAACCCGTGACACCGATCGGAAGAACCCGTGACTCCGATCGGGAGAACATATGGGAATGATCGGGAGAACCTGTGGGAACAATCGGGAGAATCCTTGACTCCGATCGGGAGAACCCGTGACTCCGATCGGGAGAACCCGTGACTCCGATCGGGAGAACCCGTGACTCCGATCGGGAGAACCCGTGACTCTGATCGGGAGAACCCGTGGGACCGATTGGGAGAATCCGAGACTCCGATCGGGAGAAGCCGTGACTCCGATCGGGAGAACCTGTGACTCCGATCGGGATATCCCTTGGGACATATCGGGAGAACCCGTAAAACTGATCGGCAGAACCCTTGACTCCAATCGGGAGAATCCGTGACACCGATCGGCAGAATCCGTGACACCGATCGGGAGAATCCGAGACTCCGATCGGGAGAAGCCGTGGGACTGATCGGGAGAACCCGTGGGACCGATCGGGAGAACCCGTGGGACCGATCGGGAGAACCCGTGACTCCGATCGGGAGAAACCATGGGAATGATCGGGAGAACCAGTGACACCGATCGGGAGAACCTTTGACTCCAATCGGGAGAACCCGTGACTCCGATTGGGAGCACCCGTGACACCGACCGGGAGAGCCCGTGACACCGATCGGGAGAACATATGGGAATGATCGGGAGAACCTGTGGGAACAATCGGGAGAACCCTTGACTCCGATCGGGAGAACCCGTGACACCGATCGGGAGAAACCATGGGAATGATCAGGGGATCCCATGGGATTGATCGGGAGAACCCGTGGGGACGAGCAGGAGAACCCTTGGGACCGATCGGGAGAACCGTTGACTCCGATCGGGAGAACCCGTGACTCCGATCGGGAGAACCCGTGCGATAGATCAGGAGAACCCCTGGGACCGATCGGGAGAATCCGAGACTCCGATCGGGAGAACCCGTGCGACCGATCGGGAGAATCCGCGACTCCGATCGGGATAACCCGTGACTCTGATCGGGAGAACCTGCGACTCCGATCGGGATATCCCTTGGGACCGATCGGGAGACCACATGGGAATGATCTGGAGAACCTGTGGGACCGATCGGGAGAATCCGAGACTCCGATCGGGAGAACCGGTGACATCGATCGGGAGAATCCGAGACTCCGATCGGGAGAATCCGTGGAACCGCTCAGGAGAACCCGTGACACCGATCGGGAGAACCCGTGACTCCGATCGGGAGAACATATGGGAATGATCGGGAGAATCTGTGGGAACAATCGGGAGAACCCTTGACACTGATCGGGAGAACCCGTGACTCTGATCGGGAGAACCCATGGGATAGATCGGGAGAACCCGAGACTCCGATCGGGAGAACCCATGACTCCGGTCGGGAGAACCTGTGTCTCCGATCGGGAGAACCCGTGGGACCGATCGGGAGAATCCGTGGGACCGATCGGGAGAACCCATGGGACCGATCGGGAGAATCCGTGACTCCGATCGATAGAACCCGTGGGACTGATCGGGAGAATCCGTGGGACCAATCGGGAGAACCCTTGACTCCGATCAGGAGAACCCATGATGCCGATCGGGAGAACCCGTGACACCGATCGGGAGAACCCTTGAATCCGATCAGGAGAAATCGTGGGACCAATCGGGAGAACCCCTGGAGTCGATTGGGAGAATCCGTGGGACTGATCGTGAGAACCCGTGACTCCGATCAGGAGAACCCTTGAATCCGATAAGGAGAACCCGTGACTCCGATCGGGAGAACCCTTGAATCTGATCAGGAGAAATCGTGGGACCAATCGGGAGAACCCCTGGAGTCGATTGGGAGAATCCGTGGGACCGATCGGGAGAACCCGTGACGCCGATCGGGAGAACCCGTGGGATCGATCGGTAGAACCCATGGGAAGGATCGGGAGAACCCGTGGGAACGATCGGGAGAACCCGTAGAAACGATCGGGGGATCGCATGACTCCGATCGGGAGAAGCCGTGACTCCGATCGGGAGAACCTGTGACTCCGATCGGGATACCCCTTGGGACCGATCGGGAGAACCCGTAAAACTGATCGGAAGAACCCTTGACTCCAATCGGGAGAATCCGTGACACCGATCGGCAGAATCCGTGACACCGATCGGGAGAATCCTAGACTCCGATCGGGAGAACCCGTGGGACCGATCGGGAGAACCTGTGACTCCGATCGGGAGAACCCATGACTCTGATCGGGAGAAACTGTGACTCCGATCGGGAGAACCCGTGACTCCGATCGGGAGAAACCATGGGAATGATCGTGAGAACCCGTGGGACCGATCGGAAGAACCCGTGACACCGATCGGGAGAACATATGGGAACGATCGGGAGAACCCGTGACTCCGATCGGGATATCCCTTGGGACCGATCGGGAGACCACATGGGAATGATCGGGAGAACCCGTGGGACCGATCGGGAGAATCCGAGACACCGATCGGGATAATCCGTGGAACCACTCAGGAGAACCCGTGACACCGATCGGGAGAACCCGTGACTCTGATCGGGAGAATCCGTGGAACCACTCAGGAGAACCCGTGACACCGATCGGGAGAACCCGTGACTTCGATCGGGAGAACATATGGGAATGATCGGGAGAACCTGTGGGAACAATCGGTAGAACCCTTGACTCCGATCGAGAGAACCCGTGACTCCGATCGGGAGAATCCGTGGAACCGCACGGGAGAACCTGTGACTCCGATCGGGAGAATCCGAGACTCTGATCGGGAGAATCCGTGGAACCACTCAGGAGAACCCGTGACACCAATCGGGAGAACCCTTGACTCCGATCGGGAGAACCCGTGACTCCGATCGGGAGAATCCGTGGAACCGCACGGGAGAACCCGTGACTCCGATCGGGAGAACATATGGGAATGATCGGGAGAACCTGTGGGGAACAATCGGGAGAACCCGTGACTCCGATCGGGAGAAACCATGGGAATGATCAGGAGAACCCGTGGGAACGATCGGGAGAAGCCGTGACACCGATCGGGAGAACCTGTGGGAACAATCGGGAGAACCCGTGACTCCGATCGGGAGATGCCGTAACTCCGATCGGGAGAACCCATGAGTCCGATCGGGAGAACCTATGGGACCGATTGGGAGAACATATGGGAATGATCGGGAGAACCTGTGGGAATAATCGGGAGAACCCTTGACTCTGATCGGGAGAACCCGTGACTCCGATCGGGGGAAACCATGGGAAAGATCAGGAGATCCCGTGGGACAGATCGGGAGAACCCACGGGAACAATCGAGAGAACCCGTGACTCCGATCGGGAGAAACCATGGGAACGATCAGGAGAACCCGTGGGAACGATCGGGAGAACCCGTGGGAACAATCGGGAGAATCCTTGACTCCGATCGGGAGAACCCGTGACTCCGATCGGGAGATGCCGTAACTCCGATCGGGAGAACCCGTGACACCGATCGGCAGAATCCGAGACTCTGATCGGGAGAATCTGTGACACCGATCGGCAGAATCCGAGACTCTGATCGGGAGAATCCGTGGAACCACTCAGGAGAACCCGTGACACCGATCGGGAGAACCCGTGACTCCGATCGGGAGAACATATGGGAATGATCGGGAGAACCTGTGGGAACAATCGGGAGAACCCTTGACTCTGATCGGGAGAACCCGTGACTCCGATCGGGAGAATCCGTGGAAACGCACAGGAGAACCCGTGACTCCGATCGGGAGAACATATGGGAATGATCGGGAGAACCTGTGGGGAACAATCGGGAGAACCCGTGACTCCGATTGGGAGAAACCATGGGAATGATCAGGAGAACCCGTGGGAACGATCGGGAGAAGCCGTGACACCGATCGGGAGAACCTGTGGGAACAATCGGGAGAACCCATGAGTCCGATCGGGAGAACCTGTGGGACCGATTGGGAGAACATATGGGAATGATCGGGAGAACCTGTGGGAATAATCGGGAGAACCCTTGACTCTGATCGGGAGAACCCGTGACTCCGATCGGGGGAAACCATGGGAATGATCAGGAGATCCCGTGGGACAGATCGGGAGAACCCACGGGAACGATCGGGAGAACCCGTGACTCCGATCGGGAGAAACCATGGGAATGATCAGGAGAACCCGTGGGAACGATCGGGAGAACCCGTGGGAACAATCGGGAGAATCCTTGACTCCGATCGGGAGAACCCATGACTCCGATCGGGAGATGCCGTAACTCCGATCGGGAGAACCCGTGACACCGATCGGGAGAATCCGAGACTCCGATCGGGAGAATCCGTGGAACCGCTCGGGCGAACCCGTGACTCCGATCGGGAGAACATATGGGAATGATCGGGAGAACCTGTGGGAACAATCGGGAGAACCCTTGACTCTGATCGGGAGAACCCATGACTCCGATCGGGAGAACCCGTGGGAACGATCGGGAGAACCCGTGACACCGATCGGGAGAACCCGTGACTCCGATCGGGAGATGCCGTAACTCCGATCGGGAGAACCCGTGACACCGATCGGGAGAATCCGAGACTCCGATCGGGAGAATCCGTGGAACCGCTCGGGCGAACCCGTGACTCCGATCGGGAGAACATATGGGAATGATCGGGAGAACCTGTGGGAACAATCGGGAGAACCCTTGACTCTGATCGGGAGAACCCATGACTCCGATCGGGAGAACCCGTGGGAACGATCGGGAGAACCCGTGACACCGATCGGGAGAACCCGTGACTCCGATCAGGAGAACCCGTGGGGACGATCAGGAGATTTTGTGACGCCGATCGGGAGAACCCGTGGGACCGATTGGGAGAATCCGAGACTCCGATCGGGAGAAGCCGTGACTCCGATCGGGAGAACCTGTGACTCCGATCGGGATATCCCTTGGGACCGATCGGGACACCACATGGGAATGATCGGGAGAACCCATGGGACCGATCGGGAGAATCCGAGACTCCGATCGGGAGAACCCGTGACACCGATCGGGAGAATCCGAGACTCCGATCGGGAGAATCCGTGGAACCGCTCGGGAGAACGCGTGACACCGATCGGGAGAACCCGTGACTCCGATCGGGAGAACATATGGGAATGATCGGGAGAACCTGTGGGAACAATCGGGAGAACCCTTGACTCTGATCGGGAGAACCCGTGGGACCGATTGTGAGAATCCGAGACTCCGATTGGGAGAACCCGTGGGACCGATCGGGAGAACCCATGGGACCGATCGGGAGAATCCGTGACACCGATCGGGAGAGCCCGTGACACCGATCGGGAGAATCCGAGATTCCGATCAGGAGAATTCGTGGGACCGATCGGGGAAAACCCGTGACACCGATCGGGAGAACCCGTGGGACTGATTAGGAGAAACCGTGAGACCAATCGGGAGAACCCTTGACTCCGATCAGGAGAAATCGTGGGACCAATCGGGAGAACCCGTGGGATCGATCGGGAGAAGCCGTGGGGACGATCGGGAGAAAACGTGGAAAAGATCGGGAGAACTCCTGGGACTGATTGGGAGATTCTGTGACGCCGATCGGGAGAACATGTGACACTGATCGGGAGAACCCGTAGGAACGATCGGGAGAACCCGTGACTCCGATCGGGAAAAACCATGGGAATGATCAGGAGAACCCGTGGGAACGATCGGGAGAACCCGTGACACCGATCAGGAGAACCCGTAGGAATGATCGGGAGAACCCGTGGGAACGATCGGAGAAACCATGGGAATGATCAGGAGAAGCCGTAAAACTGATCGGAAGAACCCTTGACTCCAATCGGGAGAATCCGTGACACCGATCGGGAGAAACTGTGACTCTGATCAGGAGAACCCGTGACTCCGATCGGGAGAAACCATGGGAATGATCGGGAGAACCCGTGGGACCGATCGGGAGAACCCGTGGGACCGATCGGGAGAACCCGTGACACCGATCGGGAGAACATATGGGAATGATCGGGAGAACCCGTGACTCCGATCGGGAGAACATATGGGAATGATCGGGAGAACCTGTGGGAGCAATCGGGCGTACACTTGACTCCGATTGGGAGAACCCGTGACTCCGATCGGGAGAAACCATGGGAATGATCAGGAGATCCCGTGGGATTAATCAGGAGAACCCGTGGGGATGATCAGGAGAACACATGGAAAAGATCAGGAGAACCCTTGGGACCGATCGGGAGATTCTGTGACTCCGATCGGGAGATCCCGTGGGACCGATCGGGAGAATCCGAGACTCCGATCGGGAGAACATATGGGAATGATCGGGAGAACCTGTGGGAACAATCGGGAGAAAACTTGACTCCGATCGGGAGAACCCGTGACTCCGATCGGGAGAACCCGTGACTCCGATCGGGAGAACCCGTGGGACCGATCGGGAGAACCCGTGACACCGATCGGGAGAACATATGGGAATGATCGGGAGAACCCGTGACTCCGATCGGGAGAACATATGGGAATGATCGGGAGAACCTGTGGGAGCAATCGGGCGTACACTTGACTCCGATTGGGAGAACCCGTGACTCCGATCGGGAGAAACCATGGGAATGATCAGGAGATCCCGTGGGATTAATCAGGAGAACCCGTGGGGATGATCAGGAGAACACATGGAAAAGATCAGGAGAACCCTTGGGAACGATCGGGAGATTCTGTGACTCCGATCGGGAGATCCCGTGGGACCGATCGGGAGAATCCGAGACTCCGATCGGGAGAACATATGGGAATGATCGGGAGAACCTGTGGGAACAATCGGGAGAAAACTTGACTCTGATCGGGAGAACCCGTGACTCCGATCGGGAGAACCCGTGACTCCGATCGGGAGAACCCGTGGGGACGATCAGGAGATTCTGTGACGCCGATCGGGAGAACCCGTGGGACCGATTGGGAGAATCCGAGACTCCGATCGGGAGAAGCCGTGACTCCGATCGGGAGAACCCGTGACTTCGATCGGGAGAACCCGTGGGATAGGTCGGGAGAACCCCTGGGACCGATCGGGAGAATCCGAGATTACGATCGGGAGAACCCGTGTGACCGATTGGGAGAACATATGGGAATGATCGGGAGAACCTGTGGGAACAATCAGGAGAACCCTTGACTCCGATCGGGAGAAACCATGGGAATGATCAGGAGATCCCGTTGGACCGATCGGGAGAACCTGTGGGAACAATCGGGAGAACCCTTGACTCCGATCGGGAGAACCCGTGACTCCGATCGGGAGAGCCCGTGGGACTGATTGGGAGAATCCAAGACTCCGATCGGGAGATGCCGTAACTCCGATCGGGAGAAGCCGTGACTCCGATCGGGAGAAGCCGTGACTCCGATCGGGATATCCCTTGGGACCGATCGGGAGACCACATGGGAATGATCGGGAGAACCCGTGGGACCGATCGGGAGAATCCGAGACTCCGATCGGGAGAACCCGTGACACCGATCGGGAGAATCCGAGACTCCGATCGTGAGAATCCGTGCAACCGCTCGGGAGAACCCGTGACACCGATCGGGAGAATCCGAGACTCCGATCGGGAGAATCCGTGGAACCGCTCAGGCGAACCCGTGACTCCGATCGGGAGAACATATGGGAATGATCGGGAGAACCTGTGGGAACAATCGGGAGAACCCTTGACTCTGATCGGGAGAACCCGTGGGAACGATCGGGAGAACCCATGGGAACGATCGGAGAAACCATGGGAATGATCAGGAGAAGCCGTAAAACTGATCGGAAGAACCCTTGACTCCAATCGGGAGAATCCGTGACACCGATTGGCAGAATCCGTGACACCGATCGGGAGAATCCGAGACTCCGATCGGGAGAACCCGTGGGACCGATCGGGAGAACCCGTGACTCCGATCGGGAGAACCCGTGACTCCGATCGGGAGAAACTGTGACTCTGATCAGGAGAACCCGTGACTCCGATCGGGAGAAACCATGGGAATGATCGGGAGAACCCGTGGGACCGATCGGGAGAACCCGTGGGACCGATCGGGAGAACCCGTGACACCGATCGGGAAAACATATGGGAATGATCGGGAGAACCCGTGACTCCGATCGGGAGAACATATGGGAATGATCGGGAGAACCTGTGGGAGCAATCGGGCGTACCCTTGACTCCGATTGGGAGAACCCGTGACTCCGATCGGGAGAAACCATGGGAATGATCAGGAGATCCCGTGGGATTAATCAGGAGAACCCGTGGGGATGATCAGGAGAACACATGGAAAAGATCGGGAGAACCCTTGGGACCGATCGGGAGATTCTGTGACTCCGATCGGGAGATCCCGTGGGACCGATCGGGAGAATCCGAGACTCCGATCGGGAGAACATATGGGAATGATCGGGAGAACCTGTGGGAACAATCGGGAGAAAACTTGACTCCGATCGGGAGAACCCGTGACTCCGATCGGGAGAACCCGTGGGGACGATCAGGAGATTCTGTGACGCCGATCGGGAGAACCCGTGGGACCGATTGGGAGAATCCGAGACTCCGATCGGGAGAAGCCGTGACTCCGATCGGGAGAACCCGTGACTTCGATCGGGAGAACCCGTGGGATAGGTCGGGAGAACCCCTGGGACCGATCGGGAGAATCCGAGACTACGATCGGGAGAACCCGTGGGACCGATTGGGAGAACATATGGGAATGATCGGGAGAACCTGTGGGAACAATCGGGAGAACCCTTGACTCCGATCGGGAGAAACCATGGGAATGATCAGGAGACCCCGTTGGACCGATCGGGAGAACTTGTGGGAACAATCGGGAGAACCCTTGACTCCAATCGGGAGAACCCGTGACTCCGATCGGGAGAGCCCGTGGGACTGATTGGGAGAATCCAAGACTCCGATCGGGAGATGCCGTAACTCCGATCGGGAGAAGCCGTGACTCCGATCGGGATATCCCTTGGGACCGATCGGGAGACCACATGGGAATGATCGGGAGAACCCGTGGGACCGATCGGGAGAATCCGAGACTCCGATCGGGAGAACCCGTGACACCGATCGGGAGAATCTGAGACTCCGATCGTGAGAATCCGTGGAACCGCTCGGGAGAACCCATGACTCCGATCGGGAGAACAAATGTGAATTATCGGGAGAACCTGTGTGAACAATCGGGAGAACCCTTGACTCTGATCGGGAGAACCCGTGACTCCGATCGGGAGAACCCGTGGGATAGATCGGGAGAACCCGTGACTCCGATCGGTAGAACCCGTGACTCCGATCGGGAGAACCCGTGGGGACGATCGGGAGAATCCGAGACTCCAATCGGGAGAACCCGTGACACCGATCGGGAGAATCCGAGACTCCGATCGTGAGAATCCGTGCAACCGCTCGGGAGAACCCGTGACACCGATCGGGAGAATCCGAGACTCCGATCGGGAGAATCCGTGGAACCGCTCGGGCGAACCCGTGACTCCGATCGGGAGAACATATGGGAATGATCGGGAGAACCTGTGGGAACAATCGGGAGAACCCTTGACTCTGATCGGGAGAACCCATGACTCCGATCGGGAGAACCCGTGGGAACGATCGGGAGAACCCGTGACACCGATCGGGAGAACCCGTGACTCCGATCAGGAGAACCTGTGGGGACGATCAGGAGATTCTGTGACGCCGATCGGGAGAACCCGTGGGACCGATTGGGAGAATCCGAGACTCCGATCGGGAGAAGCCGTGACTCCGATCGGGAGAACCTGTGACTCCGATCGGGATATCCCTTGGGACCGATCGGGACACCACATGGGAATGATCGGGAGAACCCTTGGGACCGATCGGGAGAATCCGAGACTCCGATCGGGAGAACCCGTGACACCGATCGGGAGAATCCGAGACTCCGATCGGGAGAATCCGTGGAACCGCTCGGGAGAACCCGTGACACCGATCGGGAGAACCCGTGACTCCGATCGGGAGAACATATGGGAATGATCGGGAGAACCTGTGGGAACAATCGGGAGAACCCTTGACTCTGATCGGGAGAACCCGTGGGACCGATTGTGAGAATCCGAGACTCCGATTGGGAGAACCCGTGGGACCGATCGGGAGAACCCATGGGACAGATCGGGAGAATCCGAGATTCCGATCAGGAGAATTCGTGGGACCGATCGGGGAAAACCCGTGACACCGATCGGGAGAACCCGTGGGACTGATTAGGAGAAACCGTGAGACCAATCGGGAGAACCCTTGACTCCGATCAGGAGAACCCGTGACGCCGATCGGGAGAAACCTTGAATCCGATCAGGAGAAATCGTGGGACCAATCGGGAGAACTCCTGGAGTCGATTGGGAGAATCCGTGGGACCGATCGGGAGAACCCGTGACGCCGATCGGGAGAACCCGTGGGATCGATCGGGAGAAGCCGTGGGGACGATCGGGAGAAAACGTGGAAAAGATCGGGAGAACTCCTGGGACTGATTGGGAGATTCTGTGACGCCGATCGGGAGAACATGTGACACTGATCGGGAGAACCCGTAGGAACGATCGGGAGAACCCGTGACTCCGATCGGGAAAAACCATGGGAATGATCAGGAGAACCCGTAGGAATGATCGGGAGAACCCGTGGGAACGATCGGAGAAACCATGGGAATGATCAGGAGAAGCCGTAAAACTGATCGGAAGAACCCTTGACTCCAATCGGGAGAATCCGTGACACCGATTGGCAGAATCCGTGACACCGATCGGGAGAATCCGAGACTCCGATCGGGAGAACCCGTGGGACCGATCGGGAGAACCCGTGACTCCGATCGGGAGAACCCGTGACTCCGATCGGGAGAAACTGTGACTCTGATCAGGAGAACCCGTGACTCCGATCGGGAGAAACCATGGGAATGATCGGGAGAACCCGTGGGACCGATCGGGAGAACCCGTGGGACCGATCGGGAGAACCCGTGACACCGATCGGGAGAACATATGGGAATGATCGGGAGAACCCGTGACTCCGATCGGGAGAACATATGGGAATGATCGGGAGAACCTGTGGGAGCAATCGGGCGTACCCTTGACTCCGATTGGGAGAACCCGTGACTCCGATCGGGAGAAACCATGGGAATGATCAGGAGATCCCGTGGGATTAATCAGGAGAACCCGTGGGGATGATCAGGAGAACACATGGAAAAGATCGGGAGAACCCTTGGGACCGATCGGGAGATTCTGTGACTCCGATCGGGAGATCCCGTGGGACCGATCGGGAGAATCCGAGACTCCGATCGGGAGAACATATGGGAATGATCGGGAGAACCTGTGGGAACAATCGGGAGAAAACTTGACTCCGATCGGGAGAACCCGTGACTCCGATCGGGAGAACCCGTGGGGACGATCAGGAGATTCTGTGACGCCGATCGGGAGAACCCGTGGGACCGATTGGGAGAATCCGAGACTCCGATCGGGAGAAGCCGTGACTCCGATCGGGAGAACCCGTGACTTCGATCGGGAGAACCCGTGGGATAGGTCGGGAGAACCCCTGGGACCGATCGGGAGAATCCGAGACTACGATCGGGAGAACCCGTGGGACCGATTGGGAGAACATATGGGAATGATCGGGAGAACCTGTGGGAACAATCGGGAGAACCCTTGACTCCGATCGGGAGAAACCATGGGAATGATCAGGAGATCCCGTTGGACCGATCGGGAGAACCTGTGGGAACAATCGGGAGAACCCTTGACTCCAATCGGGAGAACCCGTGACTCCGATCGGGAGAGCCCGTGGGACTGATTGGGAGAATCCAAGACTCCGATCGGGAGATGCCGTAACTCCGATCGGGAGAAGCCGTGACTCCGATCGGGATATCCCTTGGGACCGATCGGGAGATCACATGGGAATGATCGGGAGAACCCGTGGGACCGATCGGGAGAATCCGAGACTCCGATCGGGAGAACCCGTGACACCGATCGGGAGAATCTGAGACTCCGATCGTGAGAATCCGTGGAACCGCTCGGGAGAACCCATGACTCCGATCGGGAGAACAAATGTGAATTATCGGGAGAACCTGTGTGAACAATCGGGAGAACCCTTGACTCTGATCGGGAGAACCCGTGACTCCGATCGGGAGAACCCGTGGGATAGATCGGGAGAACCCGTGACTCCGATCGGTAGAACCTGTGACTCCGATCGGGAGAACCCGTGGGGACGATCAGGAGATTCTGTGACGCCGATCGGGAGAACCCGTGGGACCGATTGGGAGAATCCGAGACTCCGATCGGGAGAAGCCGTGACTCCGATCAGGAGAACCTGTGACTCCGATCGGGATATCCCTTGGGACCGATCGGGAGACCACATGGGAATGATCGGGAGAACCCGTGGGACCGATCGGGAGATTCTGTGACTCCGATCGGGAGATCCCGTGGGACCGATCGGGAGAATCCGAGACTCCGATCGGGAGAACATATGGGAATGATTGGAGAACCTGTGGGAACAATCGGGAGAAAACTTGACTCCGATCGGGAGAACCCGTGACTCCGATCGGGAGAACCCGTGACTCCGATCGGGAGAACCCGTGGGGACGATCAGGAGATTCTGTGACGCCGATCGGGAGAACCCGTGGGACCGATTGGGAGAATCCGAGACTCCGATCGGGAGAAGCCGTGACTCCGATCGGGAGAACCCGTGACTTCGATCGGGAGAACCCGTGGGATAGATCGGGAGAACCCCTGGGACCGATCGGGAGAATCCGAGACTCCGATCGGGAGAACCCGTGGGACCGATTGGGAGAACATATGGGAATGATCGGGAGAACCTGTGGGAACAATCGGGAGAACCCTTGACTCCGATCGGGAGAACCCATGACTCCGATCGGGAGAAACCATGGAATGATCAGGAGATCCCGTTGGACCGATCGGGAGAACCCATGGGAACGATCGGGAGAACCCGTGACTCCGATCGGGAGAAACCATGGGAATGATCGGGAGAACCCGTAACACCGATCGGGAGAACCTGTGGGAACAATCGGGAGAATCCGAGACTCCGATCGGGAGATGCCGTAACTCCGATCGGGAGAAGCCGTGACTCCGATCGGGTTATCCCTTGGGACCGATCGGGAGACCACATGGGAATGATCGGGAGAACCCGTGGGACCGATCGGGAGAATCCGAGACTCCGATCGGGAGAACCCGTGACACCGCTCGGGAGAACCCATGACTCCGATCGGGAGAACATATGGGAATGATCGGGAGAACCTGTGTGAACAATCGGGAGAACCCTTGACTCTGATCGGGAGAACCCGTGACACCGATCGGGAGTACCCGTGACTCCGATCGGGAGAACCCGTGGGGACGATCAGGAGATTCTGTGACGCCGATCGGGAGAACCCGTGGGACCGATTGGGAGAATCCGAGACTCCGATCGGGAGAAGCCGTGACTCCGATCGGGAGAACCTGTGACTCCGATCGGGATATCCCTTGGGACCGATCGGGAGACCACATGGGAATGATCGGGAGAACCCATGGGACCGATTGGGAGAATCCGAGACTCCGATTGGGAGAATCCGTGGAACCGCTCGGGAGAACCCGTGACACCGATCGGGAGAACCCGTGACTCCGATCAGGAGAACATATGGGAATGATCGGGAGAACCTGTGGGAACAATCGGGAGAACCCTTGACTCTGATCGGGAGAACCCGTGACTCCGATCGGGAGAACCCGTGGGAACGATCGGGAGAACCCGTGACACCGATCGGGAGAACATATGGGAATGATCGGGAGAACTTGTGGGAACGATCGGGAGAATCCGTGGACCGCTCGGGAGAATCCGTAACTCCGATCGGGAGAACATATTGGAATGATCGGGAGAACCTGTGGGAACAATCGGGAGAACCCTTTACTCCGATTGGGAGAACCCGTGACTCCAATCGGGTGAAACCATGGGAATGATCAGGAGATCCCGTGGGATAGATCGGGAGAACCCGTGGGGATGATCAGGAGAACACGTGGAAAAGATCGGGAGAACCCTTGGGACCGATCGGGAGATTCTGTGACACCGATCGTGAGAACCCGTGGGACCGATCGGGAGAATCCGAAACTCCGGTCGGGAGAACCTGTGACTCCGATCGGGAGAACCCGTGGGATCGATCGGGAGAACCCATGGGACCAATTGGGAGAACCCTTGACTCCGATCAGGAGAACCCATGACGCCGATCGGGAGAACCCGTGACTCCGATCAGGTGAACCCGTGACGCCGATCGGGAGAACCCGTGACTCCGATCGGGAGAACCCTTGAATCCGATCAGGAGAAATCGTGGGACCAATCGGGAGAACCCCTGGAGTCGATTGGGAGAATCCGTGGGACCGATCGGGAGAACCCGTGACTCCGATCGGGAGAACACGTGAAGCCGATCGGGAGTAGCCGTGGGGACGATCGGGAGAAAACGTGGAAAAGATCGGGAGAACCCCTGGGACTGATTGGGAGATTCTGTGAGTCCGATCGGGAGAACATGTGACACCGATCGGGAGAACCCATGGGAACAATCAGGAGAACCCGTGACTCCGATCGGGAGAAACCATGGGAATGATCGGGAGAACTCGTGGGAACGATCGGGAGAACCTGTAAAACTGATCGGAAGAACCCTTGACTCCAATCGGGAGAATCCGTGACACCGATCGGCAGAATCCTTGACACCGATCGGGAGAATCCGAGACTCCGATCGGGAGAACCCGTGGGACCAATCGGGAGAACCCGTGACTCCAATCGGGAGAACCCGTGACTCCGATCGGGAGAACCCGTGACTCCGATCGGGAGAACCCGTGGGGACGATCAGGAGATTCTGTGACGCCGATCGGGAGAACCCGTGGGACCGATTGGGAGAATCCGAGACTCCGATCGGGAGAAGCCGTGACTCCGATCGGGAGAACCTGTGACTCCGATCGGGATATCCCTTGGGACCGATCGGGAGACCACATGGGAATGATCGGGAGAACCCGTGGGACCGATCGGGAGAATCCGAGACTCCGATCGGGAGAATCCGAGACTCTGATCGGGAGAATCCGTGGAACCGCTCAGGAGAACCCGTGACACCGATCGGGAGAACCCGTGACTCTGATTGGGAGAACATATGGGAATGATCGGGAGAACCTGTGGGAACAATCGGGAGAAACCTTGACTCTGATCGGGAGAACCAGAGACTCCGATCGGGAGAACCCTTGGGATAGATCGGGAGAACCCATGACACCGATCGGGAGAACCCGTGGGATAGATCGTGAGAATCCGAGACTCCGATTGGGAGAACCCATGGGACCAATCGGGAGAATCCGAGACTCCGATCGGGAGAACCCGTGACTCCGGTCGGGAGAACCTGTGACTCCGATTGGGTTATCCCTTGGGACCGATCGGGAGACCACATGGAAATGATTGGGAGAACCCATGGGAGCGAGCGGGAGAATCCGAGACTCCGATCGGGAGAACCTGTGGGACCGATTGGGAGAACATGTGGGAATGATCGGGAGAACCTGTGGGAACAATCGGGAGAACCCGTGACACCGAACGTGAGAACCCGTGACTCCGATCGGGAGAACCCATGACTCCGACCGGGAGAATCTGTGGGACCGATCGGGAGAATCTGAGACTCCGATCGGGAGAACCCGTGACACCGATCGGGAGAACCTGTGACTCCGGTCGGGAGAACCTGTGACTCCGATCGGGAGAACCCGTGGGACTGATCGGGAGAAGCCATGGGACCGATTGGGAGAATCCGTGACACCGATCAGGAGAATCCGAGAATCCGTTCTGGAGAATTCGTGGGACCGATCAGGGAAAACCCGTGACACCGATCGGGAGAATCCGAGACTCCGATCGGTAGAACCCGTGACTCCGATCGGGAGAACCCGTGACACCGATCGGGAGAACCCGTGACTCCGATCGGGAGAACATATGAGAATGATCGGGAGAACCTGTGGGAACAATCGGGAGAACCCGTGACTCCGATCGGGAGAACCCGTGGGATAGATCGGGAGATTCTGTGGCGCCGATCGGGAGAACCCGTGACTCCGATCGGGAGAACCTGTGACTCCGATCGGGTTATCCCTTGGGACCGATTGGGAGACCACATGGGAATGATCGGGAGAACCGGTGGGACCGATCGGGAGAATCCGAGACTCCGACCGGGAGAAACCATGGGAATGATCAGGAGAACCCGTGGGAATGATCGTGAGAACCCGTGAGACCAATTGGGAGAACCCATGACTCCGATCGGGAGAAACCATTGGAATGATCAGGAGAACCCGTGGGAACGATCGGGAGAACCCGTGACACCGATCGGGAGAACCCATGGGAACGATCGGGAGAACCCGTGACACCGATCGGGAGAACATATGGGAATGATCGGGAGAACCCATGGGACAAATTGGGAGAACCCTTGACTCCGATCAGGAGAACCCATGACGCCGATCGGGAGAACCCGTGACTCCGATCAGGTGAACCCGTGACGCCGATCGGGAGAACCCGTGACTCCGATCGGGAGAACCCTTGAATCCGATCAGGAGAAATCGTGGGACCAATCGGGAGAACCCCTGGAGTCGATTGGGAGAATCCGTGGGACCGATCGGGAGAACCCGTGACTCCGATCGGGAGAACACGTGAAGCCGATCGGGAGTAGCCGTGGGGACGATCGGGAGAAAACGTGGGACCAATCGGGAGAACCCCTGGGACTGATTGGGAGATTCTGTGAGTCCGATCGGGAGAACATGTGACACCGATCGGGAGAACCCATGGGAACAATCAGGAGAACCCGTGACTCCGATCGGGAGAAACCATGGGAATGATCGGGAGAACTCGTGGGACCGATCGGGAGAACTCGTGGGAACAATCAGGAGAACCCGTGACTCCGATCGGGAGAAACCATGGGAATGATCGGGAGAACTCGTGGGACCGATCGGGAGAACTCGTGGGAACGATCGGGAGAACCTGTAAAACTGATCGGAAGAACCCTTGACTCCAATCGGGAGAATCCGTGACACCGATCGGCAGAATCCTTGACACCGATCGGGAGAATCCGAGACTCCGATTGGGAGAACCCGTGGGACCAATCGGGAGAACCCGTGACTCCAATCGGGAGAACCCGTGACTCCGATCGGGATAACCCGTGACTCCGATCGGGAGAACCCGTGGGGACGATCAGGAGATTCTGTGACGCCGATCGGGAGAACCCGTGGGACCGATTGGGAGAATCCGAGACTCCGATCGGGAGAAGCCGTGACTCCGATCGGGAGAACCTGTGACTCCGATCGGGATATCCCTTGGGACCGATCGGGAGACCACATGGGAATGATTGGGAGAACCCGTGGGACCGATCGGGAGAATCCGAGACTCCGATCGGGAGAACCCGTGACACCGATCGGGAGAATCCGAGACTCTGATCGGGAGAATCCGTGGAACCGCTCAGGAGAACCCGTGACACCGATCGGGAGAACCCGTGACTCTGATCGGGAGAACATATGGGAATGATCGGGAGAACCTGTGGGAACAATCGGGAGAAACCTTGACTCTGATCGGGAGAACCAGTGACTCCGATCGGGAGAACCCTTGGGATAGATCGGGAGAACCCATGACACCGATCGGGAGAACACGTGGGATAGATCGTGAGAATCCGAGACTCCGATTGGGAGAACCCATGGGACCAATCGGGAGAATCCGAGACTCCGATCGGGAGAACCCGTGACTCCGGTCGGGAGAACCTGTGACTCCGATCGGGTTATCCCTTGGGACCGATCGGGAGACCACATGGAAATGATTGGGAGAACCCATGGGAACGAGCGGGAGAATCCGAGACTCCGATCGGGAGAACCTGTGGGACCGATTGGGAGAACATGTGGGAATGATCGGGAGAACCTGTGGGAACAATCGGGAGAACCCTTGACTCTGATCGGGAGAACCCGTGACTCCGATCGGGAGAACCCGTGGGAAAGATCGGGAGAACCCGTGGGAAAGATCGGGAGAACCCGTGACACCGAACGTGAGAACCCGTGACTCCGATCGGGAGAACCCATGACTCCGACCGGGAGAATCTGTGGGACCGATCGGGAGAATCTGAGACTCCGATCGGGAGAACCCGTGACACCGATCGGGAGAACCCGTGACTCTGGTCGGGAGAACCTGTGACTCCGATCGAGAGAACCCGTGGGACTGATCGGGAGAAGCCATGGGACCGATTGGGAGAATCCGTGACACCGATCAGGAGAATCCGAGAATCCGTTCTGGAGAATTCGTGGGACCGATCAGGGAAAACCCGTGACACCGATCGGGAGAATCCGAGACTCCGATCGGTAGAACCCGTGACTCCGATCGGGAGAACCCGTGACTCCGATCGGGAGAACATATGAGAATGATCGGGAGAACCTGTGGGAACAATCGGGAGAACCCGTGACTCCGATCGGGAGAACCCGTGGGATAGATCGGGAGATTCTGTGACGCCGATCGGGAGAACCCGTGACTCCGATCGGGAGAACCTGTGACTCCGATCGGGTTATCCCTTGGGACCGATTGGGAGACCACATGGGAATGATCGGGAGAACCGGTGGGACCGATCGGGAGAATCCGGGACTCCGATCGGGAGAAACCATGGGAATGATCAGGAGAACCCGTGGGAATGAACGTGAGATCCCGTGAGACCAATTGGGAGAACCCATGACTCCGATCGGGAGAAACCATTGGAATGATCAGGAGAACCCGTGGGAACGATCGGGAGAACCCGTGACACCGATCGGGAGAGCCCGTGGGACCGATTGGGAGAATCCGTGACTCCGATCGGGATATCCCTTGGGACCGATCGGGAGACCACATGGGAATGATCGGGAGAACCCGTGGGACCGATCGGGAGAATCCGAGACTCCGATCGGGAGAACCCGTGACACCGATCGGGAGAGCCCGTGGGACCGATTGGGAGAATCCGTGACTCCGATCGGGATATCCCTTGGGACCGATCGGGAGACCACATGGGAATGATCGGGAGAACCCGTGGGACCGATCGGGAGAATCCGAGACTCCGATCGGGAGAACCCGTGACACCGATCAGGAGAACCCTTGAATCCGATCAGGAGAAATCGTGGGACCAATCGGGAGAACCCCTGGAGTCGATTGGGAGAATCCGTGGGACCGATCGGGAGAACCCGTGACTCCGATCGGGAGAACCCGTGACGCCGATCGGGAGTAGCCGTGGGGACGATCGGGAGAAAACGTGGAAAAGATCGGGAGAACCCCTGGGACTGATTGGGAGATTCTGTGACACCGATCGGGAAAACATGTGACGCCGATCGGGAGAACCCATGGGAACGATCAGGAGAACCCGTGACTCCGATCGGGAGAAACCATGGGAATGATCGGGAGAACCCGTGGGAACGATCGGGAGAACCCGTGACACCGATCGGGAGAACCCGTGACTCCGATCGGGAGAACCCATGACTCCGATCGGGAGAATCTGTGGGACCAATTGGGAGAACATATGGGAATGATCGGGAGAACCTGTGGGAAAAATCGGGAGAACCCTTGACGCCGATCGGGAGAACCCGTGGGACCGATTGGGAGAATCCGAGACTCCGATCGGGAGAAGCCGTGACTCCGATCGGGAGAACCTGTGACTCCGATCGGGATATCCCTTGGGACTGATCGGGAGACCACATGGGAATGATCGGGAGAACCCGTGGGACCGATCGGGAGAATCCGAGACTCCGATCGGGTGAACCCGTGACACCGATCGGGAGAACCCGTGACTCCGGTCGGGAGAATCTGTGACTCCGATCGGGAGAACCCGTGGGACCGATCGGGAGAAGCCATGGGACCGATCGGGAGAATCCGTGACACCGATCGGGAGAATCCGAGACTCCGATCGGGAGAACATATGGGAATGATCGGGAGAACCTGTGGGAACAATCGGGAGAACCCTTGACTCTGATCGGGAGAACCCGCGACTCCGATCGGGAGAACCCGTGGGATAGATCGGGAGATTCTGTGACACCGATCGTGAGAATCCGAGACTCCGGTCGGAAGAACCTGTGACTCCGATCGGGAGAACCCGTGGCACCGATCGGGAGAACCCATGGGACCGATCGGGAGAATCCGTGACACCGATTGGGAGAATCCGAGACACCAATCGGTAGAACCCGTGGGACTGATCGGGAGAAACCGTGGGACCAATTGGGAGAACCCTTGACTCCGATCAGGAGAACCCATGACGCCGATCGGGAGAACCCGTGACTCCGATCAGGAGAACCCGTGACGCCGATCGGGAGAACCCGTGACTCCGATCGGGAGAACCCTTGAATCCGATCAGGAGAAATCGTGGGACAGATCGGGAGAACCCCTGGAGTCGATTGGGAGAATCCGTGGGACCGATCGGGAGAACCTGTGACTCCGATCGGGAGAACCCGTGACGCCGATCGGGAGTAGCCGTGGGGACGATCGGGAGAAAACGTGGAAAAGATCGGGAGAACCCCTGGGACTGATTGGGAGATTCTGTGAGTCCGATCGGGAGAACATGTGACACCGATCGGGAGAACTCGTGGGAACGATCGGGAGAACCCGTAAAACTGATCGGAAGAACCCTTGACTCCAATCGGGAGAATCCGTGACACCGATCGGCAGAATCCGTGATACCGATCGGGAGAATCCGAGACTCCGATCGGGAGAACCCGTGGGACCAATCGGGAGAACCCGTGATTCCGATCGGGAGAACCCGTGACTCCGATCGGGAGAAACCATGACTCCGAGCTGGAGAACTCGTGGGGACGATCAGGAGATTCTGTGACGCCGATCGGGAGAACCCATGGGACCGATTGGGGGAATCCGAGACTCCGATCGGGAGAACCCTTGACTCCGATCGGGAGAACCCGTGATTCCGATCGGGAGAACCCGTGACTCCGATCGGGAGAACCCGTGACACCGATCGGGAGAACCCGTGACTCTGAACGGGAGAACATATGGGAATGATCGGGAGAACCTGTGGGAACAATCGGGAGAACCCTTGACTCTGATCGGGAGAACCCGTGACTCCGATCGGAGAACCCGTGGGATAGATCGGGAGAACCCGTGACTCCGATCAGGAGAACCCTTGAATCCGATCAGGAGAACCCGTGACTCCGATCGGGAGAACCCTTGAATCCGATCAGGAGAAATCGTGAGACCAATCGGGAGAAACCCTGGAGTCGATTGGGAGAATCCGTGACGCCGATCAGGAGAACCCGTGACGCCGATCAGGAGAACCCGTGGGGACGATCGGGAGAAAACGTGGAAAAGATCGGGAGAACCCCTGGGACTGATTGGGAGATTCTGTGACGCCGATCGGGAGAACATTTGACACCGATCGGGAGAACCCATGGGAACGATCAGGAGATCCCGTGGGACCGATCGGGAGAACCCGTGGGGATGATTAGGAGAACCCGTGGAAAAGATCGGGAGAACCCTTGGGACCGATCGGGAGATTCTGTGACTCCGATCGGGAGAACCCGTGGGACCGATCGGGAGAATCCGAGACTCCGATCGGGAGAACATATGGGAATGATCGGGAGAACCTGTGGGAACAATCGGGAGAACCCTTGACTCCGATCGGGAGAACCCGTGATTCCGATCGGGAGAACCCGTGACTCCGATCGGGAGAACCCGTGACTCCGATCGGGAGAAACCATGGGAATGATCAGGAGAACCCGTGGGGATGATCAGGAGAACCCGTGGAAAAGATCGGGAGAACCCGTGGGACCGATCGGGAGAACCTGTGACTCTGATCGGGAGAACCCCTGGGACCGATCGGGAGAATCCGAGACTCCGATTGGGAGATTCCGTGGAACCGATCGGGAGAATCCGTGACACCGATCGGGAGAACGCCTGGAGTCGATTGGGAGAACCCGTGGGATCGATCGGGAGAAACCGTGGGGACGATCGGGAGAAAACGTGGAAAAGAACGGGAGAACCCCTGGGACTGATTGGGAGATTCTGTGATGCCGATCGGGAGAACCCATGGGAACGATCGGGAGAATCCGTGACTCCGATCGGGAGAAACCATGGGAATGATCGGGAGAACCCGTGATACCGATCGGGAGAATCCGAGACTCCGATCGGGAGAATCCGTGGAACTGCTCGGGAGAAACCGTGACACCGATCGGGAGAACCCGTGACTCCGATCGGGAGAACATATGGTAATGATCGGGAGAACCTGTGGGAACAATCTGGAGAACCCTTGACTCTGATAGGGAGAACCCGTGACTCCGATCGGGAGAACCCGTGGGAACGATCGGGAGAATCCGAGACTCCGATCGGGAGAACCCGTGGGATAGATCGGGAGAATTCAAGACTCCGATGGGGAGAACCCATGGGACCGATCGGGAGAATCCGAGACTCCAATCGGGAGAACCCGTGACTCCGGTCGGGAGAACCTGTGACTCCGGTCGGGAGAACCTGTGACTCCGATCGGGAGAACCCGTGGGACCGATCCGGAGAACCCGTGGGACCGATCGGGAGAATCCGTGACACCGATCGGGAGAATCCGAGAGTCCGATCAGGAGAATTCATGGGACAGATAGGGGAAAACCCGTGACACCGATCGGGAGAATCCGAGGGACTGATCCGGAGAACCCGTGGGACAGATCGGGGAAAACCCGTGACACCGATCGGGAGAATCCGAGGGACTGGTCGCGAGAAACCGTGGGACCAATCAGGAGAACCCGTGGAGTCGATTGGGAGAATCCGTGGGACCGATCGGGAGAACCCATGACGCCGATCGAGAGAACCCGTGGGGTCGATCGGGAGAAGCCGTGGGGACGATCGGGAGAAAATGTGGAAAAGATCGGGAGAAGCCCTGGGACTGATTTGGAGATTCTGTGACGCCGATCGGGAGAACATGTGACACCGATCGGGAGAACCCGTGACTCCGATCGGGAGAAACCATGGGAATGATCGGGAGAACCCGTGGGAACGATCGGGAGAACCCGTGACACCGATCAGGAGAAATCGTGGGACCGATCGTGAGAATCCGAGACTCCAATCGGGAGAATCCGTGACACCGATCGGCAGAATCCGTGACTCCGATCGGGAGAATCCGAGACTCCGATCGGGAGACCCCGTGACTCCGATCGGGAGAATCCGTGACACCGATCGGCAGAATCCGTGACACCGATCGGGAGAATCCGAGACTCCGATCGGGAGAACCCGTGACTCCGATCGGGAGAACCCGTGACTCCGATCGGGAGAACCCGTGGGGACGATCAGGAAATTCTGTGACGCCGATCGGGAGAACCCGTGGGACCGATTGGGAGAATCCGAGACTCCCATCGGGACAACCTGTGACTCCGATCGGGAGAACCCATGGGACCGATCGGGAGAACCCATAGGACCGATCGGGAGAATCCGTGACACCGATCGGGAGAATCCGAGACTCCGATCGGTAGAACCCGTGGGACTGATCGGGAGAAACCGTGGGACCAATCGGGAGAACCCTTGACTCCGATCAGGAGAACCCGTGACGCCGATCGGGAGAACCCGTGACTCCGATCGGGAGAACCCTTGAATCCGATCAGGAGAAATCGTGGGACCAATCGGGAGAACCCCTGGAGTCGATTGGGAGAATCCCTGGGACCGATCGGGAGAACCCGTGACTCCGATCGGGAGAACCCGTGACGCCGATCGGGAGAAGCCGTGGGGACGATCGGGAGAAAACGTGGAAAAGATCGGGAGAACCCCTGGGACTGATTGGGAGATTCTGTGACTCCGATCGGGAGAAACCATGGGAATGATAGGGAGAACCCATGGGAATGATCGGGAGAACCCGTGGGAATGATCGGGAGAACCCGTGGGAACGATCGGGAGAACCCGTGACACCGATCAGGAGAAATCGTGGGAACGATTGGGAGAACCCGTAAAACTGATCGGAAGAACCCTTGACACCGATCGGCAGAATCCGTGACACCGATCGGGAGAATCCGAGACTCCGATCGGGAGAACCCGTGGGACCAATCGGGAGAACCCGTGACTCCGATCGGGAGAACCCGTGACTCCGATCGGGAGAACCCGTGACTCCGAGCGGGAGAACCCGTGGGGACGATCAGGAGATTCTGTGACTCCGATCAGGAGAACCCGTGGGATAGATCGGGAGAATTCGAGACTCCGATGGGGAGAACCCATGGGACCGATCGGGAGAATCCGAGACTCCGATCGGGAGAACCCGTGACACCGATCGGGAGAACCCGTGGGACCGATCGTGAGAATCCGAGGCTCCGATTGGGAGAACCCATGGGACCGATCGGTAGAACCCGTGACTCCGGTCGGGAGAACCTGTGACTCCGATCGGGAGAATCCGTGGGACCGATCAGGAGAACCCGTGACTCCGATCGGGAGAACCCGTGACACCGATCGGGAGAACCTGTGACGCCGATCGGGAGAAAACGTGGAAAAGATCGGGAGAACCCCTGGGACTAATTGGGAGATTCTGTGACGCCGATCGGGAGAACATGTGACTCCGATCGGGAGAACCCGTGACTCCGATCGGGAGAAACCATGGGAATGATCGGGAGAACCCGTGGGAATGATCGGGAGAACCCGTGGGAATGATCGGGAGAACCTGTCACACCGATCAGGAGAACTCGTGGGACCAATCGGGAGAACTCGTGGGAACGATCGGGAGAACCCGTAAAACTGATCGGAAGAACCCTTGACTCCAATCGGGAGAATCCGTGACACCGATTGGCAGAATCCGTGACACCGATCGGGAGAATCCGAGACTCCGATCGGGAGAACCCGTGGGACCAATCGGGAGAACCCGTGACTCCGATCGGGAGAACCCGTGACACCGATCGGGAGAACCCGTGGGGACGATCAGGAGATTCTGTGACGCCGATCGGGAGAACCCGTGGGACCGATTGGGAGAATCCGAGACTCCGATCGGGAGAAGCCGTGACTCCGATCGGGAGAACATATGGAAATGATCGGGAGAACCTGTGGGAACGATCGGGAGAATCCGAGACTCCGATCGGGAGAACCCGTGAATCCGATCGGGAGAACCCGTGGGACCGATCGGGAGAATCTGAGACTCCGATCGGGAGAACCCGTGACTCCAATCAGGAGAATCCGAGACACAGATCGGAAGAACCCGTGACTCCGATCGGGAGAACCCGTGACAGTGGGGGAGGAGGAGCCTTTCTTTCTTTCTCTCTCCCACAGAGCAGTCGGCAGCGGGGAAGGAGGAGCGGACCTGGTTGGAGCGGCAGAGGCCTGAGGTGAGTCATTAAACTCACCTACGTGGCCTTTTTCACCAGCGGGGTAAGAGCTTCGCGGGCTTTTTCAAAGGCAGGGGGCGGGGCCAATTCATTGGTACCCGTATATAGGTGGAGCGGTTGCTAAACCCGAGACACTACACTAGTAGTGACTCCCACCCTCCCACCTCCTCTAACCTTTAGGGGTAGAGGGAATTTAAAAGGTAGGTTCGATTTTATATTTTGTTTTCAGGGACTTAACTCCTGGACCTAAGATAAATAAGTTTAAATTTTAGTAATAAAGTAACATAAAGGTTAAGTCATGACAGGAAGTCTCGGACCCATTTCATGCTCCTCCTGTGCCATGTGGGAAACCAGGGACACTTCCAGTGTCCCTGACAACTACGTGTGCGGGAAGTGTGTCCAGCTGCAGCTCCTGACAGCCCGCATGGCGGTGCTGGAGCTGCGGGTGGACTCACTCTGGAGCATGCACGATGCCGAGAACTCGGTGAATCGCTCATTTAGTGAGTTGTCCACACCGCAGGTAAAGGCTAGGACAGACAGTGTATGGGTGACCAAGAAGCAGGGCAATATCAGGAAGGTAGTGCAGGAGTCTCCTGTGGTCATCTCCCTCCAAAACAGGTATGCCGCTTTGGATACTGTTGGGGGAGATGGCCTACCAGGGGAAGGCACCAGCAGCCAGGTTCATGGCACCATGGCTGGCTCTGCTGCACAGCAGGGCGGGAAAAAGAGTGGTAGGGCTATAGTGATAGGGGACTCAATTGTAAGGGGAATAGACAGGAGTTTCTGTGGCCGCAACCGAGATTCCAGGATGGTATGTTGCCTCCCTGGTGCAAGGGTCAAGGATGTCTCGGAGCGGCTGCAGAACATTCTGAAGAGGGAGGGTGAACAGCCAGCTGTCGTGGTGCATGTAGGTACCAACGATATAGGTAAAAAGCGGGAAGAGGTCCTACAAGCAGAATTTAGGGAGCTAGGAGCTAAATTAAAAAGTAGGACCTCTAAGGTAGTAATCTCTGGATTGCTACCAGGGCCACGTGCTAATCAGAATAGAGAGAACAGGATAGTGAGATTGAATACGTGGCTTGAGCAGTGGTGCAGGAGGGAGGGATTCAAATTCCTGAGGCATTGGAACCAGTTCTGGGGGAAGTGGGACCTGTACAAAAGGGACGGTCTGCACTTGGGCAGGACTGGAACCAATGTCCTCGGGGTAATATTTGCTAAAGCAGTTCGGGAGGATTTAAACTAATATGGCAGGGGAATGGGAACCTATGTAGCGAAACAGGGGGCAGTAATATGCAGTCAGAAACAAATGTTAGAAGGGTGAGAAACAATAGGGGAAGGCCGAGTAAACAAAGGCAAGAAACACAAAGGGCCATACTAAATCATAAGTCTAAAAGGACAAAGGATGTTAATAAAACAAGCCTAAAGGCTCTGTGTCTTAATGCAAGGAGTATCCGTAATAAGGTGGATGAATTGACTGTGCAAATAGATGTTAACGGATACGATGTGATTGGGATTACAGAGACGTGGCTCCAGAACAATCAAGGCTGGGAACTGAACATCCAGGGGTATTCAACTTTCAGAAAGGATAGAATAAAAGGAAAAGGGGGTGGGGTAGCATTGCTGGTTAAAGAGGAGATTAATGCAATAGCTAGGAAGGACATCAGCTTGGAGGATGTGGAATCAATATGGGTTGAGCTGCAGAACACCAAAGGGCAGAAAACGTTAGTGGGAGTTGTGTACAGACCTCCAAACAGCAGTAGTGAGGTGGGGGAGGGTATGAAACAGGAAATCAGAGGTGCGTGCAAAAAAGGCATGGCAGTTATCATGGGTGACTTTAATATGCATATAGATTGGGCTACTCAAACTGGAAGCAATACGATGGAGGAGGATTTCCTGGAGTGTTTAAGGGATGGTTTCCTAAACCAATATGTTGAGGAACCAACTCGAGGGGAGGCCATCCTGGACTGGGTGTTGTGTAATGAGGAAGGACTAATCAGCAATCTTGTGGTACGAGGCCCCCTGGGGAAGAGTGACCATAGTATGGTGGAGTTCTACATTAGGATGGAGAAGGAAACAGTTAAGTCAGAGACCATGGTCCAGAACTTAAATAAGGGCAATTTTGAGGGTATGAGGCGTGAATTGGCGAGGTTAAATTGGCAAGCGATATTTAAGGGGCTATCAGTGGAAGGGCAATGGCAGACATTTAGAGATCGCATGGATGAACTACAACAATTGTACATCCCGGTCTGGCGTAAAAATAAAAAAGGGAAGGTGGCTCAACCATGGCTAACAAGGGAAATCAGGGATAGTATTAAAACCAAGGAAGTTGCATACAAATTGGCCAGAAGTAGCAGCAAACCCGGGGACTGGGAGAACTTCAAAACTCAGCAGAGGAGGACGAAGGGTTTGATTAGGGCAGGGAAAATAAAATATGAAAGGAAGCTTGCAGAGAACATTAAAATGGACTGCAAAAGCTTCTATAAATATGTAAAAAGAAAGAGGTTAGTAAAAACAAACGTAGGTCCCCTGCAGTCGGAAACAGGGCAAGTCATAATGGGGAACAAGGAAATGGCAGATCAATTGAACAAGTACTTTGGTTCGGTGTTTACTGTGGAGGACACACACAACCTGCCGGAAATAAAAGGGGTCAGAGGATCTGGTAAGAGGGAGGAGCTGAGGGAAATCCTTATTAGTCGGGAAAAGGTATTGGGGAAATTGATGGGACTGAAGGCTGAAAAATCCCCGGGGCCTGATGGTCTGCATCCCAGAGTACTTAAGGAGGTGGCCTTGGAAATAGTGGATGCATTGATGATCATTTTCCAACATTCCTTAGACTCTGGATCAGTTCCGATGGAGTGGAGGGTGGCCAATGTAACCCCTCTTTTTAAAAAAGGAGGGAGGGAGAAAGCAGGGAATTATAGACCGGTCAGCCTGACATCGGTCGTGGGTAAAATGATGGAAGCAATTATTAAAGATGTCATAACAGACCATTTGGAAAGTGGCGACATGATAGGTCCAAGTCAGCATGGATTTGTGAAAGGGAAATCATGCTTGACAAATCTTCTGGAATTTTTTGAGGATGTTTCCAATAGGGTGGACAGGGGGGAACCAGTAGATGTGGTGTATTTGGACTTTCAGAAGGCCTTCGACAAGGTCCCACACAAGAGATTGGTGAGCAAAGTTAAAGCACATGGGATTGGGGGTAATGTGTTGACGTGGATTGAGAACTGGTTGGCACACAGGAAACAAAGAGTAGGAGTAAATGGGTACTTTTCAGAATGGCAGGCAGTGACCAGCGGGGTACCGCAGGGTTCGGTGCTGGGACCCCAGCTGTTTACATTATATATTAATGATTTGGACGAAGGGATTAAATGTAATATCTCTAAATTTGCGGATGACACTAAATTGGGAGGCAGTGTGAACAATGAGGAGGATGCTAGGAGGCTACAGAGTGACTTGGACAGGTTGGGTGAATGGGCAAATGTATGGCAGATGAAGTACAATGTGGATAAATGTGAGGTTATCCACTTTGGTGGTAAAAATAGAGAGGCGGACTATTACCTGAATGGTGGCAGATTAGGGAAAGGGGAGGTGCAACGAGACCTGGGCGTCATGGTACATCAGTCACTGAAGGTGGGAATGCAAGTGCAGCAGGCAGTCAAGAAAGCAAACGGAATGATGGCCTTCATAGTAAGGGGATTTGAGTACAGGAGTAGGGAGGTGATGCTGCAGTTGTACAGGGCCTTGGTGAGGCCACACCTGGAGTATTGTGCGCAGTTTTGGTCTCCTAACTTAAGGAAGGACATTCTTGCTATTGAGGGAGTGCAGCGAAGGTTCACTAGATTGATTCCTGGGATGGCCGGACTGACATATCAAGAAAGATTGGGTCAACTGAACTTATATCCTCTGGAGTTCAGAAGAATGAGGGGGATCTTATAGAGACATTTAAAATCCTGACTGGTTTAGACAAATTAGATGCGGGCAGAATGTTCCCAATGTTAGGGAAAACTAGAACCAGGGGTCACAGTCTAAGGATTAAGGGGAAGCCATTTAAGACTGAGCTGAGGAGGAACTTCTTCACCCAGAGAGTGGTGAATCTATGGAATTCTCTTCCACAGAAGGTTGTTGAGGCCAGTTCACTAAATATATTCAAAAGGGAGTTAGATATAACACTCACAACTAGGGGGATCAAGGGGTATGGCGAGAAAGCAGGAATGGGGTACTGAGGTAGCATGTTCAGCCATGAACGCATTGAATGGCGGTGCAGGCTTGAAGGACCGAATGGTCTACTCCTGTACCTATTTTCTATGTTTCTATGTTTCTATGTGACTCCGATCGGGAGAACCCGTGGGACCGATCGGGAGAATCTGAAACTCCGATCGGGAGAACCCGTGACTTCAATCGGGAGAATCCGAGACACCGATCGGGAGAACCCGTGACTCCGATCGGGAGAACCCGTGGGACCAATCGGGAGAATCTGAGACTCCGATCAGGAGATCCCGTGGGACCGATCGGGAGAACCCGTAACACTGATCAGGAGAACCCGTGGGATCGATCGGGAGAAGCCGTGGGGATGATCGGGAGAAAACGTGGAACAGATCGGGAGATTCTGTGTTGCCGATCGGGAGAACATGTGACACCGATTGGGAGAAACCATGGGAATGATCGGGAGAACCCATGGGAATGATCGGGAGAACCCGTGACTTCGATCGGGAGAAACCATGGGAATGATCGGGAGAACCCGTAACTTCGATCGGGAGAAACCATGGGAATGATCGGGAGAACCCGTAAAACTGATCAGAAGAACCCTTGACTCCAATGGGGAGAATCTGTGACACCGATCGGGAGAATCCGAGACTCCGATCGGGAGAAAACATGGGACCGATCGGGAGAACCCGTGGGAACGATCGGGAGAACCCGTGACTCCGATCGGGAAAACCCGTGTCTCCGATCGGGAGAATCCGCGGGACCGATCGGGAGAACCCGTGTCTCCGATCAGGAGAATCCGCGGAACCGATCGGGAAAACCCGTGTCTCCGATCGGGAGAACCCGTGGGAACGATTGGGAGAACCCGTGACTCCGATCAGGAGAAAACATGGGACCGATTGGGAGAATCCGCGGGACCGATCGGGAAAACCCGTGACACCGATCGGGAGAATCTGAGAGTCCGATCAGGAGAATTCGTGAGACCGATCGGGTAAAACCCGTGACACTGATCGGGAGAATCCGAGACTCCGATCGGGAGAAACCATGGGACCGATCGGGAGAACCTGTGGAGTCGATTGGGAGAACCCGTGACTCCGATCGGGAAAACCCGTGTCTCCGATCGGGAGAATTCGTGGGACCGATCGGGTAAAACCCGTGACACTGATCGGGAGAATCCGAGACTCCGATCGGGAGAAACCATGGGAATGATCAGGAGATCCCGTGGGACCGATCGGGACATTCCGAGGGAACGATCGCGAGAACCATTGGGACCGATCCGGAGAACCCGTGACGGCGATCGGGAGAATCCGAGACTCAGATTGGGAGAACCCGTGACTCCGATCGGGAGAATCCGAGACTCAGATTGGAAGAACCCGTGACTCCGATCGGGAGAATCCGAGACTCAGATTGGGAGAACCCGTGACACCGATCGGAAGAACCCGTGACTCCGATTGGGAGAACCCCTGACAATGATCGAGTGATCCCGAGGGATAGATCGGGAGAACCCGTGGGACCGATCGGGAGAACCCGACACTCTGATCGGGAGAACTGTGGGACCGATCGGGAGAATCCGTGGAGTCGATCGGGATAATCCGTGGGGTTGATCGGGAGAACCCGTGACTCCGATCGGGAGAATCCGCCGGACCGATCGGGTGAACCCGTGTCTCCGATCGGGAGAATCCGCGGGACCGATCGGGAAAACCCGTGTCTCCGATCGGGAGAATCCGTGACTCCGATCGGGAGAACCCGAGACTCCAATCGGGAGAACCCGAGACTCCAATCGGGAGAACCCTTGACTCCATTCGGGAGAACCCAAGACTCCAATCGGGAGAACCCATGACTCCAATCGGGAGAACCCTTGACTCCAATCGGGAGAACCCTTGACACCGATCAGGAGAACCCGTGACTCCGATCGGGAGAACCCGTGGGATAGATCGGGAGAACCCGTGGGGACGATCAGGAGAACACGTGGAAAAGATCGGGAGAACCCTTGACTCCAATCGGGAGAATCCGTGACACCGATCGGCAGAATCCGTGGGACCGATCGGGAGAATCCGAGACTCCAATCGGCAGAATCCGTGACACCGATCGGGAGAAACTGTGACTCCGATCGGGAGAACCCGTGACTCCGATCGGGAGAAACTGTGACTCCGATCGGGAGAACCCGTGGGATCGATCAGGAGAAAACATGGGACCGATCGGGAGAACCCGTGGGAAAAATCGGGAGAACCCTTGACACCGATCGGGAGAACCCGTGACTCCGATTGGGAGAACCCGTGGGACCGATCGGGAGAACCCATGGGAACGATTGGGAGAAACCATGACAACAACCGGGAGAACCCGTGACACCGATCGGGAGAATCCGCGGGACCGATCGGGAGAACCCGTGTCTCCGATCGGGAGAATCCGCGGGACCGATCGGGAAAACCCGTGTCTCCGATCGGGAGAATCCGCGGGACCGATCGGGAGAACCCGTGTCTCCGATCGGGAGAATCCGTGACTCCGATCGGGAGAACGCCTGACAACGATTGGGAGATCCCGAGGGAAAGATTGGGAGAACCTGTGGGATCGATCCGAATAACCCGTGCGACCGAATGGGAGAACCCGAGACTCCGATCGGGAGAACCCGTGAGACCGATCGGGAGAACCCGTGACTCCGATCGGGAGAAACCATGGGAATGATCAGGAGATCCTGTGGGACCGATTGGGAGAACACATGGGAACGATCGGGAGAACCCGTGACTCCGATCGGGAGAAACCATGGGAATGATCGGGAGAACCCGTGAGACCGATCGGGAGAACCCGTGACACCGATCAGGAGAACCCCTGGGACCGATCGGAAGAACCCGTGACTCCGATCGGGAGAACATATGGAAATGACCGGGAGAAACTGTGGGAACGATCGGGAGAACCCGTGACTCTGATCGGGAGAACCCGTGACTCCGATCGGGCGAACCCGTGACTCCGATCGGGAGAACCCGTGGGACCGATCGGGAGAATCTGAGACTCCGATCGGGAGAACCCGTGACTCCAATCGGGAGAACCCGAGACACAGATCGGGAGAACCCGTGACTCCAATCGGGAGAACCCGTGACTCCGATCGGGAGAACCCGTGACTCCGATCGGGAGAACCCGTGGGACCGATCGGGAGAATCTGAGACTCCGATCTGAGAACCCGTGACTCCAATCGGGAGAATCCGAGACACCGATCGGGAGAACCCGTGACTCCGATCGGGAGAACCCGTGACTCCGATCGGGAGAACCCGTGGGACCAATCGGGAGAATCTGAGACTCCGATCAGGAGATCCCGTGGGATCGATCGGGAGAAGCCGTGGGGATGATCGGGAGAAAACGTGGAAAAGATCGGGAGAACCCCTGGGACTGATCGGGAGATTCTGTGACGCCGATCGGGAGAACATGTGACACCGATTGGGAGAAACCATGGGAATGATCGGGAGAACCCATGGGAATGATCGGGAGAACCCGTGACTTCGATCGGGAGAAACCATGGGAATGATCGGGAGAACCCGTAACTTCGATCGGGAGAAACCATGGGAATGATCGGGAGAACCCGTAAAACTGATCGGAAGAACCCTTGACTCCAATGGGGAGAATCCGTGACACCGATCGGGAGAATCCGAGACTCCGATCGGGAGAATCCGTGGGATCGATCGGGAGAACCCGTGACTCCGATCGGGAGAAAACATGGGACCGATCGGGAGAACCCGTGGGAACGATCGGGAGAACCCGTGACTCCGATCGGGAAAACCCGTGTCTCCGATCGGGAGAATCCGCGGGACCGATCGGGAGAACCCGTGTCTCCGATCAGGAGAATCCGCGGAACCGATCGGGAAAACCCGTGTCTCCGATCGGGAGAACCCGTGGGAACGATTGGGAGAACCCGTGACTCCGATCAGGAGAAAACATGGGACCGATTGGGAGAACCCGTGGAGTCGATTGGGAGAACCCGTGACTCTGATCGGGAAAACCCGTGACACCGATCGGGAGAATCCGAGACTCCGATCGGGAGAAACCATGGGACCGATCGGGAGAACCCGTGGAGTCGATTGGGAGAACCCGTGACTCCGATCGGGAAAACCCGTGTCTCCGATCGGGAGAATTCGTGGGACCGATCGGGTAAAACCCGTGACACTGATCGGGAGAATCCGAGACTCCGATCGGGAGAAACCATGGGAATGATCAGGAGATCCCGTGGGACCGATCGGGAGATTCCGAGGGAACGATCGCGAGAACCATTGGGACCGATCCGGAGAACCCGTGACGGCGATCGGGAGAATCCGAGACTCAGATTGGGAGAACCCGTGACTCCGATCGGGAGAATCCGAGACTCAGATTGGAAGAACCCGTGACTCCGATCGGGAGAATCCGAGACTCAGATTGGGAGAACCCGTGACACCGATCGGAAGAACCTGTGACTCCGATTGGGAGAACCCCTGACAACGATCGGGTGATCCCGAGGGAATGATCGGGAGAACCCGTGGGACCGATCGGGAGAACCCGACACTCTGATCGGGAGAACCTGTGGGACCGATCGGGAGAATCCGTGGAGTCGATCGGGAGAATCCGTAGGGTTGATCGGGAGAACCCGTGACTCCGATTGGGAGAACCCGTGGGACCGATCGGGAGAATCTGAGACTCCGATCGGGAGAACCCATGGAACCGATCCGGAGAACCCGTGACGTCGATCGGGAGAATCCGTGGGATCGATCAGGGAAAACCCGTGACACCGATCGGGAGAACCCGTGGGACCGATCAGGAGAAACCGTGACACCGATTGGGAGAACCCATGGGACCGATCGGGAGAATCCGAGACTCCGATCTGGAGAACCCGTGACAGCAATCGGGAGAATCCGAGACTCAGATTGGGAGAACCCGTGACGTCGATCGGGAGAATCCGTGGGACCGATCGGGAGAAACCGTGACACCGATCGGGAGAATCCGAGACTCCAATCGGGAGAACCCGTGGGACCGATCGGGAGAACACATGGGAATGATCGGGAGAACCCGTGGGACCGATCGGGAGAACCCATGACACCTGTGTCACGGGTTCTCCTGATCGGTCCCACGGGGTGTCCCAATCGGAGTTACGGATCCTCCCGATCGGTGTCACGGATTCTCCCGATCGGTCCCACGGATTCTCCCGATCGGTGTCACGGGTTCTCCCGATCGAAGTCATGGATCCTCCCGATCGGAGTCACAGGTTCTCCCGATCGGAGTCACGGATCCTCCCGATCGGAGTCACGGGTTCTCCCGCTCGGTCCCACGGGTTCTCCCGATCGTTCCCACGGATTCTCCTGATCGGTCCCAGGGGTTCTCCCGATTGGTGTCTCGGATTCTCCCGATCGATCCCACAGGTTCTCCCGATCGGAGTCAAGGGTTCTCCCGATCGGAGTCACAGCTTCTCCTGATCGGAGTCACGGGTTCTCCCAATCGGAGTAACGGTTTCTCCCGATCGGTCCCACGGGTTCTCCCGATCGGAGTCACGGGTTCTCCCGATCGGTGTCACGGGTTCTCCCGATCGGTGTCACGGGTTCTCCCGATCGGTGTCACGGGTTCTCCCGATCGGTCCCACGGGTTCTCCAAATCAGTGTCATGGGTTCTCCCGATCGGTGTCACGGGTTCTCCCGATCGGTCCCACGGGTTTTCCTGATCGGTGTCACGGGTTCTCCCGATCGGTCCCACGGGTTTTCCTGATCGGTGTCACGGGTTCTCCCGATCGGTCCCACGGGTTTTCCCGATCGGCCGCTGTGATATCAGCAGAAAATTTGTGTAATCCCCGTTGACGCAGTGTATCTGGGGTAGTTGCTGAAGTTACAGCGACTGAAGGGGAAATTCCCTGAGGTAATTTCGCTGACTACTGATGGAACACCTCAAATTGCTTTATCCACTAATATTGTAAACTTCTATGTGATATGCGCACTGTCATCAAATTCGACCTGATTTGTCCCATCAACAATAAACAATGTCCTCGTGCATTTCATTTCACATTTCCATTCAAGGGGATGGTTAATGTCAGGTAAGCTGACCCAGTAGCAGCTGGCCATGCACAAGGTCTGTACAATCTCACTCAAAAATAAATTGAAAAATAGAGTTCATTTTCTCAGTCACAGAAAACATCTCGCGCAGTTTGACATTTTATATATTCCAGGTGAACAATTGCTCCAAAGTGTTATATTCAGTAATGTTGGCTGTCAGTCAGGACTCTTAACAATACATTTTCTGGTCAGACACAATTATTGCTGATAATAACACATCATCTTGAAACTGGTGTCCAAATATTTAGAGAATAATTAAATGTAAGATTGGCACACAGACAGTTAATGTAAACAAGATAATTCAGTTGTAAAGGTACAGTTTCAGTTTGTCCCTGTTGTGCCTCCAAGTTCAATCCTGGCCTTTGACCCGACATAGCAGCTGCAAAAATTATGTTGTAATGGATTACACATACTTTCACTGACTCTCATTTCCTTTGGTAATAGTAAGAAGGATTTGTGCAACAACTGGTTGACATATGCTGCATTACCTGGGGCAATTCAGGCCTTTACTTTCTCAGGGTCGTCAAAGAACTTTCTGCAACTAGAAACTCATACTTTCTGGGCGTTTACTAACAGTCTTTTAATGTATAACATACAGTTCAACTTTCAATGATTCTTCTCAGTAATGGATTAGAAATAGCACAGCCCTACATTTTAGAGAGATGTGTATGTTACTATTTTTCTTTCTTACCCCTTTTTGCACCATTTTTCTTTTTAACTTCAGCTATTCTGCTTGAAGATTTCAATGAATGTTTTCAATACAGGATACATTATGGGACACAGCGGGGTTACTGAAAAATAAATCGGCAAGCGATGTCAGCTACATAACTGAAGAGCTTGAAGGGTTAGTAAGTTGTGCAGGCCTGACACTGATGGTTTATTTTACTCTAAACCACAGCCCCTCTTGTGTATTTTATTTATGCCATATGTTCCATGATTCTAGCAGTGGCTCTAAGTTTTCTTCAAATTAAGAATCCCAGGTGAAGGGCCAAGGCCCATAGCACAAGACACCACCAAGATTGAAAACAGTAGGAGAGAAGGCAAGGGAAATCAATAATAATAGCTAGATAATAATGTCAAGCTTTGAGTTTTAAAAGAAAAAAGGAAATACAGAGGGAGGTAAGGAGTTCCCTAGTTTTGTGATAATGGGAAAGAATGAGCTAGTGTAATAATGTGCAGTCTTGATTTTAATACATTGAGGATGGCAAACAATGTATAGGATGTTGTAAACAAGAGGTGTTCATTCAAGTTCGTTTAGGAAAATGAAGACAGTTTATTAACTTTTCTACTCTAGTTCTTACTATTGTGGAAGGCTGCTGTGCACTCTGTTTGGGTCACATGGCACTTGTTGAGTTTATTATAGAGCTGGGCTGGCTACTGTGCACAACATCTTGGAAAATAGCAGAAAAGCTTTTGTTATCAAAGAGTAAGACAATTATAATGACAGAGAGAATTTACCAGTGAGACCTTTGCTGTCTCCAATGCCGTAGCATATTGTTCAAAACTGGAACAATGGAGTTGAGTTTTAAACATTGTCATTGTCAGATGTGCACGTGTACCGCGGTTACTTGTGTAGCAGACGAGAAATTGAAATCACTGTTTGGAGGTTGTCTTGTACAGTGGATTATACTATCGTTCACTCGTGGGGAGAAGGCCTATCTCTTTCTGGTCCCAGCCTGTTCCCCTATTGTCTTGTTCATCTCTCTCCAGCTTCCAGTCTCCCACTCCTCTTTCTCAGGCCTCTGGATTCCTTCTTCCTATCTGTGCATGGTGGTGGCAGCACATAGAACAGTCAGTGCGCCTTCAAATCAATCTTCCCGCTCTCTTGTGACTAATGGGACATTTCATATGCAGTTCATAGATTTTGCAGGTTTTTTTGGCTGAAATGTAGGGAGGGTCGTCTTATACAGTATGTGTGTGACATGATGCATTGCACAATTTGAGGACTTAAAGTAAGTACCATGTTTAAATTAATCTTCTGCAAATAACCCACTGGGCGGTGTAATCATAAAAAAATGGAAACATACAGTGCTATAGTTTAATGGCAGGATATGCCAGAACTGGCATTGTTGACAGTGAAATCACTGACCTTTTTATGCTACCACCATCAATCCACCACTATCAATATGTCAGTTGAAAAAGTGATTTGTTTAAGGTCTGTAATGCACTGCAGGTCACACATTTGTACCGTGATTCCCCACATAATGAGTTCCCTGTCTTGCCCATCGTGTAGCAGTGTCATGAAGAGGCAAAGGTGAGAAAATGGAAGGAAGAGCCATTCTTGGCTCCTCTGATACACCTCTTAGAGGTCGCTTTCAGATAGGCAAAGGCACTCACTCACCTAATGGATGGGGGTGAAGTCAATAAACAGGAGAGAATAACAAAATATCTTTTTAATTAAAAAAAAATTGCAATGCCAGTAGAATGCTGCGCGAGGTCCACCATTTGAAATTAGCCTGTGTTGTCCCAACCACCTGCAGCCTGACCTTGGTTCTCAGGCAACATGTAATTACCATTGCATCTATACAAATAGTAGAGAGGTTAGGCATTATTTTTCCATTGAAGAAATAAAAATAACAATAAAATCTATAAAAGAATATTGAAATGGAAGCCCAGTGCTCCATTGTCTGGGTTGAGCAACATGGTGGTAGGTTGACTCCCAGCCTCTAGTTAAGGCCAATTTTAACCCTTGTGCTGCTAAATAAACAGAAACTCCACATAAATAGTACAATCAATATCAATTTTAACTAATTTATGCCACACCAACCAAAGTGAGGTACAACAGCCTTTTCCCTTCTGTTTAGTAGATGATTAAATTCAATCTGTCACCAAGTAGGTGAGCAACGGTAAGAGGAATGTTGTTTCAGATTAGAGTCTGTGGCTGGAAACAGATCCTCTAATGTTGTTGAGTTCTTTGTTTGATGTGCCAAAAGGTAGATGCTGCAGTCCACAATTGGCTGGGCAGCACACTGAGCCCACGACCTGAAGAGAATTCAAGTAGAAAGTTTCATTTCTCACAGATGTTATCTAACCAGGTCAGGCGGGACTGAACCAGGCTGTTTAATTTTCTGTAGGTGAAATAATTCCTTCACCTATGTCCAGAACAATATTGGCAAGACCAAACAGTTAGAAAGATTTTATTTTGCATTGGTTTCAAACTCATGGAAATGAATAGAGTTCATTTTTTAACATTAAGACTTACGAAAAGTGATTAGGTTTTTCTCTTTTTGCTCTGTGTAAGTGTGTGTGTGTTTGGAGGGTATGAAATCCCTTCATTCTTCTTCTTTACCTTCTTTACTGGTCTCATTACTCCAAAGACCATCTCCAGTTGAGAAGGTAGATGCCTGCAGGGAGCAAGAAGTTAAAAAATCAATGTAAAATGTAAACTTATCTACAATGCCACCTATCAGAAAGGATTTTGGAGAATTACTTTGAAATAGCAGTATTGCCATCAGGATTGAGAGGACTGAAAGGCAGGTATAAATACCTTACAGTTAATAATAATATCCAGGCATAGCACCCATGCATACTGCCCAGGCTTGACAGAAAAGCATGATGAACAAATCATGGTACAGGAAGTACGTGTGCTAGATACAAGACTTGGGAGTATTGGATCACCTGGGCAACACATGGAGGAAAATTGGATGGTGAGAATCGCATGCCCAATTTTGCATTGCTCCCCCACCCGATTTTCCTCTATGCGCCGCACCTAGGCAACCCAACACGCTCAGGCACAATAACAGGAAAAGTTGCCCTTTGATATATTATAAGCATATTCTAAATGGTTACACCAGCTGCATTTCTTTTATTTCTGTTTATTAATGTTAGAATTTTAAATCAATCAGGATTCATTCAAACATTCTAGAAGCACTGTACCATTAGTCTAGTTTGGAGCATAACCTTTGACTCACTGTGAACAATGCCATGAGATTTGCTATTGTTTATTTATAATTTTTTGGGTACGTATTTTTTCCTTCATTCGTGTTCTCATTTCTGAAACTTGTTATTTAGTGTACATTCTTTAATTTGATTGTGAGCATATTTGAACATAAGAGCCTAGAATTTCTGTTCCATCTTGAAGCGGAAGTCAGGTATCCCAGGAAGTAGAAAGGCTGGAAATTGGGGTGGAACCCATCTCTGCCAAGTTCCCTTCCCGTTAGAGCTGTACCGCCAAATTCAAACATGGGCCGGGGTGGGGGCGGGTGGCGGTTGTGGTGGCGGGTGGGGGGCGGTGGTGGTGGCGGGTGGGGGGGGGCGGTGGTGGTGGCGGATGGGGGGAGGCAGTGGTGGCAGGTGGGGGGGGTGCGGTGGTGGTGGCGGGTGGGGGGGGGCGGTGGTGGCGGGTGGGGGGGTGGTGGTGGTGGCAGGTGGGGGGGCGGTGGTGGCGTGTGGGGGGGGCAGTGGTGGTGGCAGGTGGGGGGGGCGGTGGTGGTGGGTGGGGGGGGCGGTGGTGGTGGCGGGTGGGGGGTGGGGGGCGGTGGTGGTGGCGGGTGGGGGGGGCGGTGGCGGGTGGGGGGTGGGGGGCGGTGGTGGTGGCGGGTGGGGGGGGCGGTGGCGGGTGGGGGGTGGGGGGCGGTGGTGGTGGCGGGTGGGGGGCGGTGGTGGTGGCGGGTGGGGGGGCAGTGGTGGTGGCGGGTGGGGGGGGCGGTGGTGGTGGCGGGTGGGGGGGGTGGTGGTGGTGGCGGGTGAGGGGGGCGGTGGTGGTGGCGGGTGGGGGGGCGGTGGTGGTGGTGGGTGGGGGGTGGGGGGCGGTTGTGGTGGTGGGTGGGGGGGAGGGGGGCGGTTGTGGTGGCGGGTGGGGGGGAGGGGGGCGGTTGTGGTGGCGGGTGGGGGAGTGGGGGGGGCGGGTGGGGGGGGTGCGATTGGGTTTTTCTTCCACTGTATGTGGGCCTCACCAAGCAGAAATCAAATGACAGTCAGAGGAAATCCCAGAGGAATCGATTGTCGTTAGAGTTAAGGGAATTCCAATGAGGGAGCAACTGTACAGGTATGTAATTTTCTTGGATCTTTGGCCAATGGAATGGCAAGTGCCCTCTCTCAAATCCCAGCACTGACGGGCAACCTCCTGCAACTCCAGATGTTCGCCGGGGTCAGTGGCAGAGGTTTCAGGTGCATTTTACTAATGGCAGGATGCGCCCCCTCCAATGTTCCCTTTAAGCTGTGTGGCCATGTGGCCGGGCAGCGCTCTAGAGGTCCCACACAGCCAGTGAGCTGGCTTTTAAATGCAAAACCCACACCCTAAATAGATTAATATTAAAAATATGGAGTGTCTCCCCCATCTTACAAGCAGATATTTATTTATGATGCGGAGATGCCGGTGTTGGACTGGGGTGGACAAAAGTGAGAAGTCGCACAACACCAGGTTATAGTCCAACAGCTTTATTTGAAATCACAAGCTTTCGGAGCGCTGCTCCTTCGTCAGGTCACCTGATGAAGGAGCAGCGCTCCGAAAGCTTGTGATTTCAAATAAAGCTGTTGGACTATAACCTGGTGTTGTGCGACTTCTCATATTTATTTATGTTATTGTGGCATTTATCCTATTTATCTATCTGCAGGATGGTTGTACTGGTTGCACCAGCGGAAGCATTGCTTGAGGATGCCAATGGTGTGCTCTATAATATTCCTTGTGGCAGCATGGCTCTCACTGTAGGCCTGCTGTGCACGTGTGTATGGGTTCCTGACCGGAGTCATGAGTCATGTCATGAGTGGATAACCCTTGTTGACCAGTAGCCAGCCTTTGGTTTGCCGTGGTTGTTGAAATACAGCTGGCACAGAGGACTGGCCGCAGAATGAATGAATCGTGACTGCTGCCAGGGTACCGGACATTGACCTGCATGGTGCAATGCCTGTGGTCACACACCAGCTGGACATTGAGGGAGTGGAATCCCGTTCGGTTCAGGTAAATGGCCGAGATCACATGAGGCGCCCACAAGGCAATATGCATGCAATCAATGGTACTCTGCACCTTGGGGAAGCCTGCAATCCTTGCAAACCCTTGTGCATGCTCCGCCTGCTTGTCTCCGGCAAGAGGGAATGAGATGAAGTTGACTCTCTTTGCATAGAGAGCTTCAGTGACCTCCCTTATGCAGCAGTGTTCTGCAAACTGAGAGATGTTGCTTTTATCTCCAGCAGCAGCCTGGAAGGTGCCAGATGCACAAAAGTGTAGAGTCATGGTCACCTTCACAGCCACAGGCAATGCCATCCTTGCTCTGCTTTGAGGTTCGAGTTGTGGCTGCAGCAGTTGGCAGATTTCAGTCACGACCTCTTTAGTGAAGTGCAGACGTCTCAAGCATTGGTCGTCGCTGAAGTTCAGGGACGAGAATTTCTCCCTGAGCACTATGGGTGGATATGGCCTCCTGCTGAAAGCCCTTCTCCCTCCTCCTCCTCCCTCTTCTAGCAGCTTGTTCTGCTCTGCATGACCTCTCTTCATTCTCCCAGTCATGCTCAATGCCAAGAGAAAGCCCTACTAGGCTACCCATATCTGGAAGCAACTGGTTTGTACACAAGCCTTTAAGTCCCCAAATCATACTCCCTGTAGACTATTGAAACTTTTAACGTATGGAAAACCCCCCAAAATGCGTAGAATTGCAGCAACAGGCAGAGGAAATAATCTAGCAACTAACCTGTAAGTAGTTCATGAACCCTTTAAATAGCGCTGGTAAAGGGTCCTTCATTTTGTTTAACATCATGTTTAGCTGTGCAAGGTTAAGAGAGGGCCTAGGCTGGAGTGTGGAGTTCCAAAATGGCAATGTTGGCGTCAAATCAGCGTGTACGTCGTGATTGCCGCACAAAGTTAGGGCTGGTACTTAACAGTGTACCTTTTTAATGACTAGATTTATGCTCTTGCAATGCCACTCAACCTCTCCGGCCCAGAAAGGAAACACTTGAAACTCTTCTGATAGATAGTAAATTATTGTTAGAGATTTTTTAAATTTTAAATTTTTTTTTCTTCTTACTTTTCCTTTCTTAATCCAATCTTTGTTCCTCTCTGCTCGGGGGTAAATTTAACCCCCCAAATGGGTGGGTTTCGGTCGGGTGGGAGGTTAAAATGTTAAATATCTGAAACAGGAGCCCAACCCGCCTCAAACCCGCCCACTTCCAGTTTTAACAGAGGCGGGATGAGGGGTGGGCGACCAATCCGCTCTCAGGAGGTAGGACGGTCGTTGAAACCTTTTAAGGAGGCTGTGAACCTCCAATTTTACAGTTTTCTATTTGTAATCACAGTCGGCTGCGATTCCGTGGCCTCAGAAAACCCGGCAGGTAAAAGGAGGCGAAAAGGACTGGATCCATAAGGTAAGAGCCTTTACAGCACTGCTTGTGGGCCAGGAGGAGCAGGAGTGTTTTCTCCAGGCCCAACAAGCTACCCTGTATACACCCCCTCACCTCCATAATCTCCCCCCAAACGTCTCCATCACCGACGCCCCCACTGCCAATCTTCACCCGACACCCCACGATCAGCGACTCCCCCATCTCCCCACGACCCCCCATCTCTCCCCCCCCAATCTCCAACCCTCCCCTCCGATCTCCCTCCTGACTCCACCCAACAATCTCTCAACCCCCCGGCGACCCCACGGCACTGGGGGGAAACCCACACTTCCGAGTTTCCCAACCATAACTCCTCCCCCGTCCCAGTAAATATCGTGGCCTTTATTTCTCTTTCTGTACCTAATTTGACTCTAACTCACCCTATTCCCTTCCATGTCGTTCCCCTGTTTCATTCTCAATGCTTAAATCTCATTGGTAAGGAGATACACTGTTGGTCCCATCATTTACCAAGCTCCCAGATGCCCTGTTGCCCTCGCCGCGGCATTATCTGCTCGCACATCCAGAAACTTGAAGAGCAAAAATGTTTTCAAGCTGAAGGGTGAGGGACAAAGTCTAATTACCGGGACTCGCCCTTGAGATGCCCCTGTTCCAGCAAAATCTGGAGCCATGTTCTTGTTGAGTTTTGCACCTCTCCTATCAGAATCTGTTGCTTTTCTTTACAAAGATTTTGCTTACTTGTGCTGTCAGCTTACCCTAGGATCAACATAAGAGTTTGAACCACTCTGTGCACCTTCAGCATTCATTTAGCAGCAGTGTTTTGAGAGATCTGGGACCAAATCCGTAAGACAGGGTATGATGGCCCAAAGAGGAAAAGAAAAATACAGGAAAAGTGAACATGAAGATTACAAAAGTAATAAATATCATTTTTTTTGTTTTTAATAAAGCAGCTACCAGCTAACCAAGTTCAAATTCCATCTGCTGACACCCACTCAACATTATTTTCCTGTTAAATGTTATGCTTATTAAGGTGGGAGCTGTTAGTGCTGCAGAGTGGAGTACTTCCCCCATTTTAAGTAGCTAGTACCATTACCAAGTACCTCAAGGGAAGCTCGAATGGCTAGATGTAGAGTAAGTCACCTTCTACTTTGCCACAATATTGAGCCTTAACCCCAACCTTGGAAGAACATCCCTTCCTGCAAAAATGGCCGGAATCTTTACCTGAGCGTCGGGGCAGGCGCGTGCAGGCCGTGTAGCGGGTTGCCATCCTGAACATTTTAACAGCACGTTCTGCACTGCGCATTTAACTCAATTACATCAATTGAAAGAGTCATGTGGGTTTTCCGGCCCAATTAAATGGAGCGGGTCTGCTGACGTCACTGATGACTCGTTTTCAGCGCAGATATTTAAAGCAGCCTCGAACACATCCCAGTTGAAGGTTGTTGGAGGAGGCATAAAGGTGTTTGGGAGAACTACAAATTGCTGCATGTCACTGAGATTTGTGTGGGTCATGGAGTCACACAGACAGAAGGCTGCACCAAGATTCCTCGATGCCTCCCTGGAAGTGCTGGTCCAGGGAGTCAGAGCATGCAGGAAGGTCCTCTTCCCTGTGGGTGGCCGCAAAAGAGCAGCCAAAGACACCAAGAGGTCATGGCTGGAGATCACGGAGGAGGTCAGCAGCAGGGATGTCATGAGGCGGTCCTGGATCCAGTGCCGGAAAAGATTTAATGATCTCATGAGGTCAGGAAAGGTGTGTGCAATGCTACATTCACCGACATCCTGATATGCCTGTCACCCCAAACCCATCACTCTGCCTTCCCAAGCCTACTGCTGCACGTCAATCCTGACACTAACCTACCTTGCAAGGTGCACCCATTCCTCTCTGTCTATGCACCTACTCACATTCCCATCTGACTAACCACCACTGACACTCACCCTCATCCTAATGCAATCATAGGAAGTAACACCACAGAAGGAGGCCATTTGGCAATGTCACACCACTCCCTCATAGTCACCCTCTACAGATGTAGCCCATCCATTCCTTACACTCACTCCATCACCCTCACTCAAAGTTCTCTTCCTTCCCTCCTTGCAGGAGAAGAAAGCCCAGAACAACGAGGAGAGGCAGCAAACCAGAGGTGGCCCTCCAATGTTCACCAACTTGACTCCAGCAGAGGAGGAGGCGCTTGAAATCTGTGGAGTTGCAGAGCTGCTGGCAGTGGGAGACGGAGAGAGGGGGACCTCCCAGCATCCTGGTGACAGAATTAAATCTCATAAAGCCACATGGCATACAACAGTCACTCATGGTGACTGATGTCAGCAGCCAGTGAAATGTTATCATGTGCATAATGGTAACGTTACACATTCTTATCATAACACTTCTAATTCATCTCTTTATTCTCCCACAGATCCATCAAGTCCCCCCCCCACCCACTGTCCAGCTGGAGGAGGAAGACGACTCCTCAGAGGAAGCTCCAGTCTCTGAGGGTGCAGAGTCAACAGAACCAAGCGCACCCAGCACCAGCGCAGATACGCGCACCTCGGTGGGTCCTGTGAGACATAGAGTAGTGTTGACACCTGGTGTCTCACACATCACAAGTGAGCAAGAGCAGGTGGTGTTGACAGGAACAGCAGTGGAGCTGGATGCAGATGCTGAACCTCGGGGGTCATCGACAAAGAGGGTGATCTTGGAGGGGCAGCAACAATTGCAGGAGGCTCTGGCAGCTTTTGCAGCTGCGATGTGTGCCACTGTACAGAGAATGGAGGAGTCCATCACCAACATGAGCACCACCATCTCGCAGGTGATGGCGATGATGTGCTGTTCCATGGAAAGGATGGCCACCTGCATGGAGCAGCTAATGTGCCAGTCCCACGAGAACATGCCTGCTGTGAACAACAGATTGCAGACTCTCATTGACCTCATCTCGAGGGGGGATACCAACATAGACTTGGGCGTTCATGGCCCCACTACTGTGCAGCAGGGTGCTCTCCAGCTCCTTGCTTACATAGAATTGCGGGTGGCCCATGAGAGGGATGATGGTGAGAGGGGATATGGAAGTGAGGGCTCTTCTCAAAGTGCTCCCACTTCTACTCCGTTGCCTTCCACTCAGTCAGAGCCTCACATGCTGCCTCGGATCCTGATGGCCGAGTCTGCCCCTGTGCAGTTGCAGGAGGAGCAGTCTCTGGCGGGGCCCTCACAGGCTCCAAAACCCAGAGGACGTCCGGCAAAAGTGTCAAAGCAGTCGCAGCAGGGAAGTGAGCAGCCTGCCTCTACTCTGCTGAAGCCACAGGGGTTGCATCTCATAGAAGCACTCGGAAAAGAAAAAAGACACAATCCTAGATGCACAAGGGTATGGCAGTTAAGGTTCTATAAACGAGCAGTTAAGTACCTCAATGAGGTTGCCCGACTCTCCCGAGCGAGTCCGAGTTAAATGTAGAAGTCGGCGGGATGACGGCGGGTTCCCGGCACGCTGTCAATTTCCGTGCTTTTAACCACCGACCCGCCCCCAAACCCACACGCTCTCCAATGTGAAAATTCCGGCCAATGTGTTGTTTTCTACTGTCCACACCAGCCATCCTTTGGCCTCATTGAATGAGATTACCAGATTAGAAATGATCCTCGGGCCCATGCCCACCAGGAGCTGGGATACGGCCACTCAGACTCGTTTTGCATTGGATCCTTACAGCCAACAGAGAGAAGAGACTTTCCTCCCATCAGACTGAGCTGGATTCAAGCCCTGATGCATTGACTCACTGCACCACCCAGTCCCCTCTGATGGAAAACTTTTGCTGTGGTTTGTAAGGCACCAAAGAGACCAAGGGGGCTATTTTGGCCAAAGTGTGAAAACAGTCGCTAAAAAGGTCCTGTGCTGAAAAGAAATGCCTGTTTGAAAGTTCGGATTCAGCATGCAATTTTCTGACGAATTGATGATTATCATGATTTGAACGGGCCTGCAGGCGCTAACCAGAAACCTGCAGGTTTAACACTCAAGTGCTGAATAGACTCCATTTTCGTGGAGCTGTATATGTAGCCTGCACTCACCCACTTCCGTTGAAGGTGTGGAGTGCGATGGCTGGGAGTGGAAGGATGTCGCAAGGAGCAAGAGAGAGGGTGCCCGGGTTCTCTGATGTGGCACTGGAGGTCCTGGTGGAGGAGATAGAGAGGAGAAGGGATGTCCTCTACCCGCAGGGGGGAAGGAGACCACAGAGGCAGTTAGTGAAGTGCATGTGTGAAGAGATCGCCTGGGAGGTCACAGCCAGGAGCACTGCCCCCAGGACATGGTGCAGGTCCTGCAAGAAATTTAATGACTTGACACGAGTTGTCATGGTAAGATCCCATCTCGCAAACACACTTCTCAATAACTGCACCACCACCACCAACACCACAACCTCAACACACTTCATCTGTCATCTAACTACACACTGACATTCACACATCCCACACTATTGCATCCTTCACAGGCAAAACTCACACCTCAGACACATCTTACAGATCTTCAACCATGAGAGGCATCACACACACACACAAATACACCTGCCAATACACTCATTCACAATCACCACTCTTTCTCTTCCAGGAAAAATTAGCACATATCAGGCGGCAGCAGGACCTGACCTGGGGAGGAAAAGCACAAATTCATAATCTCACTTGAGGAGGCAGTGCTGCCTGTGATTGGGTGGGGAATGGCAGACCTCATGGCCAGAGGCAGAGCAGGGGTCATCTTGCATAGACGTATATGGCCACTGCAGCTTCCTTGCTGATGTTAAACTATTCCTGATCCCTAATTACCCAAAGCTATCCTCACTTCCAACCTTATCTTCTTCTTCTTAGGCAGTCCCTCGGAACCGAGGATGACTTGCTTGAGTTCTTAGGTGACTGATGAGTCCAATGCGGGACCTACAGTCTCTGTCACAGGTGGGGCAGACGGTGGTTGAAGGGGCAGGTGGGTGGGGTGCTTGGGTTGACGTGCGCTCCTTCCGCTGTTTGCGCTTGGCTTCCGCTTGCTCCCGGCGAAGAGACTCGAGGTGTTCGGCGCCTTCCCGGATGCTTCTCCTCCACTTCGTGCAGTCTTGGGCCAGGAATTTCCAGGTGTCAGTGGGGATGTTGCACTTTTTCAAGGAGGCTTTGAGGGTGTCCTTGAAGCGTTTGCTCTGCCCACCTGGGGCTCTCTTGCCATGCCGGAGCTCCAAGTAGAGCGCTTGTTTTGGGAGTCTCGTATCGGGCATGCAGACAATGTGACCCGTCCATCGGAACTGATCGAGCGTGGTCAAAGCTTCAATGCTGGGGATGTTGGCCTGAGTGAGAACACTGATGTCGGTGCGCCTATCCTGCCAATGGATTTGCAGGATTTTGCGGAGGCAGCATTGGTGGTACCTCTCCACTGCTTTGAGGTGCCTGCTGTACATGGTCCATGTCTTTGAAGCATACAGGAGGGCGGGTATCACTACTGCTCTGTAGACCATGAGCTTGGTGCTGGGTTTGAGGTCCTGGTCTTCAAACACTCTCTTCCTCAGGTGACCGAAGGCTGCACTGGCACACTGAAGGCGGTGTTGGACTTCGTCATCGACGTCTGCCCTTGTTGACAGTAGGTTCCTGAGGTATGGAAAGTGGTCCACGTTGTCCAAGGCCTCGTCATGGATTTTGATAATCAGGGAGCAGTACTGTGTGGTGGGGGCTGGTTGTTAGAGGACCTTTGTCTTACGGATTTTTAGTGTAAAGCCCATGCTCTCGTACGCTTCGGTGAAGGTGTTGACGATGGTTTGGAGTTCGGCCTCAGAGTGTGCGCAGATGCAAGTGTCGTCTGCATACTGTAATTCGATGACAGAGGAAGGGACGACCTTGGATCTGGACTGGAGGTGACGGAGGTTGAAAAGTTTCCCGTTTGTTCTGTAGATTAGCTCCACTCCTGTGGGGAGCTTACTGAGGGTGATTGCAGCCAGGAAGATCAAGAAGAGCGTTGGTGCGATGACACAGCCTTGCTTGACCCTGGTCCATATGTGAATTGGGTCTGTGGTGGTTCCGTTGGTCAGGATCACGGCTTGCATGTTGTCGTGAAGCAGGCGGAGGATGGTGACAAACATTTGAGGGCAGCCGAATTTGAGGAGGATACTCCATAATCCCTCACGGTTGATGGTGTCGAAGGCCTTTGTGAGGTCAAAGAAGGCCATGTACAGTGGTTGGTGCTGTTCCCTGCATTTCTCTTGTAGTTGACGCGCGGTGAAGATTGACATGAATCTTGTATGAAGTAATACTGGGCGGCCTGCTGGTGGTACTGTCCAGGGAGAGTATAAATACTCGGGCATGGGCCCAGCTTGCTTAGGACATTCCTCAACAGGAACTAGTGAAGGACACAACTAGATCTCCATGTTGAAAACCAGTTGATTAAAGCTTTGTTTAACGCTTAGACCAAGTGCCTAGTAGTTTTCTTAAGTCAATTTAATCAACTGGACCTGCTCCACGCTCTGAGTAGTTTTGGGAACAGACCGCTACGACTCAAACGGTAGAAGGGAACCAGATGCAGTAATCAATCCATCATGGAGAAACTACTCCGACCCGCCCGTCTCGACCTGGACCCAAATTCACCTACAACTGCTAAGGTATGGAAACACTGGTATCGTACCTTCAGCAACTACCTCAGGGCATGTGGTGAGAATGTTCCTGATAAGTTAGAGATATTTGCCAATTATGTATCCCCTTATGTGTTTGACTATATCGAAGACTGTGTAGACTATGACTCCGCTATCTGAATACTACAGCAACTATATGTTAAGGCCCCAAACAAAATTTTTGCTCGGCATCTACTGGCCACAACTTGACAACAACCCGGGGTATCACTTGACAAATTCCTTCAAAAGCTTCGCAGGCTCAGCAAAGATTGTAATCTCAAGGCTGTCTCAGCTGAGCAGTACCAGGAGGAGTTAATTCGTGATTCTTTTATTAATGGAATTGCGTCTCCCTTCATACGCCAGCGTCTTCTGGAGAATAAAACCCTCGAGTTACAAGCTGCCTATGACCAGGCATATTCTCTGGACTTGGCAAAAAAAAATGCAGATGCCTATCTTTTACCACGTGCACAGACTGCTGCTATCACTTTTAGTGACTCCTCCGATAAGCCTCAGGCGGAAGCCCTCACTGATGACGATTCTATCCTAGCTGATGACGACCTTACCCTAGCGGCATCTTGCCAATCTAAAAGGAAGTGTTTCTTCTGTGGAGGTGCATTTCATTATAGGAAATTTTGTCCTGCTCGTAATGCAATCTGCAATCATTGCAGTAAGAAAGGTCACTTCTCGAAAGCATGTCAGTCAAGAGCCTCTTCTAGGGTTACAGCTGCTCCCTATAAAACTGCTCCTCCCCCAAGAGCTACTACTAATGTTACAGCTGTCAAGGATAAAACTGCCCCTCCTCCCATCACAGCTGCTTTTCCCCAAAGCCTGTCCCATGCAGCCACGAAGGTTTCGGTAAATGGGCACATTTTGAGTGCATTAATCGACTCATGCAGCTCTGACAGCTTCATCAGTGAGCAGGCTGTCAGTAAGTTAAAACTGCGTATTTACCCCTCGGACAGGGAAATTGCAATGGCTCTGACGACACTGACCACTAACTCTTCCGGCTTTTGTCTTGTCGACCTTATTCTCAATGGCCGCACTTATTTCTCTACCCGGCTCAGGGTGCTCAAAAACCTATGCAGTGATGTGCTACTGGGACAGGATTTCCAGAAACAACACAAAAGACTCACTTTCGAGTTTGGAGGATCAAAGCCAGAGCTTACTATTTCCAAAGTACCGTTTTGTGCACTTTCGGCGGCTTCACTCGACGAGCCCTCCTTGTTTGCCAATCTTTCCCCCCGATGTAAGCCCATAGCCACTAAATCATGACGTTTCAGCCAAGATGACCTATCCTTTATCGAGACAGAGATCTCTTGCCTTCTAGCTGACGGTATCATTGAGCCATGTTTATCTTCCTGGTGGGCTCAAGTCGTCGTTGTTAAAAATCCTCTGAAGCAACACAAGAAACGTCTTTGCATCGATTACTCGCAAACTATTAACCAGTATACCGACCTGGATGCCTACCCACTACCACGCATCGATGACATGGTCAATAACCTTGCTAACTACAAGGTATTTTCAACTTTTGACTTAAAGAGCGCATACCATCAAGTACCGTTAAAGGACTCTGACAAAAAGTATACGGCTTTTGAGGCCAATGGTCGGCTTTACCAGTTTTGTCGCCTTCCATTCGGGGTCACCAATGGGGTGGCCGTTTTTCAACGGGCAATGGATAGCCTAGTCAAACAGGAGAACTTAACAGACACTTTTCCATATCTGGATAATATCACCATTGCTGGTCATGACCAGAAGGAGCATGATGCCAACCTCCAGAAATTTCTTGACATTCTCCGTCATCGCAACTTAACCTTAAATAAGTCCAAATCTGTGAAATCAGTACCATCAGTCAACATCCTTGGCTACTGGGTGGGCAATGGTGTCATCAAACCGGATCCGGAGCAACTTCGTCCGCTTCAGGAGCTCCCTCCTCCTACGAATTTCAGCTCTCTTCGTCGGGCCCTCGGCATGTTCGCCTATTATGCAAAGTGGATACCTCACTTTTCTGACAAGATCCAGCCCCTGCTTCACGTGAAGTCATTTCCGTTGGAGGCGAGGGCTATTTCAGCTTTCGACCTCCTCAAGCAACAACTGGAAAAAGCCGCGCTTCATTCCATCGATGAAAATCTCCCTTTCGTGGTCGAGTGTGATGCATCGGAGGTGGCGATCTCGGCTACCTTGAATCAAGGCGGTCGACCCGTTGCATTTCTGTCGAGAACTTTGCAGGGTAGCGAGCTCCATTATCCTCCTGTCGAGAAGGAGGCTATGGCTATCATTGAAGCAGTACATAAATGGAGTCATTTTCTCGCTCATCGCCATTTCACGCTCATAACCGATCAGCGCTCAGTGGCCTTTATGCTGGATAACCGGAAACGCACTAAAATCAAGAATAACAAAATACAGCTCTGGAGGATGGAATTGGCCACCTTTGGCTACACCATACAGTATCGACCCGGCAAGGATAATGTGGCCCCGGATACCCTCACGCGTGCATTCTGCTCTTCCATGTCAACTTCGACTCTTGCGGATCTTCATACTGACTTATGCCATCCTGACGTTACCCGTATGTTTGTGCAATCTAAAAATCTCCCATTTTCTATGGAAGACGTGAAAAGAACATGCTCCACTTGTAGAATTTGCGCGGAATTAAAACCGCAATTCTTCCGTCCATCGGATGGCTCACTCATACACGCTACACAGCCTATGCAGCGACTCAGCATTGACTTTAAAGGGCCATTGCCTTCCTCAACGCGAAACACCTACTTGCTTACTATGGTGGACGAATATTCATGCTTTCCCTTTGCTTTCCCCTGTCCCAATATGCTTACTTCCACAGTGATCAAATGCCTCGATCAGGTCTTTTCCCTTTGCGGTATGGCCAATTTTGTACGTGCGGGACCCTGATGGCCGGGAGTCCACAGTTTCACTTCGGGATCTGGCTCCCTGCCCAACCGGTCCCACGGACCCAATCGATAGAGAGATCCGTATTAACGACGCCGATACTCCGCGCTCCTCCGAGGATGACGCCCTACCCGGGACATCAAGGGATCTGCCAGCTACTCCGCTGGATCAACCCGGGGAACAGAGCGCTCCCCGCGGGATGGCCACCCGAAGCCAGGACGCCGGTCAATCACCGGCTACTGAGCAGGATGAAGCCAGCTCTGCGCCGGTGAGGACCCGCACCCGGAGCCACGATCTCCCCAGTCCCCCTCAGGTCGATCGAGGCGACATGGACTCTGCCAGCCCGCCGGTACGAACCAAGCGACCTAGGGACCAAAACACGGACCGAGGAGACGTGCCTTCCGGCCTCCAACGGAAATCCAAACGACTGCGTCTATTCTTAGTCCGGCTAATTCGGTAGAAGGAAGCCGCCAGACTTCCAATCTTTCAGGCGGGGAGAATGACATGATTCTTGTATGAAGTAATACTGGGCGGCCTGCTGGTGGCGCTGTCCAGGGAGAGTATAAATACTCGGGCATGGGCCCAGCTTTCTTAGGACATTCCTCAACAGGAACTAGTGAAGGCCACAACTAGATCTCCATGTTGGAAAACAGTTGATTAAAGCTTTGTTTAATGCTTAGACCAAGTGCCTAGTAGCTTTCTTACGTCAAAGATCATGTCCATTGTGCCCCTTAGTGGGCGGAATCTGCATTGCAACTCTGGGAGGAGCTCTTCAGCCACTGGGAGAAGGTGATTGAGGAGGATTCTTGCGATGACTTTCCCTGTGGCAGACAGCAGGGTGACTCCTCTGTAGTTACCTTTCTTGAAGATGGTCATGATTACGGCATCTCTGAGATCCCCTGGCATGCTCTCCTCCTTCCAAATAAGAGAAATGAGTTCATGTATTCGCACCAATAGTGCTTCTCCGCCACGTTTTAGCGCCTCGGCGGGGATTCCATCTGCTCCTGAGGCCTTGTTGTTCTTCAGTTGTCGGATGGTCTTTTCAACCTCATGCCGGTCTGGGGTTGTGCTGAGGTGGTGGCGGGTAGCATGCTGCGGGATGGAGTTGAGGACACTCGCGTCGAAGACAGAGTCTTGGTTAAGGAGATCTTCAAAGTGTTCCTTCCAGCGGGCACTGACTGCTTCTCTGTCCTTGATGAGTACCTCCCCGTTCTTGGCCCGCAGTGGGGTAGGACCTTGGGTGCTTGGGCCTTAGGTGGTCTTGACTGCGCTAAAGAATCCACGCACGTCGTGGTTGTCAGCTAGCTGCTGGATCTCCTGCGCTTTCTCCACCCACCATCTGTTCTTTAGGTTGCGAGTTTTTTGTTGGACCTCGGCCTTCAGGCGTCTGTAGAGCTGCTTTCTTGCTCTCGAGTTCTGTTGCTGTTTCCAGATCAGGAATGCCTTGCGCTTGCGGCTTATTAGCTCCTGAATTTCCTGGTCGTTCTCGTCGAACCAGTCTTGGTGTTTCCTGGTCGAGTGACCAAGCATCTCTTCACAGGTGCTGATTATGGAGGCCTTGAGTGCAGACCAGGCGCTGTGGACACTCTGTGTCTCTGAATCACTGGGAGTCGTCAGGTTGTTTGTGAGGCGCAGGCTGAATAGGGCTTTCTTAGCAGGGTCTTTGAGTGCTCCAGCATTGATTTTCCTGTAGCATTGCTTCTGTTGCCGCCGCTGTTCTGGGGCTACATTGATGGAGATGATAGAGCGGATTAGGCGGTGGTCTGTCCAGCAGTCGTCCGCTCCTGTCATGGCGCGGGTGATGCGGACGTCCTTGCGGTCCCTCACTCAGGACGATGACCTAGTCCAGCAGATGCCAGTGTTTGGAGCGAGGGTGTTGCCATGAAGCCCTGTACATGTCTCTCTGACGGAACAAGGTGTTGGTTATGACAAGGCCATGTTCTAAGCATTTCATCAGGAGGAGGGTACCGTTGGAGTTGGCTTTCCCTACCCCCTCTCTGCCGATCACACCTCCCCAGGGGTTTTTGTCCTTTCCAACTCTGGCATTGAAGTCGCCAAGGAGGATCAGCTTGTCGCCCGTTGGGACTCGGGACAGGGATTGTTCGAGGCTGGAGTAGAATTCCTCTTTGGTCTCGTCTGTGGCTTCCAGTGTTGGAGTGTACGCACTGATGACCGTAGCGCACTGGTTCCGGGCTAGGGTGAGCCGTAGAGTCATGAGGCGTTCGTTTATTCCACAAGGGGAGTCTCTGAGACGCCCAACTAGCTCATTTTTTATGGCGAAGCCTACCCCATGGAGGTGGCGTTCTTCTTCAGGTTTGCCTTTCCAGAAGAAGGTGTAACCACCGCCTTGCTCCTTGAGCTGGCCTTCCCCTGCCCGCCGGGTCTCACTTAGGGCGGCGATGTCTATGTCGAAACGTCTGAGCTCTCGGGCAACGATAGCAGTACAGCGTTCCGGTCTGTCACTGTTGGGGTTGTCCATGAGGGTCCTGACGTTCCAGGTCCCGAACTTCATTTTAAAGGGTGGAAGATGCCTGTGCGTGAATTCTTTTAATGTCGGGTGGCCGTTGCACACCAGCTACCACATGGGCTTGACAGAGCAAGGTCTTGGTCCAATGGCAAGGGGATCCAAGACGATCGGAGACCAAGCTCTGCTACATCGGCCTCGCACACACACACAAGCATACTGCTACTGTCCTCCTCACTCCTTCCCACAGGTCTTCTCTGCCTGGGTTTCATAGGCTGCAGTGTGATCCTCCCGACCTCGCTGTTGGCCCATGCTGCACCTTCCCTGGGCCCCGACCTCGCTGCTGGGTCCCGACCTCGCTCCTTGGCCCCATCCTCACTCCTGGGCCCCGTCCTCGCTCCTGGGTCCCGACCTCACCCCTGGGCCTCGACCTCGCTCCTGGGCCTCGAACTCGCTCCTGGGTACCGTCCTCGCCCCTGGGCCCCGTCCTCGCCCCTGGGCCCCGTCCTCACTCCAGGGTCCCGTCCTCGCACCTGGGCCTCGACCTCGCTCCTGGGTCCAGACCTCGCACCTGGGCCTCGACCTCGCTCCTGGGTCCCGACCTCCTTATAGTGTGTCTCCTTCCAGTGAGTGTGTTCCGCGGTGTCTCCTTCCAGTGAGTGTGTCCCGCGGTGTCTCCTTCAAGTGAGTGTGTCCCACAGTGTCTCCTTTCAGTGAGTGTGTCCCACAGTGTGTCTCCATCCAGTGAGTGTGTCCCACAGTGTGTCTCCTTCCAGTGAGTGTGTTCCGCGGTGTCTCCTTCCATTGAGTGTGTCCCGCGGTGTGTCTACTTCCGGTGAGTGTGTTCCGCGGTGTCTCCTTCCAGTGAGTGTGTCCCGCAGTGTCTCCTTCCAGTGAGTGTGTCCCACAGTGTGTCTCCTTCCAGTGAGTGTGTTCCGCGGTGTCTCCTTCCAGTGAGTGTGTTCCGCGGTGTCTCCTTCCAGTGAGTGTGTTCCGCGGTGTCTCCTTCCATTGAGTGTGTCCCGCGGTGTGTCTCCTTCCAGTGAGTGTGTTCCGCGGTGTCTCCTTCCAGTGAGTGTGTCCCGCGGTGTGTCTCCTTCCAGTGAGTGTGTTCCGCGGTGTCTCCTTCCAGTGGGTGTGTCCCACAGTGTCTCCTTCCAGTGAATGGGTCACGCGGTGTCTCCTTCCAGTGAGTGTGTCCCACAGTGTCTCCTTCCAGTGAGTGTGTTCCGCGGTGTCTCCTTCCAGTGAGTGTGTCCCACAGTGTCTCCTTCCAGTGAGTGTGTCTCGCGGTGTCTCCTTCTGGTGAGTGTGTCCCGCGGTGTCTCCAGTGAGTGTGTCCCACGGTGTCTCCTTCTAGTGAGTGTGTCCCGCGATGTCTCCAGTGGGGGTGTCCCGCGGTGTCTCCAGTGAGTGTGTCCCGCGGTGTCTCCTTCCAGTGGGGGTGTCCCGCGGTGTCTCCTTCCAGTGAGTGTGTCCCGCGGTGTCTCCTTCCAGTGGGGGTGTCCCGCGGTGTCTCCTTCCAGTGAGTGTGTCCCGCGGTGTCTCCAGTGAGTGTGTCCCGCGGTGTCTCCTTCCAGCGACCGTGTCCCGCGGTGTGTCTCCTTCCAGTGAGTGTGTCCCGCGGTGTCTCCAGTGAGTGTGTCCCCTTCCAGTGAGTGTGTCCCGCGGTGTCTCCAGTGAGTGTGTCCCGCGGTGTGTCTCCTTCCAGTGAGTGTGTCCCGCGGTGTCTCCTTCCAGTGAGTGTGTCCCGCGGTGTCTGCTTCCAGTGAGTGTGTCCCACGGCGTCTCCTTCCAGTGAGTGTGTCCCGCGGTGTCTCCTTCCAGTGAGTGTGTCCCGCGGTATCTCCAGTGAGTGTGTCCTGCAGTATCTCCTTCCAGTCAGTGTGTCCCGCAGTGTCTCCATTCAGTGAGTGTGTCCAGCGGTGTCTCCAGTGAGTGTGTCCCACGGTGTCTCCAGTGAGTGTGTCCCGCGGTGTCTCCTTCCAGTGAGTGTGTCCCACGGTGTCTCCAGTGAGTGTGTCCCACGATGTCTCCTTCCAGTGAGTGTGTCCCGCGGTGTCTCCTTCCAGTGAGTGTGTCCCGCGGTGTCTCCAGTGAGTGTGTCCCGCGATGTCTCCTTTCAGTGAGTGTGTCCCACGGTGTCTCCAGTGAGTGTGTCCCGCGGTGTCTCCTTCCAGTGAGTGTGTCCCACGGTGTCTCCAGTGAGTGTGTCCCGCGGTGTCTCCAGTGAGTGTGTCCCGCGGTGTCTCCAGTGAGTGTGTCCTGCGGTGTCTCCTTCCAGTGAGTGTGTCCCGTGGTGTCTCCTTCCAGTGAGTGTGTCCCGCGGTGTCTCCAGTGAGTGTGTCCCGCGGTATCTCCTTCCAGTGAGTGTGTCCCGCGGTGTCTCCTTCCGGTGTGTGTGTCCCACGGTGTGTCTCCTTCCAGTGAGTGTGTCCCACGGTGTCTCCAGTGAGTGTGTCCCGCGGTGTCTCCTTCCAGTGAGTGTGTCCCGCGGTGTCTCCTTCCATTGAGTGTGTCCCGCGGTGTCTCCTTCCAGTGAGTGTGTCCCGCGGTGTCTCCTTCCGGTGAGTGTGTCCCGCGGTGTGTCTCCTTCCAGTGAGTGTGTCCCACGGTGTCTCCAGTGAGTGTGTCCCTCGGTGTCTCCTTCCAGTGAGTGTGTCCCACGGTGTCTCCTTCCAGTGAGTGTGTCCCGCGGTGTCGCCAGTGAGTGTGTCCCACGGTGTCTCCTTCCAGTGAGTGTGTCCCGCGGTGTCTCCAGTGAGTGTGTCCCGCGGTGTCTCCTTCCAGTGAGTGTGTCCCGCGATGTCTCCTTCCAGTGAGTGTGTCCCGCGGTGTCTCCTTCCAGTGAGTGTGTCCCGCGGTGTCTCCAGTGAGTGTGTCCCGCGATGTCTCCTTTCAGTGAGTGTGTCCCACGGTGTCTCCAGTGAGTGTGTCCCGCGGTGTCTACTTCCAGTGAGTGTGTCCCACGGTGTCTCCAGTGAGTGTGTCCCGCGGTGTCTCCAGTGAGTGTGTCCCGCGGTGTCTCCAGTGAGTGTGTCCTGCGGTGTCTCCAGTGAGTGTGTCCCGCGGTGTCTCCTTCCAGTGAGTGTGTCCCGCGGTGTCTCCTTCCAGTGAGTGTGTCCCGCGGTGTCTCCAGTGAGTGTTTCCCGCGGTATCTCCTTCCAGTGAGTGTGTCCCGCGGTGTCTTCTTCCGGTGAGTGTGTCCCACGGTGTGTCTCCTTCCAGTGAGTGTGTCCCACGGTGTCTCCAGTGAGTGTGTCCCACGGTGTCTCCTTCCAGTGAGTGTGTCCCGCGGTGTCTCCTTCCAGTGAGTGTGTCCCGCGGTGTCTCCTTCCAGTGAGTGTGTCCCGCGGTGTCTCCTTCCGGTGAGTATGTCCCGCGGTGTGTCTCCTTCCAGTGAGTGTGTCCCACGTTGTCTCCAGTGAGTGTGTCCCTCGGTGTCTCCTTCCAGTGAGTGTGTCCCGCGGTGTCTCCTTCCAGTGAGTGTGTCCCGCGGTGTCTCCTTCCAGTGAGTGTTTCCCGCGGTGTCTCCTTCCAGTGAGTGTTTCCCGCGGTGTCTCCTTCCGGTGAGTGTGTCCCGCGGTGTGTCTCCTTCCAGTGAGTGTGTCCCACGTTGTCTCCAGTGAGTGTGTCCCTCGGTGTCTCCTTCCAGTGAGTGTGTCCCGCGGTGTCTCCTTCCAGTGAGTGTGTCCCGCGGTGTCTCCTTCCAGTGAGTGTTTCCCGCGGTGTCTCCTTCCAGTGAGTGTGTCCCGCGGTGTCTCCTTCCAGTGAGTGTGTCCCGCGGTGTCTCCTTCCAGTGAGTGTGTCCCGCGGTGTCTCCTTCTAGTGAGTGTGTCCCACGGTGTCTCCTTCTAGTGAGTATGTCCCGCGGTGTCTCCAGTGAGTGTGTCCCACGGTGTCTCCTTCCAGCGAGTGTGACCCGCGGTGTCTCCAGTGAGTGTGTCCCGCGGTGTCTCCTTCCAGTGAGTGTGTCCCGCGGTGTGTCTCCTTCCAGTGAGTGTGTCCCACGGTGTCTCCTTCTAGTGAGTGTTTTCCGCGGTGTCTCCAGTGAGTGTGTCACACGGTGTCTCCTTCCAGCGAGTGTGTCCCGCGGTGTCTCCAGTGAGTGTGTCCCGTGGTGTCTCCTTCCAGTGAGTGTGTCCCACAGTGTCTCCTTCCAGTGAGTGTGTCCCGCGATGTCTCCAGTGAGTGTGTCCCGCGGCGTCTCCTTCCAGTGAGTGTGTCCCACGGTGTCTCCAGTGAGTGTGTCCCACGGTGTCTCCTTCCAGTCAGTGTGTCTCGCGGTGTCTCCTTCTAGTGACCTCATAATGGTCTCATCACACACATCCTCCTGTAGTGGCCAAATGCGCTGCACCCTAACCCTGCCAGCTTTATCATTGCAGGCTCCCAGGAGCAAGATCCACCTCACCCCATAGAGCAGGTTCAACAAGAGCAACAGCCACCTCGCTCTCCGGAGGAAGAGGAGGAGGAGAGTGAGGACGAATGCACTGCATCAATGGCTACCACTGTCGCGGGCACCAGCTCAGAGACCGGTACCGCTCACAACTTAGAGGCTGGCTTAGAAGAGGGATCCTCAAAGTGGGATGCACCAGGCACTAGTGGGCAGCAGCCATGCTGGGTGGAAGGGACACCATAGATCCCACCTTTCCAGGGGGCAAGGTCGCATACTAGTTCTGCTGCAGAGGAGTCAGATGAGGACCTCGCAGGGCCAAGCTTCAGAAGAAGGCTGATGGGTGCGACAAACTGAATGTTTGGTGCAATGGAGAGGCAGCCTAAAAGCCTATGGGTCGTGGCTATGGAATGGAGGAGTCTGCCTCCAGCTTGGCCCGTGGCTTGACAGAAAGCCTGTAACCCATCCTCTCCAGCTGGTGACTTCCAGCCAGCGACGTGTGGAGCCCGACATCATGCAGCGACTGATGACTGAGGTCGCAGCTTCCACTGCAGTCATTGCAGCTTCCATGGAGCGTCAATGGAAGCTCAGGCAGTTGCCATGGTGGCTCTCGGCTCCTCGGCTGAAAGGGGCTTATAGAGTGTCTCCGATGGCCAGAGACCTGTCCTCCACCAGATCATTGGGCGGGCTGAACAGAGGCCCTGACGTAGTGGCGTGGGAATCATGGAGCAGGAACCTACTGGCCTCTCTCCGAATTCCAGCATTGCTGCTCCCTCCCCGCCACCCCGCCATTGCTCTTGCTGTTGCCTGTCAGCCAGGCTGCCCAGACTGCTGAAGCCCATGCTGATATGGTGCAGTTTGAGGTGTGGCCATCACGGCCACAACCTCTCGAGGGTGTCCCAGGAGGACATGTGAACGGCCCTCTTCAGATTCTCAGCAGCCATCCACCTCGCCTGGTGCTGTCACTGGGGTTGCACTTCGTAGAAGCACTCAATTACGCAAGAGCACTTATAGATAGCCACTAAGGGTAAGTATCAGGGTGAATAGTTTAACATTTTTAAGTGATGTTGCTTCTGTCATGCTTACATATTTTGTTTCTGATGTATATAAACAGTGATTATGGTAATTGGGTAGTGGTGGAATCAGTGGTCTTTTTTACTGTGATCTTCATGGGGAAGGGGTTGAAAGGATTGAGTGCAGATGATGGACAGCTTGATGGATCCTAAGTCATAGAAGGTACCTCATGTGGCCACATTACTCTGGCGTCTGATGGTGGACCACGTCTCTCAAACGCGCTGTTCAATTAGATGGCGGCGAGCGTCCCTCCCAGGTGCAGCCCGTCTACCTGGAAACATCTCGTACACCCACTGGTCCTCCTTCTGTTCCTCCTCCTCCTCTTCCTCCTCCTCCTCTTCCTCCTCTTCCTTCTCCTCCTCCTGTTGTGGCTCCTGAGATTGACCCTCTGGCACAATTGCTGGTGGTAATGGCAGGTCTCTCATGATCGCCAGATTGTGGAGCATGCAGCAAATCACCACGAATGTGGACACCTTCTCGGCCGAGTACTGCAGGGCACCTCCTGACTGGTCAAGGCATCTAAACCTCTGCTTGAGGACCCCAATGGTCTGCTCAATGATATTGCTGGTGGCTGAGTGTCTCTCATTGTATGAGTGCTCAGCTGGTGTCTGGGGGGTTTCTCACGGGAGTGTTGAGCCTTGGCATCAGAGGGTATCCCTCGTCACCTAGTAGCCAGCCATGCACATTGCACTGGGGCTCAAAGATCTTTGGATGGATGACTGTCTCATTATAAATGCATTGTGGCAGCTCCCAGGATAGCAGGCATTCACCTGCATGTTGCGCTGCCGGTGGTCGCAGACAAGTTGTGCATTGAGGGAATGGAATCCTTTCCTGTTCCTGAACACCTCCAAGTTTAAATGAGAGGCTCGCATGGCCACATGTGTCCAGTCAATGGCTCCCTGGACCATGGGGAATCCCACAATCCTGTTGAATCCTAGTGCTCTCTGCCTCTGGTCTTCTCTGGCAATAAGGAATGATATGTAGTCATTCCTCAGAGCATATAGAGATGTGACTTATACCACCTGTGGCAGCCTGGAAGGTTCCAGTGCATAAAGGTTAAATGCTACTATGACCTTGACTGCCACAGGCAATGCAGTCCTGGCTGTGCTGCGAGGTCTGAGTCTTCCTTCCACGAGGCCACAGATCTCAGCAATGACCTCCTTGGTAAAGTGCAGCCTCCTCATGCGCTGGTCTTGGATCATGTGAATATAGGAGTAGTGCTCTCTGAAGACCCTGGGTGGACAGGGCCTCCTGCTGAGAGTCCTCCTGGCCCTCTCTCCTCCAGTAACTGTGCTGCTCTGCCTGGCCTCATCTCCTCCTGCAAATCGTCATGCAGAGTAAGGGGGACAAAGTTGCCCATGAACAACCATTCCCTTTCTCCTGGTGACTCCTGTAAGGTGTCCAATAAGGTAGAGTAGTATTCATGCTTTTTAGGTGAAGTCCTGAGAGAATATCCAGGAAAAACGTCAACAGAGTATTGGTGAGGTCTTGATAAAGTGTCCCAGAAAGTCTCCCAATGTGTCTCAAAAGTCCTCTTCAAACACAGTGTAGTCAGTCGATCTCAATCAGAAAGTGAACAGTGAAAGCTGAGCATAGCTTTCAGCAACAACTTCTTTACTCCTGTTCAGCTGATCGGTGTTAGGAGAGGTCATTAAATTAAGTGTTATCCACCAAAATGGTGTGCAGCCTCTTTAATGAGCACTCGCAGGCAACTTAATTGTCAATCAGCCACTTAACGATCCTCCAAGTGGCCGTTCCTAGTGCTGGCTTCAACTCCTTTACCAAGATGCCGTCTTGCGCTAAATGGGGGCTAAACCGGCGTTGCAGCTTCAGACCCCATCTTGGCCACCTCTTTATCTCTTTAGCACCTAAAGTATTAGGCCAAAATAGCCCCCCAAACATTTTGTGGATAAACAGGAGCACATTTATTTTAAAAAGACAGGCACGTCAGAATTCAGTTGTCAAACGGGGCCAAACTTCACATCGAGGTAATTGGCAAGGAGGGATTTTTGGGACGGTCTCAGGGGAGTGAAGGGCGGGGGGGAATCCTGGGCATGTGAGGCAGCAACTTTCCTTATGGGGAACCCGAGGAGCACTTCTTCTCCTCTCCCACAAAGGAAATGTTTTGACTTACCTGGAGGGCCTCTTTGTCCTTCCCACCAGCTGCTGACCAGCTCAGGCCCCGATTAAAATGCCATTGGGATCTTCGTTATAGGACCCGGATTAACATCTGTGCATGAGGCACCGCCCTGAGTTCGATGGGTGAGGGAGAGATAATAGCTGTATCAGAAACATATTTTGCCACTAAGGCTATCACATACTATGATATATTATTGAAAGATGAACATTCCAATGATGCAGTGAATTGAGAAATTCCTGCAATCATAACACATGTTTGTGTAAATCAAATTCACTTGCAAAATAATCATATCAGAAAACTGGGTAATGCAATCTAAAGGGACAGTGCAAAGAGATTCCAGGATAAAAGATCATTCTCAAAAGAAACACGAAAGGAAGTAATTAATTGAAATAGCTATTTATGCCATACTTAGAATAATTAGAAGTACAAAGATGCAAATGGCACAAAACTGTAAAATTCAATGGGGTAAAAATTAAGTCGCGCCCCATTTGGGGCGCTAACCTCGCCGGGGCGCGACTTTTAGCGCCCCGAAAAAATTAGCGGCCCCGCGCCGGAACTTCAGTGGTTGCGCCCCAAGAGGGAAGCGGGGCGCAACTGGAAGCAGCCCGCATCCCTCTTGGGGCGCTGCGAGTGAATATCCTGGCGCTACGTGCCGCGGTATTGCAGGCCTTCCTCCCCTTCTTAAAGGGGAGGGACCCTGCGCAGCGCGAACCGGGGCCCAGCTGGGCCCCCAGGGATCGGGAGTGCCGGCAAAAGAGCCCGGCACTCAGGAGAAGTGCCGGGCTCTTGGAGCGCAGCTGGCACTTCACGGTGGGGGGGCTTCACGGGGGCCGGGGGCAGGTGCTGGCAGGCGGCCAGCAACAAAAATGGCCGCCTGCCACCTCCGCTTTAAATATCGCCGCCCCGGCCGCACGTACGCCTCCCTGAACCCGTCAGACATAGCGTCTGGCGGTAAATCAGGGGGCGCGACTGAAGATCACGGCCGGGGCGCGAGCGGGGTGCTGCGCACGGCGATGACGTCATCGCCGGCGGCGCAGCGCCACAGGGCGCTACTGGCTGCCGCCGCCGCTAACCTCCCACTAAATTTTTCGGGAGGCGTGGGCGGCGCTGCGCCCGGGCGTTAGCTGCTTTACGCCCCATTAGCGCCCTCTTAAGGCGCTAACGGGAGGCGCAAGCAGCTGAATTTTTCCCCCAATGTGTGGAAAAAAAAATTAAAAATTAAAATAAGGTAATTTAGCAAATTATATAAATAGAGAAAACAGAAATGTTTAACATAGTTTGATATATAAATGCACACACTGCACAATGTGTACAAGGCACAGTTTTTTCAGATTGTCTGCAAATTGCAGATCTACAATAAAGAAAACTATAGAATGTGAAGCTTATTTTTCTAAATCGCAAACACAGTGCAGATGATAGTGATGAGAGCCACCTCTGGAGGGAGGGTTGTTGTCTTGCATTTGTCATAAGTGCATAAGACAAAGATTAATTTTACTTGTGCTTGCAGATAATACCATGGGGCTAGCCATCAAAAGCAAAGGCCGTACATTGATAGCAGAGCCAACCTGCTCAGCTAAATGTGCCCTGACCTACAGCTATGTAAGGATGCAATGTCCCAGTACAGTTGGTAGACAGTAAGCCATACAACAACAAGTACATTGTCATTGCTTTAAGCTTTCAATGCACTACCATCTGTTGTGGCTGGGCCAAATAGCAGTGGGGGAGGAGTTGAAGAGATAACTCGTGACCCATGTGGCTGATGCTTCCTTCAGGTTTCGCAAGCCAAGTGAAAGATGATTTCATCCTTTTGTGATGTGGCACTCTTGTGTCACAGTTATGTTGTATCCTGTAGATTGTAGATGCTTTGGGATTTATAACAAACATTTGTGTGAAAGTATGATTTACGAATATGTGACTTTAGACCTTATATCATCTGAAGAGTTTTTTTCCACTACAAAGACTGCTGCATAAAGCATTTAACTTTACAAAACGCAGTTATACATGGAAAGTGGCAAATGTATACGTGCTCTTACATAGTCTGTTATATATTTTAGTCACCCATATTATATTAGCATTAGTGGAACATATTTTTATACAATGAATTATATGATAAAAGGCGTGAAGTAAAGCATGTCTTACCAGAATCGAATGAATCCATACACATGCTTTATTCCTGATTCACGAGGAGGAAAGTCTGAGACAGTATGGGGTAGAGATTCATCTTAAGCGGTAGCGCAAAATGGGCGGTATCACTTTGGCCGCCAATTATACGACCCGCCTGATATTTTGTTCAGTGACTTCAATATCAGGTGGCCCATGCGATGCCGCCCATTTTGCGCTGTTGCTCAAGACAAATTTCTACCCTGTTTTTTTGCTTATGTGAGGATTTTTACTTGCTTCTTGCTTCAAGCCCTTTATAATGGGTCACCTCAACCTCCGTCACCCTTTAAAGTAATTAAACCACATCCACCAGTCCTCTGCATTCTTTTTTATTTCGGAAATGTTATTTATTTTTGGGACTATTTTACCTGAAGTATTTGATTGCTCATTTACTGTAGATACATGTTCTTTTTCATCTCCTTTTCATAAATTGTTTCACTAAAATATAAAGCTCATGCTCTGAAATGGGGCTTGTGCCTCAGTACGGTCTTGTGCGCTATTTGCTTCAGTTATTGCCAGCAGGAAAGAAATCTGGCTCGTTAGCAAAGGTCAAGTAATTCATTTCCGGGTGATATGCTGTACAATTTGCATAATTACATCTAATATTGTATTAGATGGCTTAAGTAAGCACTGACCGTAAATTAATAGGTGAAAAAGTGCTAAACGCCATGGCAACATTTGGTCTGTAAATGCGGGGAATTACCCTCAATTTGCCACAAAAATAGCCCTAATGGTTCTGGACCGAGTGGTTCTACCACAAATCTTTTAAGGAGAATGTCCATATGTACAAGATCAGAATTGTGGTATGTGCTGCTGCCATGTTACATTAGGGATCAATAACTCTGTTTTACTACCCTGAATTACAAATGGCTTCTTGATTTTACACATTGACATTCTGTGCTCCGCTCAGAAATCCACCTTTCTCTGCTAAAACATGCAGCAATTGATTTTGTCCATCTGTAACATCCGGTAGAAATGAATATATCCACAATTTCAAAAGATGTTTGAAAGAACAAAATGTAATAGTTAGATATATATTTTATATATAGTATACAGTATGTGAATTTATATATCATTCTGTATTAATATTTCTGTTTTCACTATATAATTTCCTAAAATATCATATATTTATATATATATATAAAAATGTGTATATACTATATGTATATATAAAGTATGTATATATGCTACAATCTATTAAAACAGATTAAAAACTAAAGTAACTTTTCTGTCTTATTTGTCCATTGTGAAGCCAGCTGTATTAACATCCAATGGCCGTTAGGCACAGACAGAAATAATTAATGACAAGTGCACACTTTAGCAGAGAATGGCTCGATTGTGCTCAGCTCCCGAATACATTTATTTGGAGTGGACTTTATGTAAACTGAACACTGAAAGACATCAAGCAATGTGACCCTGCACACAGAGCAGAAACTAATCCCACTCCCAGATGAGAGTTAATCACACCTGAGTTTGCTAAATGTTAGTTGTACAATTCCTTCACCATGTTTGGTCAAAATGCCTCAATTATGTGCTGACCCGAAATCTGTATTTTTTTTGTGTAACATTTAAAATCACACACACACACATGGCCTACATCACACCACAATTAATCATTTCCATCACAACAATGGCCAAGGAGAACAGCTGGAACCTATTTTAAATACTGTTCAATTCAAACAAAATGATTGTGATGCAAGAATAATTAATCATAACAATCTGTAACTGTTGGTCTAAAGGTCCTTCACTTGAGTAATGGGCATGGCATGCTGTGGCTACATGAGCTGACACTCTCCAGGTACTAGCCCTCAGTGTTAGAGTTGAGGTAACTCAAGCCCCCATCCTTTTATTTGGACCATGGCATATACTGCAGGCTTTCAGAAGAATGACTCAACAGGTCATTATTTGCACAACAAAATCAGAAGTACGTTGTGAATCAAAGCCAATGTGGCAGTTGAACAAGGAGGGCAAGAGAGCACAGTGAAACAGTATTGTGTCACCATCACACTCACAAAGAGTATAGAGGCACTTTTTTCTGATAAGTCTTTTGCAAGACGCTTAAACAGAAATGCTGGAAACGCACAGCAGGTAGGTTGGCATGTTTCAGTTGGGAACTATTGTTTCTCTTTGCAAGACACCAATTCAGGCTTGTATAAAGTGGTGTGTGCAATAATATAATTGATGACATAATGATGTCAGCATTTCACCAACTTCCTGTCACCCCTAGAATTATTTTTAAGGTTAAACAACAAACAAAATCAAAAGGTTGTGACTTTGGCCCGAAATTCCAGCGTCCTCATTCCGCCGGAGTGCAAAGGGTGGCAGAATGGGTCTCCCAGCCTCCCAAGGCCAGTGGCGCAGACCCTGTTCTAAATCATGGGTATGGGGTCATTACCGTAATCAGGGAAGGTATTTCAGAGGTGCCCGCTCTGTTCTGCTGCCAGGAAAATCAAAACAGCACCATACTGCTGTGATGGCGGAGACTGAGGCCCAGGAAGGGCTGAAGAAAAACATAAGACCATACTTAAGAACATATGAAAAGATGGACAGGGAAAGACCAGCTGATCTATCAAGGTTGTCCCAAACAGTCATGATACAACTAAGCATCATGGCCCCCAATGTTCACTCCCACCAGCAGTCATGTAACCTCCTGGGAGAGACAAAAAAAAGGTAAAAATGCCCTTTGCCATTTCAGCAGAAAGAAATCTAGGAAATTGCTCTCCAACAACCAAAAGTGATCAAAACAGGTTCAGGAGATTAAAGCGACCAAGAGGTTCATACCCAACAAGCCAACTTCCTTTTGTATGCAGTAATGTTAGCCACAGCAAGGACCTCTTGCAGCTCCTTTTTGAACTATTGCAGAGAATCTGCAATCACCACATGAGCCAGCAACTTGTTCCAAGCGTCGGTAACCCTCTGCGTAAGTAAAAAACCTCCGACCAGCTAACCTAGTTCTATGCTTTCATAGCTATACCTCATTTTCCCTAACCTATCAAGTTCAAATAGTCTGTCCACACAGACACAGTCCAGTGCCTTCATCATTTTAAATACTTCAAATAAATCACCCCAAAGTGCATGCATTTTATTAATGATCTGGACATAGGTGTTGGGGGCACGATCTGCAAATTTGTAGATGATACCAAGATCTGTGCGAGTATTAGGACTGTAGACAATGCTTGTCTGCTTCAGGCAGATCTTAATGTGTTGGGAGATTGGGCTCATGACTGGAAAATGATGTATAACTTAGATAAGTGCAGTGTTATGCATGTGGGCAGGGCAAGTGCTCAACATTCATACACCCTTCAGGGAAAAGCATTAAAGAAGGTGGAGATAGGAAGAGATTTGGGCATTCTAGTGCATACATCCTTCGAGGTATATACGCAATCCCATGAAGCAATAGCTAGAGCAAATAGGGTGTTGGGGTGTATCCATAGGACAATTGAGTACAAGATGAGGCATACTATTTTGTCCTTGTACAAGACCTTGGTCAGACTGCACTTGGAATACTGTGTCCAGTTATGGTCTCCTCACATGGTGGGTGATATTGAGGCTTTGGAGGCGGCGCAGAGGAGGGTCACTAAACTAATTCCAAGTCTAAAGCATCTTTGTTATTAAGATGGGCTAAAAGAGTTGGGACTCTACACTTCAGAGAAGCATAGAATTAGAGGTGATCTGATTGAGGTTTATAAGTTAACGAAGGGAATAGATTGTGTTCCAGTTGACGGTTTGTTTCAATTAAATAGGTTAGGGAGGACCAGGGGTCACAAATTTAAGTTGTATAAGGCCAGATCTAGGTTAGATGTCAGGAGGTGGTTCTTGTCCCAGAGAATAGAGGACCTCTGGAACAGGCTGCCATCTTGTGCAGTGGATGCTAATTCGCTGAATTCCTTCAAGTGAGAGCTGGACCTGTTTCTGGCTGGGGTGGAGATCACCTCTTACAGAAGGTAGGTACTGCAGGGAATTCAGGGCCAGAGTGATCTCCTGGACTAGTTTCGATCGCCTAGATGGGCCAGAGAGGAATTTCCCAGATTTATTTCCCCAAATTGGCCTGGGGTTTTTATCTGTTTTTTTGCCTCTCCCAGGAGATCACATGGTTTCGGGTGGGGTAGAGTGTATATATTGTGATACACAAGGTATTGCAATTGTGTGGGACAGGCTCGATGGACCAGAGAGTCTTTATCTGTCCGTCATTGTTCGTATGTTCATTCTAGAATTTAAAAAAAACAGCTCTCTAATCATGAAAACTCAGGGCTTTTAAAGTAGGAATCATTCTAGTGGCCTTTCTTTAAACCTTTTCCAGGGCCTCTATATCAACCACTATGTGAGGGGACCAAAGCTGGACACAGTATTCCAGATGAAGCCTAACCAGGGTCTTGTATAAGGACATGATAGTTATTTTTGTTTTATACTGGATTGTCCACACTATAAATTCCTTCTCAATAGGCCATTGTTACTGATTGTGCACCTTCAGAGACTCATGAATTATATCTCCTAGGTTGCATTCCAACTCAACGGACATTAGTTATATACATACTTGGTGTTAGCCCTACTCTCATGCATGACACTACATTTATCTACATTAAATGACGTCTGCCAGATGTAATTCTATTCACCCATCGCATCAAGATCAGATTGTAGTTTTTTTCTCCGCATAGAAGTTCCTAACATTAGCAAAAATCTTCGTGTCGTCCGTAAACCTTCGGACAGTACCCACAACACCTTCATCAAGATCATTAATATAGATCGCAAAGAGCAACAGCCCTAACATGGATCTCTGCTGGACTCGACTAGTAACCTATCTCCACACAGAACCACTCCCACTAGTAACATCCCTGTCTCTGAGAACACAATCAATTCCCTACAAAATCTAGAATTTGCCCTCCTATCCCATAGGACTCTATTTTTTAAAGTAACTTATTTGGAGCACCTTGTCATAAGCTTTCTGAAAGTTGAAATAGATAGGGGGGAATTTTAACTTGGAGGAGCGCGTGGTGTTGGGTGCGGGTAGGGGGTTAAATCTGGCAAAAATGTGAGCACCCAGGAAGCCAGCTCCAACCCACCGACTTCTGCATTTCACTGCAGTGTGTTAGGCTGCAGGCGCCCCCCCGGCGGGTTGTCAGCTTCAATACATTAATCCCTCAATTAGAGCGATATTGACATGGGTTTTGCACATTCACTTTGGATGAATGAGTTTCCCGGGCTTCCTGCAACTCGCCAGTGAAAGCAAGGTGAGAACACAGCAGCAATTGAGGGGGCTGAAGCTGTGTCAGGGAACTAGGCCAATAAGTACTCAGTACTCACAGCTGCTTTCTTGCCTGCTTGTGTGAAAGGGTTTGTTCACAGTACTTATGCTGAGAGGTTACTTTACACACTTTGGAGGTCTCATCTACACTTTGGAGGTTTTGAGGTCTGATCTGCACTTTGGCGCTCTGATCTGTCAGATCAACATGGGTGCTGCTTACGCTTTGTTAGGTTGGACCTCAGATGAGGACCAATATGACCAGCAGCACCAGCAGCAGCACCAGCAGCCTGCTGCTCATAGACCTGCAGCTCCACAGGAGAGAGGAGACCAGCAGAGAGGTGCAGCTCGCATGAGGCCATACCTGGCACACAGGGTCTACAGGCAGAGGATGAGCTTCGTCGACATGTCGGAACACTCGTGTCTCAGGGGGCTCAGGCTGTCGCATCAGGTATTGCAGACATTTGCAGTCTGCTGGAACAAGACCTGCTGCCAACTGGACCTGGTGGCCACGCTTTACCAGCGGCTGTCAAAGTCACCACTGCCCAAACCTTTTTTGCCTTTAGATCCTTCCAGGGATCTGCTGGAGACATTTGCAGGATCTCGCAGTCGGCGGCCCACAAATGCCTGATGGCTTGTTTGCCAGGGACGGCAATTATGTCAATTTTGCCTGCAATGACGCCAGTCAGCTCGGGTTTGCAGCTCTGGCTGGCTTTCCACAGTTGCAGGGCTGTCATCGACTGTGCACATGTGGCAATTAAGGCACCCCCAGATAACCGCAAGGGCTTCCACTCCATTAATGTGCAGCTGGTGTGCAACCACAAAAAGATCTTTATGCAGGTGTGCGCAAGATTCCTGGGCAGTTGCCATGAAGCTTTTGTCCTGCTGCAGTCCACCCTCCCTGATCTCTTTGCAGCTGGAAGCAGAGTTACCGACTGGCTGCTTGGAGACAAGGGATACCCACTTAAAACGTGGCTGATGACACCTCTCAGAAATCCGAGGAATGAAGCCCAAGGGCGATACAATGAATGCCATATTACCACCAGATGTGTCATCAAACAAGCTATCAGCATGCTGAAGATGCGCTTCAGGTGCCAATACAGATCTGGAGGTGCCCTTCCGTACGCACCAGCCAGGGTCTCCAGAATGGTGGTGTGAGCTGCGCTCTTCACAACATTGCGCATCAGCGAGGTTTTGACCTACAGGATGAACAAGGCGCAGAGCATAGAGCCTCTTCGGACTACTCCAAAGAGAAGGAGGAGAAGGAGGAAGGGGATGAGGAAGAGAAAGACGAGGCGGATGGTGATGCGTGCAATGTACCACCAGTGGTGCACACTGCTGCCCGGGATGCCCTCATTATTCTGAGGTTCACTTAGGTTCCAGCAGTGCACCCATCTAACAAACACCCATCTATTCAAAAGCCACTTTTGCCCCCTACCTCCATCCACCCACCCAATGCCACTAACACAAAGCAGTCCTACAAACAGCCAAGCCTCCCTTTCACAGCCCCCCTTTGCTTGGCATCAATTCATGTCTTCCCATTCATCATCACACAACTGAAAAGGCCACTTGCCAGCCAGGCAACCAAGAAAGGGCAAGACGGGAAAGTGGTGCAAAAGAATAATATTTATGTGGTTCAAATAGACAACAGAAACTTAACAATCTAACAATTTGTAACACACCCATGTGCATACCATTGTGCAACTACAAATCTTTAATCTTCCTTTTCCTAGCACTTCTATGCAATGCAACCCCTGTGGCTTCAGCAGAGGTAGAGGCCAGCTGCTCAGATCATTGCTCTGACTGTTGAGTTGCTCTTGACCGACATCCTCTGGGTTTTGGAGCCCGTGAGGGCCCCGCCAAAGATTGCTCCACCTGCAACTGTGCAGGGGCAGACTCGGCCATTGGGACGCTAGGCAGTTTGTGGGGTACTGACTGAGGTGGGGGACAACAGGTGAGAAGTGGAAGCACTTTGTGCCGAATCCCCACTTTCATGTCCCCTTTCACCATCATCCCTCTCATGGCCCACCTGCACTTCCCTGCTAGCAAGGAGCTGGAGAACACTTTGCTGCAGATCAGTGGAGCGATGAATGGCCAAGGCTATGGTATCATTCATCCTATTTAAGGTGGCATCCAGAGTGTGCAAGCCATTGGTGAAGGCCTGCATGCACTTGTTTGATTGCCGCGTTTGGTGCTCCATGCAGTTGGTCACTCTATCCATGGAAGGAGACATCATCACAATGGCCTGCGACAGCATGCCACTCATACTTGAGACGGACTCCTCCAATCGTGCACGGTGCGCTTGAAATGCCTGCCATACATCGCACAGTCTCTGCTGCTGCTCTTCGTTGACAGCCCCTGGGGTACAGCATCTGTGTCCAGCTGAGCAGAGCTTGGAGAGTCCTGCGTTCTCTGACGTACACTCTCCACTGCTGTCCCTGAGTCCACCATCTGCTCTTGCTCACTTGTGAAGTGAATGTCACCATGTGAAAATCCAACTATCTCTCAAACTTGTCCCATGGAAGTGCGAGTAACTGAATTGGTGCATGGTCTGCATAAGTCCTGTGATGGTGCTCCCTCACCAGGAGTGAGCTCCTTTGAGGAGTCGTCGTCATCGTGGGCGACCTGGACTACCTCCTGCGGGCTGCATGAAGGCCCTGTGGGAGATAAAAGACATGAATGAGTACTGTGAAGGTAAGAATGCTTGAAGTTATCATTATGCACATGATCATATTTCAGTGGCTGTTGACAACAAGTCAACATGAATGAGTGTTGTATGCCATGTGGCTGTCTGATATTTAATTCTGTCACCAGGTAGCTGGCAGGCCCCCATCTCCCCATCTCTGACAGCCAGGCACGCCGAGACTCCGCTGATCTCCAGCGCCTCCTCCTCTACAGATGTTAATTGAGAGATGGCTGGAGAGTCACCTCCAGTTCTCTGCCTCTCCCTGGTGTTCTCTGCGTCTGTGCATTAAAATCCAGCCCATAATGTCAACAAGGCTACCTTCAACCACCAAGCTAGTTACCTCCTCAAAAAATTCAAGCACGTAGGTTAAGTTTTTTTTGTTCCTAAGTGAGCAAATGGGCTTGTTTTTGAAGGTGATCGATTTCTTCTGGCATCGTTTACCGTTATCTTAGGCAGTCTTGCGGTCTTTACTCGTCCCTCAACAGAACTCATGCCAGCTCTCAGCTAGTGAGCGTTCAATATGGTCTTAACTATTTTATAGGCTGTAAAGCGCTTTGGGACGTCCAGTGGTCGTGGAAGGCGCTACTTAAATGCAAGTCTTTCTTTCTTTTAATGATGGCATCATTGATGGAATTCTTGGCTGCCCTGGGTATTCCCCCAAGACACCCCACTCTCCCCCTAGACTGGAATTTGGGCTGAAATTTAAATGGAGTGGAAGCCCAACAGATCTGGGTTCCACCCCAAATTGTAGCCTTCCCCAGCTTGGCTACTTTAGCAGCACAAACTGGTGAGCTTTGTGCAGAGTTTATAAAACATACTATCCAGGCTAGTCAAAAATTCTCAAAATAGCAAACATAGCCTTTTATATATAAATGTAAAAGATCACAAAATGACCTTTCTGCTTATTTGAGAGACAGAGATGAATATGCTAGGCCAGTTTATTTTTTTAAATGTTTTTGTTTTCCCATTTTGACTCAATTTGAGGACCACTTCTACCTAACCCAGGTAAGTTCAAGGAGAGGTGTCGTAACAAATAGCAGATAAATTGTACTGTGAAACTATCATCAAGAAATACATTTAGAAAAAAAGGCTTTCAAATCCAAAGTTTAGATTCAGCAGCTTCTAACATACTCAGGCCTTGTTTACTTATGCTTTACTTGATTTCCTTATAGTCCTTATAGGTGCAGTTGTACAGCGAGGCCATCTATCTGGCTTAATTGTACAACTGCACCAACAGGACAGCTCTACCCCATCATCACAAATATTACACAGCATTACTGCCCAGATTCTTTTTTTAAATGATTCTTATGTTGAGGTTGGGAATCGATCCTTATTCTCTTCTGCTTAATGGTTTCTCTGCACCACCTTCAGCCCAGATAGCAGTAGGGTGGTGGGTGTCGGTTTACCAGTTCCAACTTCCGCTCAGGGGAGGGGGGAATCTGCCCCATTAAATTTTGGTAAGAAACATTTAAGAGAACACTAGAGAAAAATAATTGTGATCAAAACTACAATCTAAGAAATATTTTTCAGTTATCCTTTTATGGTAACCCCCCTGCCCAAAAAACCTCTTTGTTGTGTTTAGATTTTTTTTAAATGAAAATAATAACGGTTCAGTTTTAAGGCACACAATCAGCAACTCCAAGGAGCTCACATTTCATGTTCACAGCCAAGAATGGATCTATGATTTTCTCATCAAGTGGTGTGAAGTCTTTTTCCTTCATCAAAACTAGCTGATTAGCATCTTAACTACCTATCATCCCAGCCTTTTTTTAAACTTGCATATTATGTTTTTTTTTAAAAAAACATTAAAAGTAACTCTTTTTTCCAGTTCCATTCTGTGGAGAAACGGTCAAAAATCCCAAAATGTGACAATGCCACAATGGAGAACAGATGTCACTGTGAGGAAAATCATTTTGCAATTTGACCGGAACTGCTTTGCATTCCACACATGGACTTAGCTTCCATTTAGAACTAAAATTTAAACTTGTATCATTTTCATTTTAATTACTTCCTATTAAATGAGGGCAAATTTTGAAAATTCATGTTCCCGATGTGGAGCTTTGCTGGCCGGGCATGAATTTTTAAAGTAATATACAGTATAAACATACTTGAGGAAAAATCATGTCCAATTGGTGGCTCTGTATTTATCAGGAGAGATTTGCAGAATTGGACTTGTTTTTAATAGAGGATGGATTGAATGGAGACCCAGATTTTTTTAAATGCTGAGAGAGAAAAATAACTAGAGTGTATATAATCTGTGGATGGACTGGACTTGACTGAATGAATGATCTTTCTCTTTCTATGATTTCTTGTTTTCTTCACCACCTCTTTTTGGACTTGTGAAGTGCAAAGCTCAGAGTTTTAGATCTTCAGAAGCCAAATCCACCTAAATATTCAAACCTAGTGGGTGAGTTTCCATGGGGATTCTCCCACTCGTCTGTCATAACTTTGGCCGAAGAGCCATGGAAACCCCAGAAAAAGTGTTTGTCCGCAGCTCTTCCACTGAAGCTAGGGCGGACAAGTGGGAGAATCTCCATAGAAGTTTACCTCCCTAAAGTTTGTTGGTTATGCACCTAATATACACAATACACAATATACACAGTAAATATGCAAAGTGTTGAATAAATGTATCATTTTTGTGACTGTCAAACAGTCATTGTGTGTTAGGCATGGATTTTTTTAATTCATTCACTGGATGTGGGCGTTGCTGGAAATGCTAGCACTTATTGCCCTTCAGAAGGTGGTGGACCAACTTATACAACTGAGTGGCTTGCTAGGCCATTTCAGAGGGCAACTGAGAGTCAACCACATTGCTGTGGATCTGGAGTCACATATAGGCCAGACCAGGTAAGGACAGCAGATTTTCTTCCCTAAAGGACATTAGTGAACCAAATGGGTTTTTACTAAAATCCAGTAGTTTCATGGTCACCATTACTGATACCAGCCTTTTATTCCAGATTTATTTAATTAATTGAATTTAAATTCCCCGACTGCCATGGTGGGATTTGAACAAATTCTGGATCATTAGTCCAGGCCTCTGGATTACTAGTCCAGTAACATAACCACTATGCTAATGTATGCCTTGGCCAAGGACATGAAAGATCCCAAATGTTTAGCAGAGAATTTTTTCCCTTGAAGTCTTGAGATGTAATTAAAAGAAATAGGGGACTATGGTCTGGAAAACCTGGAATGATGCTTAAAACCCATAATGGAGGGAGCAGGGTTAGAATTCTGTAGATTGTGTGGACCTGGGCAAGAGCAATTACCCCATTTGTGACAAAGAGCTTACTGGAATTTACAAAGGATTTCAACATTGGCCCTGGGAATACTTGGACCTGCTCCAGCAGCAGAAGTGCAGCTGAGAAGGTGCTGGTGACATTCTAACCCTGCTGGAGTATCTGGGGTTGGGGGGAAGTTACTTAATTTAAATGACAGTGATGGGCACCTGTGCCACTATGAGTGTATCTTGGGTGCTCGCTGGGGAAGGTGGGAGTGGGAGAGGAAAGGCAGCGCTGGCTCTTTTGGCTGCTGATGATACTGGCTAATTGACTGCCCCAATTGGCTCCTTATAAGGGAGCCAAAAAGCATAACGTTGCAGGATTTTTAGGAGGGTCCAGGCCAGGACCTAGACTTGCACTTTCAGGTAGGCCCCACTTCCACCATTGTAGGAATCTGTACACCAGGTTCATCCCAGCGTCCAGGTCACTTGGTGCTAGAGATGCTGGGGTCAAGGAGATTCCTGTTGTGGAAATTTCTTCGCCATGGCCCTGCCTCCTCTGATACCATGTGCCATGTTTGGGGTTGATGGACGTTCCACCCAAACAGGCCCCATCGGAAACTCGCAGCCTGGGCTAGGACCTGGCGTCTCTGGGTGGCAGACGATTTTGTTCCCCCTTTTGCTGCACTCTTGGCCAACTTATACTGGGAGTGTGCCATTGGGCCCATGAAAATTGAAAGCCCATATCTTCAGTCTATTCAGATTAACAGAAATATTATGTACAAACCATTTGTAAAGCACTTTATTAATCTCTTCACATACAACTAATTATGTAGTAGTCATTGTTGTTTTGTAAGCAAACACAGCCACCATTTTGAACACAGCAAGATCCCACAAACAGCAATAAGATGTTTGACCTGTTGACCTGTTTTTGGTGGTTGAGGGATGAATGTTCGCCAAGATACTAGGAGAATTTGAATAGTGCCATGGGCGATTATGGATGGATTTTATGAATTCAGAGCCCATCCTGTTCACACATTGAAAGCATTGGACTTGTCAGCATTTTGGATCAACTAATTAAGCTAGTTTCCAAGAACAAAGGCAACTAAAAACTTTCGAAATGAAACAAAACACACAGTAACCTTTTCAACAGTATCCATTTGGCAGAATACAACTGTTTATTGGAAATGTAAGCCAACAATTAATCTGTTTCGACTCCCCCAATTCCCACAGACTCCAACTGCAATTAGAGAGACTACTTCTGAGAATCTATTTGCCTTGTTGTTCACTATAAATCTATAAATGGCTTCAAGTAAATGCTAATATCTTTTAAAAAATGCTCCCGGTTTCTTTAGTGACCTACTCAGGGGAAATCTCAGCAGTATAATGGTGCATACACTATTAAAAAGTGTTGATTCCAATGGGGGGAGGGGCATAAGGGACTTCAAGAAGCAGTAGCAGCCTTGGAAGATATGGAGAAGCAGTTCTAAATAGTTTGATACATTTATGAAAGAGTATTTAAAAATTTGTGTGGTGGTGGGGTGGGGGGGGGGAGGGGCTGGGATGCCTTCAGTTTTCGAAGTTAGGTTAAAATCCAACAAAAATGGATCACATGACAGTCTCCTCTCCAATTTCTATTAAACATCCTAAGTGAAATGAACTTTGGCTGTCTCAGCCCGGTTCCCAGTTGACCTGGGCCTATAGCACAAAGCCACCATCACAGACAGCACTGATTCACCTATTCACCCAACGACAGCGATAGACAGTGCTGGATTGGAAAGATCTGTTGCTGTATTGTTCGGAGATGAGCACACTGTCATGATAAAGTTGAAGGAACTTTGCATCACACCTGTCTCACGCCACGCAGACAATGCTGGAAATATCAGTCAGCATCTGTAAAGAGAAAAGAATGGCCAGATTCAGACTTCCTGCATTTCCTGTTCCTATTTCAGATTTCCATCATTTGCAGATTTCCCCTTTTTTACTGTTCCATGTCGTACCTGACCTTGATGCCTCGATGCTGCAACTGATGTAAGAATCCTCCATTTTCCAGCAGGGATGTTGCTGATTTTATACAGAACGAATTAAACAGAAAACAGGGACGCATTTAGGAGCAATGGCTCCGATCTGTTAACGTGGAGATGGGTCGCAGTCTGTACGGACAGAATGTCCGGGTCAGGTTTCATTCGAATGATGAGGCTGTACTGAAACCATGGTATAAATATATAAATCGGCATTAAGAAGGGACCAGTACTCGTCCCCCAGACTGTGTGCGATCCCAGGCCACATTTCATTACCGGTTACAATCCATGCTTAGTGCACGAGCTCAATAAATATTAATATAAAAATAATATAATTTGAGGGAAAATCAGACCATGCCTGGCTGTCAAAACACTTAATTTATTGTTTAATTAAGGTTTAAGATTCCAATGAAGTTCCGAGAACAAGTCAGTAAAAATGTTACCCTCAGGCAACCTGCTGAACGATTGAATACTTTACTGGTTCTGAGCCTCCACTGCCATTCTGTAATGCTCTAAGTAGCTGTGGCGATCACGGTGGCGTTAGTTCAACAAACTCGACCTCACCATTGATTTTAATGGTGAGCGAAGCTATGATCATTAGCTGGTCTGTGTGGAGCAGCGCTAAAGTCCCAGCAAATTATAGTGTGGTGCACAAAATGGCAGGTCACTCACGCTATAATCACCAGGAATTTCTGCACTATAATAACGGCATACGTCGCAGATGCACCATTATTATGGCGCAAGTCTTCAGCAAATTAAGGCCCTATTTATGTATCAGTCAGAGGCGGAAGTCATCAGATTCACTCAGCAATGTGTACGGCGTGGCTGTGGTACTTTGCCTCACCCTTATAGCGGGCAATAGCTGTACTGTAGGACCCTGTTCTGCCGCTCCGGCAACAAGTGTATCTTTCTGTTATTCAGCCCCAAGCATTGAGAGAGCTTAGGTAAACACAACTTCATTTTTCTCCTGTTGTGTGATTCTTGTCTGATCTATATGAACACATTTTCACTCAGGCCACTGTGAAGCAATCAAGAAGTAGCAAATGGGAGGTTGGTCTTTTATTCTCATCACATCAGCTTCTTTAATTGGAAAGTGAAGCAGCGTATGATCTTATGTGTGCATGCTTCATATAATACCGTTCATTTAAAACATCTATTTAGATAATAATGATTTTCCATACATTTAAATGAGAAGGGTTTATCAAATCATAATTCATCATGAAGCTTAATTTGTCAAGTTTGGTTAATTGCAATGAAACTTAATAATCTATTATATGACACTATTAGACTATGGTATGCATCTGGTTCATTTATAAAATGTAATAGGAATTCATATTTTACTTTGAATGGATGCTCCATCTTTTTAAATTTAAGGTTTATATACTCAAGATACTAAAATGTGTGTGTGTGGGGGGGGGGGGGCAAACTGCATTCAACATCTTGGTTGCAGAGCCACTTGAGAAATTAATGGCATCTTCGAGGATATAATTGATCATTCATAGATCCCTGCTGACAACTTGAGACCACTGGGTTTTCAGTTTTCCCTCAAGATGGCAGTAGTAGCCATAATGAGCATTAAAAGATACGTCTGCAGCTCAACATGGTAGCAGCTTTATTGAGTGAGTGCTCCAAAATGGTGATTTAAAGGAAAAGGGCAACAGGATTGGAAGGACAAAGAGACTTGATTCAGACTGAGAATATTTCTAAGTATCAATCAGTGATTGATTATATTTAAAAAAAACAAGCATCAAAAACTTGCAAACCTAAATATATTCTTTTATTCTTTACGAGTTAAAAAGTCGGAGTAGGATTTAGGATGTGCTGTTTTGATTTCAATGTTTTTGACAGTTGAACACAGTCCTGAAGGCCAGACAAGTGGGTACCATTGATTGAATTACCCAAGGGGTCTCTTTCATAGGTTCTTTTAAAGCCATTCTTGCTTATAGTATCAGCAACTGTGAACCATCACAGTAAGATCTTATTGTACAACTGTGATCATTTGTAACCACGAACAGGATAAAAATGTGAGAACATGGCTTACGTCAGTAGAGTTTACTCATATTTTGGCCTGTAGCTGCAAATTATGAGAAAACGAGTTTCCTGTTTTCTATAATGTTTTAATCTGGAAGTTTTATTTCCTGTCTCACAAATACGTGCAATTGTACCAAGTGACATGGTTGGGGGAAATGGAGGCAGGTTAATGGCTTGAGTCTCTGGTAGTTTCTGATGTATTTGACATCTCCATGGTTTCAATGATGAAAGCAACTCCAGCCCCCAGCTTTCTGGCCCAGATAAACATCTCTAATCACTTTCATGTGGAAATAAAAGGAGCTGGGGAATGGCACAGACTGACTGGTTTCAAGTCTTAATAAGAGGCCCAGGGACATATTTCTGTGAAATCATGTATAAATCATTTTTTAACCTTAGAGGAGGTCACTTTAGGGAGTTGAAGTTCTGCACTTCACATACATATTGTAGCTCAACTTTACACATAAATCTACTCTTTTACTTTGCAAATACTCGTACTGGGATTCAAAGCCAATGCATATATTTTTTGTTTAGCTGTGTTCCTGTGTGCTTGTCAATCATACCTTACATCCACACATCCCATTGACCTCCTTCACATTTATGTGCTTTATGTTGTTGAGAAATATTTTGGCTGGTGTTTCTTATTTTTCCTGAATCCCAGTTGACTTGTGCAGTATGTGAGCAGTCAGTTAACTTAATAATCATCACATTTTTAATTCAAAGAGTTACAACTATTTCCTCACAAGCTTATCAGATTGTAAGTACAACTAAAACGTGAGGTATTCTTTACAACCACACAGGTTTCTGAACAGCCACTGAATTGGAATTCAACAGAATGCTTATTTACTTTCAAATCAAGTCATTTTTATCATCAGTTTTTTTTAACTCTTTCCTTTCTGCTATAAGTCCCCAACTGCCTGCTGTCGCCTTCCAACATAGTGCATTCTATTTCAGCTCGAAAAGTGGGGCAAACTGCCTTCAACGCTGCTTCAGGAGTTGACAGGAAACATGCTCTGGTCCTCTCAGTTCTACCTCCCACAGGCGATGCAGCACTCTGCTGGCATGCAGTACCCCATCTAGTGGCCAGATGTAGGTACAACAGGAATCAGTATTTAAATATTACACTTGCAGGGAGATTTCCAACACATTGGGCTGGATTTTGTCAGTGTGGGCGGGCTGGAGCGTGTCAGGTGGAAATCGTGCCAGGACCCCGACTCCTAATTGAAGTGCTGAAAAAGTGGGATTTTCCCCTAATTGGCCAATTGATTTCCTGGGTGTCGGAACCCCTGGCCCAATGAGTCTTTTCAAACAGAAAGTCGCCTCCGATGACGTCATCAATGCTGCTGGATTTAAGGCCTGCAAGCAGTCTTGCTTCTTCTGGAGACTGCAAACTTTATGGCCATTGCTGTCTTCGCCTTCTTCATCAACTATGTCCAGCAGTAGGCCAAAGTGTGCTCCACGCTTCGATGAGCCCTCCCTCCAAGCTCTGGTGGAGGGAGCGAGATCCAGGAAGGAGGTGCTGTTCCCTTCCTCAGGGAGAAAAAAGCCTCCGCAGCAGACAAAAGCTGTGTGGCTGCAAGTGGCCAAGGAGGTCAACTCCATTTCGCTGAGCCGCAGAACCTGGCTGCAATGCAGGAAGAGGTTTCATGATCTTCTCCGCACAGGAAAAGTTATTATGACTTTCCCATCACCCTCAATCTGATCCCCATCGCCTCTCCTCACCAGCACTCTGCTTTGCCAACCTCTTCCTCCACATTCCACTTGACACTTACATCCCTGCACCCTTACCCATTCCCTCTCTCTTGAAGGTCACATTCACTTATTCACTATTCGACCATGCAGCCCTCACACTCCTTATCACTGTGATGCCATGACAACAACAACTTTCAACACACAGGGAGGGTCCTTTGTATCCTTCTAAGCATCTATGCTATGGATTCTCTACACTCACTCCTTCATTCTCACTCAAACTCCACTTGTGTCCCTCATTGCAGGAAAAGAGAGCCCACAATAAGAGGGAAAGAGCAAGGACAGGAGGAGGGCCACCCTCAGTAGCCCAGCTCACCGCCTGGGAGGATGCGGCCCTGGAAATCGCCGGGATCGAGGAGGATTCCCAAGTGGGGGACGGACAGACGGGTGCATCGCAGCAAGCTGGTGACAGAATAGTTTGGCATCTCTCTCATTGACATTGCATTAGTCACTGATAATGAATCTGATGCTCTAACGGATTGACTTATGATCATCTGCACTTTTCAATGTTCATGTAACCTTGACCTCACATCTCTAACTCTTTCCTTTACTCCCCACACAGGACCATCGAGAGTCCCCATCCCCACTGTTCAGGAGGAAGAGCCTGAGCTTCCAGATTCCTCAGAGGAAGCTGCAACCTCTGAGGGCACAGCATCAGCAGAATTCAGAGCACCCAGCACCAGCGCAGACACTCACACCTCGGTGGGACCTTCGCGAGATAGAGTAGTGTTGGCACCTGGTGTATCACAGCTCACAAGTGAGCATCAGCAGATGGTGGAGACAGGGTCAGCAGTGGAGAGCCCTCGTCGGAGGGCGCAGGACTCTGCCAGCTCGGCTCAGCTGCATGTTGACCCTGTGCCTCCGGGTCCATCCAGAAGGAGAGCGGTGCTTGAACTCCAGGAACAGGTGCAGGAGTCTCTGGCAGGTTTTGTCTCCAGGGTCGCTGCGAGTGTGGAGCGAATGGAAGAGTCCATCGCGAACATGAGCAGAGCCTTTGTGGAGGCATTGGCACATGAACGCATCACCGCGGAAAGGATGGCCACCTCTGTGGAAAGGATGGCTACCTCCATGGTAAGGCTGGCTACCATATAGGAGAGGATGGCTACAGTGGAGGAGAAGATGGCTACGGCCATGGAGGAGCTAAGTCGCTAGGGTCTTGAAAACATGGTCATTGTTCAGAATAGACTGGCATCTCTTGAGGAGCGATGGTCAGCTATTGAGCATAGAAACCAGACCTTCATGGAAGTCCTCTGGAGTAGGACTTCCAGTGCAGAAACGGGTCCTCATGGCCCCCCTGCAGTGCAGCAAGGTGCTGTCCAGCCACTTGCTAGCTCTGAAGTGGGGCTGACCTATGAGAGGGATGTTGGTGGCATACAACAAGGAAGTGGGGGCTCCTCTCCAAGTGCTCACACGACCATGCTACTGCAGAGCCCTCGGTCAGAGCCCCACCAGAGTCCCCACCCAACTGAGATCGGCGTCTGAACCCCTGCACAGCCGCAGGAGCAGTAGACAGTTGCCGAGCCCTCACAGGCTCGCAACCCCAGAGGATGCCTGCCAAAGGTGTCGAGACAGGAGCAGCAAGAAAGTGAGCAAGGGGCCTCTACATCTGCTGAAGCCACAGGGGAAGCACCACGTAGGAGCACAAGTAGTCACAATGGTTGTCACTTGGGTGTAATGTTGTGTTTAATTTTGAGAAGCCATCAGTTGCTTATTGTCATAAAAAATTCTGATGGCAAACTGTTGAAGTTGTGGCCTGTGTCATTTCGCTAATGGGACTTCCACATTGAGGGCTTAGGGCGACTTGCAATTGTCAGTATGGTGGTCAGAGTGAGAGGAATCCGCAGGTTCTTGTCCATTGTCGATGCTTTGGTAAGAAGGTGCGAGGCTAAACTGTTTGATTGTGCAGGCTAAGCAAATGTGACCAACATGAGTGCGTCCCTTGCATCCCAGGCAGCAATATGGTCGCGCTCTGGCACCTTCTGGCCTGTGCATCTTCAGGTGGGTGACTAGCAGCTTGGCGCTCCTGTTGATGCTCCTGCTGTTGGTGCTGCTGTTGCTCATGGTTCTGCTGCTGCCGCGGCTGGTCTTCATCCGAATCTGATGTCCAGGAGGAAAGGAATTAAATGGTCGCTATGCTTCTGGTATATGCCTCAGTTGAAGAAGCGCTTAGTCAAGGTGGGGAGAGGGGTTTCCAAGGAGGTCACACTGGAGATGGGTGTCAGGCTCCAAACTTCCACAACACTGAGTGTGCCTGCTAAAAGTTCCCCCAGACCTGAAACAACAAAGTTCTGCCACCTGCAAATGATCATCGGTGAAAACTCCTTTGTAATGGTGGAGCTGCAGCTGTTCGTAAGCAATCCACTTGTGAGGCCGCCAGGATTACCTGGCGTGTTCCAGAGGAGGCGTGTAGGATGGGGGAAATGTGTTAAAATTGGAAAGGCCTCTCAAAATGGGATTATAGAGGCAATTAAGTGGTTGTTAAGGGCCTTAAGGGAAAGCGGGTCAGAAAACACGCACTTGGGGAAATTGCTTAGAGGTGGGAACGGGCCTGCCCAACAGTTTTGCGATTTTAACAACTCGCACGCCTCCAAACCCGCCTCCTCGGGGCTGGGAAAATCGAGCCCATTAAGTGAGTGGAAAGTGGATGGTCTGGAAAAGTGGAATTTCATCTGTGGATGACGAACGAGTGGCAGCTGCATTGGAATATCATTTATGGTTTATAGAACTTAAGTGTGACGTATACTCATCAAGTATATAAGAAGAGAAACGTATGTCCCAGTTTGGGACTAAAAGTAGGGAATTGTCTTATATGTGGCTAATATCTATTCTGCTTGGTTGTCTTCTATTTTAAATCAGCAGCAGGAGGATGGACTGGGGCAGGGGTTAGGAGAGAGAGTTATCGTTTAAATATCACAGCAGACAATAGAAAGAAGAAAGAAAGAAAGACTTGAATTTATATAGAGCTTTTCACGACCACCGGACGTCCCAAAGCGCTTTACAGCCAATGAAGTACTTTTTGAAGTGTAGTCACTGTTGTAATGTAGGAAACGCGGCAGCCACTGTGAGCACAGCAAGCTCCCACAAACAGCAATGTGATATTGACCAGATAATCTGTTTTTGTTATGTTGACTGAGGGATAAATATTGGCCAGGACACCGGGGATAACTCCCCTGCTCTTCTTCGAAATAGTGCCATGGGATCTTTTACGTCCACCTGAGAGAGCAGACGGGGCTTCGGTTTAATGTCTCATCCGAAAGACGGCACCTCTGACAGTGCAGCACTCCCTCAGCACTGCACTGGAGAATCAGCCTAGATTTTTGTGCTCAAATCTCTGGAGTGGGACTATGAACCCACAATCTTCTGACTCAGAGGCGAGAGTGCTACCCACTGAGCCACAGCTGACATCTCAACTGATAGGAGTGTGTTCTCCTCTTTCAGTGCTGCGTTATTTAAATGGCCACTCTCCATGAAAACCCCTGATTTGGGTCAAGGTTTCTGGTGCTGATTTAAAATTGGAGACAGCCAGCAAGTTGCATATGTTCCTGCACTCCTATCAACTGTTGCTGTCAGCAGTTGCTCCACTCCACTAGTGCTGTGATATTTTCATGGCAGCTCTCGCTCTTAACTTCAGTCCAAGCTCCTGCCACTAATTTTAAAATCAGAGACAAGCCAGGCACAGGGAGAGAAAGTTTAAAATTAGTAACAGGAGCTAGGACTAGAGTCAAGAGGGGAATTGTCATTTAAGCATCAAAGTGCATATGGAGTGGAGTGGAATAATTGCTGGCAGAAACAACTGATAGGGATGCACTGGCTAATACGAGAAAGACCAGGGGCTAGAAATTTGTGTGTTTAGTGCCACATGTTAGCACCACGAGATGGCGCTAAAACGCCATTCAGAGCTCTACTGCCAGCTGATGGCGGTTCCAGCGCCGCACGCCATATCCATCCTGCCGGTAGCGCTGCCGGTAAACTCGATCACCAGGAATATAACAGTCATGGAGATCATGACGTCAGTGAGTGTGCAATGCTCACTTGACGCCCGATCGCCCAACTTCGTTTTGGCCATTGCACTTACTGGCTGGAGAAAGCAACAACAGGTTGAGGTGGCGTGCAGCAGCAGGAAGCCGCTTTCAGCTATGCTGTATAAAGGGATCCTCACCAATCACTCAGACATGACGGGTTTTTGAAGTTTGAGTGGCTGTGTGCTACTTCCTACTACTGGAAGTGTTTTCTTTATTCATTTCAAGGTTCTTTGGTATCAGGGAATGTTGTGGCAAGTACAAAACCCCATAATTATTTCTGAAAAGCTCCAACCTACAACACTTGCTAAAAGTCATGGGGGCTGTACTGGCAGTGGACCTCACGCTCCAGGATCTATGGTGGAGGGAGCGAAGGCAGTGAGACAATCGGCCTTCTGGATGGGCTGTTCTGGACGGGCTGTTCGTGACCGGCTCATCAGACTCTGATTCGCATGAATGAAACCCTAAATCACCGTAGCTCACCACATCCCCATCATACCATCCCTGTCTCATGCCATAGGTGCAAAGGTGATATGCGAGAGACCACAAAATATTCCAAACACAATTAATAACTTTATCTATAAACATATCACATGAATTCTAATAACTAATGACCCTTGTGCCTGCCATAGTTGAATAGCTGCCATTGTGTGCAATGTGTGAGATGTGAATGTGAGTGTTGCTAGGTAGAGATTGTTGGTGGGTGATTGCTGGGGGTGTGGTGCATTGAGCTGTGTGTGAATCTTGCGGTATGTAGCATTTGTTGAAGCCTTCACTCACCCTGACCACCCGTGTGAATTCGTTAAACTTCTTCCTGCACTGGGTGTGGGTCCTGGGAACCACAGTCCTGCCCGTGACGTGGTGTACCACCTCCATCCACATAGTACGGCAGACTTGTGGCGAGGGCCTTCTGCCAGTTGACGGGTACAGGACCGCCTGCCTTCTCTCCACTGCAAAAACCAAAGCCTCCAAAGTTTCATCAGAAAATCTTTGGGCTCTCTCCCTGGGGCAGCCATCTGCCATCAGGATTTGTTAGTAACTGATCCTTCTCCTTGTCCCTCTTCTTAGGATTGTTGGGGCAGCTGCACACCCAACAATGCTGAGAATAAGGTGCTGCAGCATCAATGAACCTCCCCTTTAAGTAGTGAAAAAACCTGTGGCAATCATGACTGCGCCCAATATTGGTCCAGCTTTTCAGTGTAATGCCAATGAGCTTGGGTTTTTAGATGAGAATTATGACTGCAATCATTTTAATGAGGAGTGAGGACGAATTTTGTGTGCAGCCTAGATGATTTTCAACTGCCGCTACTTAACCATTTTTAGTCTAAACACTGCCCATTTCTTGTCTATAATGAATTTCTAGCCCTAGGAGAAAATGGGGTCGAAATTGGACCTCTATGCGCCCATACGTTTAACAGGTGCAACGAGATCAAATTTTGGAAACCAACATCCTGCGCCCGAAGGACACTTGAAAGACGTCGGACCTGATATTGGGTTGGGCTATTTTTCAACGGTCATTAGGTTCCTTACTGCTGGAGAATCCGCTCAGCATTCGGCCGAATCAGCGACTGTGGTCGAAAGGTAAGTTCTTCTTTAAATTTCATTGCGGTGGAGCCAGGAGAAGCAGGAGTGCTCTCTCCAACTCCTTAGTACTCGGCAATTGATCCCACCCATTGCTGCTCCACCACCCCCATCCTTCTGAGATTTATCCTAGGACCACTGCCGGCGGGTCAAGCAGCCTGAAACCCATGTACTTTATGCCTTTTAAAGGCCCCTCTTGTAGTTTTTTGCTTACAGCTGACAGGCTTTCATGAGCGTTTGTGCGAGGGCAATTGTTTATTTATTTTACCCCAAGTTCTCTTTATTGGCACCAGAGGGTTTGCCACCAGGAATCCTTTGAGCCGACATGTTTGGAGGAAAAAGGAACCGGCAGATAGATGCCAGGCAAGTCAAGCTGCTCAAGAGGTGCTCTGGACCCTCTTACCCACATCCACATCCCAACATTTGAGGAAGGAGGTAGACAACTCTCGCAGTTGTTGTAGATTCCTCTCTCCTTTGATAGCTGCATCAGCAGACTCCTAATGGCATCATAATGAGATGTGATTGCCTGTTTAACCGTTATGCTGCAAGGTTTTTCAGAAGCCTTCCAATCACAGCACGTCATGCTTTACATGGTACTGCATGAAAGAAGGCATGCCAGGGTGATCAGGAGCCAGCGTTGCCTGTTTGGCCGCACCTGTTAAAGACGTCGCTAACTATTTCTGTAGGCCTTGGAAAAGCCACCTGGGAATAATTGCGTTAACCTGCCTTCTCAGAGTCTGGATCAGCAGAGGGGAAGGTGCCAAGCTCTGCGATCTGCTGCAAGGATACCAGTAGCGACCATACACCTTCTTACAGACATGCTGCAGTGCTGACTGTGGGATGGTGCTGTAGAGTAGCACAAGGAAAGCCCTTCTCACAGGCAGCTGATGCAGCATCAACTCGATTTCAGCTGCCATCAACGATGAGACCAAGTGCTAGGTTGTGCTGTTACTTGTCTGCAGATTCATGCCTGCACCTAGAGGGCCCCTTTCCCTTCACCTTGGTCTGGCAGTTTTTAATCCCATGCCCCTACAACTGTGGCAAAGGTTGCAGATGGAGTGAGATGCTTTTTAATTATCTCCAGAAGTTTTCTATTTTTTTTGACCTCCTCCTTGTGATACTCCCCTTTAATTTTCACCATACCTTTAAAATTGACTTACACACAATTCTCATCTCCTACCAGTATAGAGCCAGTGGAGCTTGCATTTGGATTTGTGAATCGTTATACAAACAAGGCTAGATGTGAAAATTGCATGTTATTAGTACCTATGGTTCTGGGGGATCGAAACTAAAATAGAACTGTATTACACCTAAAGACAAAAACCGGACCCCACGACTTTACAGCCCTATTCTCAAGTGTACTGATCACAAAGGACAGTACTGAGCTATTCTTGTGAGAACAAATGCTTGTGTCTAACACTGATGTTTGATAGCACTGATATTTGTAGAAGTCAGAGTAAATCAGTCAGCAATGCTATTACAGAGACCAAGCTCAGTTATTTGCTGGAGATACATACACCAGTGTCAATTATAGGTCACTTGTATTACTTACCAGGCCTCTCACTGTTTTCGGGAGCTTCCTTTGCTTTTGATGATACTTCATGTTGCTTCCATTTTCACTGAAGTTCAGAATGAAATCTTACGTAACACGAGATGCTTTTCTGCCGGTGCTTGTTTAGTTTAGATGGAAGGGGAGTGGAGCCTGTGCACCAGCTTCCCACCTTTACTCTGCTAAATCCATCTCTCTCATCCCAGCAGTAGAAGTACAAGAACACACACACACACAAAAAGGGGATAACTAAAGAAAGATTAGGGTCTATTAGAGACCATAAAGGTAATCTGTGTGTGGAGGCGGAAGACGTGGGTATGGTTCTTAATGAATACTTTGCGTCTGTTTTCACAAAAGAGAGGGGCAATGCAGACACTGCAATCAGGGAGGAGGAGTGTGAAATATTAGATGAAATAAACATAGTGAGAGAGGAAGTATTAAGGGGCATAGCAGCTTTGAAAGTGGATAAATCCCCAGGCCCTGATGAAATGTATCCCAGGCTGTTAAGAGAAGCAAAAGAGGAAATAGCAGAGGTTTTGACCATTATTTTCCAATCCTCTCTGGCTACAGGTGTGGTGCTGGAGGACTGGAGGACTGCTAGTGTTGTACCTTTGTTTAAAAAGGGAGAAAGGGATAGACCGAGTAATTACAGGCCAGTCAGCCTAACCTCGGTGGTGGGAAAATTATAGGAAAAAATTCTGAGGGACAGGATAAATCCTCATTTAGAAAGACACGGACTAATCAAGGACAGTCAGCACAGATTTGTTAAGGGAGGGTCGTGTCTGACTAACTTGATTGAATTTTTTGAGGAGGTAACAAGGAGGGTCAATAAGGGTAGTGCGTTTGATGTAGTGTATATGGATTTTAGCAAGGCTTTTGATAAGGTCCCACATGGCAGACTGGTCACAAAACTAAAAGCCCATAGGATCCAGGGCAAAGTGGCAGGTTTGATCCAAAATTGGCTCAGAGGCAGGAAGCAAAGGGTAATGGTTGATGAGTGTTTTTGTGACTGGAAGGCTGTTTCCAGTGGGGTTCTGCAGGGCTCAATACTAGGTCCCTTGCTTTTTGTGGTATATATCAATGATTTAGACTTGAATGTAGGGGCTATGATTAAGAAGTTTGCAGATGATACAAAAATCGGCTGTGTGGTTGATAATGCAGAAGATAGCTTCAGACTGCAGGAAGATATCAATGAACTGGTCAGGTGGGCAGAACAGTGGCAAATGGAATTCAATCTGGAGAAGTGTGAGGTAATGCATTTGGGGAGGGCTAACAAGGCAAGGGAATACACATTAAATGGTAGGACACTGAGAAGTGTAGAGGAACAAAGGAACCTTGGAGTGCATGTCCACAGATCCCTGAAGGTAGCAGGCCAAGTAGATAAGGTGGTTAAGGCGGCATATGGAATACTTGCCTTTATTAGCCGAGGCATAGAATACAAGAGCAGGGAGGTTATGCTTAAAGTGTATCAAACACTAGTTAGGCCACAGCTAGAGTACTGTGTGCAGTTCTGGTCACCACATTACAGGAAGGATGTGATTGCACTAGAGAGGGTGCAGAGGAGATTTACGAGGATGTTGCCTGCACTGGAGAATTTTAGCTATGAGGAAAGATTGGATAGGCTGGGTTTGTTTTCTTTGGAACAGAGGAGGCTGAGGGCAGACCTTATTGAGGTGTATAAAATTATGAGGGGCCTAGATAGAGTGGACAGGAAGGACCTATTTCCCTAAGCAAAGGGGTCAACAACCAGGGGGCATAGATTTAAAGTAATTGGTAGGAGGTTTGGAGGAGATTTGAGGGGAAATTTCTTCACCCAAAGGGTGGTGGGGGTCTGGAACTCACTGCCTGAAAGGGTGGTAGAGGCAGAAACCCTCACCACATTTAAATGTGCTTGGATGTGCACTTGAAATGCCATAACCTACAGGGCTATGGACCAAGAGCTGGAAAGTGGGATTAGGCTGGATAGCTCTTTGTCGGCCGGCACGGACAAGATGAGCCGAAATGGCCTCCTTCCGTGCTGTAAATTTCTATGACTCTAGTGCTCATACGAAGTGTTGTCCAGAGGCTGCAGCACAGCTGGTGGAAGGCTGCTGAGTGTCTGTGTGGAAGACTTCAGATGGCCTTTCAGGACGCCCTCGACCAGCTCTGGACCTGGAAGGCCCAGCTGTAGACTGCACCACCTCAGCATGGGCGGCAGCAGTCTGGGCTGGCTGGATGACAGGCAGCGACAAGGGCAATGGTGGAGTGGCAGTGGTGAGAGAGGACAGCAGGTTCCTGCTCTACTGACCCACTGCCACTCCCCCGGGGCAGCACCTCAGCATTCCTAGCATCTGTTGGTGCACAGATTGCTGGCATGCTGTGACACCCTGCAAGCCCTGGTCGACGGTGGTAGACCCAGCCACGATGGCAGCAGTCAGAGCTTGCGCGGCATCAAGCTGAGACTGCATGGGAGCAGTCTGAGATTGAATGGCACCAAGCATAGACTGCATTACAACATTAAGATGTTGTGTCGCTTCCAACTGTGCTGCAATGGAAGCTGCCAGATCGCCCATCACACGCAGCATCAGGTCGCCACAGTCTCTCTAGGAGTCTATCATCCTTTGCAGACTGGAAATGATGGATTCCATGGTGTGCGCAGAGCTCTGTGCAGTGTTGGAGGCAGACTCCTCAACGCTCCTTACCATTGAGACAGGCTCTCGGGCACCCTTGCCATTGCACCTATCATCTCCGTGTGCATGCCCATCACCCTTCTTCTAAAGGCCTCCCCATCGAGGTCCTCATCTGAGTCCCGTGCAGCAGAACTCGCGCGCGAATTCGCCCTCCGGGGAGTTGGCCCCCGAGCTACCCTTTCCCCCTTGCCTTGCTGCAGCCTGCTCGTTCCCGGTGCATCACCCTGTGCAGATCCCACTACTAGACTAGCCTCTAAAGAACATGTAGTGCCAGTATCTGAGCTGGTGCCTGCAGGTGAGACATGCAGTGACGCGGTGTGTTCTTCCTCCTCCTCTTCTCCCGCATCGCTCTCAACGGTGCCCTCAGGGACAGTCTGCTCAGGTGCTTGCTCATTATCTGAAAGCATAAAGGCACAAGAGTCAGGTTAAGGTGAGGGGAGGGGGGCAGGAAGGGAGAAAGGCATGCATACAGCATGATTAGCTGGAAAGTGCAAAAGGCTTGTGGGGTGAGGGGGAAGTGGGATGTGAGAAGAAGGAGTAGGGATGAACATACTGTTGTTGTCCCCAAGGGGTCAACGTTGCCAGTGGCCACGGCACTCACCACCTGGCGCCCAATAATCTGCAAAATAATATTTTCCAGCGCAGACAGTGGTTGGGTGTTGGCTTGTCCCCCTCCTGTGCCCTCCTGCTCCCTCCTGTTGTGAGCCACCTTGGCCTGCAAGAGAAAGGAAAGTGTGTGAGTGAGTGTGGAGCAAAGTGTTTGGGTGATGTGCCTGCCATAGTTGTATAGCTATCATTGTGTGCAAGGTGTGAGATGTGGGTGTGAGTGTTGGTAGGTAGAGACTGTTGGTGGGTGAGTGCTGCAGGTGTGGTTCTTTGGGCAGTGTGTACAGACTATGGTTCAGATGGTGGTTTGTAGCATTTGTTGAGGCATTGACACACCCTGACCCTCCGAGTGAGGTCATTAAAATTCTTCCTGCACTGTGTATGGGTCCTGGGTACCACAGTGCTGCCCAAGACCTGATGGGCAACCTCCCTCCACATGACATGGAAGACTCGTAGCGAGGGTCTCCTGCAACTTGCCAGGAAGAGCACCGCCCTCCAGCTCCTCCAATGTTTGGTCCGAAAATCTGCGGGCTCTCTCCCTGGGACGTGGATCTGCTTGAGTTGTCCGGCTCCTTGGGCTTGGCCTGCTCCTGCTTGCTGACACAGGTTCACAGCCAGCAATGCTGAGAATGAGCTTCTGCAGCATGAATGAACCTCCTCTTTAGGAACTGGAAAGAGCCTGTGGCAATAATGACTTGCGATTAGACTGCACCTGAAATTGCTTAGTGTTTGAGTCTAAAGCCACTGAGCTAGGTTATTAGCGCTTGATTTAGCACTCCCATCCTTTCTTTGAGCGATGACGCTGAATTTTGCGTGCAGCGAGATTCATTAGCGCCTGGCGCTAAATCTCAAACGTTTCCAAAGTTAGCGCCCATTCCTGGGCGATAATGAATTTCTCGCCTTATAATCCTGTTATTCAGTCCTCTCACCACTGGTGACACTAATGCCTGGGTTCACCGATCATTTTAGCATGTTACAAGAAACACCACTGAAAGACTACCATTTATTCCGACTAACTGTGAGCAAGGCCATGGGAGATTCACTATTATATATTTGTTATCTAATTGATCTCAAAAAGCATTGATCATAGACAAATGCGAAAAATTGCATGTGTGTATCTATCTGTAACTGTCTCTATACTTGTCTCACGCTCTCTAATTCTGTCTGCCTTACTCTATCTTTCTCTTTCACTCTGTCTGGCTATCTCCCTTGCTCTCTCTGTATAACTGTCACATACTAGCTCTTGTTGCTTTCTCTGAGATGCAGGAACCTGACAAATTTATCTGCTCCTTAGCGCAGGGGTTCTGAGGCCAATTTTAATGACCCTCAATTATAGAGATTCGCGTATCTCTGGTAAACAGGATTGAGCGCAAACCAAGATGGTGGGTATATTGCATTTAATCGGAGTTTAGGACGGAATGTAGCACACTAGTTGACATGAATCTTGTCATTCATGTGGAAATTACTTATGAAATAATACTGGGCGGCCTGCTGGTGGCGCTGTCCAGGGAGAGTATAAATACTTGGGCATGGGCCCAGCTTGCTCAGGACATTCTTTAACAGGAACTAGTGAAGGACACAACTAGATCTCCATGTTGAAAAACAGTTGATTAAAGCTTTGTTTAACGCTTAGACCAAGTGCCTAGTAGTTTTCTTACATCACTAGTTATACAGCAAAAACATACGACTGGTACCGGACCCGATTGGACAGATGGCTGGCGTGCACAAACAACTCTTCTTATTTGGGTCTCTCTCTTTCTCTGAACTACCCAAGAGTGTTAGACTAGGGTCCACATGGGTCCACTCTCTGAAGAGTGTTAGACCACTGTTTCCACTCTTGGGAGCCCCTCGCTCTACGGTCCGAGCTAAGAGTTCTTTAGCTCTTCCTTTTATTCTCTTTTTAGGGGTGGGCCTGAGGTAGAATAATGGACAAGACCATTTAACCTATAGAGTTTCCCCTTAAAACAAGGTGCCCAATGGCATGTCGAGTTCTTTGTCTAAATTATGGAAAAAGTGTCAACCCTCCTGTTATCTCCCACCTGTCAGGGATCTTCTCACAACCATTACACATGCTTTCTGTACTTGACCAATCATTGCCTTACAGCATCTTGAGGACTATCTTCCCTTATCTCATCTGGCCCTTTCCTTCCAAAGCAATAGTCTCTTATCTCATCCTGTCTTGTCCCCCTTGGTGCAACCAGTGCGTGTACCAGGCATAGCTTCGGGCCATTAAATCAGAGGCCCAAGCCAGAACTGTCTTACTCAACCAGCCGCCATCAAAACTATCTCCTTTTAATCTAACATACTATTCCATCCTGAGATGGTACCTTAACTCCCATAAATTCCTTCTATTATATGTCCTTTATACTAATTAACTTTTATCTTCGCAAGCAGTTCTGTTAAACAAACTCCAAATTCTACTTTAGCATTATAATATAGTTATTAGTAATAATGGAAGAAACATAGGTTAGGCCTTCACTGGCCAAATTAAAGACACAACAACAGAGTCAAAATCCTAAACTTACAAACAACAGACAGCTAAGTCTAGAGACAAGGTCATGCTATGGGCCCCTGTGTGGGATGTTATGCAGGCTCTAATCTAACTAATTAAAAAGACTGTCTCAAATTGTAATGCAAGTTTTCCAGGAAAACTAAACTTACACAGTTCCAGTAAAACACAATTTATACATTAACCCCTTACTTGTCTCGAGCACTAATACAATCATTTAAACACAGTATTATTTGCGTTACAGTTTCATTCGCATAGCCATATATATTTTTAGGCACCCCTAGTTTCTAACACAATCAAACAGATGGTAACAGCCTTAAACTATGTTACTGAAATGCTGTAACAGTGAGAATGAAACTAAGTTCTTTACTGGAATTTCTGATCTGTTTCAATGCTTTTACCCTCTTTCTTTTTTGCACTTTGATATTTATTTCAATCTGTATATATTTTTTTCTTTTTCAGTTTTTAAAAAATCTGCAATGAATACATGAGTCTGAGCAATGTGTCCCGTCAACCCAATGTCACCAAATATAACTATCTTTTTGACTATGACTGTGTGGGATTGGAAGTCTCACTCTGAGCTTAGATGGTTAGACTTAAGAAAGGCCCAAGCCCAGGTAGCTGATTAGAAGTAGACCTGTGCTCAGAGACTGGAGCAGAGGTTGGTTTGAGCCCAGGGAGCAGGGCCATGGAAGAGAACAAGCAACATAGCACAGTGAAGAGGCGCAGAGCAGCGCATCTGGGAGAGTAGAGACCAACGAGAGTGACTCGGAGAGCAGGAAGTTGCCAAAGCCCCAATGGGTGGGAGACATTTGTCTTCCTCTAAATTTTCAAACAAATCCAGCGCTGCTCAGCAAATTTTATGGCCCAGGCGGATTGATTTATGTAAGCATTACTCAATCTCACTTCCCAGCAGATCAACCAAGAAGCACCATTGATGATCGGATGAGCATTTCGGTCAATTAGGGCTTTACTTTTAGAATCGATTGAAATTTGGCAGCTCTAAATCTAAATTGGAATTGTAAATTGCAGTTCCTAGTACACAAATGAAAGTGATAGGTTTAATTCCGCATGCACTTAAAAAGAGAATGTTTCATTTAAACTGTGGAGCAAGAGTAGGACCAATGGGCTAAAAGACTGTTCTCCATCGATGACCACAAAACGAGATCCAAACTCCAACAACTGCACTGGACTGGAAGGAATTCAATGAACGCATAACCATCATTCTTCAGAGAATTTTGGAAACTAAATGGCAAATTTGGAACAAAAGACCACAAGCCTTTAAATGCAGAGGGTGATTTATCAGGAATAGTTCAAAATCTGCAGCTAAGAGATAGGCCACTTGTGTTAGATGTTGTAGTAAAGAAATATTTCTAGTAAAATTGCTGACTATTATTTTACCGGAGTATCAATTTTTAAAACATTTGGGTTGAAATTGTAAACAAAAAGTGAAAAAAACAGCAGATGCTGGGAATCTGAAACAAAAACAGAAAATGCTGGAAATGCTCAGCAGGTCAGTCAGCATCTATGGAGAGAAGAGACAAGTCAACATTTGCCAGTACTTTCCAATGAAGCTCAACGTAAGCTCGAGGAACGTAAGTTCGATTAGGCACTTTACAGCCTTCCGGACTTAACATCGAGTTCAACAATTTCAGACAATAATCCCTGCCCCCATTTTTCATGCTGTATGATTTTGCCATTCCCATTTGCAACATTTTATCTTTCCTGCCTCTTACATAAGCACAGTATGTTCTTTCAACTCCTTCCTCCCCTCCTAAACCGCCCCCCCCCCCCGTCTCTGCATCTGCTTAATATCTGTTGCATCTCCAGCTTTTTCCAGTTCTGACGAAGGGTCATCGACCTGAAACGTTAACTCTGTTTCTCTCTCCACAGATGCTGCCTGGCCTGCTGAGTATTTCCAGCATTTTCTGTTGTTTTGCCAGTACTTTTTGGGTTGAAATTGTGCTGTGTGATATTAGTAACAAACACGTTAACGTACTGTATGAAATTCTTTTGTCTGCTTTTCAACTACATTACAACATTGACTACACTTCAAATGTACTTCACTGGCTGTAAAGCACTTTGGGATGCCCTGAGGTTGTGAAAGGCGTTATATAAAGTATTGACAAGCATTGGTTAACACCTTTGTTAAAATGATGGCAAAATGAATTGCATACAAAGACATTAATGCTACTGATATCACACAACAGCATTTCAACTCAATTGAGATTTAGGTCACATACCCACGTAAGCAGAAATCAGCGATAATTTCGATATGTGTAACTGTAAGTCAAAGGTACAATAAAATGGAGAATATCACAGACAGGTCTGATCTGTGTGTATTTATTTTGCAAAGTATATTTCATTTGTAGAGAACTAAATACAGAAGGGAAAGTTATCGTAAAACAATACGTTTTATAAGTCTTTTAAAGTGCAAAGAGTAAACCGAAAGATCAGTTGACTAAAGTGTTTACTCTATCATTTTTCATGCTTGTCATTGCTGTAAGTCCAATTGTTGTACACTGGTGCTTTTTAGCATTTAATGGGATACTACCAGCTTTCACTCTTCACTTAAGTGGCCTTAGTGTATATCATCTGCAGCAACATATTGCCGATTTCAAGGATAAATGTGAAAAACTATAGTAACTGACACTGCTGTTTGTAATAGCACTGCTGACTGAGTTACTCTGATTTCCACATGCAGCAGTGTTATCAGATACCAGTGTTAGATATAGAATAGGGCTGCTGTAACATTAAGTATTAGTGCAGTGACAGTGCACAAGCTAATTATTTAACTCATGCTGCACTAATAGTTATTTTTATGTATTTAACTTCCAATTAAGATGCTAATTTGGACAGCTCTATTTATTTCTGATCTGAACACAATTATGAATTAATTCTAAAATTACAATATACTAAACGACTTCCTATTATACAGATTTTGTTAACTTGGATTTTTATTGATGGTTGAGTTATAGCAAAAAGATTAAATACATATATCCACATAACAAAAATAATTGTGGCTGTAGTGACCTTTGTATCTGCCTGTCATATTCTGTACGCCTGTTAATTTTCTTGAATTTCATTGGTTCAATGTTGTTGATATGAATGTCAACCAATGAAGCGCGAGATTACCAATCAGCTAAACCATGTCACAAACCCCCAAAACTTAGAGTGTGCAAGTGGTTGCCAATAGACAAATCAGCAGCCATTTTTCCAGACTACATCCAGCGTACAGTCCTTCTCCCTTCTTTTCAGTATTTTCCCCTGATCATCAACAGCTCTACTATTGCTGAGCCTTCCAATATCAAGGGGGAAAAATTCAGTTGGTTGCGCCTTCCGTTAGTGCCTTAAGAGGGCGCTAATGGGGCGCAAAGCATCTAGCGCCCAGGCACGGCAATGTTTGCACCGCTCGCGAAATTAACTAGACATTTTGTGGCGGCGCTAAACACTACCGCCACGATCTCCTGCGCCGGCAGATCGTGACGTCAGTCGAGTGCACAACGCCCTGGTATCGCCCAGGAGCGGATATTGAGTGGCGCCCCCTGCCTTACTGTCTGCCGCTAGCAACGACAGGTTGAGGGGAGCGTTTTGCAGTCAGGAAGGGACTGGGGGAGCGCTATTTAAAGGCGACCGCTTCCTGCCTTTTATTGTTGGTGACATTTTTGAACCACGCATTCTGAGAGAGAGGGAGAGACTTCTGGAGAGATTCAACGCTGTGTGAAGGAGTTTTGGGTACTGAGCAGCACTTTGCAGGTTCATTTTGATTTGCCCTTCCTTGTATCGATTTAGAAGAGACTGTGGGGGCTGCACTCTGAGCTCTTTCCCTGGTACTCTCTATTGTTCTTTCCAGCAAATTTGATGTGCAGGTCTCTCCAGGCCGAGATTCAAGGCTGCAATGCGCAGGATGTGGATGGAAAGCAAGATCAACCCTCCCCTTTAAGAACTGGCCGGCGCCATTGTGTGTGTGTTCCATTGCTGACTGACATCATATGAGCTTCGCCAGCGCTCTGAGGTAGCGCCTCGCTCCTCGGCCTTTGCGCCTTAAGACAGGTGTGAAGCGCCTGATTTAGCGCTCCAATCACCTCCGGGGGTGATAAAAGCCAAGTTTGCAGTTGGTGGCGATAATTAGTGCCAGGCGCTAATCTTTGTGCCCGGCCGATAATTGCGCCCCAAATGGGGCGATACTGAATTTCTCCCCCCAACATTCTTGGGGTCACCATTGACCAGAAGCTTAACTGTGTCAGCCATATCAACAGCATGGCTGCAAGAGCAGGGCAGAGGTCAGGCACTCTGCTACGAGTGGTTCACGTCTTGATTTATTAAAAACTCTCCGCCATCAACAAGGCTCAAGTAAGGAGTGCAATAGAATACTCACCACTCGCCTGAGTGGATGCAACACTCAAGAAGCTCAACATTATTAAAGATTCACCCATATTGTGAGAAATAATAATAAAAACTAGCAGTATTTTGTTTTCAACACTGAGTAGTAAATGAGTTGAATGGCACAACTTTGTGTTATAAGTAAAATGATACAGTAATTAATATAATCAACTAAATCAAAAATCAAGGTAAAAGATAGATATTAAATATTAAATTAGCACCAATGGCATAAATGTTCATTTTTAGTTTATGTTAATAGAAAGAAAGAAATCATTTGCATTTATATAGGATCTTTCACAACCTCGGAATGTTGCCCAAAGCTAATGAAGTACTTTTGAAGTATAGTGACTATTATAATGTAGGAATGGTGCCTATTGAGTTCACAGAAAAGGGCAAGGAGATAGAAACACTACAGTTCTTCTTGCTCCATTTGTGATAAACCAAGGAGAAAAAAATCCATTCTGCTAAGGTATTGAGTGGAAACATATGGGTGTATATTTTCCTATTGATATTATTTTAATGCCAGTGTTAACCTATATATTTTAAGTGGATTAACATCAGGATCAAAACAAAACAATGGAGATAAAAAAATATGTCCATGATTAGTTAGGTAACTTTGGTAAGTAGTAAGTCACAGAGGCAAGCAGACTGTTGAATACAGTACAGGTTGAGCGTCCTGAATCTGGCAACCTTGGGACCGAGGCCGAGCCGGTTTTCATGTTTTTCCGGACTTCGGAACCTGTTTCTGATGTCCGAAGTCCGGAAATATCGTAACCTGAGCTCGGGCATTTCCGGACTTCGGACATCAGAAACAGGTTGCGAGTCCGGAAATGCCTGGGCCCAGGTTGTGATATTTCCGGTTTCTGGACATCACCCAGCTGGCGGTGGAAACGTTTGACAGGGTGTCCGGATTCCGGAACATTTTACGGATTCCGGACGACCCTGCCACCAATCGTCTCAGAGTCCGGATTCCGGAACATTCTGGATTCCGGAACTCCGGATTTTGGACGCTCAACCTGTAATAGTATTGTTGCTATTTTGGAATCAAATGGGCAACATGCTGCACCAAATTACTTTAATGGGTAAGATTGCCTCTGCTTGCTATTTGCAGTGAAATCATAAATGTGAGTGTAGGAAACTTGTTAATGATTTAACTACAAATAACAAATAGTGGAAATCTTTCCTGTAAAAATGTTGTGCCAACCCTTGGGTTGTTGAAGTGTGCAAAGCACTATTGGAAGAATCCAAACTATTTTCAATAGCGTTGCACATTTTTCATATCATGCATAGTATACACGGTGAGTGCAAACCTGTAATACATAATAAAGCTTTAGTTCACTTTTACCATTAGCACATAAGAATATTCAGTGCCATTAACTCTATAAATGGCACAGGGGCTTTAAAACATTTTATATGGCAATTGACCTTTGACCTCTGAGCCACAAATGCAATTGATTCAAGGCATATTTGATACTTTAACCCAGATGTTTTCCCAATGAAAATATAACATGCACCTGAATGCTTTGATGTAGTCGGTCCGTTCTGCAACTGGAAGTAGATTTACTGCAGGGTTCATCTTTTGAACACTCATTTTCCTTTGTACCTTCCAAAACATTTTTTTTACATATCAAAGGATATCTGCAAATTAATTTTTATTAGATTTCCGATGTTGTGCGTTTGAGGGATGATTATACGAAATGGACAGAAAGAGCGTGTGTCAATTTGCAACATTCCTCTGAAGAAACAACAGGATGGTAGCTTTTATAGAATTGCTGTAAGTTGTTTCCTCAGCAGTTCTCGATTACTACTTTAGCACTGCTTACAGTTATATTCAGTACAAATATGAAACAGCAGTTAGGAAGGCAGTAAGAGTGCTATAATTGCCCTCAGCACCCTGGGCTAAGGAGAAAAATCAGCCAACGTTCTTGCTTCTGATTGCTAACCAATAAGCTCTGCTGGAAAGTGTTACCTCCAGAATCGACTGTTCCAAGGCTTTCCTGGCCGGCCTCCCCTCTTCCACCTTCCATAAACTTGAGCTCATCCAAAACTCTGCTGCTCGTATCCTAACACACATCAAGTCTCGTTCATCCATCACCACTCTGCTTGCTGACCTAGCTTGGCTCCTGGTCCAGCAATGCCACGAATTTAAAGTTCTCATCCCTGTGTTCAAATCCCTCCAAGGCCTCACCCCACCCTATCACTGTAACCTCCTCCAGCCTTACAACCCTCCGAGACCTCTGCGTTCCACCAATTCTGGCCTCTTGTGCATCCTTGATTTCCTTCACTCCACCATTGGTGGCCGTGCCTTCAGCTGTCTAGGCCCTGAGCTCAGGAATTACTTCCCTAAACCATTCTGCCTCTCTCTCCTTCTTTAAGATGCTCCTTAAAATCTACCTCTTTGACCAAAGTTTTTGTCACCTTTCCTAATATCTCTTTATGTGGCTCGATGTCACATTTTGTCTGATAACACTCCTGTGAAGCGCAGTGGGACATTTTACTGCATTAAAGGCGCTATATAAATGCAAGTTGCTGTTATTGTACATGTTCCTCTTGGGAATGGGATAATGCTCAGTTGTGATGTCCCCATGTTTCAATGGCTTGGTGACATTTAGAGAGTGATTTTCAACTGAAAAGTAGGGTGGCCGGCAGTTGAAAATCATTGGGGAAGAGGCAACAGAGTCGCCCTATGGACGCCCAAGGCCCACCTGATGCAATTTGGATGAGCAGCCACCCACCTGAAAGAGACAGCTGGCTGCTTAAATATGAAAGTCGGGGTCTTACGCCGGTTGTAGGACCCTGATTGAAATTTTCAGGTACAAATGGACGCAGGGTGTACCGCACATGCTCTGTCCCTTTGGACCAGGCATTGAGTACCTAAGCAGCAGTCCTTAAATGACTGCTGGAGGCTGTTCAAAAAGCGGCCCAGGAAATTTTAATTTTTGCAGAGCCAGAAGAGGCAGGAGTGCTCTATTGGTGTCCACAAAATAAAACACCAGCCCGCTGCCATCCTGAGCATGCCCACCTCCGGGATCACCTCTCTCCCCCACCAGGCTTGACATGACATGCCGGCTGACTCAGTGTGGAGATTACCCGCCCTCCCACAAGCAGTGAACTGCAGCGAGACACCCGTTTGGGACCCGCAGTTCACCAGCGGCAGTTAAATGAGGCCTGAATCAAAAATGGGTCGGGCCTCCCGATGCCAGCATCCAATGGGTGGGGCGGCCGCTATGCCAACTTTGCGCCTGTTTTGAGCAGAATCTGTAGACCGGCCCCTCACTGTCTAGACACATACAGGAAGTATGGTCAAATGGGTGAGGCACTAGAGGCTGGTCAGTCTGCACCTTTTGGACCGCAGGACAAAAATTGGAGGAACAAATATAAACCACAAACAAATGCTTCTTTTCGATATAAGAAACTTGTGTGAGTTTACTGGACTATGTGCTAAGTGTAATGTAAAAAAGCCAGTTTTGTTGTGCAAGTATAATCAGGATGCATTTTTATAACAGGAGCTGCATGTTTGAAACATCATGAAATTTGAAAAATAATAATGTTGTTGCAGAGAGGAATGGTGGCCAGGGCACCAGGGAAAAATCCCTGCTCTTCTTTGAGTAGTGCCAGGGGATCTTAGGGGTTAATTTTACAAATGCATGCTATTGGGTGGGGGGGAGGCACGCCCACCAGCTGCACGCATCAGAAAATCATGGACGGCTGCCCACAATTTCCCGGCAGGTAGGAACAGTCAGCCCCTCGAGCCTGCGCCACCATTCAGTTAGATCATGGCTGATCTGTACCTCAACTCCATATCTCCACCTTAGCTCCACACCTCTTGATACCCTCATCTAACAAATATTTATTGATCTCAATCTTGAAAGCTCCAATTGATCCAGCATCCACAGCCTTTTAGGGGAGAGAATTCCAGATTTCTACTACCCTTTGTGTGAAAAAGCACCTCCTGATTACCCTCCTAAATGGCCTATTTCTAATTTTAAGATTACCTCCCCTCGTTCTTGATTCCTCTGCATTTAACCTATTGAATCCTTAACATTTTAAACATCAGGTTGCCCCTCAATCTTCTATATTCAAGGGAATAGAGGCCAAGGCTATGCAACCAGTTCACATAATTTAACCCTCTAAGCCCGGTATCATTCTGGTGAGTCTGCACTGCACCCCCTCCAAGGACAATATCTCCTTCCTCAGGTGTGGTGCCCAGAAGGTGAGATTTCCCCACTGGGGCTGTGCATTCATAAAATCAGCCCTTTAATGTCCACCTAAACTGCCAGAGTGGGCAAACAGGGCAAGTGGTTTAATGTCTCATCCAGAGATTGGAATGTACGTGCACGTAAATAAAAATAAAATAAAATACCAAGAAACTTATCAGGAAGAGTATTAAAGGAAATTAATTCATCCTTTAAGAAGCGTGAATTTTGTACTCATCAGGGTTAGAGATGTTATTGCCTGGGAATGAAACACTTTCCATTTCGGTCAGTGTCATTAAGCATTTCATTTCATTTCGAGAGGAATAGAATTGAAAAGCAGGGAAGTTATGTTAAACTTGTATAGAACCTTGGTTAGACCACATTGATAATTTAGTTAACAAGCAGTGTTGAATTAAGGATGATTTTGCGCTGTGTGCCGTGATCACTAGCACCGGTTTAGTGAATTCCCAACCTTATTTCAGATAGGCCATTCTTGCAGCCACCACATAAAGGAATTTTTTAATCCATCAGTCTGGGCTGGATTTGAAACCAGGCCCCAGAAGTGAAGCCAAGTGACTAACATACTACACAACTCACTACATGTTCTTATGTGTTATTTGACAAAGATATACAAGCTTGTTTTATTTGACTAGTTCTAGTATTTTCTTTCCCCACTGGACAATCAGTTATGCTGTCATGCAGCACATTTAGATGGAATGGAGTGGCATACCTGTGTGCATCAGTTACATGCTGCATATGGTTCAATGTTACATTTAAAATTATTCAGACAACCCAAAAGTGCAACACCAGAGGGTCACACATAGCTAACAAAAGAGGAACCAGGGACAGGTAAGATCGAGGAGCAGAAAGTTAACTAAGAAAAAGAAGTGGAACTGGAGAGCGAGGATAAAAAAATCATTGAAATATTTCCGACCTTAGAAAACCAATAACTGCTTGCTTCTCTTTTTTTGAAAATGTTCTCTTTGAAAGCAATTTATTTTAGGCTAAATTTGCACTTTTTTCCTTTTAGCATTTCCCACGCAATACCTGATTCCACGAGGGAGAGGAGATGCTGACAAAGTCCCCTCAAGCCCCTGGAAATGCTGTTCTTAACCTGTGCACCAAAAGTTCTACAGGTTGACTCATTTTCTGATTTACCTTTCCAGGTAGCTTGTTAGCAATGGAGAACCCATCATAGAGAAATGATGTGATCAAACTTGTGTCATACACTCTGCAGGTGTGGCATGTTAGGGAAGACTACCTTAAATAAACTTTTCTTTAGTACTGAGGTTACCCATATTAGTACATGTCTAAAGATACAAAGGATATACATTTTTCCTACATAATCGTCATTGCACTTTAAAGTGATTCAGTGTGTGTGAAGTGCTTTGAAACATTTTGATGTGATACTGTATAAATACAATTAGGATATAGTATGATGTATTTTAACCTCAGTCATATAAGAAGGTGGGAAATAAGCTATAAATCTGACAGCACTCTGTGTCCCTTCCAACTGCTGGATAGTTGCTTTCTGCATTAGGGTTGAAAGATTTTGTGTCAGTCCATCAATCTATCTCAGAAGGCATGTCTGCCGACCTGTTATTACAAAGAACAAGCTTCTTTTCTGTGTCGAGTTCTGAATTAAGGGGACATTTAGTGCCTGCCAAAGGGCTGCAGCTAAGAAACTGCCAACATCTAACTCCTGGCAACTGCTGTTCAGTCTGTTATTAGATGTGGTTCTCTCTGAGAAACAAAAGAAGAAGAATCTCAGTACATTCCTCATGCCTACTTGAACCTCATATTCTCTTGGCTATGGTTATCTGAGACATCCCATAATACTGCTTGAAGTGATCACAATTTCCCTCTTGTTTGGATTTTAAAGGCACGTTGATTGAAAGTCCAAGACAGGCCACTCAATACTATGCACTTTAAGTCTTAACTACACATTTTTCTTGGGCCCTAATTGTAGAGCTTTATACAGTTGTCAAGAACTTCATTGGGATGATGGACAGTGTTTAAAAATATATGAATAATGGCTCGTTTATCTTCAAAAGGATAGGCAGCTATTGTGCTGCTGCTTTCCGTCTTTCAATTTTTTGTTATTAGTTCAGAATCTTTATGTGAAAAGTAAGAGAGGCTGTGGTTCCCTTGAGAAAACAAGCAAATAAAATTCAGAATAACAACAGAAAACGCTGGAAAAACTCAGCAGGCCAGGCAGCATCCGTGGAGAGAGAAACAGAGTTAACGTTTCAGGTCGAAGATTGCCAACCCCACCGCCTCATAAATTAGGGGACAAACTCTTAAAAATCATGAGATTTGGTATAAAATCATGAGTTGCTATTTTTTTCCTGACCCCTCGCTGACCTTTGCTCCCGGACAGGAAGCGCATTCCGCAACCTTTGCTCCCAGACAGGAAGCAAAATGTGAAGTGCTTTGGGATGTTCTGAGGTTGTGAAAGGCGCTATATAAATGCAGGTCTTTCTTTTTTAAATGCTCACAAAAATGGTGGCTAGCCACAAAACTCAAATCCTCTATTTTTCTTTTTATGATGGCAAACCATCTTACTCCATCATCGAAGGATTGCCAAAGAAAGAGAACCTGACAGTACCATGGGATTTCATTGCTTTTTTTCCAACTGAGCTGAACTGGCACTTTAAAATAAAATGCCCACCATATAACAGAGAATATAAGTGTGCTTAGTTCTGTTCAGCCTGTTTAAGTGAGCAGCTGTCACATCAGATCATTCACTGCAACCTGAAGCCTTGGCAGTCATTCTGGGAACTGCAGCCGCCGGCCCAGTCCGGCCCAACTCAGCCTGGCGCGGCTCAGCCTGGCTCAGTTAACGCAACTTCAGCCACTCTTTCAATTCAGTCTTTTCTACATTAGTGCGGCATGGAGATTCGCCGTCCCTGCACCCCCTTCACCCACCCGCCACGACGATCCAACGAGCAGCCCTGCCATTGCCAGTCAGCTGAGGGGAGGATCGTCCATAGCAATGGCCCTAACAACCACCTCAGCTTCGCTTTGCGGCGCGGAGCGAGCAGCGCGAGCCATGCTCATGCTACCCAGACCGGTGCTTCTGCCTCTCATTCACTCCAAGTTCCTGCAGACTCAACACTGAGTCAGAGTATTGCAATCCTCTTAACAAAAATGAGCATGTGTGCGAAATGTTACTTAAATCTCGGGCATTGGAGTAGAATTGCCGACAGGCTTTTAGTTAGCGAGGAGGGGTGGGTCTGGCAGCAGTGGGACGTCACTCAGATCCTATCGATCAAGTGCATGATTTCTGTGGGGAAACATCCAGTTAGGTACCGTTTGTCGCAATGGACTGGCAACATTTTTCATACAGAAGGGACGTACCAGGGGAAGGACAGGGGACGAGTGTTCAGCTCACTTACAATTGCAGATTTTTTTTCCTTTCTTCGTTTTAAATTTTTTTAAATATATTGGCCCTGAAATTCGCCTCTCCGGCTTGCCGCGGGGGTAAGGATCGCGCGCGCACTTACCTACCGCGCCTGCCGTTGTGTTTTGGGCCCACGGGAACTTCAGCTCCTGGGCCTCCTGCAGCTGCCGGTGCTCAGTGCTTGCGTGTCCCAGGGGCGCAGTTAGTGCGATGCATCCCCTGGGATCACGTGGGCCATGGAGAGCCAATGGCAGCAGACCATCTTTCATTCATAGATTTGACAGGAGACCTGTCAAATCTATGAATTGAAATCGGCCCCAAAAGAACAGCTAAACTTAAAATAAATTTAAAAAAACCATCACATTTATAAAATAACTATAGTTAAATAAATTAACCACTTTAAACAAAAATTTAAATTTTTGAAAAAATTAAAATGCTTTTTAAAAGTGATAAAAATAAACTTACCTTTCTTTAAAGTATCTAAAAAAGGTAAACCTGCTGAAATTTTTTTAAATTATACTTAATTAACCACTTACCTTGTTGAAAACGGCTCCTGCGCCTCCTTTTTATAAGCACAGGTTCTTCCATACTTACCCTCCCGTAGAAACCTGAAAAAAAATCTAAGTTTGCTGCGTGCGCGTGGCCTCTACCGCGCACGCGGTTCACCTAGGAACCGCCCCCTTCACCAGACCGGAAGTTCCGGTTTTCCCCGCACTGTGTACTCACCCGGGAAGGGCTGAATTTTTGGCCCACTATATATATAATAAAGGGGCTGCAATTGGTTCTCGTCCGTCCCTAGAAGCCTGAATCAAAAAATACTTTACTTACCGAGATAAATCCCGAAGAAGCCAATGACTGATACTGCAGTAGAGGTTCAACTATTCAATTCGCCCAACCACGTTGCAATGGTGTCCAATATGCGGATGCACAGTCTATGGGCTGGATTTTGATACGGGGCGGGTTGGGGTCGTGTCATCCGCTTTTCCTGTTATCCACCCGACTGCAATTGGATGTGGGAGATTGATGCAATTTTCACCTAATTGGGCAATTGATTTCCAGCATGTGGGAACCCATGAACCAGTTAGTGTTTTCAGTCTGAAAGTCGCCTCTGATGATGTCATCATTGCTGCTGCATTGAAGGTCTTCAGAGACTGCCTGGCCTTTACTGTGAGAGGACCTGGTTGCAAAATGAGCAGCAGCTCTAAGTCTGCTCCCAGATATTTTGTGTGTGTGTGTGAGAGAGAGAGAGAGAGAGACAGAATTTTTTTTTTGCACCAGCACTCCCAGATATGTCTCCTTCACCACTCCCAGATGTCTGCCAGCCACTCACTCACTGATAGTCAGGTCTCCAAATGTGCTCCCGCCAGGTTTCACAATCGTGGTTCAGAATAGGCGTGCTTCACGTAGAACAAGGGTTAAAATCACAAAGGCCTTTCAAAATGGCATTATAGAGCCAATTTAGTCCTCCACGGGTCAATGAAAATACAGCCCTTTGTATCTGAGACTATTCCAATCACACGGGGAGCAGGGGGGGAGACTATTGATGGAAAACCAACAGGAGACAGTACTATAGGACAAACCAACTCGTGGACCCCTGAAATCTTCTCACAGACCACTAGGGGGGTCGCGGACCCCCCCCCCCCCCCACCACCCCACCACCGTTGAGAACCCCTGACCCAACCCACGTGTCCCTAGCAGCCAATCACAGGAGGCGGTGACGAAGAGTAATACAGCCAAAAATAAAATCATGATTTATCTGAGTGGAATTGCAAGATCGCGAGTTGGGGTGAATTTTCATTAGAAATCGCGTGTCTTGCGATTAAATCGCGAGAGTTGGCATTACTGAAAATATACAACTGACTCAGGGATGCAAGACAAAACAGTGAAAGATGCCTTGATAGAAGAAAACTTTGAATCCAATTGTAGTTATCTGACACCATCACTGCACAGCACAACTGGAGAAAATAACACTGACATCTCTATGTGTTAACTAATACTAAAAGCCAACTAAACACACTAGCCCAGAAATTGCATGACCAGTTTTACAAAATTTCAGGCTAATTCCCACAAAAGAGTTGGAATTTGAGGCAGAGCCTGAATGTGCCAGGTTTCTGCCCATTTTCCAGTGCCCAGCAAATTGCATTCTGCGAGTTGGGGGACGGTGGGTTCTTCTGCTCACCCTTGTTACATTGAACAGGAAGTTTGGAGGTGTTTCTGGGGGCGTTACTGGGGATTTCCCCTGGAACACCCCTGATAGGCCCAGCAGAACCTATACCTGCTCCTGGAGGAATCCATTACCGCCGGGATCCATTACCGTTGCTGAAGAGTGGCCCAGGCATTCAGTTCAGAAGTTTTAACAAATTCAAGCAGACTTTTTTCTTTGGCAAGATCTGGGCCTCTGGCTCTCCTTCTTAGAGCAGCATGGTACTACTCTAACTTCTGCTGTCTCCATGGGTAAGGCACACCTGCTGTTTCACCAGGCATGGGCATCTGTCCTGTTTCCTTAAATGACCTTATCCCTGAGATTTGGGATGGCAGGTGAAAACAGCGGGTAGAAGTCCCATCCTGCCACATTTCCGGTGGTGCAATGGCGCCATGGGTTTTTTAGGGTATAGGAAGCTCTCTGAGGTCATGGGTCATTGGGGGGCTTCGCATGCAGCAGACTACTTCTTAGAAAATCACGCATGCTTTGCCCATGATTTTCCATCCACTGTGGGCAATGCACCTACAATGCTATGATAAGTGTCCTGCTGAGTCCACAGCCCCATTAGCAGCCTAGGGGCTTAGAAAGTTCCACTGATAGCATCTATCATTTGTTATTTCTAAAATATGAAACATTTATTTCACAAATATAAAGGAGAAACAGTTTAAGATTTAGACTGACCAGTTTGACAGAAACAAGCCATTGTTGTGGGTAAGTATTAAAGCTCTGCTAGTTGGAAACTCCATAGTGAGACTTGCTGACAATGAGCTGTACAGAGGGAAGTCTTTCAGTAGAGTTATGTATTTTCTGAGTAGCAGGGTAGATGGTTTGATGGCGGAAGAAAGTAAGGGAACTATAATTGCTGTACATTTGGGTATGATTAATATAATGGATAGGAAGTCTGTCCTTTAAAAGGACAATTACTGGAGAATGGCAAGCAAAGTTAAGGACAAAGGTACTAAGTTAGTGCTTTCGGGATTGTTGCTGTCATTAGATGCTCATCAGAAAGGAACAGCAGGATCATTGGTTTTAATGATTGGCTGGAGGCAAAAGAAGAGATTTTTCTCTTGCGCTTGGGCTTAACTAATTGCCTGGTTAAAGCACGTAGAGCAAAATCAAATGCCCGTAACAGAAGTTGCCCAATAATTTAAATTATTAGAAAATTGAACACTTTTCATTACAAGCTCCCCATCAAATTTTTTCTATGCACTGCAGCCAGGTGATTAGTTAAGCCCAACTGCAAAAGAGAAAAATCTGTCCCATTAAAGTAAAAAAGAAAAACTTGTTTCCAAAATTGCAAGTGTTATGATCCCCGAAGGTTTTGGGGTATATTGGGGTAGGCAGGGGAGGGAGATCAACCGGGAAGCTGTTTTACCGGCTCCATGCCTGTCGCTGTCACTTCTGGGATTTTCTTTCGCAAGTGATGGTAGATGCTAAATACTCCTGTCCACATTTGGGTGAGTGTTTTCAATTGACATGATAATGAAGGAAATATGTCAACTGATTTTGTCCCTTCATTAATGCTTTAACAATGCTGGGCATCATGAACACCGTTGCATTTCAACGTCCAGTATCCAATATCGAGGTAGAGGGAAGTTTTAAACTAAAAATGGCCAGTAAGTTGAGTGCAATTAATTGTAGGGCCCTGAGCCAGCACACTAAATTTAAAATTTGTAAAAGGGAGGAGTTCTAATTTCAGGCCTGCCTGTAAATTGCATCATGGGTATCTTGGTCATCCATGGAATGGCCAAGGGGCCCCCAATTTTCAACTGCCGCCCGCCCATTTTTTGGCCATTTTTTGGTTTTGTTCTTTTTTGTTCTCTGTATATGCTGCTCCAGTCTAGTCTTTTTATGTGCTTATTCTGCATAAATATTGCCATGTATTATAGAAACTTAATGTTTGAAACCTTGTAGCTCGTGTGAGTTGAGCTCTAGGTTAAAAGATGTCAGTCCATGATGAACTCTAATTATATAGTTAAATGTTGCATGAAATTTCATCAATCTTGCGTGACTATATTATAATGAAGTCAAGGTTGCGAACCAATAATGAAAGACATTTTGTGATGTCAAATGTAGTTGTAAAGAATCCTTAATTTTATTAGCAACTACAGTCTCCTTTCTAACATCACTGGACATTTCACATCAATCTTAGAGTATGTTAAATGCACAATAATCAAAGATTTCATGTTGTTACGAATGGCAGTTGAATTTATTATGAAATATTTATAACTAAGCATAACTAAGACCGCCTATTTCCACCTCCGTAACATCGCCCGTCTCCGCCCTTGACTCAGCTCATCCACTGCTGAAACCCTCATCCATGCCTTTGTTACCTCGAGACTTGACTATTCCAATACACTCCTGGCTGGCCTCCCATATTCTACCCTATGTAAACTTGCGGTCATCCAAAACTCGTCTGCCCGTGTCCTAACTTGCACCAAATCCTGTTCACCCATCACTCCTGTGCTCGCTGACCTACATTGGCTCCCGGTTAAGCAACACCTTGATTTCAAAATTCTCATCCTTGTTTTCAAATCCCTCCATGGCCTTGCCCCTCCATTTCTCTGTAATCTCCTTCAGCCCCACAACCCCCCGAGATATCTGCGTTCCTCTAATTCTGCCCTCTTGAGCATCCCTGATTATAATTGCTCAACCATTGGTGGCCGTGCTTTCTGTTGCCTAGGCCCTAAGCTCTGGAATTCCCTCCCTAAACCTCTCTACCTCTCTTTCCTCCTTTAAGACGCTCCTTAAAACTTACCTCTTTGACCAAGCTTTTGGTCACCTGCCCTAATTTATCCTTATGTGGCTTGGTGTCAAATTATTTGTCTTATAAATGTGAAGCGCCTTGGGACGTTTTACTACGTTAAAGGCGCTATATAAATACAAGTTGTTGTTGTTTTCCGCCAGTGGGCAATTGGACCAGTGGGTTTAGTGTGGCCTGCTTCTGTGCTGTAATTTCCATGATTTGATTTAGATAAGAAAATTAATTTTCCACATTAGATTTTCCGAATAACAATGATGAATACAGAAGGTTACCGATTTAACTTGAAAAATAAACCATCAATGAAATTGTGTGCAACTGGCAAGTGACAAAAGCAACCAGAAGGGGACCCAGGATGAAAAGAAACTGTTCGCATTAAGAAGATGGGGGGCTCTTGAAAACTTGGAGAAGTTAATGTAACTGAGGTGGTGTCATTACCAACTGAACCTGATAAATGTTTTCCTAAAATATTCTCTAACACATTGCACCACATGCACATGAACACTTATGGAGAATGTAAGAAAAAGGAGAATGAAGGTTCCCTCTTCCTGAAAACTTAAAAAGGAAAAGCGCTTCCCCAACATTCTGGGGAATGTTCTTTAGGAAATTCCATCCACCCACATACTCCACAAGCTGCATTCCTAGCAGTGTAGTGCCTGGGAACAGATTTGAGTTGAGTGCTTTCTGTGCTTTTGCTGTGAAAGTAAAAGCACAGAAAATGCATAAACAATTCTGCTCCCAGTCATGACCAGGAATGTGGATTCTGGTCTGCAGATGACGGAGCAAAGGGTTTAGTGGAAAGAAGGGATTGTCAGTCAGGTAGGAGATGCAGCAATGCAGAGTGGGAGGGGGGAAATGGCCATATCAGGGAATGGAGAGGGGAAATGGCAATTTGGGGGTCAGGGAATCTGGAGAGGCAGCAAGAGGGAACCATCAGGCAACCGGCCTGGTTTTTTGTAGGCCCGAGGTGGGTAGTGCTGTGGAGAACAGAGGCGGTTTTGGAGACAGAGCTAGAAGGACTCTTTGGCAGGTGAGTGTAAGGTAAGCTTTTAAGCATGATAGGTTTGTGTTAGGCGGGTGTGATGGGAAAAGTGTGAAGGAGATAGTATGATGGGGAAGTGTAAATTAATTAAATGTGACGTTTACAGGAAGTGCGCACCATATACAAGACTTTTAATGCAGATAAATAGTTTGTGTGATATTGCTAATGGGAATTAAATGAATTAGATCTTACATGTAGTAATCTGATAATAGGAAGAGTCTTGGAAAAATGTAAGAAAAACTAAATAGGAACAGCTGTGGCAGAGAGAATGAAAATAAAAGAAGTCGGGGTGGGTAAAAAGGAAACAAATGAAGGACTGCAGATTCATGTAAATAAATAAATGTTAAGGCACAGACTGGCTGGAAATAAGTAAATGCGGAGAATTGGACCTGGTTAAATACTGGAAATGACAAGCAGCTCTTAGGGCTGCAAAGAAGGAAATAAAAGAGCAGGAATGGCCCTAGTTGGAAATAAACAGGTGGAGGACAACTCTGTCAGGGTAGAATAGCATTTTAAAAATAAGAGTATGAAGGTGGAACGAGCTAAAGGGAAAAAAGAGGCAGAGACTGCTGAAAGCACTTGGGGAAAAATGTTGTTCAGAGATGTGCTCAGATGCAGTGCCATAGTGTTAAATAATTTTTGATTGGATCAAATTTCCTAGGGAATTTCTGAGCTTTGGACACATCAAACACATATTTCTCTGTTATTTTAGTAGAAGCGTTAACTCATGGTGTAGTATATACTGATATCATATGATGAAATTTTAAGGCTAACGAGATCTAGACCCATTAAAGGAATGGGCCAGGTCATGGCAGGTTGAATTTAAAGTACATAAATGTAAGGTAAGGCATATTAGAATATAATTATGAAACATGTACAAAGGGAAACGTTGTCTATTTATAAAGTGTAATTATTTTCAAGACAGTTGTTCAAATACCAGATGCATTTTTCTGGTATTTGGCCATAGGTTAGAACAAGTTATTCTAACCTTGCATAGATCATTGATGAAACTGAATTTGGAATATTGTGTGCAATTTTTGGGCATCTTATGTGGAAAAGGGCACTGATCATAGAATCATAGAAATTTACGCAACAGAAGGAGGTCATTCGGCCCATCATGTCTGTGCCGGCCGAAGAAGAGCTATCCAGCCTAATCCCACTTTCCAGCTCTTGGTCCGTAGCCTTGTAGGTTACGACCCTTCAGGTGCATATCTAAGTACTTTTTAAATGCAGTGAGGGTTTCTGCCTCTACCATCCTTTCAGGCAGTGAGTTCCAGACCCCCACCACCCTTTGGGTGAAAAAAGTTCTCCTCAATTCCCCTCTAATCCTTCTACCAATTACTTTAAAGCTATGCCCCCTGGTTATTGACCTGTCTGCTAAGGGAAATAGGTCCTTCTTATGCACTCTATCTAGGCCCCTCATAATTTTATGCACCTCAATCAAGTCTCCCCTCAGCCTTTTCTGTTCCAAAAAGAAACAACCCCAGCCTATCCAAAGTTTCCTCATAGCTAAAATTCTCCAGTCCTGGCAACATCCTCGTAAATCTCCGCTGTACCCTCTCTAGTGCAATCACATCCTTCCTGTAATGTGGTGACAAGAACTGTATGCAGCATTCTAGCTGTGGCCTAACTAGTGTTTTATACAGTTCAAGCACAACCTCCCTGCTCTTATATTCTATGGCTTGGCTAATAAAGGAAAGTATCCCGTATGCCATCTTAACCGCCTTATCTACCTGTCCTGCTACCTTCAGGGATCTGTGGATATGCACTCCAAGGTCCCTCTGTTCCTCTACACTTCTCAGTATCCTCCCATTGATGGTGTATTCCCTTGCCTTGTTAGCCCTCCCCAAATGCATTACCTCACACTTCTCTGGATTAAATTCCATTTGCTGCTTTTCTGCCCACCTGACCAGTCCATTGATATCTGTAGGACGTGTGGAATTACCCCTCGCCCCGTCCAACAGTTTATAGAGTTTGGTCTTGAGACTTATGAGAAATTACACCAGACACACGGGTTCTGTCTTTAACCTTTTATTGTTCCTAAGACAGATTCAAAATCCCAACCACTATTCGAGCAGTCCACCAATAATGTTACAGGGAATCATACATACAACCACCTGCAGATGATCAGTCCAGCGTTGATTGTATGTCCTCGTAGGCGAGATGACTGGCCTAACCACCTCCTTCCAACTGCAGTGCCGATATTTTTAGTCACTGGTTTTTATACAGTTTTCCTTGCCTTTTTCAGCAAATCAATCATTCAGAGATGGTGAGATGTTCCTTTAATCAACCTGAGTTGTTTGAGCTGTCAAACTTTCACACTCACACATCCTATGTGGCTATCCATTAGTTGCCTTTATCAAAGCCCAAAATTGTTCATTCACTCATAAAAGTTTACAAAAGTGGTAGCAAACCACTTGGTCACATTTCACGTGTTACGTCGCATTCTGTATTTCAGAACTCTCAAGGCTTGACTCCTCCCCTTTAGCCACCAAAAGTCGTTCTACACCCTTGTAGCCTGTTTTGTTGTAGACACGAAGGGCTGGATTTTCAATGACCCGTGGAGTCGGGTTTGGAGGCTTGTTGGGGGTTAAAGTTGCAGATTCGGGGGTCCCGACCCCATCCCGCCTCCAACCCGCCTCCATGCCAGTTTCGCTGGCGAGTACCCGACCTGTTCTGAGACCCGACTCCCCGAGGCGGGAAGGGATTAGTGACAATTAACTGCCTGTTAACAGGTAGTTAACAGGCAGGTTTTTGCCTAATCCCTATTTTCAAAGGTGAAATGTGAGCTTCCCGACAGGTGGCAACCACGCCAAGTTATCAGGGCGGACCGTGGGTCTGCAGGGGTTGGAGGGGTCGATATGTCCGGTGGGCAGGTGAGTGATGGGTGCATGTGTGCAGAGGTAAATGTGTAAGGTAAGTGCTAATTGTGGGAAAAAGTTTTACTTACCTTAACTTCCTCCTGCAGGTGTCAGCCCTTCAGTTCTCGGGAGTCAGAAATCTCACCGGCACAGAAAGCAGAAAAGCCGTGGTCCTGTCAAAAACTGCAGCCTTCTGTTTTCTGTGGTGGAATGATTTCTAACTCAGCCTGAGAGGAAGGACTGAAGTTAGAAATCATACTGTCAGTGTTTGACAGCTTCACAGAGCTTTCAAACGCTGATATTTCATCTGTCAAAAGCTCTTGACAGATGAAATGTCAATCTGTGATGTCACCTGTTGCCGGGTGGCCCTTAATTGGCCTGCTGAGCCCACTGGGCGGGCTCAACAAGGTCAATCAAGGGAAAATACAGTGGGTTGGCCACATCTCGATGGAGGCGGGTTTACAAGCCAGAATGTGGGATTCACGACACCAACCCGACCTGAGTTTCAAAATCCAGCCCGAAGTCTGCAAATCTAAGGGGGTTTCTTTATTTCTGTTGTCTATGACTACCCCCTGCAGTCACAACCATTTCTTCTGTCAGTATCTGCTTATCCGAAACACAGCTCTTTGAAATATCTCCATCACAAAGCAGCTTCCAAATCCAACAGTTTCTTTTGAAAGCACATTTGCTGCCTTTTAGTAAAGCACATCAAAGCACATTCCATGTCCACTTATCAGTGAAAGACCATCTGTTACAACTTTATTTCACTTCGAAAAAACCTTTTGGTGTGGCAAAGCATTTTAATATATACCAAAATTAAAAATTAAGAGTCTGTGTATGCTTACATATCTTCCTGCGGTCTACAGCGTTCTTCCTCACTATCAACCACACGGCCAATGTTGTCATCTGCAAACTTCTTAATCATACCCCCTACATTGAAGTCTAAGTCATTGGTATATACCACAAAAAGCAAGGGATCTAGTACTGAGCCCTGCGGAACCCCACTGGAAACAGCCTTCCAGTTACAAAAACACCCGTTGGCCATTATCCTTTGCTTCCTGCCACTGAGCCAGTTTTGGATCCAACTTGCCACTTTCCATTGGATCCCATGGCCTTTCTGACCAGTCTGTCATGCGGGACCTGGTAAAAAGCCTTGCTAAAATCCATGTAGACTACATCAAATGCACTACCCTACCTCCTCAAAAAATTCAATCAAGTTAGTCAAATATGACCATCCCTTAAACAAATCCATGCTGACTGTCCTTGATTAATCCGTGCCTTTCTAAATGACGATTAATACTGTCCCTCAGAATTTGTTCCAATAATTTGTTCGCCACTGAGGTTAGGCTAACTGGCCTGTAATTACTCGATCTATCCCTTACTCCCTTATTAAACAACGATACAACGTTAGCAGTCCTCCAGTCCTCTGGCACCCCACCTGTAGCCAGAGAGGATTGGAAAATGATGGTCAGAGCCTCCACTATTTCCTCCCTTGCCTCTCTTAACAGCCTGGGATACATTTCATCCAGGCCTGGCGATTTATCTACTTTCAAAGATGCTAAACACCTGAATATTTTTTCTCCCACTATGTTTATCCCATTTAATATTTCACGCTCCTCCTCCTTAACTGCAATGTGTGCATCGTCCCCCTCTTTTGTGAAGAAAGACACAAAGGGCGGAATCGTACCTTCCAGGCCGAGTTCGAGGCGGGACTGCTGGTTTTCGGGTAGTTAAGTGGCTATAATCCTCTTCCTGCCGCTAAGAGTCAGGTCCCTGTGCAAATTGGGGACCCGACTCCCGGGAAGATTGGTTGGAGGTGGGTTGGGAGCGGGTTTGGGACCCGCTCCCATTTTTTGGGATTTTCCCAGCAGTCCCACCTCCAGACCCACCTCCAGACCCGTCTCCTCAGGGCTGGTAAAATCCAGCCCCCAGTATTCATTAAGAACCATACTCACATCTTCCACCTCCACACACAGGTTACCTTTTTGGTCTCTAATAGGCCTTACTCTTTCCTTAGCTATCCTTTTGTTCTCTTTGTATTTATAAAACATCTTTGGATTTTCCTTGATTTTATTTGCCAATATTTTTTCATGCCCTCTCTTTGCTTTCCTAATTTTCTTTTTAATTTCACCCCTGTACTTTCTATACTCCTCTAGGCTTTCTGCAGTATTGAGCTCTCAGTATCTGACATAAGCTTCCCTTTTTTGCCTTATCCTACCATGTATGCTCCTTGACATTCACGGGGCTTCAGATTCGGAAGTCCCACCCTTTTTCTTTGTGGGAATATGTTTGCACTGAACCCTCACTATCTCCTCCTTGAATGCCTCCCCTTGCTCTGACACTGATTTACCTTCAAGTAGCTGTTTCCAGTCCATTTTCGTTAAATCACACTGGAGAGGGTTCAGGGAAGTCCAACAATTCTAATAATTCAAAGACTCAGGCTTTGAAAAGAGACAGGTAGAGCTGATCTTGTATTCCTTGGAGAAAAGAAGGCATGATCCAAGGCCCCAAAAATCTGCTGCCATTTCAGCAGACACCCAGGATAATTTCAGCTGGAGTCTTGCCATAACAGCCGAAATGGGGGCTGGACCCAGATACACTGGATCCTTGTCTTGTGCCCCAGTTTCTGGGATGTCCTATGGATGTGGACTATCTGTCCACCCCATACCAGGCCATTGTCGTAAGGGGGAGTGGGGGGTTGGGGGTGGCAGGACTCCCTACATGCCCTGGGCCTTCAGAGAGTTGATGCAAGTTCAGCGTAGATACTTCTGGTACAACCTGGTCTACCTTCTGGGCCAGGACTGAGATTTGGATCCCAGAAGAGTTGGCCACAATTTTCTTTTTAAGTTTTAAAGCAACTCTTTGTAAGGAGGTTGTGGGGCCAACTACATGTTTGTTCTGAGGGGTGGGGGGAGGTGGGGGGTGGTGGGGATGGTGTGCGGGAGTTTGAGTGGAGACTGTACACCCCTGGCCTGGGACTATTTTACTGTACTTTCTAGCATTTGTGGTGGGGGAGGTGATGGGCGTACTAGATACACCCCTAGCCCACTGAAGGTATTTAAATTGTTAGAGCTCTCCTAACCCGGTAAACTTTTGTGGGGTCAGTAACGGAGGTTGCACATCTCGTCACTTACCCTCCCCTCCCTGGTGGATATTTGGGCCCTGGGGGCCGCCCATTATGCACCCCACTTGATTTTCCTTTACATTGAGGTCAAAATTAACAAACTCGGACAAGACTAGAGATTAGAAGATTTCTCCTCCCACACAGTAGTGGATATGTGGAACAATCAGCAAAAGGAGGTACTGTTGCCTTGATAAATGGCATCAAAAATGTGCTAGATAAATATCTGATTGGATTGAATGTTAGAGCAACTTAGTAAGGATTGAGCTGGTCAAGCACTCCTTGTGGCATACTGGTTCTGGTGTTGCTAGGATGGGGTGTATACAGGAAGACCAGCCAGCCAGGGCTGAATAGTACAGATGTGAGGATGCATGGGTGTTCTGGAATTTTGTTTGAATGCCTTTGGAGATCAGTGAGTACTTACATCAAACTTTCCCTCAGATTATTAAACAGATGGGAAAGAGTTGATGATAGGGTAGACTATATATGGTTTGTAGAAGGTGTGGACTTGATGGAGCACATGACTTTTCCTCATTCCATGCTCTGATATGCTGTCCTCCCATTTCCAAATCTATAGGCCCTAATGGCCATTGCCACTTCCGTCACAAATCTTACTTCATGTTCAGTGATTCACCCCCCCGCCCCCCCACCCCCCCCCCACACACCATTTTCTGGATAGCACTGCCATCAGTATCACAGCTCAGTGACTTCTGGGGGTCATAGGCTTCAATTGCAGCTCATTCTGGTACTTAATTCTGCATATTGCTGATCTCTATTGGATGTCTTGTCACTGGTGATCTCCTAAAGCTGTGATTCTGAATATTGTACAAATCAGAGTCCATTAATTTTATCGAGTGTTTTGTGACTCTCATAGCTCAGGAAATTAGCTGCAATTGCTTTGTGATGCAATTTTGTCATGTGACATTATACATGGAAAAGTAGGATTTTTATTTCTGCTGCTATTCTACTAATTGAGTGCCATAAAATTTGATACTATATTTTCATATGTACATGTTTTAAACACTGCAATGCTCTTATTCTACATTTTACTTCTATGTACTCATATTTGCATTTATCCCTACTTCAGTGGTGATAAAGTAGTTCAGGAATATATCGAAATGTTGGCAAGTACAGAATAGGTATTGCCTGATCTGTAAGACTTTTCGCTACTTGACCTGAGCCACGTGAATGTTAGTGGACATTTACATATAAAACCAATGTGGACAGTTTCTAATCACTCCGTGACATTAATGGGCCTCATTTATTTGTGTAGTTGTCATCTGGCCCCAGAAGAGCAGTCAGAATTCTCCAGATCAATTTAAACCAGTCTGTTGACATCTGTTGACATCACCAAGTCACCAAGTGACAATACATTTTGCAGTTAATCGTGTGCAGCCGAGCTGCAGTGCATGACAATGTCTAGCAGCGCAACAGTGGGACTCTATGAACATAGCTCTTAGCAAGAGATCTGACTTAACTTGTTAATTAAAACATTGTTGTTACCAAGTGTTCATTTTTCTTGTGATACAGAAGTGTCAATGTGTTTGCATAGTTAACCTTGCCACTGCTGATACATATACTGGATGGCTTCCCTTCCTTTTGTCTCTGATCAGATACCCCATGGGGAATATTCTGGTAGCCTTTATCCGTAACTAGTAGTCTCTTCTACCCATATACATCTGCTGCTTTCTACATGATGTGATTTCACCAATAAAGTTCCACCAGAAAAAAAACTCTGTAGGTGTTTGAGTAAATTCAGCTAGCTCAGCAGCTCTTAGACTAAGTGAATACAAAACAAACAGGAAATGAACCCTGCAACAACAACAACTTGTATTTATATAGCGCCTTTAACGTAGTAAAATGTCCCAAGGCGTTTCACAGGAGTATTTTAAGACAACAAATTTGACACCGAGCTACATAAGGATAAATTAGGGCAGGTGACCAAAGGCTTGGTCAAAGAGGTAGGTTTTAAGGAGCGTCTTAAAGGAGGAAAGAGGTAGTGAGGCAGAGAGGTTTAGGCAGGGAATTCCAGAGCTTAGGGCCTAGGCAACAGAAGACACGGCCACCTATGGTTGAGTGATTATATTGAGAGGTCGCACAACACCAGGTTATAGTCCAACAGTTTTATTTGAAATCACAAGCTTTCGGAGCTATCGATCGCCCCTTCCTCAGGTGAAGTAAAGAAATACAGACTCGACAAAGCATATATAGATAGAGAACAATGCATGTGTACCTTACAATTGCAGACAACTAAATTAAATCATCCTGACTATCTGCCGAGGTGTGATAAAGTTAATCAGGTCAGCCAGGAAGGTACCACATCAAAGACATAGCAAGATACAACTGAGACAATGAGGTGGAGTCGCAGGGGGTCTAACGTGTCAAAAGCTGCCGTCTGTATGTAAAACGATAAGCTGTAAAATTTTTACTTTTTTACTGGGAAAATTTTTACTTTTTTACTGGGAATCACATCTGTGAACAAGCCAACGACGACTCGAGTCCGGATCACGTCATGTATCGTGACATAAACCCAAGATCCCGGTTGAGACCGTCTTCATGAGTGCGGAACTTGGCTATCAGTTTCTGCTCGATGATTTTGCGTTGTCGTGTGTTCCCAAGGTTGCCTTGGAGAACGCTTACCCGCAGATCCGAGGCTGAATGTCCTTGACTGCTGAAGTGTTCCCCGACTGGGAGGTAACAATCCTGCCTGGCGATTGTTGCGCGGTGCTCGTTCATACGTTGTCTCAGTGTCTGCATGGTCTCGCCGATGTACCATGCCGCGTTGCATTCTTTCCTGCAACGTATGAGGTAGACAACGTTGGCCGAGTCACATGAGTATGTACCATGTACCTGGTGGGTAGTGTCCTCACGTGTGATGGTGGTATCTGTGTTGATGATCTGGCATGTCTTGCAGAGTTTGCCGTGGCAGGGTTGTGTGGTGTCGTGGTCGCTGTTATCCTGAAAGCTGGGTAATTTGCTGCGAACGATGGTACTTCTGAGGTTAGGCGGCTGTTTGAAGGCAAGTAGTGGAGGCGTGGGGATGGCCTTGGCGAGGTGTTTGTCGTCATCGATGACATGTTGAAGGCTGCGAAGAACATGGCGTAGTTTCATGAGTGATTATAATCAGGGATGCTCAAGAGGGCAGAATTAGAGGAGCGCAGATATCTCGGGGGGGGGGGGGGGTTGTGGGGCTGAAGGAGATTACAGAGATAGGAAGGGGCGAGGCCATGGAGGGATTTGAAAACAAGGACGAGAATTTTGAAATCGAGGCGCTGCTTAACCGGGAGCCAATGTAGGTCAGCGAGCACAGGGAAGATGGGTGAACGGGACTTGGTGCGAGTTAGGACACGGGCAGCCGAGTTTTGGATGACCTCAAGTTTACGTAGGGCAGAATGTGGGAGGCCAGCCAGGAGTGTATTGGAATAGTCAAGTCTAGAGGTAACAAAGGCATGGATGAGGGGATATAGAGGAGACCCACTGGGGAACAGGGGCATCATTGCTATAGCATTGTTGAATCGAAACATTCTAATACCATTCTAATGGCAGATGAAATTTAATGCAGAAAAGTGTGAAGTGATACATTTTAGTAGAAAGAATGAGGGGAGGCAATATAAACTAAAGGGTACAATCCTAAAGGGAGTGCATGAACAGAGAGACCTGGGGGTATATGTGCACAAATCGTTGAAGCTGGCAGGGCAGGTTGAAAAAGCAGCTAAAAAAGCATACGGGATCCCGGGCTTCATAAATAGAGGTATAGAGTACAAAAGCAAGGAAGTTATGATGAACCTGTATAAAACACTGATTCGGCCTCAACTGGAATATTGCGTCCAATTCTGGGCACCGCACTTTAGGATGTGAAGGCCTTAGAGAGAGTGCAGAAAAGATTTACAAGAATGATTCCAGGGATGAGGAACTTCAGTTACGTGGATAGACTGGAGAAGCTGGGGTTGTTCTCCTTAGAGCAGAGAAGGTTCAGAGGAGATTTGATGGAGGTGTTCAAAATCATGAGGGGTCTAGACAGAGTAGATAGAGAGAAACTGTTCCCATTGGCGGAAGGGTCGAGAACCAGTGGACACAGATTTAAGGTGATTGGCAGAAGAACCAAAGGCTACATGAGGAAAAACTTTTTTACGCAGCGAGTGGTTATGATCTGGAATGCACTGCCTGAGAGGGTGGTGGAGGCAGAGTCAATCGTGACTTTCAAAAGGGAGTTGGATAAGTACCTGAAGGAAAAAAATTTACAGGGCTACGGGAAAAGGGCGGGGGGAGTGGGACTAGCTGAAGTGCTCTTGCAGAGAGCTGGCACGGGCTCGATGGGCCGAATGGCTTTCTTCCATGCTGTAACCAGTCTATGATTCTATGATTCTACCCGCTAGAGAAAACCCTGTTCCCCAGTGGGTCACCTCTATATCCCATTGTTCCCCAGTCTGTCCCCTCTATATCCCACTGTTTCCCAGTGTGTCCCCTCTATATCCCACTGTTACCCAGTCTGTCCCCTCTATATCCCACTGTTTCCCAGTGTGTCCCCTCTATATCCCACTGTTACCCAGTCTGTCCCCTCTATATCCCACTGTTTCCCAGTGTGTCCCCTCTATATCCCACTGTTACCCAGTGTGTCCCCTCTATATCCCACTGTTACCCAGTGTGTCCCCTCTATATCCCTCTGTTCCCCAGTGTGTCCCCTCCATATCCCAATGTTCCCCAGTGTGTCCCCTCCATATCCCAATGTTGCCCAGTGTGTCCCCTCTATATCCCACTGTTCTCCAGTGTGTTCCCTCTATATCCCACTGTTCCCCAGTGTGTTCCCTCTATATCCCACTGTTCCCCAGTGTGTTCCCTCTATATCCCACTGTTACCCAGTGTGTCCCCTCTATATCCCACTGTTACCCAGTGTGTCCCCTCTATATCCCTCTGTTCCCCAGTGTGTCCCCTCCATATCCCAATGTTCCCCAGTGTGTCCCCTCCATATCCCACTGTTCTCCAGTGTGTCCCCTCTATATCCCATTGTTCCCTAGTGTGTCCCCTCTATATCCCACTGTTCTCCAGTGTGTCCCCTCTATATCCCATTGTTCCCTAGTGTGTCCCCTCTATATCCCATTGTTCCCCAGTGTGTCCCCTCTATATCCCACTGTTCTCCAGTGTGTTCCCTCTATATCCCTCTGTTCCCCAGTGTGTCCCCTCTATATCCCATTGTTCCCCAGTGTGTCCCCTCTATATCCCATTGTTCCCCAGTGTGTTCCCTCTATATCCCATTGTTCCCTAGTGTGTTTCCTCTATATCCCACTGTTCCCCAGTGTGTTCCCTCTATATCCCACTGTTCCCCAGTGTGCTCCCTCTATATCCCACTGTTCTCCAGTGTGTCCCCTCTATATCCCATTGTTCCCTAGTGTGTTCCCTCTATATCCCACTGTTCCCCAGTGTGCTCCCTCTATATCCCACTGTTCCCCAGTGTGTCCCCTCTATATCCCTCTGTTCCCCAGTGTGCTCCCTCTATATCCCTCTGTTCTCCAGTGTGTCCCCTCTATATCCCACTGTTCTCCAGTGTGTCCCCTCTATATCCCATTGTTCCCCAGTGTGTCCCCTCCATATCCCAATGTTCCCTAGTGTGTTCCCTCTATATCCCACTGTTCTCCAGTGTGTCCCCTCTATATCCCACTGTTCCCCAGTAGATTTTCGTCTTCACCACCTCATGCTTTGTGATGATTGGCGAATAGAATGATCTTTTGATTTTATTGGTTACTCACATGGGATGATTGACCAGTAGTGTGTCCTGTAAAATTTGCTGCAAGTTTATTGAATTAACCCCCTACAGAGATCAATATGTAGATGAGAGAAGCTAAATGTACTGCTCACACTGCAAATGCGTACTTCATAAAGGGACCTGAAGGAGTGGGAAAGACTGCAGAAGGACACCTGAAGGAATGAGATAAAGCATTTTATAATTTGAAAAAGTATAACATTTTACGATGAAAATGCAATTTTTTGTGGGTGCATAATATATGTATTTCTGCCCCTAGTTTCCTTCTTGTACTTTAATTGTATGATATACCTTATTCAACCAAGTGGATGATTGGAGATCTGGCTGTACAAAGTAGTGGGGTAATTTTACACCCCCTCCCCCACCCGTAGGAACATAGGAACAGGATAGGCCATTGAGCCCCTCGAGCCTGTTCCGGACCCAGCGGGAAACAGGTGGGGGGAGCAGTTCAAATGGAGTGGGGGACTTACACAGTCCTTTCCCACCCAATCTGACCAACTGCAATTTTAACTACAGACGACTGCAAGTGGTAAGGCCATCCACCCGAAGCCTGCAGGATTGATTTTAGATATGCAGATTGGGCTCCGATGAAATGGTGGTGGTTCCCCTGCCAGGCCGCACCTGCCGGGAACAGGAACCAGGGCCAGAAGAGGCCTAGTAAAGTAAGTTTTAAACATTTTTTGTAAGGTTCCTTGTGGGCCAGGAGGACAAAAGGGCTCCCAGTAGCAAATGGCTCCATAGTTTTCCCTGCAACTGGGCTAACTTGGTCCTTCATCTCAATCAGGAGGTGTCTGAGATTGGGTGCCCAGCTGTTACTGATTGCGCTAGTCTCAGACTCTCCTGACTTGGGCTGAAAAGGATGCAGAGCAGCGTCAAGAGTTATGGAGCTTACTGCTGCTGGGAGGCTATAGCAGAGCTATGGAGGTGTCTCTGTCGTTCTCTTGGCAGTTGCGTGGAGAGAGTGCAGTGTATGGCTGGTGAGCCTTGTACTAACTGTTTCACAACCAGCCTTTGGATAACTAGATTTTTGAAGCAACGGTTAACAGTCGAGTTCAAAAAGTAGTAACCATATTTGCCTGGAATTTCTGCAGGGGCTCTCCATCGAGAGATCAGTGGAACCCCCAGAGAAATGGCATAAATAGCTAAAAGTATCTGATGAAAGGTCATCGACCTGAAACGTTAACTCTGTTCCTCTCTCCACAGATGCTGCCTGACCTGCTGAGTGTTACCAGCATTTACTGTTTTAATTTTAGCTAAAAATATTTGTTTATGCTACTTCCCTAGGACTTTTGTCAATTTTCTGCTGAAGTTACCCCGGGAGATTGGTTAAACCCCAGGGAAATTCATCCCTACTCAGTGTACTCTATCCAAAGCTAAGTAAAAACTGTTGTGTTCATGATTTAATGCTTTTGGAATTCTGTTGGTGTTTTCTCTTTATATATGTGTAGTACATCTGCTAACATTGAAATTAAGCACATGGAGTTGCTTTATGGTAGGTCTGTGAGAGGAGCCCTTTAGCAACTCCCTGCTTGAAAGTTAGTGAATATTCCTGTTCTTCAGTGTCAATAATAATCATTCTTTATTATATTACAGTAACCTCTCTAGTGCCATAGTACTTACTTGTACCTTGACAATTGCCTTCGGTGCTCCAAGTGGTGGACTCATTTAATTCATGCATTGTGTTTTTTAAACAAATCGATTTATGAGCCCATAGTTGTGAGCATACCATGCACAGCGCATTTCTTAAAGGGGCCTGAAATAGGCGTTAGGCCCCTGATTTGCATAAGCAATGACTTAATGCTAGTTTCAGACAGGTGCCCAGGGCGACGACAGGCCATCCTAACCAATACGTTGTGCGGCACATACTAGGCAGAGAATGAGCGCATGCACGCCGGACGACACAAAGCTGGGTGGGCGTGTGTGTTGTGAGGAGGATGCCGAGAAACTCCAGTATGATTTGGACAAGTTGGGTGATTGGGCAGATGCATGGCAGATGCAGTATAATGTGGATAAATGCGAGGTTATCCACTTTGGTGGCAAAAACAGGAAGGCAGATTATTATCTGAACGGCAATAGATTGGGAAAAGGGGAAGTGCAACGAGACCTGGAAGTCCTTGTGCACCAGTCGTTGAAGGTAAGCATGCAGGTGCAGCAGGCGGTTAAGAAGGCAAATGGTATGTTGGCCTTCATAGCGAGAGGATTCGAGTACAGGAGCAAGGATGTCTTGCTGCAGTTGTACAAGTCCTTGGTGAGACCTCACCTTGAGTATTGTGTGCAGTTTTGGTCGCCTTATCTGAGGAAGGATGTTCTTGCCATGGAGGGAGTGCAGCGAAGATTCACCAGGCTGATACCTGGGATGGCAGGAATGACGTATGAAGAGAGATTGGGACGATTGGGTTTGTATTCACTAGAGTTTAGAAGAATGAGAGGGGATCTCATTGAAACTTATAAAATTCTAACAGGACTAGACAGACTAGATGCAGGAAGGATGTTCCCGATGGCGGGGGAGTCCAGAACCAGGGGTCACAGTCTAAGGATAAGGGGTAAGCCATTTAGGACTGAGATGAGGAGGAATTTCTTCACCCAGAGAGTGGTGAACCTGTGGAATTCTCTACCACAGAAGGCAGTTGAGGCCAATTCATTAAATATATTCAAGAAGTAGTTAGATATATTTCTTAAGGCTAAAGGGATCAAGGGATATGGGGAGAAAGCAGGGACAGGGTACTGAATTTGGATGATCAGCCATGATCTCATTAAATGGCGGAGCAGGCTACTCCTGCTCTTATCTTCTATGTTTCTATGGACACCATATTGGACCTTTCAGCGTCCATTTTTCTAGCCCAAGGTTTCTACTTGTGCCTCGTATCTGTTCTCTGTTAAAGGGTTGCGCAGACATGTCATCATCTCCTCCTGTTTAGGCATATTGTAGGATTGATGATATGCATGAATGGCCACAGTCAATGATGCCCTATGGCTTGGGAAAGTCAGCAATTAAGAAAAAACTTTAGCTGCCTTTGCTGCTATTGCTGGTTTCTGCTGAAGTGCCTGTAGGTGGGTGTGTAGCGAAATATGACTTCAGTTACCTCATTAATGAAATGGTGCATGGAGAAGCATCAGACTCCTTTGATGCCCCTTGTAGGTGAAGGACTCTGCGGCATAAAAGTTGAAGCATTAGTGACCTTCACCGGTAATGCAGTGCGGATGACTGTTATGTCTGTAGATCTCCGTGAACTAGTTGGCACACCTCAATCACAGCTTTCCTGCTGAGACTAGTTCTGTTCATGCACTGCTCCTCTGCCATGTTGGATAGCTGACTCTGTTGCAGTAGGCGTGCTGCCTGGTGTAAATTGTTCTGCAAGTTGTGGGCTTTTTATGCCCTCTGCATTTCCAGGCTGCCCTCACCTCCTGCTGCTGCAGATAACTGGCAATCACTGCTACACCTAGGACGTGCACCAGAAAACTTCTTTAAAATATTCACTTCTGCCAGTGCTGTGGTGCTATTTGCCTTTTATTCAGCTGAATAAAGCTAGGTCTGACTTGGAGTTCAATATTCGTTTTTCATGTGTTCCCCCAGTGTATAATTCTGCACAAACCTCTAATGATTGGCCTTTAAAAATACTGTAACAAGCAAAAAGCTGTTTTTACAACTTTCTTGTTAAAAGAATAGAGGAATATATGGTCCTTAGGCTATCTGTTAAAAGTCTTGCATCTAGTGTGTCTGTCTTGTGTCACACGTCACACTTCTGGCCTCATGTTTCGTATAAAACACCAACAAGTCATAACTGCACAATCTTTAAGTAAAGTTTATGAAAAGAGAAAGAAAGTCAATTGTTTCCTGGTGGTTTATCTGACCTTCAGATAACTTGGCTTCTCCTCGAGGAGAGGAGCTGAACAGCTTCCAATCTGGAAAACCTACAAGAGCAATTCATCTGTATCTGACCTCAGGATGTGCCTATTAAACCCATTTTGCTACAGGGAGTACATAGAATTACACAGTCTACAGCACAGGAACAGGCCATTTGGCCCAAGTGGTCTATTCCAGCATTTATGCTCCACACAAGCCTCCTCCCATCCCTCTTCATATAACCCTATCAGCATATCCTTCTATTCTTTTCTCCCTCTTGTGCTTGGGTCTTAAAGGGAGAGAACAAGTTCGCAACTAAACATCACACCTGTCCTCCAGAGTTCAGACTACCCATGAGCAGTGCAATGGGAGAAAATCTCCTCTCATTTTTCTAAACCAATATTGATTTCTTTAGCCTATCTTCATAGTTCAACAGTTTCACCCTAGGAGCCATCTCTGTTGGTCTTTTCTGCAACTTTGTCCCTTCGGAGATGCAATGAATAAAACTTAATGGAATATCTAAGTCTGGTCTCTCTAAAGTATTACAGATTAGTAAATGTAACTTCCTTGGACATACTCTTTGCTTCTGGTAATGTGCCCTAACATTCTGTTTTCATTATTAATCAGCATCTCACACTGTAGAGATATTTCTGAAGCCTGGTCTGCAACCACTCTCAAATTCCTTTCCTCCTCCGCCTTCATCAAGGAAAGACCATTCATCTTGCAATCAAAGTTAATATTTTTTGTACTTAAATGTATTACTTTTCCATCCTCCCCATTATTTGCAGTTTTCCAGTCATTAGCCCAATTGCTAATCTTCTCCAGATGTCTTTGGAGAATACTCTGTGCATTTTGCCACCCCACATGATTTTGTATTGCCAACAAAGTGATTTCTATTTTCTAGTCATTTTTCATTCCATGTCACTAGGGAACAGTGCTTTGTGGAGAATTAGCAGAAGGACACAGCACCTAAAGAGCAGCAATCCTTGCACCAATATTTCCAGACTGCATTATCAGATCCTAAGTAGACTACTGTTTTCAACCAGGGAGAGTATAACAATGACAGTCCATTGAAATTATGGGGTTTTTATTAGTAAGTGGAAAGCTTCCAGATTTTGACATCTAGTTAGCATCTAAACACTGGTAAATGTATTGTCGAGTTTAGATTTGAGATAATTTATAATGGTTCACAGTTTGCAACATTAGATTAACATGGCCAGAAATCTCTTTTGGTAGGAAAATAGCTGTTGAGCCAATTATTGGGGTAGGTTGGGGAAATAGATCCAATAAATTCAGATAGGCTGTATTTCTGAATATATTGTAGGAATCTATGCCAAGAATACACATGAACAATGTCTGGATTACAGGCCGTGGTGTAAAAAGTCCTGGACAGAAGCAAACACGCATGCCTGCTTTGCTGACAACAGCAGCCACTGTCCTATTGAATAAGGAACATTACATAGGATTACACAGGATATACGGCACAGAAAGAGGCCATTCAGCCCAACCAGTCCATGCCAGCATTCATGCTCCACAGAGCCTCCTCCCGTCTTTCCTCATCTAAATCTATCAGCATAACCCTCTATTCCCTTCTCCCTCATATGTTTGTCTAGCCTCCCCTTAAATGCATCTATACTATTTGCTTCAACCACTCACTGTGGTAGCGAGTTCCACATTCTCACCACTCTCTGGCTAAAGAAGTTTCTTCTGAATTCCCTATTGGATTTCTTGGTGACTATCTTATATTGATGGCCTCTAGTTATGCTCTTCCCCACAAGTGGAAACATTCTCTCTGTATCCACTCTATCAAAACCTTTCATAATTTTAAAGACCTCTATTAGGTCACCCCTCAGCCTTCTTTTTTCAAGAGAAAAGAGACCTAGCCTGTTCATCCTTTCCTGATATGTTTACCCTCGCATTTCTGGTATCATCCTTGTAAATCTTCTCTGCACCCTCTCCAGTGCCTCTATATCCTTTTTATAATATGACGACCAGAACTGTACGCAGTACTCTAAGTGTGGTCTAACCAAGGTTCGATACAGGTTTAGCATAACTTCCCTACTTTTCAATTCTATCCCTCTAGAAATAAACCTTAGTGCTTGGTTTGCTTTTTTTTATGGCCTTGCCAACCTGCTTCGCAACTTTTAGTGATTTGTGTATTTGTACTCCTAGATCCCTTTGTTCCTCTACCCCACCTAGACTCACACCCTCCAAGTGATAAGTGACCTCCCCCCTCCAATTTGGTGTCATCCACAAATTTAGAAATTGTGTTTTTGATTCCAAAGTCCAAATCGTTAATATAAATTGTGAACAGCAGTGGTCCCAGCACTGATCCTTGTGGAACACCACTACCCACCTTCTGCCATTGTGAATAGCTACCCTTTATTCCCACTCTCTGCTTTCTGTCCTGAAGCCAGCCAGCAATCCATTCTGCTACTTGTTCCCTGACTCCGCATTTTCTGACCTTGTTCATCAGTCTATTATGTGGTACCTTATCGAAGGCCTTTTGAAAATCCAAATAAATTACATCTACTGCATTACCATTATCTACTCTCTCTATTACCTCTTCAAAAAATTCAATAAGGTTGGTCAAGCAAGACTTTCCCTTTTGAAATCCACGTTGACTATTCATTATTATGTTTTTTGTTTCTAGATGTTCTTCTATTTTCTCCTTTAGTAGGGATTCCATTATTTTTCCTACCACCGATGTTAAGCTGACTGGTCTATAATTCCCTGGACATGTTCTATTCCCCTTCTTAAATATTGGTATTACGTTAGCTATCCGCCAGTCCTCTGGCACTACACCTTTTTCTAACAAATTATTAAATATGCATAGTAATGCCTCTGCTATCTCTTCCCTAGATTCTTTTAAAATGCGTGGATGCAATCCATCCAGACCAGGGGTTTTATCCTCTTTGAGTTTGATTAATTTATTTAATATATCCCTTTTTTTTAATTTGAATGCACTTATCTCATTACTAATCTCATCATCCAATGTCATGTCCACCTGTTCTATCTCCCTGGTAAATACTGAAGCAAAATAATTATTTAATATTTCTGCCATCTCTCTATCGTTACTTGTGGTATTGCCCTGACTATCCCTTAATGGCCCTATTCCCATTCCAACCTTCCTTTTTTTATTTATGTGCCTATAAAATATTTTACTATTTTGTTTTATGTTCCTTCTTAATTTAGTTTCATAGTTCCTGTTTGCCTCCCTAATTGTTTTTTTTTTACTTCTCTCCTAATCTTTTCGTATTTTCTCTTATCATGCAATCTCCTGCTGTCTGTGCACTTAATGTATGCCTCTTTCCTTACCCTCAGTTGTTCCCTTATGGCTTTATTCATCCATGGAGTCTCATTACTGTTTAGTTTGTTCTTTCCTTTTACCGGGATATATTTTTCCTGCACTCTGTTGAACACCGTTTTTAATGTTTCCCATTGCTGTTCTACATTGATGTTTGCCAATATTGTTGCCCATTTTTGTTTCCCAAGTTCTATTCTCAGCCCCTCAAAATCAGCTTTTCTCCAATCTATTAACCTGGTTTTCGTCATACTTATATCCTTCTCAATTATCATCTTAAAGCCACGTATTATATTATGGTCACTATTACCTATATCTTCCCCTACCTTTACTTCTATTATCTGCTCTGGTTCATTCCCCATTACTAGATCCAATATCGAATCCTCCCTTGTTGGGCTTTTTACATATTGGGTTAGAAAGGAGTCCTGTACACATTGTAGGAACTCCATTCCCTTATCCCCTTTACCTACTTCTTCTGTCCAATTAATATCAGGGTAGTTGAAATCCCCCATGATTATTATTCTATGTTTTTTACTCATTTCCCTCATTTGTCTGCATATTTCTTCCTCTACCTCCCTTCCACTATTAGGTGGCCTGTAGACTACGCCTATTAGTGTGATTGATCCTTTATTATCTTTTATCTCTATCCATATGGATTCTACTTTTGTCTTGCTGTTCTGCATCACTTTTTTCTACTGCCATTATGTTATCCCTAAAAAGTACAACTACTCCACCTCTCCTTTTTCCCTCCCTATCTTTTCTAAATATGTTATACCCTGCAATGTTTAATTCCCAGTCCTGATTTTTCTGTAGCCATGTCTCAGTAATCCCTAATATGTCTGGTTCCTCGCAACGTATGATTGCCTCCAGCTCCCCTGTTTTATTACGGACACTGTGTGCATTGCTGTACAGACAGTTTAACTCATTTTTAATAGGATTTCCTCTCATTTTATGTTTAACCATCTTTTTAGACTTCTGTTCTATAACTCTATTTATTCCCTTGCCATGAATGTCCTCCCTTACTTTATTCTTTCCTGTGCTCTCTTTTCCTGTTTTGTTTATAATTAGGCTGGTTACGTTTCTTGTAGATCCCTCCCCCCATCTTACTAGTTTAAAGCCTTTGCCACTTCCCTATTTACCCTTTCCACTAGGACACGGGTCCCATCCCGGTTCAGGTGGAGCCTGTCCCATCGGTACAGCTCCTTCCTGTCCCAGAACTGGTGCCAGTGTCCCATGAAAAGGAACCCCTCTTTCCCACACCAGCCCTTTAGCCACGTGTTAATTCTCCTGATCTGTCTGCTTCTATGCCAATTTGCACATCGCTCGGGCAATAATCCAGAGATAATTACCCTCGAGGTCCTGCTTTTTAATTTAGATCCTAACTCCTGATATTCTTTCAGCAGGACCTCTTCCCTGTTCCTACCTATGTCGTTTGTTCCAACATGGACCACGACAACTGGATTTCCACCCTCTCTTTCCAAGTTCCTCTCCAGCCGCCGTGAGATATCCCTTACCCTGGCACCAGGTAGGCAACACACCCTTCGGGATTCCCGTTCTTGGCTGCAGAGGATGCTATCTATCCCCTAATTATAGAGTCCCCTATCACTACCACATTTCTATTCTGCTCTTCTCTGCTTTGGACAGCCTTCTGAGCCATGGTGCCTTGGTCTGCATTGTGGCTGTCCTCCCTGCAGTCTTTCTCCTTGTCCTCACAGGTAGCGAGTACATCGTACCTGTTAGACAGGACCAGTGTCTGCGGGACCTCCTTCTCAACCTCTCCTAAATCCCCGTTACCCGTCTCCCTAACAGTCACCCCCTCCCTTTCCTGAACCTGTGCTTTCCTCTGGGGTGTGACTGTATTCTGGATAAAACTGTCCAGAAATTCCTCCCCCTCCCTTATGTGTCAGAGTGTCTCCAACTCGCACTCCAGCTCAGTGACTCTGAGCCGGAGAGATTCTAGAGGGAGACATCTCCTGCAGATGTGTTTGCTTGGGACAGTCTCGCTGTCCATAAACTCCCACAGACTGCAGTCCAGACACACAACCTGCCCTGCCATATCTTAGTCTAACCTTATTTTATTTATTTAATTAGTTAAAATCTTTAATCAATGATTATTTATAATTATATTAATTAGTTTAACTAGTTAAGCTATCAATTTAATACAGTATGTTATAGTTTTCCGATCCTAGTTTAAACCACTGTCGTGGGTTAGAGAGAAAAAAAACCCTTAATACTCACCAACCAATCACCTACCTGTTGTCCTGTGACGTCACACCTTGTTTTTTTTGGAAATCATGGAAGATCCCGCCGCCGCCGCTGGTGCCTCCGATTAGGTTGGCGCTGTTCCTCCGCTCTCTCCTTTATGTCCCGTCACCGCTAGTGTCTCCGATTAGGTCGGTGCTGTTCCTCCGCTCTCTCCTTTATGTCCCGTCACCGCTGGTGTCTCCGATTAGGTCGGCGCTGTTCCTCCGCTCTCTCCTTTATGTCCCGTCACCGCTAGTGTCTCCGATTAGGTCGGCGCTGTTCCTCCGCTCTCTCCTTTATGTCCCGTCACCGCTGGTGTCTCCGATTAGGTCGGCGCTGTTCCTCCGCTCTCTTCTTTATGTCCCGTCACCGCTGGTGTCTCCGATTAGGTCGGCGCTGTTCCTCCGCTCTCTCCTTTATGTCCCGTCACCGCTGGTGTCTCCGATTAGGTCGGCGCTGTTCCTCCGCTCTCTCCTTTATGTCCCGTCACCGCTGGTGTCTCCGATTAGGTTGCCGCTGTTCCTCCGCTCTCTCCTTTATGTCCCGTCACCGCTGGTGTCTCCGATTAGGTCGGCGCTGTTCCTCCGCTCTCTCCTTTATGTCCCGTCACCGCTGGTGTCTCCGATTAGGTCGGCGCTGTTCCTCCGCTCTCTCCTTTATGTCCCGTCACCGCTGGTGTCTCCGATTAGGTTGGCGCTGTTCCTCCGCTCTCTCCTTTATGTCCCGTCACCGCTAGTGTCTCCGATTAGGTCGGCGCTGTTCCTCCGCTCTCTCCTTTATGTCCCGTCACCGCTGGTGTCTCTGATTAGGTCCTCGCTGTTCCTCCGCTCTCTCCTTTATGTCCCACATGTTCCAGATGTTGGGAAACCCAAGGCAGAAGCAGCAAAATTAAAAAATAGCCTGTCAACTACTATCAACTACCTGTTAATAGGCAGGCTTTAATCCTCTTCCCGCCGCTAGATGTCGGGTCCATGCGCATATCGGGGACCCGACACTTGGGAAAATTGTTTGGAGGTGGGTTGACGGCGGGATAGCAACCTGATGTCAATCAAAACGATTTTACCCTTTGACCCGCCTCCAAACCCACCCTTTGAGCGCCGGCAAATTCGCGGCCTATATGTTCCTCTTGATTGAATTTTCTCCATTTTTGTCTGATTACACCTCTATGAAATGCCTTGGAATGGTTTTCTACCTTAAAGGGGCTATATAAAGGCAAGTGTTGTTGCCCAATATGGTAGTTAATCTTTTTGAAGTCGGTGAAATGCCATTTTTAGGCTAACTTAAAAAATAAAAAAGAATTCTTTATATTGCTACGAAGCCAATGTTTTATTTTTAAAGGCAAATGAGAAACAGAATTTTTTTTTAGCCCCATGGGCTTTGAATGCCTTTAAAAAAAAATTTAGATTTTATTTTATAACTGGCAAAAAGGGGACAATGGACCCTCCACCCACCAGTGGGATCCTTGGCCATTCCACTGCAGTACGTACAATCAGGAGTTTATCTGCTTTTTTTAATGCCAAAAGTCACATTAGCAGATTATTTTATCAACTCATCCACCGCCTCGCAGTCCTGCAAATCCAAATGTTAAAAAACATACTTGAGCTCCCGGATAATCTTGCAATGAGATTACACTGACACACATCAGAGAATTAAATTGGCCCAAATGACCTTTTACTCTGAGTTGCACAGTTCTTTCTTTAGCTTCATAAAATATAACTGTCAATACCATGTAAATGCATTTGGGCAGATCAGAGATGGTGAGCGACATTGTGGTTCCTGGACTGACTTCTGACCCACTTTAATACTTTTGCTTGTGGGAAAGAAACATCTCGGGGTGGTCCTTTCTGTCCGTCCTTACTAACATTACAAAATCAAAACAACTTAAGAGGGGTTTCAGAGGACTTCGCCAAATGTATCGGCACGCTGCTTCGCTAATAGACTTCTTTTGAAGTTGGATAGTACTCAAGATGGTGGTTGCACCATCTGGAATTTCAGCAGAATAAGGGAGGAGGATTTGTCTGTATTGTGTTTTTTTTGTTAATGGCTTGCAGTCCACTTCTGCCCCCTCCCCCTATTGCTCAAAGCACTATTACAAAAAAAACAACTAGAATTTTTTTAAATCATATTGTTAACGTAAGTGTTGTTTCTCTTTAACTACACTGCTAATAGTCTGTAGCCTTAACTGCTATTGTTCAAGTACTGTTCTATGTAATAGTTCTATGATTATTTCTTTATTATTGGCCTGTCAATATGCTGTAGAATGGTTATCGTTGAGTATTAAGAAAATGGTTCTTTAAGCTTTTGTCTGAAAGAGGCTTTGCTGAGGCCTCTTGTCACTGCCACTGCAGTTCAAAGTTCAATAATCAGGTCAGAGTTACATAATGGCCAGTCACGACAGTGCAGGCTGCTCCTGAACCCTGAAATGACCTTTATGATTGATCATCCATTTGTAATAGCTGGATTGTTGGAGCTCAGGTTTTGAAGCTAACCCGGGGGGCACTGAGAAGTGGACCTACTACATGTTTGTCAAAGAGGTTGACAAAATGTTCCTTCTCTAACTGTGTTTGATGTAGGTCAGCATTTGTAGCTTGTCTCCCAATGCAAATTAGCTTTTGCAAGTTTTCTTCTTATATTTGTGTATTTTTTCCACCACTCTTCACTGAGTTCTGCCTATGTAGAAATTCTCAGTGCTGGTTACTGAGTCTTTTAGAAGCTCTCAATTAGTTACTGAGCCCTGGTTATGTGAAAGCTCTGAATACTAGTTACTGAGCCCTTGTTATGTGGAAGCTCTGAATACTAGTTACTGAGCCCTGGTTATGTAGAAGCTCTCAATACTAGTTACTGAGCCCTGGTTATGTAGAAGCTCTGAATACTAGTTACTGAGCCCTGGTTATGTGGAAGCTCTGAATACTAGTTACTGAGCCCTGGTTATGTAGAAGCTCTCAATACTAGTTACTGAGCCCTGGTTATGTGGAAGCTCTGAATACTAGTTACTGAGCCCTGGTTATGTGGAAGCTCTGAATACTAGTTACTGAGCCCTGGTTATGTGGAAGCTCTGAATACTAGTTACTGAGCCCTGGTTATGTGGAAGCTCTGAATACTAGTTACTGAGCCCTGGTTATGTAGAAGCTCTGAATACTAGTTACTGAGCCCTGGTTATGTGGAAGCTCTGAATACTAGTTACTGAGCCCTGGTTATGTAGAAGCTCTCAATACTAGTTACTGAGCCCTGGTTATGTGGAAGCTCTGAATACTAGTTACTGAGCCCTGGTTATGTAGAAGCTCTCAATACTAGTTACTGAGCCCTGGTTATGTGGAAGCTCTGAATACTAGTTACTGAGCCCTGGTTATGTAGAAGCTCTGAATACTAGTTACTGAGCCCTGGTTATGTGGAAGCTCTGAATACTAGTTACTGAGCCCTGGTTCTATAGAAACTCACTGTACCAGTTATTGATTCCTGATTATGTGGAAGCTCTTATTGCTAATTATTAAGTCCTAGTTGTGCAGAAGGTCTCAATTCTGGCTACTGGTACTGAATTCTGACTAACTCACAAATATTTAATTCACAGATTGCTCTTGGGGTGAATTTTGTTGACTAAAGAGAAAGATTATTCTGATTAGTTACCATCATCAATATCAACTGGTCACCCTGCAAAATAATCCACATAGGTTGATGTTTTTGTACCTTCACACTCTTCCCTTGGAGAATGGTGTGAAGTAGTGGAAGGATTTGTAGACTGACTAACAGTCTGACAGGCTCCTTTGATGGCTGTAACCATCTTTTATACCAACCAATAGAATGGTTAGTCCTATATGGTGGGAGGGTTTCAAAAATCGAGAACAGGTCTTGCAGGAAGCCGAGTAGCCTAATTTAAATAAATTATTTCCATCTTTGAATGTTCCCGACATGTGCTCCTGACGCCATCACTTTATCCAATATGGCGAACGGCACATTTCCGCCTGGAAATGTGCACGTGCTTCCTGCTAACCTTATTGGAGGCTTAGGAGGCCATTCAGCGGCCAAATTTCAAGGGTCTCTAATCCAGACTCAACATGGCAGTTGTACATTGGATAGTATTGTAACGTTATCTTTGGGACTTTTAAGAAAACAGAAAAATTATATGCTCCTCTTGATTGAATTTTGTTTCAGTGATTTTATTTTGGTTTCCGGCTTCCCAGGAATTACTTTTCCATTTGATTTCTGGATATCACTGGACTAGAGGATAGCTGAAGTGGTTTTGTGAACGTTGGCCTCGACAGACCTTCCCCAGCCTTAAGAAGCAACCCACAGTATTAAAGGGGGTGTTTCTACACACACCACCATTACCAGGTGCTTCCAGTCATGCAAAAATTCACTCACCCAACAGCTGCAATGATAGTTAGGAACTAACATCAGATACACAAAATAACAGCGCATTGAACAATAGGTCCTAACATTTTTTATTTAAATGCAGGGCAACCAAAAGCTAAAATTTATTTAAATTAACAATAAAAGGGAGCATCCTTGAATTCATTTGAGTGGCTTGGAAACCCAGTTTACAACTCAGTTCACTTTCTACCTATATTTCCCAAATTTGAGGCAGCTTCAGGCTCTGCAGACCTCACAGCTATTCAGAAGTTTGACAGAGCAATTCACATATTAGAGAAAAGGCAACTTGGCTGCCACTCTATCTGAAGAAAAGTAAAGATCTTGTCAGATCTTAAAATGTGTTGTGTGTGAGCGAGATTTAATCTGTAATTGCTCGTCAAAAGAGGTGAAGTGTATTAGAGTGTGAAGTGATGAGTAAATGGGTTTTAGACTTAGGCACCTCAAAATCTCTCAAGTAAGCAGAAGCTTATTAATAGACCATCGCTCCCAAACTGCTCAGTAACAATTCATTACCTTCAGCTTCTGTCTGATAGAAAAGCTCTGACTGGTGCCTGACAGTGAAAGGCAAGTAGATGAAATGTTCAAAGTACTTTCCCTGTGAAATAATTTTTCCTCAAATTTTCTCCTTCTAGTACAGTGAACATCAGGTTTTTTTCTGTGGCTGGAAGGGCTGACTAGATAGCTACCAAGTTCTCCATGACCATCACCAGTGATTGCCTGATAGAAGGCTTCAGTCAAATGAGGCCGGCTGGATATTATCCATTTTTTTCGACTGTTCCTTGAGTTCAAACATTTTGCTATTGCACCGCACTCTAACAGTACAACTGAGAACTAAACAGGCACACCAGACTGGATTAGAGTGACAGTCAGGTCTGAGACTCAAGTGCATGACTTTCTGGTTGGAAGCCCAAACCTCAGCTCGGTAAGCATTGGCTCAGTGGTAGCACTCTTGCCTCTGAGTCAGAAGGTTGTGTAATTCAAATCCCACCCCAGAGACTGTGAGCACAAAATCTAGACTGATGTTACATTGCAGTTCTGAGGGAGTGCTGCACTGTTGGAGGTGCTGTCTTACTGTTGTAATGTATGAGAAACAGCAGCTAATTTGTGTATAGCAAGGGTCCCACAAACAGCAATGAAATAATAACTAGGTAATCTGTTTTTGGTGATGTTGGATGAAGGATAAATATTGGCCAAGGCACCCAGGAGAACATACCTACTCTTCTTTAAATAAAGCCATGGGATCTTTTACGTCCACCTGAGACGACAGACACTTCGGTTTAATATCTCATCCGAGAGACGGCACCTCTGACAATGCGGCATTCCCTCAGTACTGCACTGGTATGTTTTACAGCCAATTAAGTACTTCATAACAGTCAGCATAATTGTCAGCTGTGGCTCAGTGGGTAGCACACTCGCCTCCTGCATCAGAAGGTTGTGGGTTCATAGTCCTACTCTAGGGATTTGAGCACATAAAGCTAGGCTGACACTCCAGTGCAGAGCTGAGGGAGTGCTGCACTGTCGGAGGTGCCGTCTTTCGGATGAGACGTTAAACTGAGGCCCCGTCTGCTCTCTCAGGTGGATGTAAAAGATCCCCTGGCATTATTTCGAAGAAGAGCAGGGGAGTTATCCCTGGTGTCCTGGCCAATATTTATTTCTCAATCCACATAACAAAAAAACAGATGATCTGGTCATTTTCACATTGCTGTTTGTGGGAGCTTGCTGTGCGCAAATTGGCTGCTGCGTTTCCCCCATTACAACAGTGACTACACGCCAAAAGTACTTCATTGGCTGTAAAGCGCTTTGAGATGTCCGGTGGTCATGAAAGGTGTTATATAAATGCAAGGGCTGTGAAATGCGGCACCTTAGCGCCGGCTGTTAAGGCCAGTTTCGGCATAAAAATGGCGGCCGCCTCGCTTCTGCCCATTTCTGGCGGGCCGTTGCCTGCGTTTGCCAGAAAAAAGCTAATCAGTCAGATTGTGACGTTGATTAGTGTGCAATGCTGATTTGACGCACGACCTGCCATTTTGGACATCGCCGCTCCATACAACACCCTCTCCAAAACACGAGCAGCTGATGGTGCGTTCAGGTGCACAAGGGACTGCCTACCTGTGTTATTTCGGAGGCTCTGCTTCACCAACGAGGTGGTCACAGAACTCTGTGAATCATCAACAACTTGCAGGTGACTTGCTTTTTGTTTTCTACTGGCTCTGTGTAAGTTTGTGCAACTATTTGGAGCTTTCTACAGTTATTTAAAGTTGGTGAGGTGACGGGGAGTGGTGCTGCAAGTGGAAAAAACCTAGCTTTTGATTTCAATGGCTCTGCTCAGACCACTTGCTCCCCAGTCATGGGGGCTTTACTTGCTGGAGCATGACAGGGAGATGGAGCAGAGGCAGCAAGAGGGAGGAGGAGGAGAGGCAGGAGGGCTCTCAGCAGGAGGCCTTACCCACCTAGGGTCTTCTGGAGCAATTCTCCTACCTGCACTTAAGCCAAGAACAGTATATTCAGAGGCTCTGCTTCACCAAGGAGGTGGTCACAGAACTCTGCCACCTCCTGCAACCAGACCTGCGGCCTCAGAGCAGAGCAATGGCCCTCAAGGTCACCGTGACCCTCAATTTGTTCACCACCGGATCCTTCCAGTCTGGAGCAGGAGACACAGCTAACATCTCCCAGTTTGCAGTCCATTGTTGCATCCGGGAGGTCACAGAGGCTCTGAACAGAGAGAAGCAGGACAAGCGCGCATGTGGCTTTGCCAGGATATCGTGCTTCCCCATGGTGCAGGGCGCCATCAACTGCACACACGTGGCTTTGCGGGCGCCGCATATCAATCCTGAGATATACCACAGCCACAAAGGCTACCACTCACTTAATGTGCAGTTGGTATGCGATCACGCCCAGCGCATCATGATGGTGATTGCCCAGTATCCTGGCAGCAGTCATGATGCCTTCATCCTGTGCCAGACCAGTGTGCCAGCAATCTTCTGCTACCACGTCAAACCTGAGGGTGGCTGCTCGTTGACAATGGCTATCCACTCTACACCTGGCTGCTGACTCCCCTGTGCAACCCCACCACTCATGGCCAGCAGTCATATAATGAGAGCCACACTGCCACAAGGAACCTCATCGAGCAGACCATCGGGGTGCTAAAGGAATGGTTCCACTGCCTTGACCGATTGGGAGGAGCCCTCCAGTACACACTGGAGAGGATGTCCCATTTTCTGGTGGTCTGCTGCATGCTCTACAACTTTGCCATCATGAGGGCACAGCCCTTGCCACCATGGATTCCATGAGCACGTCAGGAGGAGAAGGAGGAGGAGGAGAAGGAGAAAGGGAGGAGGCTGTCTCTGAGTGCCTCATCAGAATCCAGTTCCCCTGAAACCCCAAATACCCATTGCTCACAACTTCCCCACCTTACTATCCCTCTGTCAGGGAACATCACAGTGTCCACTTGGGCACAAAGCTGAAATGAAAGCCACCACAAAACAAACATTCCAAACATAATTTATAAATTAATCAACCCAAAACTAGATAACAACGTCAACTAATCACCCTTGTGCATTCCCTTAGTGTCTGTCTTTCGTGTTTCTTTGCCTATCATAGAAGCATAGAAGATAGGAGCAGGAGTAGGCCATTCGGCCCCTCGAGCCTGCTCCGCCATTTAATGAGATCATGGCTGATCATCCAAATTCAGTACCCTGTCCCTGCTTTCTCCCCATATCCCTTGATCCCTTTAGCCTTAAGAAATATATCTATCTCCTTCTTGAATATATTTAATGAATTGGCCTCAACTGCCTTCTGTGGTAGAGAATTCCACAGGTTCACCACTCTCTGGGTGAAGAAATTCCTCCTCATCTCAGTCCTAAATGGCTTACCCCTTATCCTTAGACTGTGACATCTGGTTCTGGACTCCCCTGCCATCGGGAACATCCTTCCTGCATCTAGTCTGTCTAGTCCTGTTAGAATTTTATAAGTTTCAATGAGATCCCCTCTCATTCTTCGAAACTCTAGCGAAAACAAGCCCAATCGATCCAATCTCTCTTCATACGTCATTCCTGCCATCCCAGGTATCAGTCTGGTAAATCTTCGCTGCACTCCCTCCATGGCAAGAACATCCTTCCTCAGATAAGGCGACCAAAACTGCACACAATACTCAAGGTGTGGTCTCACCAAGGCCTTGTACAACTGCAGCAAGACATCCTTGCTCCTGTACTCGAATCCTCTCGCTATGAAGGTCAACATACCATTTGCCTTCTTAACCGCCTGCTGCACCTGCATGCTTACCTTCAGCGACTGGTGCACAAGGACTCCCAGATCTCGTTGCACTTCCCCTTTTCCCAATCTATTGCCATTCAGATAATAATCTGTCTTCCTGTTTTTGCCACCAAAGCGGATAACCTTGCATTTATCCACATTATACTGCATCTGCCATGCATCTGCCCAATCACCCAACCTGTCCAAATCATACTGGAGTTTCTCTGCATCCTCCTCACAGCACACACGCCCACCCAGCTTTGTGTCATCTGCAAACTTAGAGATATTACATCTAGTTCCCTCGTCTAGATCATTAATATATATTGTGAATAGCTGGGGTCCTAGCACCGATTCCTGCGGTACCCCACTAGTCACTGCCTGCCACTCGGAAAAAGACCCGTTTATTCCAACTCTTTGCTTCCTGTCTGCCAACCAGTTCTCTATCCAAATCAGTACCTCACCCCCAATCCCATGTGCTTTAACTTTGTACGCTAATCTCTTATGCAGGACCTTATCGAAAGCCTTCTGAAAGTCCAAATACACCACATCCACTGGTTCTCCCTTATCTATTCTACCAGTTACATCCTCAAAAAATTCCAGTAGATTAAACAGGCATGATTTCCCTTTTGTAAATCCATGTTGACTTTGTCCAATCCTGTCACTGTTTTCCAAGTGCCCTGCTATTACATCTTTTATAATGGACTCCAGCATTTTGCCCACTACCGATGTCAGGCTTACCGGTCTATAATTCCCCGTTTTTTCTCTACCACCTTTTTTAAATAGTGGGGTTACATTAGCTACCCTCCAATCCATGGGAACTGTTCCAGAGTCTATAGAATTTTGAAAGATGACCAGCAATGCATCTACTATTTCTAGGGCCACTTCCTTAAGTACCCTAGGATGTAGATTATCAGGCCCTGGGGATTTATCGGCCTTCAATCCCGTCAATTTCCCGAACACCATTTCCCTACAAATAGTGATTTCATTCAATTCCTCCCTCTCATTAGACCCTATGTTCCCGACATCTCTGGGAGTTTATTTGTGTCCTCCTTTGTGAAGACAGAACCAAAGTATGTATTTAATTCATCAGCCATTTCTTTGTTCCCTATTATAAATTCCCCTGATTCTGACTGCAAGGGACCTACGCTTGACTTCACCAATCTTTTTCTCTTCACATATCTATAGAAGCTTTTACAGTCAGTTTTTATGTTCCCTGAAAGCTTACTCTCATATTCTAGTTTCCCCCTCTTAATTAATCCCTTTGTCCTCCTTTGCTGAATCCTAAACTGCTCCCAATCCTCAGGTTTACTGCTTTTTCTGGCCAATTTATATTTCCTGTCCTTGGATCTTATGCTATCCCTAATTTCCCTTGTTAGCCACGGTTGAGTCACCATTTTTGTTTTATTTTTATGCCAAACAGATTCTGTAGTTCATCCATGCGATCTTTAAATGCTTGCCATTGCCTATCCACCGTCAACCCTTTAAGTAATGCTCCCCAATCCACCCTAGCCAACTCGCGCCTCATACCATCGTAGTTTCCTTTATTTAAATTCAGGACCCTAGTCTCTGAGTCAACTACTTCACTCTCCATCTTAATGAAGAATTCTATCATATTATGATCGCTCCTCCCCAAGGGGCCTCGCACAACAAGATTGCTATTTAATCCTTTTTCATTACATAATACCCAGTCTAAGATGGCCTGATCTCCAGTTGGTTCCTCGACATATTGGTCCAGGAAACCATCCCGTATACACTCTAGGAATTCCTCCTCCACAGTATTGTTACTAATTTGGTTAGCCCAATCTATATGTAAATTAAAGTCACCCATGATAACTGCTGTGCCCTTATTGCACGCGTCTCTAATTTCCCGTTTAATGCCATCCCCAACCTCAGCATTACTGTTTGGGGGTCTGTATACAACTCCCACTAATGTTTTCTGCCCCTTGGTATTTCTCAGCTCTACCCATACAGATTCCACATCATCAGAGCTAATATCTTTCCTTACTATTGTGTTAATCTCCTCTTTAACCAGCAATGCTACCCCGCCTCCTTTTCCTTTTTGTCTGTCCTTCCTGAATATTGAATACCCCTGGAAGTTGAATTCCCAGCCTTGGTCACCCTGGAGCCATGTCTCCATAATCCCAATTATATCATATCCGTTTATATCTATTTGCGCAGCTAATTCATCCACCTTATTACGAATGCTCCTCGCATTAAGACACAAAGCCTTCAGGCTTGTTTTTTTAACACTCTTAGTCCTTTTAGAATTATTATTTACTGTAGTGCTCTTACGCAGTGCTACCCCAGTGGCTGCAGCATGACTAATGGAAGGCTGCTGACCTTCTGTGGAGGAGACTGCAGATGGTCTTGCAGGACGACCTCGAGCAGCTTTTTAAAAAATTCATTTTATGGGATGTAGGCGTCGCTGGCAAGGCCAGCTTTTATTGCCCATCCCTAATTACCCTTGAGAAGGTGATGGTGAGCCGCTTTCTTGAACCGCTGCAGTCCATGTGGTGAAGGTACTCCCACAGTGCTATTAGGGAGGGAGTTCCAGGATTTTGACCCAATGGCGATGAAGGATCGGTGATATACTTCTAAGTCAGGATGGGTGTGACTTGGAGGGGAACTTGGAGGTGTTGGTGTTCCCATGCGCCTGCTGCCCTTGTCCTTCTAGGTGGAAGAGGTCGCGGGTTTGGGAGGTGCTGCCGAAGAAGCCTTGGCGAGTTGCTGCAGTGCATCTTGTAGATGGTACACACTGCAGACACGGTACGCCGGTGGTGGAGGGAGTGAATGTTTAAGGTAGAGGATAGGGTGCCAATCAAGCTGGCTGCTTTGTCTTGGATGGTGTCGAGCTTCTTGAGTGTTGCTGGAGCTGCACTCAACCAGGCAAGTGAAGAGTATTCCATCACACTCCTTACTTGTGCCTTGTAGATGGTGGAAAGGCTTTGGGGAGTCAGGAGGTGAGACACTCACCGCAGAATACCTAGCCTCTGACCTGCTCTTGTTGCCACAGTATTTATATGGCTGGTCCAGTTAAGTTTCTGGTCAATGGTGACCACCAGGATGTTAATGGTGGGGGAATTCAGCGATGGTAATGCCATTGAATGTCATGGGGCAGTGGTTAGACTCTGGCCCTAGAAAGCCCGGCTGTCAACTGCACCTTCCGGCATGGGCAGCAGCAGTCTGGGCTGGCTGGCTGAGAGGCAGCAGCAAGGGCACTGATGGAGTGGCAGGGGTGGGAGTAGGAATGCTGTCATCCTGAGAGAGGACAGCAGGTTCTTGCTTGACGGAGCCATTGCCACTCCCCCGGGGCGGCGCCTCAGCATTCTTAGGCATCTGTTGGAGCACAGATTGCTGGACTGCTGTAAAACTCTGCAAGCCCCTTTCCACACTCGTAAACCCAGCCATGACGGCATCAGTCTGAGCTTGTGTAGCAGCACTCAGGCATTGGGTCGCTTCCGCTTGTGCTGCAATGGAAGCTGCGACATCACCCATCACACCCAGCATCATGGTTGGGTCCACAAGTGCTCTAATGGAGTTGCCCATCACTTCCATCCTGGAAATCATGGGCTCCAAGCTCCACGCAAAGCCCCATCCAATGATGGAGCCGAACTCCTCCATGCTCCTTGACACTGACTAAAGGCTCTCTGGCAGGCCTGCCATTGCACCTAGCATTTCCTTGTGCATGCCCATCACCCTTCTTCTGAAGGTCACCCCATCGAATTCATCATCTGAGTCCTGTGCAGCAGAACGCGTGCACAAACTCACCCTCCGGGGAACTGGCACCCAAGCTACCTTTTCCCCCTGGGCTGGCTGCAGCCCACTCCTGCCCAGTGATACACCACATGCCGATCCCGCCTCTATACTATCCTCTAAAGTTCGCGCAGTGCCATTTTCTGAGCTGATGCCTGGGAGTGTCAGATCGAGTGATGGTGCCTCTTCTTCTCCATCACTCTCCTCCTCTACTTCTTGCTGCACAGGCTGGGCTGCTGGCAGTTCTTGGGTATCTGAAAGGAGAAAGGCACAAGGGTTGAGGGGAGGGGGGAAGCAAGATGTCCATGCTTACACCATCAGCAGCTTGTGAGAAGTGAGATGTGAGAAGAAGGATTAGGTATGAGCATCCTGTCATCAGCAATGCTTTCAACCTCGCCGCTCACCACGGCCTCAGTGACGGCCCGTCCAATTATCTCCAGCACCACCTCCTCCAGCGCAGTGAGGTTCTGAAGACGTGCTTCCCCTCTGCCTGTCTGCTGCTATTCACATATGTTATGCACCACCTTGGCCTGCAAGAGAAAGGGAAGTGTGTCAGTGAGTGTGGTGCAATGTGTTTGGGTGATGTGCCTGTCATGGTTGAATAGCTGTCAGTGTGTGCAAGGTGTGAGATGTGGGTGTGAGTCTTGCAGCAGTGGTAAGTGTGTGAGGGGGAGGTGAAGCTACGATTGTGAGGTATGAGTTATGCTTGTTAGAGATTGTTGGTAGGTGAGTGATGGGGGTGTGGTGCATTGAGCAGTGTGTGAGGCTAGTGAAGCTTTTGGTGGGATATGGCATTTGAAAATGCATTCACTCACCTTGACCACTTGTGTGAGGTCATTAAACTTCTTGCGGCGTCTGATCCAGGTCCTGGGGCAGCACTGGTGGCATTGACGGCTTCTGCTATCTCCTCCCTCTGCATTCTGGCGTTCTGCCTGGAAGGCCTCCTGCCCCCCTGCGGGTAGAGGACCTGTCTTCTGTGCACCCGTAAGACCAAGGCCTCCATTGCTGCATCAGAGAATCTCCTTGCCCTTTCTCTTCCCTGTTGAGCCATGGCTGCATGCAACAAAGCACCTCCCCTTTAAGAAGTGCAGAGAGCCTAGGCAAACTTTTGTCGACCAGTAGACTGCACCTGATATTGACCCCTCTTCAGCACTAAGCCAACCAACAAACCAGCAATGCGTTTTTGGGCCTAATCGAATTTCACCCCAAGTTCTTTCTTTCCTTCTTTTTACATGCCAGGATCATATTCCACCTATTGTCACTGTCTTGGTTAAAGATTCAAAAACAGAATTTTTGGAAATATGCAGCAAGCCTTGTCAGCATCTGAAAAGCAAATAGATAAGTAAGCCCTTTGTTAGAACTGGAAACTGGAAGAAAAGCAAGCCCCTTTATAGGACTAAACAACATAAGGAAGGGAGGAGGGTGAGAGCAACAGGTGAAAGTCAACACCTGTTATAACAATGCGTTCATGATTAATGTTAAATAACTTTTTTTGTTCACCCTTTTTTCCTTTTTTTCAGACGCTGGCAGACCTGTAGTGTGTTTCCAGCATTTTTGTTTTGATTTCTGTTTATTCTTTTTATCTCTATGGTTAAAGGTTAGTTCTCTTGTTGTATTCTAGTTCAATAATTGGTGTAACCAAACATTTATCACATAAACAGAAGCTTAATTTAGTTGATGTTCTAAACTAATGGTAATTGTTACTTGTTATTGTTAATTTCAGTTATGAATTTCAGTCTCATGATTATTTTGTGAATGGAAGGGATCAGAATATGTACAAGTAAATAAAAGTAATTTTTTTATCAACTAAAATTTAGCTAAATGTTTTTATTCAATCTCTACAGATTAGGATCCCTTAAAAATTACCAACAACGTATGGTTTTAAGTGATATGTATAAAAGTGATTGACGCTTTGCCCTGCTCTGATCTATGTGCACGCTCACTAGCTGTGAAGATACTCGATCCACAGTCAAGAGACAAAGCAGCAATGTGAGGGATGCTGGTACATTACCCTCAGCAAATGGGAAAATAGCAGCTTTAATCATAGATACATAGATACATAGAAAATAGGAGCAGGAGTAGGCCATCCGGCCCTTCGAGCCTGCTCCGCCATTTAATGAGATCATGGCTGATCCTCCAATTCAGTATCCCGTCCCCGCCTTCTCTCCGTAACCCTTAACCCCTTTTGCCTGTAGAAATATATCTAATTCCCTCTTAAATATATTTAATGAGCTGGCGTACACTGCCCTCTGTGGCAATGAGTTCCACAGGTTCACCACCCTCTGAGTGAAGAAATTCCCCCTCATTTCTGTCCTAAATGGTTTAGCCCTTATCCTTAAATGATGTCCTCTAGTTCTGTTCTCACCCGCCAAGGGAAACATTCCTTCTGCATCTAGTCTGTCTAGACCTGTCAGAATTTTATACACTTCTATGAGGTCCCCTCTCAATCTTCTAAACTCCAGTGTGTACATCCCTAAACTACATAGTCTCTCCTCATAGGTCAATCCCGCCATTCCTGGTATCAGCCTGGTGAATCGCCGCTGCACCCCCTCCATGGCAAGAACATCTTTCCTCAGATGAGGCGACCAAAACTGTACACAGTACTCGAGGTGTGGTCTCACCAGTGCCCTGTACAGCTGCAGCAAGGTATCCCTGTTCCTGTATTCCAACCCTTTTGCTATGAAGGCCAGCATACCGTTTGCCTTCTTGACCGCCTGTTGCACCTGCATGCTCGCCTTCAGTGATTGGTGTAAAAGAACACCCAGGTCTCTCTGTACTTCCCCCTCTCCCAATTTATTGCCATTTAAATAATAATTTGCCCTCCCGTTCCTGCATCCAAGGTGGATAACTTCGCACTTGTCCACATTATAGTGCATCTGCCATTTATCCGCCCAATCACCCAGTCTGTCCAAATCGCTCTGGAGCTTCCTGGTCTCCTCCTCTGAGCCCACCCCCCCTCCTAGTTTAGTGTCGTCTGCAAATTTGGAAATGCTGCATCCGACTCCCTGATCCAGGTCATTAATGTAAATTGTGAACAGCTGGGGACCCAGGACAGATCCCTGTGGTACCCCACTTGTTACTGCCTGCCATTCAGAAAATGAGCCGTTTATTCCAACTCTCTGTTTTCTATCTGACAGCCAGTTCTCTATCCACGTCAATACTTTCCCCTTTATCGCATGAGCTTCAATTTTCCCTGCTAATCTTTTATGTGGGACCTTATCGAAGGCCTTTTGGAAGTCCAGGTACACCACATCTACTGGCTCTCCCCCATCTATTTTACCAGTTACTCCCTCAAAAAATTCCAATAGATTAGTCAAGCACGATTTACCCTTTGTAAATCCATGTTGACTCTGTCCTATCCTGTCCCCATTTGCTAAGTGCTCCGCTATTTCATCCTTAATGATGGACTCCAGCATTTTGCCCACAACTGATGTAAGGCTTACAGGTCTGTAATTACCTGCTTTTTCCCTACCCCCCTTTTTGAATAGTGGGGTAACGTTAGCTACCCTCCAATCCATGGGCACTGTTCCCGAGTCTAATGAATTCTGAAAAATCATACTTAGTGCATCCGCTATCTCTAGGGCCACCTCCTTCAGTACCCTAGGATGCATGTTATCAGGCCCTGGGGATTTGTCCGCCTTCAATCCCTTTAGCTTCCTTAACACCATATCCTTAGAGATATTGATTTGCGTCAGTTCCTCCTTTGCCAATGTCCCTATTTTTCCCGATATCCCAGGGAGGTTTTTTGTGTCTTCCTTCGTAAAGACTGACCCAAAGTATGCATTTAGTTGGTCTGCCATTTCCTTATTTCCCGTTATATATTCCCCCGTATCTGACTGCAATGGGCCAACTTTGGTTTTCACCAGTCTTTTCCTCTTGATATACTTATAAAAGCTTTTGGAGTTAGTTTTTATATTTTCCGCCAGCTTGCTTTCGTAAGCTATTTTGCCCCTCTTGATTAAGCCCTTTGTCCTCCTTTGCTCTATCTTAAACTGTTCCCAATCTTCCGCTCTGGCGCTTTTTTTGGCTATTTTATACGCCCTATCTTTGGATTTTATGCTGTCTCTAATTTCCCCTGTTATCCACGGTTGAGTCACCTTTTTAGATTTCCTTTTATGCCAGATTGGTATAAACAATTTTTGCAATTTTGTCATTCTATCTTTAAATGCTTGCCATTGTTTATCTACCTCCAGTCCTCCCAGGAACGTTGTCCAATCAGACCTACTCAGTTCCCGTCTAATGGCATCATAATTCCCCTTGTTTAAATTCAGGACCTTAGTCTCTGAGTCAATTTCTTCGCTCTCCATTTCGAGTGAGAAATCGATCATGTTATGATCGCTCTGACCCAAGGGTCCCCGTACAACAAGATTACTAATTAGTCCCTTCTCATTGCACAGTACCCAGTCCAATATAGCCTGTTCCCGAGTTGGTTCCTCGACATATTGATCCAGATAACCATCCCTTAAACACTCAAGGAATTCCTCCTCCTCATTATTTTTACTGATTAGGCTAGTCCAATCTATATGTAAGTTAAAGTCACCTATGATGACAGCTGTGCTCTTATTGCACGCTTCTCTAATTTCCCTCGTGATGCCCTCCCCAACCTCTATTTTACTATTTGGAGGCCTATATACCACTCCTATTAATGTTTTTCGCCCCTTGCTATTTCTTAGCTCCACCCATATAGATTCTGTATTAACTGAGTTAATATCCTTCCTTTCAATTGCATTTATCCCCTCTTTTACCAGCAATGCTACCCCTCCTCCCTTTCTTTTTTGTCGATCCTTCCTAAATACTGAATACCCCTGTATGTTAAGCTCCCAGCCCTGCTCACCCTGCAACCATGTTTCCGTAATCCCAATTAGATCATAATTATTAACCTCTATTTCCACAGCTAATTCATCTACCTTGTTCCTGATGCTTCTCGCATTAAGGTATAAAACCCTCAGGCTTTTTTTATGCTCACATTTTTTATGAATTAGTTTGGCCCTTTGTTTTTTGTTCCTCGCCCTTTTACCATTTATTTCTGTCTGCCTTTCACTTTCCTCTATTTCACTACATAGGTTTCTAGCCCCCTGCCATACTAGTTTAAATGCTCCCGAACTGCTTTATCAAAAATTACCCCGAGAACATCAGGAGACTAACCTTACCATTGGGTATGTGTGTTTGTGTTTATTGTAATAAGAAAAACTTAAACTAAACTAACTTAACTTAAAATAACAAAATATGAAAACTCAAAATAATTATGTGAAAGAAATTTATCCTTGTTATGTTCTTGTAAACCTGTGTTGTAAACATTTCATTAAGACAGTCAACAAAATCAGATTGAACCAGTTAAACTGGAACATCTGGTCTGCTTAATGAAAAGAAGTAGTGGATTATTTCAAATGAGTTACATGCTCTTTGAACACCAGTTTTTCAATTTGCATCACATGACTCTAAACACCAGTTACCCTGGACTACAAAAACTCCAATAGTATTGGTGCACCAACAAGTACCCTCAACTCAAGTGATTTTTACTTTCCTCAAATAAGTAGATAATATTGAGGTTCACTCAAGTGTGGGTGGTAGAAGCCAGATACCTAAATCAGACTTGGCTGTTCATTCAGAATCAAACCTCTTGTGAGTTGTGCAGTCTAATGTTACCCAATGGTTTATTTTTTGGTAAACCACAGCACTCACTGTCATTCTTCTATGTCAGTATCTGATGATTGAATCTTTCAGGTGCTGTGCAAAAAGGATGATGTACCAACAATTTCTGTCATGGCTATGTTGGAGTGCTTTGCCTTACAACCTTGTTTCTTTATTTTCACAAAGCGTGCACAGTTTCTTTTTCCAAATCTCTCAGTCTGATTTAATTTATCTGCGTTCTTGATTAATGTTAAATAACTTTTTTTGTAAACTTCAGTATTTCCCTGTTTCCTGACATTTGCTTCTGTTATGTGTCTCTCCATATACTGTACCTGCCTGATACCTAAATGCAAGTGAAAGGCCACCTAGTGCACCATAGACAGTATAACACACTGACAGCCCTGTCTTCTGTTACATCCTAATTCAATCAAAAAATTCAGATGCTATTCGGGCCTTCTAAAGTTTCATCCTAATTATTCAGTGGGCTAATGCACTCTAGTCAGTGCAGACCAAGAAGATTCCAGACTTGCACTCCAGTCTGTGTTGTGTACCTGATCTCATCTACAGGCCCCGATTTTAACTGCGGCCCAGTTTTGGGTGGGTGAGCAGCAGTGCGAGCTAGAAACTCACCCGTTGCGCCAATAAATCCTGCCGGCCGAGTTCCCATCTGTCCCAGGTGGGAAGTGGTAGAAAATCGCACAGCACGGAGGCTGGCCGCTTACAGCAATTAAGTGATGTAATCGGCTGCCGAGCTGTCCTGGGGGTGTCCTGCAATCGGGGAAGAGGGGGGCAAGATCGCAGTAGGGTAGGCATAAGGTCTCTTTGTGAGGACAGGAGGAGCAATCCTGCTTCTCCAGGCCCTACAGGGAAAATAAGAAAAAAAAATTAAAACTTATCTTTTTGGACCTGTTCTGGGCAAGATCAACTTTCTCGCTAAATTGGCCTGGTGGGAAACTCACTGTCGCTTCCCGCTCGAACTGCCCAGCAAAAATTGCAGTTGGGCCCCGATGATGTCAGCGGGCCCCGATGATGTCAGCGGGCCATGATGATGTCAGCGGGGCCCGACATGCAGATGTTAAAAATGGACCCTGTCAGCTTTCGCTAGGTGTCCTTGCCGCCTGAAAATCGCAGCAAGTCAGCTCCTGGCTGCTCCAGAGCGAGTAAGTGACCCAGGCATGTAAAGTTAAAGTCACCCCATAGAGACCAAATATCTTTGGGCTATAGAGTGGAAATATCAACCATGGTTCTACCACCAATTCTTATTTGGTGAACTTTGCAGTGAAGTGCATTTATATGGGAGCTGGGTAAAGATGGCATCAGGCTTGGATATGATGAACCCCACAATGGATAGTCTGCTGATACTCGCACCTAATCGTTTGCTCGGCTATAACGCCAGCAGAAGTTCAGCAGGGTGGGACTTCTGCTGGCCACAAGGATGCACTCCTTTCCCCAGCCAGGTTTCTAGTTGTCGGAGCCATTTAAGTAGTGTTGATGGGCTCTGCCCAGGAGTCTGCTTGGGAGTGGCTGGAAATTTAATGCAGCAGGCACCTTTTGCTACCCATAACAATGCTGGATGCCAGGAAAGCAGCGGCGTTCCTTCTGCACAGCCTTTTTAATAATTTTTTTTTCGGGATGTGGGCAATGCTGCCAAGACCGTGTTTATTGCCCATCCCTAATTGCCCTGAGTAGGTGGTGGTGGGCCTTCTCCTTGTAGCGCTGCAGTCCGTGTGGTGATGCAGTTCCCACAATGGTGTTAGGAAAGGAATTTCATAATATTGGCAAAAGAAAATGAAAATGGACACATAGGCCACAATTTTGTGTTCGGTGTCGGGATGGGTGCGGGTCAGCTGGTTTCCGGGTTCCGGTCCCACCCCCAGCTGCCTCCGCTCCACAGGCGTGATTTTTCCTTGATTGACCTTGTTAAGCCCACCCTGCGGGCTTGCCAGCCAATTAACAGGAAGCGGGTCTGATGATGTCATTTGATGACGCGTCATCTGCCGGTTTCCTTAAAGGGACCAGCCACAATTTTATTTTGACAGTTGATTTTTCAGTGTTTGACAGCATTGAGGTGCTGAAAACACTGACAATCACTGTAAAAAGGTGACCTCTTGCACTCAGGCTCTCCAATGACTCCCTCCATATGCTGGAATAGATGGCAGCTGCAGGTGAGATGACAGAAGCGATCTGTCACTGGTGAGAGAGGTTCTCCCAATGAGGTGGCACTGGACATATAGTTGGATTTAAAAACTTGTAAGCTAAAGAAATCTGTATATGTTTTAAAAATGCAGTAACCAACATTTTCTTTGCTCTGAAACTCACCATGTGCAACATTGCATCCTTCACACCACTTCTGCATCTGTCATCTTTTCACAAACATTACACCAGACTCACAACACGCCACACTTACCTGGCGTGGTGTCCGGACGTCGTGAAACCCGACCCAGAAGCGGGACAATCAAAAAACAGGCTGAACACTACTGACAAGTACCTGTTAATAGGCAGGTAATTGCCTTTAATCCATTTCCCACCGCTATGTGTCGGGTCCATTCGCAAATCAGGGACCCGACACTTGGGAAGGCTGTTTGGAGGCGGGTTGATGGCGGGTTCGGGACCCGCCGTCAATCAATAGGACTTTAACCTCTGACCCCCCTCTCTGAGCGTCGGCAAAATCGCGGCCATACACTCTATAAATAGAATATTGCCCAGGACGTTATCCAATCGGATGTTTATTTCACTTGTGTAGGAGACCTATATAACTCATTCCTGACTTTGTGGCTTGTGAGTTATCTACTCTCAGTTCATGGAATAAAACTTAGCCAATAACATCCTACACAGTATCTTCTGTGTCTGTGGAAAGAGTGTCTGAACGGTACTTTTGTCTGCCTGTGTCATGGATTTTATGAGCAGAAGTTTAAAACTGTAAAGTCTTGATGCTGGATTTTTGATCTCTGTTAAATTTGGGCAAATAGACAGCAGAAACAGAAAGTGAAGCAAATATTTTGCATGATACATTTCATGACAGTATATTTCATCTTCTCTTGCCATTACTGCAGTTCCTTCAGTCTGTATCTCCATAATGCACACTTTATAGGATGGATTTCTATTGCTTATCTTTCTGTCTTCATCTGTGGCTCTAATAATTTCATCATTTAGCCATCTCAGCATTCCCAGTGTATTCACATAGTAGGCAAACCAATATGCTTCTCCAGAGGTGCTGAATGTTCTGGCTTTGTTATAAAGAAAAATAAAACCTGGAAAAATGGGAGTTGAGAATGACCGGAAATTTCACTTTGAATTTATAAGCTCACCAGGGAAAAAAACAATCAGCACCGGAGAGAACTGTTGAATGTAAAGCCTCACACCATGGGTCCAATTCTATTGTTTCATGGTGTACTGGCATGGTGTGGCAGGGTGGATACTGACACACCTGTTCTGTGAGGCACAACTTTGGTTATTCCATTTGGTCCTATTTCTATGGCTGGCCATAAATACAACTTTCTTAATTTGACTGCTGACATGCACTGGCATCACAACACTGGAACTTCTGAGAAGAGTAGGGAGCAAGTCATCTTGTGTGATTTATTACAGGGGTTCTGTGGCCCATTTATAAACAGGTTAGACATCTTTATAATTATATTATCATTGAAATAAAATAGGGGCAAACAAAAGCTTTGACCTTATCTAAGGCAGTCATTTTATTCCATTTTTTTGAACTAGCAGTTTGTTTTGGTGATTTATTGTACTCACCAAAGTGAGAAGTGATGGAATAATACTGAGAATAGAACCCTTTCCACTTTGTCACCCATTGTCAGCATCAGCAGTCAATGACAACAGGCCAGATGCAGAGTGAAACTCCCTTTGCTCCACCCCAATAATATGCTCTTCTTGAACAACGGAGAGGGGATAGCTTACAAAGTCAGTATTGAGTTCTATAGGTCTCCTTCACAAGTGGAATAAACATCCTAATCAACAATGTTCTACGGAATGTTCTACTGACACAGTGTATGTGTTATATTTTCATTTTTTTAATAGAACTTTTTGCCGTTTAATGGTGGAGTTTTGTATGGTGTGGGAATTCTTTTTCCAGCGTTATCACTAAAGTTACAGGTCACAGTTGCCAGAACTGCAAGCAAACACACACCTGTTTGAATTGATTGCCAACTACCAGTGGTTCAAAGGGAAATAAGTTTTCTCATGTATGTGGAATGCATTCTACAAGTCATGGATTTGTAACTATTCTTCATATGCGGTTATTGGCCATATATATACATCTTAGCTAGTTAAACACCAGACATATCACCGTGCACACTCGGCATCCCGAAGCCCTGACTGTTGCCTATGTATAAGCTCTCTGGACTTAGGTAAGTGGGGTGTGTCCCCATGGGGAGAGAGTGTGCAGCCCATATTAGGCAAACAGAAACTTGACCTATGTAAATTTCTCAGCAGATTGGCTTTTTTTTTAATTCGCTTATGGGATCTGGGTGTCGCTTGCAAGGCCAGCATTTATTGCCCATCCCTAATTGCCCTTGAGAAGGTGGTGGTGAGCTGCCTTCTTGAACCGCTGCAATCCGTGTGGTGAAGGTACTCCCACAGTGCTGTTAGGGAGGGAGTTCCAGGATTTTGACCCAGCGACAATGAAGGATCGGCGATATACTTCTAAGTCAGGATGGTGTGTGACTTGGAGGGGAACTTGGAGGTGGTGGTGTTCCCATGTGCCTGCTGCCCTTGTCCTTCTAGGTGGAAGAGGTCGCGGGTTTGGGAGGTGCTGCCGAAGAAGCCTTGGCGAGTTGCTGCAGTGCATCTTGTAGATGGTACACACTGCAGCCCTGGTACGCCAGTGGTGGAGGGAGTGAATGTTTAAGGTGGTGGATGGGGTGCCAATCAAACAGGCTGCTTTGACCTGGATGGTGTCAAGCTTCTTGAGTGTTGTTGAAGCTGCACTCATCCAGGCAAGTGGAGAGTATTCCATCACACTCCTGACTTGTGCCTTGTAGATAGTAGAAAGGCTTTGGGGAGTCAGGAGGTGAGACACTCGCCACAGAATACCTAGCCTCTGACCTGCTCTTGTTGCCACAGTATTTATGTGTCTGGTCCAGTTAAGTTTCTGGTCAATGGTGACCCCCCAGGATGTTGATGGTGGGGGATTCGGCGATGGTAATGCCATTGAATGTCAAGGGGAGGTGGTTAGACTCTCACTTGTTGGAGATAGTCATTGCCTGGCACTTCTGTGGCACGAATGTTACCTGACACTTATCAGCCCAAGCCTGAACGTCGTCCAGGTCTTGTTGCATGCGGGCATGGACTGCTTCATTATCTGAGGAGTTGTGAATGGCACTGAACACTGTGCAGTCATCAGCGAACTTCCCCATTTCTGACCTTATGTTGAAGGGAAGGTCATTGATGAAGCAGCTGAAGATGATTGGGCCTAGGACACTGCTCTGAGGAACTCCTGCAGCGATATCCTGGGGCTGTGATGATTGACCTTCAATCACCGCAACCATCTTCCTTTGTGCTAGGTATGACTCCAGCCAGTGGCTTGGAGACTCTGACGCATGATGATAGGTTTCTGTGCATCAGAAATCTAGCTGACTAATAAAAAATGTGCCTTAGCCAAACCTCATAAGAGCTCCCCTGCTGTTCTGCCATTTTGGATTTGTTCCTGCCATAGCCTTCCTTATGACCTTTCTGAGTCAGATCAGAGAATGTCAATTTGAAATGAATACAGTTCTGTACTATCAACTTAAACCCACTTGCACCTTGATTGATATTCATTTCACATAGGCGCTGGTGGTAAAAGAAGACTGGTCTGGATTAGATTTAAATCCAGTTCTAAGAGGTGAAAGGGCAGTGAACTAACTACCATAGAACACACTGAAGTCTTTAAAGCAATAAAATAGCTTCAGCAGCACCTGGGCCCCTGAATTAATTCAATACCTGCACCTTCTTTGTGACATTCCAGACATGAGATGCTAGAGAACAAAGGAGGGGGAATAGAATAATTGAAAACATTTGCCTTGTGGTGAAATTTGTTTGTGTCATGTGATGGAGTTCAAAGGCAGTGTTGTGTCAGATATGGCAGAGCTTAGATCTGAATGTTGCAGCCATACGCCAAACTGCACTTCCACATTTAAGCACAAATATACTCCTTTTTAGGACCAAGATTTGGATTTAAGGGATTGAATTGTGTCTTTCCCTTTGTCATAACATGGCAACAAAAACAGATTCACTGTGTGCCAAACAAAATTGTCAGTGCTATAAAGTCATTTGCATGCACACAGAGGGAAGTTAACTCTAACAAGGTTAGTAATCATGATGTGGAGATGCCGGTGTTGGACTGGGGTGGACAAATGTGAGAAGTCGCACAACACCAGGTTATAGTCCAACAGTTTTATTTGAAATCACAAGCTTTCGGAGCGCTGCTCCTTCGTCAGGTGAAGTCACCTGACGAAGGAGCAGCGCTCCGAAAGCTTGTGATTTCAAATAAAACTGTTGGACTATAACCTGGTGTTGTGCGACTTCTCACAAGGTTAGTAATGACTGGGGGTGCATAGTCAACTACTCTTCTCCCCTTTACCTCCTTCTCCACCCCCCTAAAAAAATTGTTAATTTATTCATCTTTATTCAGGCTATACAGTACTCAACTTAAAATGGCAATTTGGGCTGTTCAGCAAGAAATCGAAACCTATACTGTCACGGAACTCAGCAACTGTGTATCTGTGCTATAGACTTGGGCTTCTAAAATACAATAAATCCAGGTTTGAGTTCAGTGGGCTGGGGTTTGCTTGGGTCAGACCCCAACCCAAACATCCAAACTGAAGCAGATTTGTTCAGCCTACTAACCACTCCCTGATCACGGGTAGTCTATTGGTTGGTATGCCCCTCTTATTATAATAGTATAACATACATGCATCCATTTTCTCTGGTGGCATGGGAGAGGAATATTTAATTTTCAACAATTTACTAGTGAATCTACCCTTTCGCTCTCTGTGTAGTGAAGAGATGGCTGATAGGTGGCAAGTATGGGTCCACTTTCCCTGCTAGTGGTAGTGAGGTGAGGAATTATTATCTGTGTCAAATGCCAGTGGTATAGAGCTGAATATGTGCTCCATTCCCTGGTGCTATGGCACGGTACAAGGTTTGTGTTTCACAACAAACCAGGGAGACTGGATTTGTTTTTCTTTAGCATTGCAAGTGGCTGAATTTAAAGGCTCCAAATTCAAAACTGAAGCCTGAGGAAAGATCTTGAAGCTTCCCAATCAATTCTGCCTAAAATATATACGTAGAATGTTTTGTAGCTTAGAATTCATAATAGCTCTGAAGCTTTAATTGACATAGACAGGACAAAGGGGAAGTAAAACCTAAGGGGAGTATCTTCTGTGCAAAGAACTTCCATATCTGTGTTTGGAAAAATATCAAGTTAGAAATTACTAATATTAGTAGGTAAACAAATAACTCGTTCATATGTTACTCCTATGTCTGTTGTTTTAATGGAACATTAACATGTTTATTTAACATTAAAATTGCTGACAGAGGAATATCTTATGAATGCATTAAGTATGTACACACTTGCTCATAGTTGCAATAACGTATACTTTACCTGCTAAATGTTTAGCCTTGTAGAATTGCACTATTTTGCTTCCCTTGCACTCCAGTGGTTTCAGTTTTGAGGAGGGCACGTTAGTACTCTGAAGTGGCTCAATGAAGACTGGCGCTTTGCAATGGGTCGGGAGTCGATACCGAGCTGCCCAACTGTAGGAAAACATTCCGCTTTCAGGTAGCCGTTGTATGCTCAACTGGTATAAAGCTTACTGACATCAGTTGCTCCAGATTGAAGTGCCAATCCCCACGAAAGTGAATGAAGCTGTTATAGAATGCATGTGGCACCCACTACCATTATTAATGAAACCAGAATGGCTGAGGAAACCCAAAATTGCAGGTTTCTGGAATGTCAGAAAATGAATGATATTTCATGACAGATAAGATATGTTATTGTTAGTGTATTTTCTGAAGCACAGATAAGAACAGACGACATTCTCTTAGGCTTCCCTTTCCCTTTAACTGAACATGTGTGTAAGAGAATAAGTGGATTGGTGAGTCAGTTACTGTCGGGGAGGAGGGTTTATATAAGCTGAAACAGCAGTTCATCTGAAAAAAAATGTAAGTTCTCTTTTTTTAAACATTTACTTCTCTTATTCCGCCAAATGAAAAAAGTTGATGACAGATACAATTAAGTATCAACTTCTTGTGGGAGTCACATTACAATATATTTGATTCAAAATGACAGTCAATAAATCAAAGAAAAACACTTTACTGGATATATTTTCTGGAGCAAAATTAGACCGTGTGAATGATATATTACTGACAGAAAGATGAGGGAAAGAGGAAACACTTTCATAACAAAATGTATTGAGACCATCTAAAACTTATAACAGAGCCAACCAGTTAGCTAAAGGGACAGCTTTGTAATGTCAACAGGAATCAAATATCTTCCCAGTTTCCATTCCAAACTTGATGAAGGGAGCTATGTGATGCTGAAAGCTTAGGAACTAGAAACCTGGCAAGTACAGATCGCATATACTACAATCAAACTTCCATATATTAGTTTGGCTGACATAATGGGTGGAATTTTAACCCCAAAAAACGGGTGGGTTGGGGTCGGGTGGGAGGTTAAAGAGTTAAAAACCTGAATCCTGACCCCAACCCGGCTCCAACCCGCCCACTTCCAGTTTTAACGAAGGTGGGACAGAGGGGCGGGCAGCCAACTCACTCGCAGGAGGCGGATTGGCACTTTAAATATTATATTGAGGCTCCATGCTTCATGGTGATCCACCATTTTAAATTTAACTCTGCCTGGTCGAGTTTCCTGGGCCTCGGGGAACCCGCCAGCTAAAGGAAGTGCCTTTCCACTTACCTGCTGGATCCAGCATCCCTGCCTCCCTAACACCCTGCGATCAGACACCCCCCCGATCTTTCCGATCTCCCCCCCGAGGCCTACCCCACCCCCACAAGGCCTCCGATCTGCGTCCCGAGGCCTCCAATCCCCACCTCCCCCCCAACCCCACGAGGTCTCCGATCTCCGATCTCTGGTCCCCTCTTCAGGCCTCCGATCTCCGGCCCCTGATCCCCCCTCCAGCCCCCAATACCCCTCCGGCCTTCCGACCTCCCCACTCTGGCTCTGATCACCCTCCGGCCTCCGATCCCCTTCCAACCTCCCCCCTCTGGCCCCTGATTACACTCTGGCCCCCAATCCCTTTCCAACTGCCCCCCTCCGGCCTCCGATCCCCTCCCCGATCCCTCCCTCCCTCCTCTCTGCGGCCTGGTGCTGCAGGCCTACCTGCCCTACAGCCCGCTAGCCTCTCCATTTGGCTGGCTGCGAGCGGGAATCAGTGCTTTGAAATGCTAATCATGCCCTGCTGTTAAATTCGGCAGGGCCTGCATGAAGCCTGTTCTCCCGGGTTTTCCAACTGCTTTCCTGTCCACCCGTTCCCTAACCACCTCCAAATTAAAGTTCTGGCCGATATCACTGATTACAATTAATGGGATTCAAATGGAACTCTCCTATATGCCCTTTAACGGAGTCCTGCTTTATAAAGATGTGCTGGAAAGATTGGCTGAACAAGCATAAATAAAAGGCGTGAACTGCAGGTGATGTGGAAGTAGTTCTGTTAAAATAAACACTTAGCCCAGCAGGGCAGAAGGAAAAGATGAAGGAAAAGAACTAGTCAAAATGCATTCTGAGATTCCACAAATCTTTTCATGTTCTTGAATAGTTTTTCCTACATTTCAGTTTTATTGCATTTTATTTCTTTCAAAACAAATGATCCTCACTCGCTATCAAACAAAAACGATCAAAAGCTTTTTTGAGCTTTTCTAAACAATGTTCTAAGACATTATGGGAAATTTTTGCTTTGAGTTTGTAGTCCATTGACTCAATTTACATTAACTAACACTTTCAAACCGTATCCAGTAAAATATTCTTAAGGATAAGAACATTAACATGCAAGAGGTTTCCTTTTGAATGGTATCCTTTGAATAAAGTGGCCCTTGCTGTATTTTTAGGAAATCGTTCCAGCACACAAAATGAATGGAGGCAATGGTAACACATAAAGCACATAGGGGGTGAAGTCCCATGTGCAATATTAGTGCATTTGAATGAAATTTAATTGAAGGTGTCACTGAGTAGACCAGTAAGTGCGCTTGTAGTGTTGATGCCTCAGAAAGCCCAACAGCAGTTATGGGTGCAAGTTGTTATGGTTACAGCTAGTGCCAGCATCCAGCTGTTTCATTTGTTATTTAACATCTGGTTGCTCATGGGAAAGTCCTTCTTGTCAGGTTGTTCACTCATGCACATGGAATAAATTCTGTCAGGTACATATGCATGTCGAGATAACTATTCATCGTTGGCTACATCTGTTGTGTAATAACCTTTCCAATACAACGCTTCATATATTGATGATGCTGTATTTTGTTAAAAGAAAATACAATGGGGCTGAAATGTCACGGCTGTTCCACTAGTTTACTGCCGAAACTCTGGCGGGAGACCAGTGGAACTTCAGTCGCAAGTTCTTTCGCTTAGATCAATGAATATTATATACTGGTTATATGTAAAGGAGATTTAAATGCAGAGTTTCTCCTGCATATCAGGATCATGCATCAGGAATTCAGGCATGTTCTCCACTCCAGAGTTCCGAATGCGTTCTCCCAGTGAGTGAACCTCACGGCTAGGAGCGAGAATTTGAAAAATCTAGACTTTGCGTTTGATTAATCAGTTACGCAAGCTTCCTATATTAAAACGAATGGGAGGACAATAGCAGGCTGGCGAGCACAGAAGTGGAAATGCCCGGCCACAATGTCCCAAGGCACTTTACAGAGAACCAGTAAGGACAACAAGACACTGAACCAGCAGGGAGAATTTAGGAGGGCTGATCAAAGGCTTGGGCAAAAAAAAGGCTTTTGCAAAAGTTTTTAAAGGAGAAGAGAAAAGTGGAGAGGTAGAGCGTTTAGGACCAGAGTTAGAAGATCAAAGGGTATGGGAGGAAAAGTGATTCTGAGGCAGCTGTAGAAGATTTAAAATGTAAGTAAGTTGAGGGAGAGATAGCCAATGCAGATCCACAAGGACAGGAGGTACAGATCAACCATGATCTCATTGAATGGTGGAACAGGCTCGAGGTGCTGAATAGCCTACTCCTGTTCCTATGTTCCTAATGGGAGGGTTAAAGCTCAGCTCAGGGTCAAACAGAATGTAGAGCTTTCGCATGGTCTAGTTCAGCCAGAGCAAATGGCCAGAGGGAGGCAGAAGCAAGGCAGCAGAGTTTGTGGTGGCTCACAAGAACAGTAGTTTTGAAGGAAGTTGTGACTTATTCATGACTTGATGTCAGACAGGCAGTCTGACAGCACAGGGATAGACCTGGATGTCATCAGCGTACATGTGAAAGCTGATCCCGTATCTGGAGATGATGTTGACTTGGGGCAACATATAGCTAAGGAAAAGAAATCAATGACAAAGGGATCTCTTTCTTATTTAACTTCTTCTTATTGAATTTTACAAAACTGGCATTCATTTTGGGTTATACAATAACGAATACATGGTATGTATTTACAGAAATTGCTACATTTAGAGTGAAACAATTGGATGGTATTACTTGCTGATAGGGCTGAAGCCAATTCATGGCATGGAGCTTAGGTTAATTGGTAGCGGGGGTAATGGTGGGCTAGAGTGCTCATTGGACTTCTGGTTTGGGTGATGCATGGTTCCTGTGAGAATTTGGTGGGGTGTGTGTGCTTAAAATTGCCTGGCCCCAGTCTCCCTTCGTCTGTGGGCAGTCAATGGGGACAGGGGCAGCCTTGTGGTGAGTTGAGTTGATTATGCTAGAAGGCAAAGGCCCATGCGCCCTGGTGCTTTCTGGGCTCAGCCTGTGCATCTAATTCGCAAATATGGTGCATTTGCTATGTTTGCATATTTGTTCCAGCAGGTGTAGAGTTGCATCACAAGTCAGCAGAGAGCAGGCATTCCTTGCCATGCTGATATCAGGCCGACTGGGCATGGCGTTGGGTCTGACTCAATCTGCAAGTACTATATCATTTTATTCATATTTGAATAGCCTGCTGACACTCACAGACAAATGGCCACTTAGGTGAACTACCAGAGGGATGCCAGTGACTGTTAGAAAGCACCTTTAACCTCCTGATACTTCACCCGAGTGGCAATTTTTGTTTGAATATTAGCAGGCTATTCAGTTAGGGATAAAGTTAAATAGTATGCATGGAATGGGCCAGACCCAATCTTATGTCCACTCAGCAGCATTACTTCCTGCAAATGTAGGAGGATAGAAAGGGGAATAAAATTGGAGGAAAAAATGCTACATCTTGGGAAAGTTGATAAAAATGTGCAATGGATAGCAAGAAATTATTTTATTGTTGCAGTGATGCATTAGAGCTCTCCCTAACCTAATTGAATAGTTTTAAGGAATAGCTAAAAGGGCATTATTTAACTATAACAGGCAGAAACAAAATGAAATACCAAGAACAAGCACATAAAGAGCACACAATCTCAATTTTACATCTACATCTCTTATGATTAGATTCTTGGACTATATCCAATACCTTTTTGGAGAATTATTGATGATTAAAATCAGTTATATCCCATGTGAGAACTGAACTTATAACCCTGCACACAGTGCACTTACAAAACAACTCTTGCCCTGGCAGTCACCAAAATCTTTACCTTCTATTATAAATCTAGTAATTTTATATTCCCTTTATTTTGCTGAACATTCATTCTTTTTCTAAATTCCTTCCATTATTTCTTAGTTAAATTTTTTATTTCCTCCCTCATCATTGTCAGTTATTTATTTTTCCTGTATCCTTGCTGGCTTTCTTTTCTTTTTTACATAGATCGCATTACATCTGCTTTCTCACCATTGATTACTTGGTTTTATTTTTCCATTTTCTTTATTTTCATTTTCTCGGTCGTTCTTGCTTGTTTTCATTATTTAATCTCTCAAATTCCTGATACAGTAACTTGCACAGCTACTAGAAGTAGATGGGTCTGTATTTGTACTAGTGTGACTAAATATTTAGGTCTTCAGCATCTTCTTTTTCCTTACCTTGCTTTGATTGATTGTTAACATTTTCTGCAGATATTAGAATTATTTCTCACGGTTGTAAACCACTTAAGTGATACAGATTGAGAGTAATCAGTAAAATAATCTGCAGTTAGTGATTTTTGATGAGCTTTCCTAAGCTTAGTAGGCAAATGCATCCCCCAGTCTGTTACTCAGCCAGGATGATTCCAAGTTCGGTCTCTGATCTGTGCTAAGTTAGCAAATCGCAGCATGAACATGGGTGCTACAGTATAGCCTCAGTGCTCAGCTTAGTAGGAGGGGAGGAGGGGAATCATCCAGGGTTCCCACTTCCAATTGCTACCCATTGACCCTTGCTGGAATGTGTGTGTGTGTAGGTATGTGCATGTGTGTGTGTGTGTGTGTGTGGAAATCTTGGGGAAATGCATTAACCTTACCTTCCTCTCTCCACAGATGCTGCCTGACCTGCTGAGTGTTGCCAGCATTTTCTATTTTCATCACAGGTCTCCTTATCAGATGAACTGTGTGCCTCAGTTTGCAACAAAGAAACTGGCCATTGCACATCTTATTTTAATGCAAACGAGGTCCCCTACCAAATTTCACATTTCACTGCTCTGCTCCATTCCCAGCTTCCACCTCGCCAAAATAAGATGGCTGCACGACTAATCAACTGGCCGGGCTTTGCGGAAATTGATTCTTAAAACGATGTTATTAGTGCAAAAATTGAAAGTGGGTTTCTGTTTTTTCCCGTTAATATTCGGTTGCATTTTTCCCTATTCATTACTTTTTGTTGCTGTGGCACGTGCATTGTTGCAAATTTGTTTTTTTAAGTTCATTTAGTTGCTGCTACAATTGAGCTTGCATCAAAGTGCCGAGGATGGGAATTCCTTTGTGAGTTCTGAATATGCTGCATTAGCCAGATCATAGAATCATAGAAATTTATGTCACAGAAGGAGGCAATTCAACCCATCTTGTCTGTGCCGGCCGAAAAAGAGCTATTCAGCCTAATCCAACTTTCCAGCTCTTGATCCGTAGCCTTGTAGGTTACGGCACTTCAAGAGCACATCCAAGTCCATATTAAACGTGATGAACGTTTCTGCCTCTACCACCCCTTCAGGCAGTGAGTTCCAGATCCCCACCACCCTCTGGGTGAAAAAGGTTCTCCTCAACTCCCATCTAATTCTTCTACCAATTACTTTAAAGCTATGCCCCCTGGTTATTGAGCTCTCTGTTAGGGGAAATAAGTCATTCATATCCACTCTATCTAGGCCCCTCATATAATTTTATACACCTCAATCAAATCTCCCCTCAGCATCTTCCGTTCCAAAAAAAACAACCCCAGCCTAGTCAATCTTTTCTCATAACTAAATTTCTACAGTCCTGGCAACATCCTCGTAAATCTCCCGGTACCCTCTCTAGTGCAATCACATGTTTCCTGTAATGTGGTGACCAGAACTGTACACAGTAGTCTAGCTGTGGCCTAACTAGTGTTTTATACAGTTCAAGTATAACCTCCCTGCTCTTATATTCTATGCCTCGGCTAATAAAGGAAAGTATCCCGTATGCCTTCTTAACCACCTTATCTACCTGTCCTGCTACCTTCAGGAATCTGTGGACATGCACTCCAAGGTCCCTCTGTTCCTCTACACTTCTCAGTATCCTACCATTTATTGTCTTGTCTTGTTAGCCCTCCCCAAATGCATTACCTCACACTTCTCCAGATTGAATTTCATTTGTTGCTTTTCTGCCTACCTAACCAGTCCATTGATATCTTCCTGCAGTCTGCAGATTTCTTTCTCACTATCAACCACATGGCCAATTTTTGTATCATCTGCAAACTTCTTAATCATACCCCCTACATTGAAGCCTAAATCATTGATATATACCATGAAAAGCAAGGGACCTGGTACTGAGCCCTGTGGAACCCCACTGGAAACAGCCTTCCAGTCACAAAAACACCCGTCGACCATTACCCTTTGCTTCCTGCCACTAAGCCAATTTTGGATCCAACTTGGCACTTTCCCTTGGATCTCATGAGTACTTTTCTGACCAGTCTGCCATGTGGGACCCTGTCAAAAGCCTTTCTAAAATCCATGTAGACTACATCAAACACGCTACCCTCATCAACCCTCCTTGTTACATCCTCAAAAAATTCAATCAAGTTAGTCAGAAACGACCTTCACTTAACAAATCCATGCTGCCTGTCCTTGATTAATCAGTGCCGTTCTAAATGATGATTAATACTGTCCCTCAGAATTTTTTCCAACAATTTGCCTACCATTGAGGTTAGGCTGACTGGCCTGTAATTACTCGGTCTATCCCTTTCTCCCTTTTTAAACAACGGTACAACATTAGCAGTCCTCCAGTCCTCCGGCACCACACCTGTAGCCAGAGAGGATTGAAAAATGATGGTCAGAGCCTCCGCTATTTCCTCCCTTGCCTCTCTTAACAGCCTGAGATACATTTCATCTGGGCCTGGCGATTTATCTACTTTCAAAGATGCTAAACCCCTTAATACTTCCCCTCACTATGTTTATCTCATCTAATATTTCACACTCCTCCTCCTTAACTACAATGTCTGCATCGTCCCTCTCTTTTGTGAAGACAGACGCAAAGTATTCATTAAGAATCATACCCACGTCTTCCGCCTCCATACACAAGCTTCCTTGTTGGTCTCTAATAGGCCCCACTCTTTCTTTAGTTATCCTCTTGCTCTTTATGTATTCATAAAACATCTTTGGGTTTTGCTTGATTTTACTTGCCTTAATTTTTTCATGCCCTCTCTTTGCTTTCCTAATAAGGAAGATGAGTTCATGAGGGGGCAACAATAACTGAGGTGTTATATCTGTACCCATCGGTACTCTAGGATTCACCTTTACAAAACCCACCATCCCTACCTGGACACATTAGGGAAGACCTGTTGTTGTTGCCTCCACTTCATAAGAGAGGTTATCACTGAGGTGTCATCTGCTCCAGGCTGACCTGCAGCCAACTTCTAGAACAAGGACAGCTATTCTTATAGCTGTGAAGATTATCACATAATTAAACTCTTATGCTACTGGATCCTTCCAAGCCACCACAGTGGACTTCTGACATGGTCAGCCAGTCTACAGTGCTCAGATGTATCAAGTAAGTGGCAGATATTTGCAACATTTTCATTAGTTTCCCTGTGGAAAGGAGGCAGCTACTGGATATGACATAGAACTTTAGTTGGGTGACAATGTTTCCAAGAGAACAGGGCATTGTAGCTAGCATTCTGAGGGCCCAACAGCTCAGGACATCATAGGTGACACACTGAGGGCATTTGGGCTCCTCACACCAACCCCATGGCCTACATAAACAGGAAAGGCTACCATTCAATTAATTTCCAGTTGGTGTCTAACCACAAAAATATCATAATGTAATTGAGTGCCTATTATCCAGGAAGCAGATGCTATGGGCTGGATTTTGATACTGGGGCGGGTTGGGGTCATGTTATCCGCTTTTTGTGTTATCCACCCGACTGCAATTTGATGTGGGAGATTGATGCAATTTTCACCTAATTGGGCAATTGAGTTCCAGCATGTGGAAACCCATGTCCCAATTAGTGTTTTCAGTCTGAAAGTCGCCTCTGATGATGTCATCATTGCTGCTGCATTGAAGGTCAGAGACTGCCTGGCCTTTGCTGTGAGAGGACCTGGATGCAAAATGAGCAGCAGCCCTAAGTCTGCTCCCAGATATTTTTACACCACCACTGAGAGAGAGAGAGAGATCCAGCCAAATGTGCTCCCGCCAGGTTTCACAATCGTGGTTCAGAACAGGTGTGCTTCATGTACAACAAGGGTTAAAATCACAAAGGCCTTTCAAAATGGCATTATACAGCCAATTTAGTGCTTGTTAAGGGCCTTAACAGCCTATCCCATCTCTTAAAGGTGGGACGGAGTCGGGACCAGCAGACACGATTTCATGAAAATTGCGTGGAGGCGGGATGGAGGCGGACTTGTGCCCGCCCGCCACTTTTTGCAATTTTAACCCCCCACAAGCCTCCAAACCCGCCTCCACGGGTCAATGAAAATCCAGCCCTATGCCTTCATTATATAGCAGTCCACAGTCCCTCATTACTTGAAGGCTCACATTGATTACATGGTGCCTGCTGGGAGACGGGTGCTATCCTCTACAACCATGGCTGCTGACCTCACTGAGAAACCACCTAACAGCAACAGAACGTCGATACAATGAAGCACCGGCCAGAATTACTGTAGAACATAACATTTGGATTCCACTGTTTGGACCACTCAAGCTGCGCGAATCTCTGAAATATATGAAAGCAGATCATAGGGTGCCACTGTAGAGTGTATAGCCTGCTAACATGGATCTCTCAAGCTAATGTTCCAGCTTGTTTAACCTGATACTAACAGACACCTGTAAGTTGGAGCCTGAAAATCTCAATAGTTGAACTAATAGTGCACATGAAACAAATTGTACCTGGGGTTGGCTCCTTTCTCCTTGGGGCTCCCTGCTGGTGGCTGTGAAGTTATTCTACACTTAAGGGTGCAAGGCAGTTCTAAAAATCCATGATACATTACAGCTGAGAGGTTGGAGGTGTCCTACCACACATTCCGGAACAACTTTGCAAGGTCTTCATCATTGTCTCAAAAGATATCATGAAGACGTTTTGGTCCTCAATCAACTCCCCTCTGAAGATAGGCTTATGAGGATGCCAATCCCTGGCCCATTCAGGAGAGGAAAGCCCCAGACCAAAGCTCTCCAAAGTTTGCTCTTACTTGCTTGCTACATCTACTTTCTCCTACTCACTTGTTCCTCTGTGCTTCACCCAGTACGCCCTCCTCAAACTTGTTATGCAAATGCCCCAGGGGCTTGAATCTGTGATGGTGCTTGTGCCAAGTGAAGTGTTTGATGCAACATCCTGTGAAGTGCTCAGGCCCAGGCTCCCACCAGCTGATGCTGCCTCATTTTCGGAAGAACCTGTTGGAAGAAAAGAGGTAGATATGTTACTTTGATTTCAGGATTGAATGCCTTGTAACAGTGTAAGCTGCTAATATTTAGTGATGCCGTTGTACAATATATATCTCTATGTTACTAAGTAAGAGAGTGAGTAAGAGTAACAATGGGACTAATGAAATGAGAATGCCCATTAGGTGGTGGAATCCCACCTCCAAATTCTACATCCCATACTACTTCCACAGATACCATGCCAAAAACGCTGAGAGCCATTTCATCAAATCCCAGACAGCTTCTTCACATTAGCAAGTCCCCCAGAAATATTGTGCACTCACATTTCTATGAACTGGCTTCTCCTGGAAGCACATATAAGACATCATGATGTTAAACACTAGCACAGAGTTGGCCAGTCCACATCCCTTCTTGTGTGAATACATTCCAATGCATCATGAATGCTGATTCTGATAGCAGACCTGATTCTCAGCACAGTTTTTAAAACTTATGGGTCACAGTCATAGCTACTTGTGTACCCCACAGAAAATGTGCCCTACAGCTTTTCTTTCCATAACTAAGGGGTGTATATAAAATGTAACTATTGCACTACATTATATTTCCCTGGTGGTGCCACAGCTCACCATTTGGGTTGTACCATACATAAAAGAAAGAGAAAGACTTGCATTTATATAGCAGCTTTCACAACCTCAAAATGCCCCAAAGTGATTTACAGCCAATGAACTACTTTTGAAGTGTAGTCACTGTTGTAATGTAGGAATATACATGTTAGGTCCCAATAATAATAATAATGATAATGATGATGATAATAATAATGCGCGTAAAACTGGGTACACTTACATTGGCACTCCTTATACCAGAAAACGTCTTCCTCATTTGCAAACAAGTCCTACCAACCTGGCTGACTGTATTAGCTCTCTGGATCTAGACATCATAGCCATTAGCTTTCAAAGGAGTATGGTCTGTGCTCCAAACAGGGATACTCTCCTTTTCTGCAACTCTTACAGGAGGACCTTCAAGGCCTAATCAGGAAAGAGGACCAGGTGTTCCTCTCATTTTTCCTTGGTTCCAATGTGGTTTTCAACCAAACAAAAAAGCACTTCCTCCTAGCAAGAATCAATGCCCTTTAAGAGCTGCTGCAATACTCAATTTCCTGCTCCTCCCCCACCCAATTGCACTGCTGGTTACACTCATTGCACCCATTTATTAATGTCCAGGGAGCTTATCAACTGTGAAGGGCAGGCTAGCCTTGGAAAATTTGATGGTTAGCCCACCCTGCTGCTGACACCAGCGCACCTGTGTCGTGCACAGTCCCAGATCTGTTCCGTTTTCTGACTTGAAGAACAGTCAGGTGATTTGCTCCTCACCTTTACCAGTGCTGCTCTACGATTGCTTGATGTGCAAGGACTAGTTTGGTTTACCCTCAGAATCTTCCTTCCAATTTTCTCTCAATTCCTTACATAAGAACATAAGAACATAAGAAATAGGAGCAGGAGTCGACCAATCGGCCCCTCGAGCCTGCTCCGCCATTCAATGAGATCATGGCTGATCTGATCCAACCTCAACTCTAAAGAACACAAGAAGTAGGAGCAGGACCAGGCCACTCGGCCCCTGGGCCCGCTCTGCCACCCACAGGGCCTTGACCGATCCGAACTCAAACTCATGTTCAATTTCCAGCCCGCTCCCCGTAACCCCTGATTCCCTTTACTTCTAGGAAACGGTCTATTTCTGTTTTAAATTTATTTAATGAAGTAGCTTCCACAGCTTCCTGGGGCAGCAAATTCCACAGACCTACTACCCTCTGAGTGAAAAAGTTTCTCCTCATCTCAGTTTTGAAAGAGCAGCCCCTTATTCTAAGATTATGTCCCCTAGTTCTAGTTTCACCCATCATTGGGAACATCCTCACCACGTCCACCCGATCAAGCCCCTTCACAATCTTATATGTTTCAATAAGATCGCCTCTCATTCTTCTGAACTCCAATGAGTAGAGTCCCAATCCACTCAACCTCTCCTCGTATGTCCACCCCCTCATCCCCGGAATTAACCGAGTGAACCTTCTTTGTACTGCCTCGAGAGCAAGTATGTCTTTTCTTAAGTATGGACACCAAAACTGTATGCAGTACTCCAGGTGCGGTCTCACCAATACCCTATACAACTGCAGCAATACCTCCCTGTTTTTATATTCTATCCCCCTAGCAATAAAAGCCAACATTCCATTGGCTTTCTTGATCACCTGCTGCACCTGCATACTAACTTTTTGATTTTCTTGCACCAAGACCCCCAGATCCCTTTGTACTGCAGTACTTTCCAGTTTCTCGCCATTAAGATAATAACTTGCTCTCTGATTTTTCCTGCCAAAGTGCATAACCTCACATTTTCCAATATTGTATTGCATCTGCCAAATCTCTGCCCACTCACCCAGCCTGTCTATATCCCCTTGTAGGTTTTTTATGTCCTCCTCACTCTCTACTTTCCCTCCCATCTTTGTATCATCTGCAAACTTTGATATGTTACACTCGGTCCCCTCCTCCAAATCGTTAATATAGATTGTAAAGAGTTGGGACCCAGCACCGACCCCTGCGGAACACCACTGGCTACTGGTTGCCAGTCCGAGAATGAACCATTTATCCCAACTCTCTGCTTCCTTTCCAGACGGTTCTGACATTTGCTTCATAGCTCCTTGATAGGCCAAGTGGGAATGGGAAGTTATTGTGCACTGATTCTTGGGCAAGGAAGACACTAGAACATGAATATCATCAGCATAAAAATGTCTCCAATACGTTGGATTCACATTTAATGATGCACGCATTCATTTGTCACTGGTAAGTGAAGTAACATGTGACTTAAGGTGCACATGCTTTGTGATGGTCAGGGTAATCATTTTATAAGCTGTGTTTACATAATGGTCATTCATCATTGTATTGTAACAGAGGTACAGAACCATAGAGCAGCTCTAAATTTTAGTTCTTTACCAGGAATAAATTAAAATGTAATCTTATTCTTTTTCTTTTAACTTGGTGTAGAAATGCTTCTGTCATTTAGATTAATGTAAATGCCTGTCTCTCAAACTTTACAGTTATCTCTGGCAGCTTATTCCCAGCTTAATTAAAGGCTTAACATTCAAAAGAATCAGTCCTCTACTTTAAACAGGACTGTTTAATAAGATTGCAGATTAATTTATTACAGAGGTGCTTACATCTTACAGTTCTCCTGGTCTACCAAAATTAAGAAATATCTCGACATCTTTGCTGAGTGTGTCGCATGTGATAGAGAAATGGATTTACAACAGCAGACTCTAAGGAGCATGTATCCATCAAGAAGCTGGCTATTGATTGATGTGCCTTAATAGACTAAAAGTATTTAGGCAAAACTACTATTGATCATTTCAAATAGATTGCACAAACTCAGCCACATCATGGGTGTATTTTATTCTGCAGTAAACCATTCCTCTCTGTGAATAAAATTCAGATGATGTCACCCACCAGTTTTCATTCAATAATTCATTCGGTGCTGCAGTTTAATGTCCTTCAGTCTAAACTCAGAACAACTTAAATATGATAAGCCTGCTGTTACTAAGAGGAACAGTCCAAATATCAGTGGACTTATGTAGATTTACACAAAAATCTAAACGCAGTCAAACCTCTCTATAACAAATGCTGCAGCAGCAAATCTTTTGTTATATTAACTGCATCCTTGCTCTTCTGAGGAAGCATAAATATAATCAGGAGATGACTTCAATGTTGGATAAGATGAATTCCTGAAAAGAAAACAAACTTTCCAGTCGCTGTGAGTTAGTAATAATGAGGTCTGGTTATGCAGATCTCACAGTCCTGTTAAGGTAAATTTAAGATAATATTCTATAGGGGAGGCAGATACAATAATGGACACCTGGGTGTGAGTACCAGCCAGCAATCTAATTGAAAAGTACAAGTGATGTTAGAAATCACAAGAGTGAAGTTCAAATTGTTTGTGACTGTCATCTATAGCCTCTGAGGTATCTGTTATTATTCAAGATATGTGATATTTCAAATTTAGGCAGTTTTTTTTTCTATTTCAGGTCATTCTTTTAAAAATTGGGCAGGGTCTGTCAATGCAGATATCAACTGTTAATGTGATGTATGTCTTTGATGTATGATGGCAGTCACCCAAGAGGATTAAAATTTTATGAAGCGGTTACTGCAGGCTTATCTGGGGAAAATATTATAAAATATTATAAACTGCTGTTTGAGGAAACATACTTAAACTACAGTGCCTGTCACATGATCATGATTACTCTTCAGGTCAAAGATCATAATAACCACTTAAAGGCTCCACTTAAATTTGATGATAAGAAATACACAAAACATCAAATGGAACCTTTACTTTTAAACAGCAGTACATTAAGATGTTGTCTGATGTGCCTGCATTGTCTTGTTTTGCACCAGTTAGGAAATATAACAGGGGGAAATACTGACTAACTATATTGAAGAGAAATTATAGCGGACCTAAGTTCAGTGTAAAGTAGAGTGCAGCTATTTACAACCACAAGGCAGCATTACCCATCTCACTTGACTATCTAGAATTAAATAGATGAAAGATTATAAATTATAGACCTACACATAACCACTGGACTGTCATGGGTGAAAAGGAGGTTGACTTTAAATTTAAAACATGATTAGAAATGTGCTCCATTAATATCAACAGAAATCAGATCTAGGTAAAAATTTAGAAGAAAAATGAATAAGAAAACAAAACTTCTCATTGTCACCATGTCTCCAGCCCCAGACAAAGCAGCACCCACATAATAATCACTCTGATGATAGAGAAACGTGTAGCCTGCACAAATGGACAGTAACAGGCTCGGTAACATTAAAATACAAGCCTACAAAGAGCAACAGCAGCAGGATAACCAACATTACTACAAGCCTGCACAGAGGGACAGGAACAAGATAGAGGCCATTACCGTAAGCTTCCAGGGAGAGATTGTTTACCTTCTATGCATGGGTGCCAGCACTTTTCTTAAAAGACAGAAAGGTACAGCAAACTAATTTGTCTAAACTGGGCCACATTTTGCCAAACTGAAGATGATATTTGGGATGATACTTATCTCTAAAATCCAGTTTGATCCTAACTGTAGGGGAAATTTCTAATGGAATGCGCCAGTCACCCATGTGTGGAGGCAAGGCAACAGAAATAGCTTTTGGGGTTGCATTTGTTACATTTATTTTGGTGCATTTTATTTCTATCTTGCACTTAATTTTTTTTTCATTTTTATGTTTTACTTTCTTTTCCACCTACCATTGAAAAGAATTTCAATCTCAATTTAGCACCCAGTACTGGTACGATGGACATTCCTCTGGATATTCCTCTTGCCCTCAGGGAGCTGGAGGATGAGGAGGCTTTCCATGAGAATATGCAGAGGCAAGAGCACCAGCATTTGAGTCTGTCTACCTAGACTCGCTCTTGCTCAAGGAAGTGGGTGCACAGGCCCGACAGAGATACTTAACCATGTCCAAGGAGGCCTGCCTTTTGTTTATTATACTCCATCAGAGAAGTAGGCCCCAATTCTGTGGAGATTCCGTCGATGTCCTGCTTAAGTCCAGCAGGTCCCCTTGGAGCCCCCAAGGAAAACAATGTGAATGGCTGAAAACGACCTTATTTAAGCCGTTTCTCTGAGAGTCCCGCTGGTCTCCCACCAGAGTTATGGCAAAAGACTGCAGAACCCTCACGGACCTTTGGGGCTGTAGTCTCAGAGTTTTGCTGTCTTCCACAGTCTGACCTGCAGACATCATCACCCAGGACAGCCCATGCCGGTGAAAGTCACTACTGGCATTGAACTTCCTTGAAATGTTCTCCTTTCAAACTGCGTCAACTGATCAGGCAGTCTGCAGTGCACTGCTCCAGTTATCAAGTCACTGATGCCTTGTTTGCCAGGACTAATGACTTTATTACTTTTCTCAAAGAAAGTAGCTTTCAACAGGAGAAGGCTTCTGCATTTTTTAAGGAAAGGAGTATTCATACAGTCTCCCCCTCTATTAGTCGCCTGATTGCCCATCATGATTCTTCACTGCATGTACTAAGGCTACAGAGCTTTATTCTGAGCCATTGGTTGTGAGATCACTTAGCTCTTTCTACAGCAGGCCGCTATTTTTGCAGGTAGCTCTGTGTTGTAGGTTCACTAGGTTGGTGGTTTATTCTAAGGCATGTGTGGTGTTGCTCCTGGAATGCCCTTTCACACTACCCATTGAACCAGGGTTGATCTTCTAACACAGTGGAGATGAGGAACAAGTGATGTGTAGTCATGAGGTTACAGATTGTGGTGGTTTACAACAATTCTGATGCTACTGATGTTCCACAGTGGCCCATTGATTTCCAATGTTGGGCTGCTTGATCAACCCTTAATACAGTGGTAGTGCACACTACAGAATGGAGTGTCATCACCGGAAAGACGAGACTTTGTCTACACAAAGACTATGTGTTGGTCACTCCTACTAATGCTATCGTGGACAGATGTGTCTGTGAAAGCAAATTTTTCTTTCATGTTGGTTCTCTCACCATATGACATAGGCCCAATCTAGCAGTTTGTCCTTCAGGACTCAGCCAGCTTGATCAGTGGTGGCACTACCAAGCCACTCCTGGTGGTGGACATTGAAGCCCCCCCACCAGAGTACATTCTGTGTCCTTGCTTCCTTCAGTGATTCTTACAAGTGGTGTTAAACATGGAGGAGTAATGATTTGTCAGTTGAGAGGGTGTGGTAGGTAATAATCAGTAGAGGACTCTTTAGCCTTGTTTGACCTAACGCCATGAGGCTTCATGGGGTCTGGAGTAAATATTGAGGATTCCTAGGGCCACGTCCACCTGACTGTATACCACTGATCCCCCACCTCTGTTGGGTCTATCCAGCCAGTGGGACAGGAGAAAATAGGGATAGTAATAGAGGAGTCTAACCTTTTACCTGAAATATATGATTCTGTGAGATGACTAATTTAGGCTGTTGTTTGACTAGTCCACTGGCAAATTCTCCCAGCTTGGGCATCAGTCCCCAGATGTTGATGAAGGTCCTTGCAGGGTTGCCTTGGGTGGGGATTGCTTCAGTCTTGTTCTGATCCAATGCTCGGATTGTTGTCAACAGATCTGCCCAATATTTCTCTTACTGTTCAGTTTTGTAGTTAATTTTGCAATTAAATTGCTTGTTAGGTCATTTCAGGGGACATTAACACCTGAAATTTACCTTACCCAAGATCCCTCTGAGATGATGGTAGGCATGTCAAAGTGCGAGTCTGTGCCTTCCATGGCTGATATGCAATGTGATGTGATTATGCATACCCACTGGTGTACCTCAGAGAAAGTCTTGTGGAGGACCTGCTGACAGATACTGGTTCTTTTGCTGTTCAGCAGTGGAATCTGGTTAGTGTGTAGCATAGTTTTGGTTGTTACTACTACCTCCCTCTCACGCATTAGGTTCATCCGTAGGCCGGGACTCTCCACCATTAATGGTGTCGCAGTGGGACAGTATCCTGGGTTGAGGATCAGACTGAATGCACTGTGGTTCACCTTGGGCTTCCTGTTGCCAAGAGGAAGCTCACAACTGCCCACTCGTGAAAACACCCAAAAACATTGCGGCAGTACAAGAAGAAGCTGTTGCAGGTGCAGAAGTGCCCTGACGATGGGAAGATCAGTAGGTAAGTGAGAACTGGAATGGAGGGAAAAGATGCAGCTACAAGGCCCTCTCCCAGATAAAAATCTGAAATCTACCATTGATGTTGTTTTTCGAGGTGTACTGCTTATCTCCTACCCAAGTTACAGCAGGGGATCAGGACATCCCCAGCAGAATTCAGGATCACTTTTTCTGGGATTTATTGGCAAAATGCTAGCAGTCCAGTCTGGGCATTAGAATTGTGGCTTGAAAACTCCAATAGACTGCTCAATACTGGCTCTCACGGAAACATGGAACTGATTGGGGTAGATCTTGACTTGGTGCGATTTTGTAAATTGGATGATAGTGAGTCGGCAGCCCATTTTACATCTCTCCTGATTTTTATTTCTATTGACGTCAATGTTACACTGTCGCACAAAGTCAAATTCTAAGTATTCTTTGAAAAAACAGTTAATGGGCTCTAGCTCTTCTTGGAGAAGCAAAGCCTCATGCATCACTCTTCAAAGGACGGCAAGTTTGTTCTTCTTGGTCTTTACACTCGGTTGGCAGGGTAAGGGTGTCTGCTAGCAGACCTCCTTCTACATGCTGGCCCTCCAGCTACACGTCTATATTCCTCCTTCTCATCCTCCTCCTTCTCTTCCTCCTCTTGCTTCCAGCATGCTAAATACCGGCGGAGTCCAAGGGGGAAAAATTGGGTTGATTTGCGCCTCTCATTAGTGCCCCCGGCGCCCCCTGACCTATCGCCGGACGATATGTCCGACAGGGTCAGGGTGGCGTTTTTGCAGCTGCGGTGACGCTACTTAAAGGGCAGGTGTCAGGCTGCCATTTTTTTTTGGGCCGACTGCCAGCACCTGCCCTGTTCCCCTTTTTTCTTCGGGGTGCTGGCTGCGATCGCTCAGCCCGGCACTCCTCTTGAGTGCTGGGCTGTTTTCACGGCACCCGCTCCCTGGTGGTCCAGCAAGGCCCCGGTGCGCACAGCGCTAGGCCCCACTCCTTTAATCAGGGGAGAGAGGCCTGTTGCACGTAGTGCCGCAAAATTCACTGGTAACGCCCCAAGAAGGAGGGGGAAGCGCTTCCAGTAGCGCCCCGCCTCCTGCTTGGGGCACTACTACTGAATTTACGGCACTGGGACGCTAACTTTTCCGGGGCGCTAAAACAAAGGGGCGCTACCAAATTTTTCCCCCCAAGAAAATCTCCCATGAAGGAAAAGGCTAGACTTCCTGTTAAATTAATGCCTAAAATTCCTGTGTCAAAACCTCTTCATGGATGGAGCCCATATTGTATAACAGAACATTTGCAGCAAGTCCAGAAATCACATTGAAATCAATACCTGGGCTCAGATGCTGGGCTCTATAAATCCTGCTTGAAACTGTTGCCTGACCTGTACTACCGCCCATGGTTTGTGGTTGGGACCAGGAAATTACATTATGGGAGTGCAAAAATCAGAAACTGGCGTCAGCATTGTAACGGCGTCACGCTGGGCTGATCGAAATGTATTCGCGAGGCTCCCATCTGTTTCAGGTGGGAGCTCTATGAGGATCAAGCCCCACCCCCAGAAAATTAGGCAGTTACAAAGATGGGCTAAAGCTAACCGTAGCTCCATTAATTTTATCCATCTTGAGGAATACCGGGCCATACAATATTCCATGGGATATCATGTATATGTGAGGCATATCCAGAAAATCATTTTGTGGCTCTATAGTAGAATAGAAATGATTTTAGTATTTTGCATGTTTAAGGTTCAGGCCATTTACACTCAGATGGTTTAAAACATGTTAAAATGAGAGAGCTCCAGATATTTATACAGAGTAAAATAGATAATAAGAAAAGTATTTCATCATGGCAAATGTCTAGTTCTAAGTATTCATTGAAACAATATTTTTCATTATTTTTAGGTGTCCAATAGAATTTCATTCATTTAGAGAAAGTATGGACTGCATAGGAAAAAAATTAAACCAAACTGTGTCACAGGGCTGGGGCACACAAGAACTCATAGACGATTAAGAGTGAAGCAAGACCTGTTTGTTAAAGGGGTATCATCAATCGTGGCAAAAAAATATTTCTCCCTACCCTAATCCAGGGGTGCTGAGGCAAATTGTAGCTTCCCTACTGCCACCCCAGCTAAGATCAGCTAACTCAGCACAGACTGGATAAACTTACTGGATAAACTTACTCAGCCATCGGGGAGGCTGCAGGACCCTTAATTGCCCACAATCTTTTTTTATTCCAGTTTTGTGAAGACAGCTGTGGCTGTGACCTGAAGGGATGAAAGGCTACACTAGCAGTTGCAATGAAACATGTAAAGCAAGTGATATCGTGTGACCAGAAGGATAAGTTATAGCGAAACACATTGTCCTATAGAATACCAGAAAATAGCACAGCCACTACATATTATAATAGTGACAACTCCATTAAACATAAAATGTGACATAAAAGTCCCCCTTGCTTCACCATTGATTTATCTGCTGTACTTGCACTAAGCTTTTATCAGCTTATGCATACCTTAACGCTGAGATTTGTTTAAATAAATATTGTAATGTAATTAATATTTTGTAATATGAATTCATAATTAAAATACATTTGAAAATATAATAGAAATTTACTGCATCAAAGATTCCAGTTTAGTCTGAGGAAACGACACAATTATTTCAAACCTCTTGTTTTACGGGGAAAGATTGGATAAATGCAAATTATTCTCCATGTAGCATCCAAAATAAATCTATTCTGAGACATCAAGTAAAGAAAGTACTGATCTGAGCTGGCAGAAGGATTGAGGAAGCTCATGGTTAGCTGGTTGAATCTTAACTATTAGGTAACCAACAGTGAGCTTTGTGGAGCATAGTATGAGAGCACAGTGAACATTTACTGATGACCCATCTGTTCTTTTGAACAGTGGACTGGGAAGGAACATATGAACGATAAAGGCGATGCATCTGCAACAATTATACTCAGGCCATAGGTCACAACTATGAGCATTAGGGTCAGCTGATACCTGGTGTTATCTGCCCTTTCCATGGCGTCTGGTGTCTCTTACGTAAAGAATCCTATTGTTGGAAATCCCTTACCCTTTTCTACTGAGTTTCTACCACTTATTCAGCTGAAGAGTTGCTGACTTTTGCAAGGTTTTTCTCCTTTTTTTAAAAAAAGCTAGAGAGATAATAGCCATTCCGCACAGGGACAGATTTGCTTGAAAGAGCACTGTTGCTGCCTGGGGCTATAATGAGCCAATTTTGTTCTCTGAAAATGGGAAAAGCGCAGCAGCTGCAATGTTGTCTGGCTTCTGACAAATGATGCTGTCACTCTTCCTAATGATTGGTAATAGGATGGCATTTCACTTTTCACACAGATGAGACCCTGACATTGACAGAAAGTGAATGAAGCCGCCCACCAGTCCTACTGCAATTCTCTCTAATAATTTGGAAAAGGTTCACATTCACTTTGATTTCCTTGTGCTATTATTGTACCTTTTCGCATTCTCGCTGATTGTTTAACCTTTGAAAAGATGTATGGGAGCGTGCGAATGTAGACACCAACTATTGCTAGGAAACAACACAGCTAGCTAGACAGCAGAAAGCATAGCGCAGGCCTACACCGAATCATTTTCTTCAGGTATTTCAATATGTACTAGCACAATGGAGTAGTATTACACAAGGTTCTTGTCTGCAATGTTCCCAGAACCAGAGTGTTCCTGACATTAGATGCAGCCCCTGGTGGGGTAAAGGAAAATGCTTATCGTAATTTTCTGATGTAATGCCTCTGGCGGGGAACCTCGGTCAGAAATTTGCGCCAGTTTACCCCCAAATTACCAATATGCACACTTGATGAGGAACCTCACAAAGCAGGAAAATCACCATGTTGAGCGATGGTGAGATCTTTTCTCCACAGGGAGGAAACAAAGGAGGTAACTTCAGAATGAGTCAATCAAATAACTCCTAGGTGTCTTCTTGGAATTTAAATACAAAAGAGTACGAGCGGGGCTTTCAGTGAGCAAAGGGGACATGGCATAGGGGTAGCTAATGGATTGGAAGAAAAATAATTACAAAATGGGTGGGGGTCAAAATACCACCCTAGAAAACGGGGCAATAATGGCCTGGAAATTGCAATTGGAGGCTTGCCGCCTGCGTACGCCACCGAACCGCAAGAAAACTCCGTACCTACCTGCTGCCTCCGGAGCTTCGGACTCTTGCGGTCCTGGGCCTGCAGGCGTACACCTGTGTAAAGGCCCACGTATCCCAGGGGTGCATGCGATTCGTAAACCTCCCTGGGATCACATGGGCCAGGCCAACCAATGACAAAGGGGAATTCCTATTATGCTTATGGGGGATTCCATTTACGCACGGAATCCCCATAAGAATAGAAATCACCTAAAAAATACAATTTCACAACACTGAAATAAAAATGAATCATCACATGCTCGATATTAATTCAAATATAATTTAATTAAACATTTAAAATAAAAATTTAATTTTTTGAAAAATAAATGTAGACATTTTTAACTGAGACAAAATTGACCTGAATTAATTTTAAATGTAAGTGAATGTTTAAATCATTTAAAAAAAATTATTTTAACCTTTATTTTATCCCTTATGCTGGTAAAAGAATGCCTTACACCAGCTTTTACCAGGCATAAGGGTTCAGTGGGTATTCGCTGGGCAGTAGTTGGGCAAAGAGCCCAACCCTGCGCCAGCGAAAGTGAATTTACAGTGGAAGGGTACGATCTGTCAAGGAGAAGCGTGCATTTACCGTCATAGCCCCGTAAAATCCGGGCCATAGTGTTTGGAAAAAAGTTGTTTTCATAGAATTCCATTCTATGTACTTTATGTCTATTTCCAAACTGTTTACAGCTCCACAATATTTCATTTTGAGCTAGACATTGTTTATTTCATCGTGTGGGGCATTTTCCAAATTCTAAATTGTGAATGGTTGCAGTGGGACATAAGTCATCCTTTTCCATGGATTGTCTATGATCTGTGAAGATCATGTCACGCAATTTGATGTTTACTCACTAAACTTAATTGTCAACCACCAGCAACTAATGCAAATCATTATTTTCCAAAATAAGACATATGCCGTTTCTAATTTAAATCCTGCAGAAAACAGGAAAATACATTCAAGTTAGAAAAGTTCTAATTTTATCGATAACATCTATATTTTAAGTAATAAATACAACACACAAAAGGTAGTTTTTAATGTTGTTTGTGATTGTGTTTGATGTTGATGATAGCCACTAACTTCCATTTTACGTATCCTTCGACCAAATGCTTCTGAACCCTAAGGCTAAAATGTGAAATTTTTCATTTTGCGCATTGACTTTTGCACAGAATTCCAGATTCTTCACAACTGTTCCGAATACGTAATTATAATATAATGCTGAGCTTGCCTGGCTTGTTACATTTGTCTACCTTGGTGTATTACATTAATAATCACTCACAGTTTAACTAAAAGTTTCCAGCCAGAGTATTACCATGTTTCATTGTGTTACGATTTGGAAAAGTTCATTACAGCGTTTTACAGAAGTTAAATAATAATTATATTAGCTTGGCTCAGTTGGTAGTTCTCTTGTCTCTGAGGCAGACAGTTGTGGGTTTGAGTTCCAGAGCAAGGTTTTAGCTTCTAATCTAGACTGACACTCCAGTGCACTACTGAGGCAGCAGGTAGTTCAGCCATCAGATCAACCATTGAATGGCAGAACAGGCTCGATTAGCTGAATGGCCCACTCCTGTTCCTATGTTCCTAGTTGTCAGAGGTGTTGTCCTGCAGGTGAGATGTTAACCAGAAATCCGATCAGCCTCTTCTGTTGGTTCACTTTAATTTTTTTTTTAATGGTACTGCAAAGAGATTAACTGGTTATTTATCTCAGTTCTGGTTGTGCAACTCTACTGGATGTACAATGGCTGCTGTATTTGCCTACATAGCAGAACGTCAAAGGGCCAGATTTTGCTGAAAAAAATAACAGAGTCTGAATGACGCATGCCGTTATTAATGTACAAATCAGCCAGCAACTTTTGGCACGGGAGAGATCCCCTGTGAATTGCGAATCGTCATAAGTTGATGGACAATTTGTGCTGATCTGCCATTAGCTTCACTAAAATGGCATCTTGTCCTTAACCTCCCGGTGAGTTTCATGAAGTTGCTGCATTTGCACATTATTTGCCCATTAAACTCGCCACAGAAAGTTAAGTCTAGTCATTAACAGCGCAAGTACCCTTTTAACGATGCGTTAATTGTTAATGACTGCCAATGAACCTCTTTTGCTCAGAAAGTGAAGAATTCTATGTGTGGAGTCTCATTCGTTCAGGTTGTGAATTGTTTTAGGAGATTTTAAAAATGTCAACTTTTTAATTTTTAAATATTTTTCTTACTTTTCCTTTCTTTTTTCTCTCGTCTTATTCCAGTCTTTCTTTCCTTCTCTTTATTTCTCTTTTGGTACCTGATTTGACATTGAATTCTTCCACTCTGATTCACCCTCCTTCTCAGTCCCTCCTCTTTTTCTTTCTCAATCCTTAAATCTCATTGGTTAAGGAGAAATACTGTTGGTCTCAGCGTTGACCAAGGTCCCAGATGCCCTGTTGCCCCCGCCTTGCTGTTATCAGCTCGCACTTCCAGGAGCTTTGTGGACAAAAATTGCCCCACCCCAGCAAAATCTGGCCCATTGTAATTTGCTGTATGTGTGAGATGTTTTGATGTGATAAGTTGTCATATAGATGCAAATTTTTTGTTATAATTTGCTCTAAAAATACACAGATCCAGTACAATTTTCTATATCAATGGTGTCTTTTGTTAAAAAAAATAAAATAACTGTTAAAGGTTGGCATTAGATTGATAATAACATGCTTAACATTTTCAGCGATTGGTTCAAAAGAATTTGGTCTTCATACTCGATGATTATGATGATGATAATAATTATGATGATGATGACGATGATGATGATGACAATGTTGCCATCTCTGTGAAGGAATTTATAAGCCATTAGTGTTTCTCTCAGAAAACTTGATTCAAATTGGAAAGTATTCCAGTAAAACTTGTAGATTCTAGTTTGATTTTTAGTTAATTTGTAAAGTCTGACACCAGCTGCATTCACCACTGACTATAGACAAACCAATAATTCAAGGAAATTGTATTTATTTACAGTGAATTGCAATCAATAAATACTTGATAACATGTACACCAGTGCACACATTTTCTGTAGTTTGCAAAAATAATCATTCATGTCAGCTTTAAGTAGAAGAACAGTTTGAAGGAGATAAGGTTAAGTGAGGTCAGCAGTTTGAAATATTTACTGGACAATGAAAGATTGCAGCCTTGTCATATCTGGTTGACAAAATACTAGTGAGGCTCAGAGAAATCAATTTTCTGAAAGTTTCTTACTGTAGCCTGTAATTAATGTACAACTCTCCAGGACTCTGGCATATTTTACAACATGCCATTGCCTATCTGCTGCCAAGAATCAGAACAGCAGCACAATTCAGGGTTACACACCAGAGTTAACAAGCTGGATGTGAATTTTATTGGTCTATTAAATTAGAGATCACTCACACTCCAGTTAAAGTAATCATACAAGAGTATTACTGTGCTTGTGTTTATATATACCCATGCTTTTTTAACCTCAGAGGTCTTTCTTCAGGTAATAAAGTAAGGCTTCACACAAAGGATTTTTGCAAAGTTACAAAGAAACAAAGCAGCTGCCATAGAAACTATGATGACTAATACCAGCTTTTCACTGTCACACAGAGTGCTGAGAGGTTCAAGGCAAATCTCAGAGCAAGCATTACGCACCAGAGACTCCATAACATCAGACTTCTCCATTCTTTTTCACCCCTTAAATGCCAAAAGAGCTTTTCAGTTTAGAGTATCTGAACATCCTGCCTGTCATATAATATCCAAGTGGATAATTTTCTATACATTTCTAGTGCTAAATATTAAAAAGAGACTCTTCCCCCAAATGCACAACACCACATCAAATAATTTTTATGCCATTGTAGGGAAAATTTCTTCTGTTTGCTAGCTGTTATATAATCATAAATTTGTTTGTGAAGAATGCGTTTATGATTTTACCACAACTGACGCAAATCTCCTGTAGTCTTTAAATAAATCTGAAAAATTGCACTGCTTTTTAAAAAAAAAGATGTTGTTGAAAAAATCATCCTCATGTCTTTGGAAGTTAAATCTCAATGGGGAATAATAATTCATCATGTTTGCAGATGACAGCCTGCACCCAATGTTTCTGACTCAATGAAGGAATTGTTCTCAAAGACAATGGCCTGGAATTTGCAGTCGGGATGACGGCGAACCGATAGCGTTTGCTGTTATTCCACCTTTGAAACTGACCGCAACTTCGGGAATGCGCATGTGGAAATCACAGAATCACGGAATCCCCACAGTGCAGATAAAGGCCATATCGGCCCATCGCGCCTGCACTGACACATATCCCACCCTATCCCTGTAACCCCATGTATTTAATCCCCCCTAACACTAAGGGTCAATTTATCATAGCCAAATCAAACCTAACCCACACATCTTTGGACTGTGGGAGGAAACCGGAGCACCCGGAGGAAACCCACGCAGACACGGGGAGAATGTGCAAACTCCACACAGACAGTCACGCGAGGCCGGATTCGAACCCAGGTCCCTGGCGCTGTAAGGCAACAGTGCTAACCACTATGCCACCGTGTTGCCCAAAATCCTGAAGTTGCGGTCTGTCAATAACAGCTCTGAAACTGGCTGTGCTGTGTTCCCCCCGCCCCCCGCCCCCCGCCCCCCTCCACCACCCACAGAGCCGGCAATCAGTGAAATCTTGTAAATCATTGAAACAGACGAAAACTTCGGCTCTTCCGCAGTAAATACGCTGTTAATTTCCCCACTAAAGTTAGACCCAAAGGGATTAGGTGTAACTGGGGTTTTAACAGCGTATTAACTGCTAAACAAATGTTAAGGGCCTGGAAAACTAATTTTAATTTTGTGCAGTGTGAAATTTGTCCATTTTAATAAGAATTTTAATTTTTAAGGAACTTTTCAAACATTTTTTTTTAAGTTTGTCCATCTTTATTTTAGGTTTGCCTTTTCCCCATGTGAGAGCCCCAATCTTTCTTTTGCTCTCTCTAACTATTTTAAAAAGTTAGAATTTTAAGAGCTTACTCACTTCCTTGTTCGCTGTCTGTGAGAATTCTGCCTTTTGATTGGCTGCTTAGACAGCCCACTGATGTCACAGCACTGCGCACAAGGGACCCCCATTAAGTTCCGTTGAATTGAATTCAAGGTCGGAAAATCTGAAGTTCTCGACACAGGGATTGCGAGATCCTTGTGCGGAGCGTACTTCGGGGCCAGCGGTGAACGTCTTCGCTTAGCTGCTGGTCACAAAGTCCGGGCCATGAATTTTTGTATGTGAACAGGACCAATTTCCTTGCACTTTGTGCCCAAATATGTTGCTCTGGAATTTCTCGGGCTTCCCCCGAGATGGGGGTGGAGTGCCTGCATCTGTGGTAGTTGTAGGCAAGGCATTGCCGTGTAATTGAGGCAGAGGGGGGCATTCTCATCTCTTCAACCTCATTTTCTTCCACTTTCAGGGGGCACTCAGTGGGTACGTGCCCTGTCCCCAGCCGTTTCCCACTCTTCTTGGTGAGAATTATTTTGAGGAACTGCAACAGCAGAATGGCCATAATTATTACGGTCGCCCGTGAACTCTCCTAGACAATGACCTTGACAGAAGGGGGCAATGGTAAGATTTACCTGCTCTCCACTGGAAAGTGGCAGAACCTAAAAAAAAAGGGTCGGAATCCTGGCGGTACAAAGTTCCACCCCATTTTCTGATTCCTGATTCGCACTGCTGCCAGATTTCCTCCTTGCCCCGTCTGGAATTTCAGGGCCTAAGTATTTTGCCCAAAATTCTCTCTCTTTGATCTGTTGATACTGCAATGATTTTCATTGATTTTTTTTCTCTCTCTTAGACTCTTATGAATGGTTAATTACATCAAAATAAATAGTCTGCTACTGGAAATGAATTGGTCAGCTGTCCATTGTGAATTGCCAGAGTGCCTGCATTATTCTGAGCTCTGAAAAATGGACTGAAAGATAGATGAGGGTTTGACCCAAGTGCCTGTGACACTGATAATGATCTGAGGGTAAACATTCCTGCACTCAATGCCAGTGATACAGACAAGGGCTTATAACCAGCTCCCTACCCATTGACCTCTTAACTAATGGCTACAACTCAAGAGCGTGAAATAACAAAGCCAGGAAGATGTAGACACAAAACAAGTATGAGATTGTTAACCACACAGTGAAACTTAGATGAACGAGCAAGCTAGGGCTAGCTAATGGGAAGAGCAAACAATATGGGAGGTATGCATATAATCCAAGCAGAGTCTGGGATATGGTGTCAGTTCCCCCACCAGACTTCCCCTAGTGCTCGTGAAAGGGATAAGGAAGGGTCAAAGCATTAACTTGATCCAGACAGCACTGGAGTGCAACCTGTTATCCCAATCAAAACATTTGCTTTTCAAGAATTTTAATTTTAGCTGTTTCATGATATAATATCACAGTGTCCTTAGACAATCTCAAGCCTATGTGCTCTAAAGCCCATGAGCTGGTCTGTCAGATTCTTTGTTAGAGTAAGTTCTAAATATAATATTGTTTATTCTACAGTTATACTTACCTCAACTAACTTACTCCTCTTTAACTTTTTGAAATTGTAAAATCCTTTCCTACAGATGAGACACTAAACCAGAGTCCCATCTGCTTGTTCAGGAGACAGTGAACATCCCATGGCACTATTCAAAGAAGAGCAGATGGTTCTTCCAGAGTCCTGGCGAATATTGCTCCCTCAAAACCCCCCCACTAAAAACAGACTGCCTAGTCATTCATCTCATTGCTGTTGATGGGACCTTGCCAGTACCGAATGGCTGCCACATCTGCTACATAATAAAAGCCATTGCGCTCCAACAATGATTCATTTTGTGAAGTGCCTGGAGACATTTTGACAATGTGATAAAATGTTATATAAATGCAGGTATCTCTGTCTTTTATTATATAGGCAAACAAATTGAATTTATTTTAACTGATAATGCAGACTAAAGGTGTGAGATACTTCACAGGAAGCAAGTGGCCACTGCCTGTTTTTCCATTAACTGTAAATGGTAAACATGTTGCATTGTTAGCTTCTTTATAGTGGCAAATGGGAATCAAGTCACCAAAGAGGGCAATTCTGCTCCCATTTGTTACCAAAATTAAATTACTTTATTTTGAATTTTTATTTTGAATCTAATGCTGACTAGCCAGCTTGCTTTCTGTGCTCTTGTGTATTGATTAACCACTTTCATCTGAAATTGATATTTTCTTTTGTCCATCTTAACACTGCACTAAAACTGAGTAGAAATTTATGCACTTGCAGTCTCTTGTCATATAAACCATTTTCAGAAAATACCTAGCTACTGTATATAAAAGTTTTGCGTGTCTATCATGCTCCAAATGTCACATTTTGCCAAAAACAGATCACAACTGTCCATTCTTTTAAAAAATATAATAGTTATATGAAAAGACAAAGAAAACTAGTCATTGCTGCTTTTTTTGTCTGATCTTGAATTATCAAGGAGAGGAGTCAATCTACAAATCTCCAACAATCGAGAGAACTACTTTCACCAGGTTCTCCCAAAATCCTGCCTAGACTTTGGTGGAAAGCCCTGGCGAAAGGGTGTCAATGGTCGGTTTTAGCCATTTACTGTTTCCTCAGGGGTTCTGTCGATCTCTCACTGGAGAACCAGTAATTCCAGTCCTTATTGATTCTTACTGGACTGAGGACTATATTTCGACCACTTCCCTACATGGACTATCTGAAAAAGACCATTTATCCATTTCTGTGAGTATCTGTCAAAGGTATGGTGGAGGATTGGAAGAACCCCTGCAGAAATTACTGGTGATGGTCATAAAGCTGTAGCTAAAACATAACAGTTAATTTGCCTTTAAGGTCCTGGGGTGAATTTCCAAGTGGTGAGTTCTGCCACTGTAACACCGATGAAAAAAGAATTTCACTCTTTGTGGTTAGGAGAAGAATTTACGCAATGATTTCAGGGCTCAGCTCATTTGCATACCCATCGGAGTAGTGATTGGCGTAAACCTCATGTGATACAGGTGTGATTTACTGGAGTGCATGGAACTTTGAGTGCAGTCTTAAAAAGGCTCTTTAGCCTGGAGCAGCTATCATGAGAGGCGGGTCACCTCAGTCCCATGACCCTTTTTATGACCCTTTTGTGGTTTTATGAAAGGGAAATCGTGTTTGACAAATCTATTAGAGTTCTTTGAGGAGGTAACGAGCAGGGTGGATAAAGGAGAACCAGTAGATGTGGTGTATTTGGATTTCCAAAAGTCATTATTTTCAATCTATATTAATGACTTGGATGAAGGACGTGAGTGTACTGTAGCCAAATTTGCGGATGATACAAAGATAGGTGGGAAAGCAAGTTTGAGGAGGACACAAAGGGCTGGATTTTACCAGCCCTGAGGAGGCAGGGTTGGAGGCGGGACTGCTGGGAAAATCAAAAAGAATGGGAGCGGGTCCCAACCCCGCTCCCAACCCGCCTCCAATCAATCTTCCCGGGAGTCGGGTCCCCGATTTGCGCAGGGACCCGACTCCTAGTGGCGGGAAGAGGATTATAGCCACTTAACTGCCTGTTAACAGGTAGTTAACAGGCAGTTAAGAGGCTTTTTCTCATTTTGCGACTTCTGCTGCAGGCTTCCCGACATCGGGGAACCCCGCCAGGGTAAGTGAGGCGTGCTGTGGGCCTGTTGTAATGTTTGTGTATAGATGACAGCTGCAGAAGTGGTGTGAAGGATGCAATGGGACACTGGTGAGTATCAGAGGTAAGGAAATGTTGGGAAAGTCATTTTTAATGTGTTTAGATTTTTCTGTAGGTGACAAGCTTTGAAGTGTTTGTGTGGCCTCACCTCATTGGGAGAAGTAGCAGATCACTTCTGTAGACTCACCTGCAGCTGCCATCTGTTTTATCCTAAGGAGAAAGTCATTGGAGAGTCTGGGTCCAAGGGCTCACCTTTGTACAGTGATTGTCAGTGTTTGACAGCACCTTAATGCTATCAAACACTGTCAAATCATCTGTCAAAAATAAATGTTTCATGTCCCTTTAAGAAAACTGTCAGATGAGGCGTCATCAACTGATGTCATCTGACACCGGCTTTCCCTTAATTGGCCGGCAAACCCGCAGGGCAGGCTGAACAAGGCCAATCAGGGAAAAATAGCGTCTGTGCATCGGACGTCACTGGGGGCAGGTCTAGAACCCGGAAGGCAGCAGTCCCGCCCCCAACTCGTCTCGGTAAGTAAAATCCAGCCCACAGAGTCTGCAAAGGGATAGAGATAGGTTAAGTGAGTGGGCAAGAATTTGGCAGATGGAGTATAATGTGGGAAAATGTGAGGTTATCACTTTGGTAGGAAGAATAGAAAAGAAAAATATTATTTAAATGGAGAAAGACTACAGAATGCGGCGGTACAGAGGGATCTGGGGGTCCTCGTACATGAAACACAAAAAGTTAATATGTAGGTGCAGCAAGTAATTAGGAAGGCAAATGAAATGTTGGCCTTTATTGCAAGGGAGATAGAGTATAAAAGTAGGGAAGTCTTTCTACAACTGTACAAGGCGCTGGTGAGAGCACACCTAGAGTACTGCGTACAGTTTTGCTCCCTTATTTAAGGAGGGATATACTTGCTTTGGAGGCAGTTCAGAGAAGGTTCACTAGGTTGATTCCTGGGATGGAAGAGTTGTCTTATGAGGAAAGGTTGAGCAGGTTGGAGTTTAGAAGAATGAGAGGTGATCTTATTGAAACATATAAGATTCTGAGGGGCCTTGACAGGGTAGATGCGGAGATGATGTTTCCCCTCGTGGGGGAATCTAGAACGAGGGGGCATAGTCTCAGAATAAGGGGTCACCAGTTAAGACGGAGATGAGGAGCAATTTCTTCTCTCAGAGGGTCATGAATCTTTGGAATTCTTTACCCTAGAGAGCTGTGGAAGCTGAGTCATTAAATAAATTCAATGCTGAGACAGACAGATTTTTGAGCAATAGGGGAGTCAAGGGTTATGGGGAACAGGCAGGAAAGTGGAGTTTAGGCCAAAATCGGATCAGCCATGATCTCATTAAATGGCGGAGCAGGCTCGAGGGGCCGAATGGCCTGCTCCTGCTCCTATTTCTTATGTTCTTATGTTTTGTAGAGCATAAGCAGCCAACTACCACCCACAATACTGGCCCTTAGGCTGCACCTAGAAGTAGCACTAGAATAGGTGATGTAAAGGCACATGATGGCACTCAGGGCAACATGGGAAGCACAATGTTAGTAAGGAGTAATTCGTCTTGTGTACACTTTGGACTGCATTGTATTAAAATAGAATGTACACTGACATTGTACTTTGTTATTCATTGAGGTTAAAGTCATACAGGAAAGGGTGGACTTATTTAATGCTGACTCATTCACTCCGGTGATGATTATTGATATGGTCATTTAGGGACAAAGAAGGCTGATGTGTTGTTATGATGTAGGACGGGTAGTGGATTGAGGGAATATCCCTTTATTGGAATGTTGAAAAGAAGGAGGTAAGGGGGCGGTAGAAGGTAGATTATGTTACACAGAAGAGAAGACTTCAGTGATAAGATATTCCCTGATGCCCCTTGCAACAATCACTGGGGAGTCCTCTGAGTGCAGGTCATTGCGAAGCTCTCCACCATGTCGTTCTGACTGCAATGAAGCCAGGGCCACCTTGCCAACAATGTCAAAGTCAGTCTTTTTTGAATGCCAGAGTTGCGAAGGGCACAGCAGGCTATAGCTACTTGTAACACATACTCTGTAGCATTCTTCAGAACCCCTCCTGACCTATCCAAGCAGTAAAAATGTTCCTTTAAGATCCTGATGGTCCTCTCAATGACCAATCTAGAAGAGGCATGTGCCCTGTTGTAGCGCTCCTCTGCTGGAGCTCAGGAAACTCAGCGTGAGGCCATTATCCATGGGAGGAGGGAGTAGGCTTTGTCACCCAGAAGCCATCTATTGATGCAATTTTCTTCACTGAAGAGGTTGGGGAGAGCCAAACTTAAATGGATGAAGGTGTTGTGAGAACTTCCAGCATATTGCTCTTTGAAATGGAGGAACCTCTGCATGTTGTCACACACAATCTATACATTGAGGGAGGGGAAGTCCTTTGTGTTGAAATAATTGAGGAACTGTTCTGGAAGAGCACAAAAAGCAACATGAGTGCCGTCGATTGCAGCTTGGACCATAGGGAAGCCAGGAAGCCATCAATCCCATAATGCACAACTTCTCAGTAAGGTCCTCATATAACCTGTGCTTCCTGTTCAATCTATGGAGAAGAGGGTAGTAGCTAGAAGGCTGCTTCCTCCTTAAGTGCTGCATAACTCTCCTTTGCTCCATCTTGTGCTGTTCCTCCATCTTCATGATAATGGCGTACAGGAGTATACCCACAGGGTATGCCATGTCTGCCCCTGAGAAGCCGTCATTGGGGGTAGAGGGTTTGGGCAGCCCAACATCTGTCGGTGGTCTGACCCTGTCAGAAGCAGCGAGAAGAAAGCGCAGGTGTCTGTCGGCAGAATAACAAAATAAAATGCTGTAAAAAGTGTTTTGCAGCTGCAAAAATCACTAAGGAAACTCTCCAGACTCTTCAGGCTCAGAAGCTCCTCACTTTAGCCTGTATCAGCGGATCCTGGCAGCAGCTGGGCCTTATAAATCTCAGTCTAAGTTACCCTGAGGGTAATCTTGACTTCGTGCGATAGTACAAAATGGGTGATAGCAAATTGGCAGCCTGTTTTACATCGCTCCAGATTTTTATTTCCATTGACTTCAATCAGGAGAGACGTAAAATTGGCTGCCAACTCACTATCGTCCATTTTACACTATTGCACCAAGTCAAAACTGCTTCTGCCCAATTGTCCTGCCAGAAAGATTTTTCTGTGCCAGTTCTACACCGTTATTACGCCAAAAAAGGGATAGAAATTCAGCAACCCCTGTTAGCCAACTAGCCATTTTAGGCAGTTGCACAGTACCTAGATCAGCCTACAACTTCCAGGGCTGTGTTCCTTAGTTACAGCTTTCAAATTGTATCATCTGTGTGATAAACACGCCCCTGAGCATGCATGGACATTAACAGAGTGATAGTGCTGTTCAGTGATGACATCATTATGCCAGATTGTTCGTTGCACCTACTGGCATCTGGCACCAATGACACTTTGCTGAATGCAAGCATAATATTTGTACGTGAGTTTCCTGCCTCCTCAAACTCTGGTAAAACTGATACATGGTGAATGCAATACTTTGTTAAAAAATGTTATTGTTTCGCAAATAAACAGGCTATAGGTTCACTAGGTTATTAAAAATCACCACACTGCCAGGCTAAGGGAATTGGCCTATCAGTGATGCTGCGCAGAAACTGGGTCCGAGGTCCCAACTCCAGGAACTGGAGTCCCCTGGTACACCAGAATGATGCAACACATCTGCCTTGGCTGTGAGCTTAGACTGATGAGTTTGACATTTGAAGAAGCCTTTCATCACTAAATGTCCAGGGAGACTCAATTATTTGCCTGATTGTGCTTCTACACTAATGTACTTACTCCTTTGGTTTTACGCGAGCCAGGAACTGGAGCCGAGGTAATCATGAGTGCAGAATGATGTTGAGTAAAAAGGTGCAGAATTACAACTACTTTTCAGCATAATGCTTCACATTAGGTATGAAGCTTTGTTAGTGGTGCTGGGCCTGATGATAGACACATATGTTTACATTGCCATAACTACTCTTAAACTTGTTTTGGAATTTAGTTATGGTAAGAAATTGTACTGCTGCAGAATGAGAACATTTTTGCTTTGTTTTTCCTTTGAATTCGAGGATAGTAACACACACTGGTTGATTCACTGTGGCATGGGATGGTTTAGCGCTCCAGTAATCATGCTTGATTCAGCCTCTACATTCTTCTTAAAATCCACCTTGACCTTAAGACATTTTCTTGACCTGTTCTGAGTCCCAGGCATTTATGTGCAGACCACCACTGAGATCAGTGCCAGAGATTGAGTGGTTTTGGATCAAGTGCATGTTTCTACTTGGAATGTTGTGGATGCTAACTGACTTCAAATCAATTCATTTTGTAGCAGCAGACAGCCGTCAGTAGGCTGAGGCCCTGGTGTCCTTTGTCTGAACATGGATCACACACTGTCTTCAGGAGTAAAAAGCAGGAAAGGAAACTACAGCACATTTACACAAATACCACACACTCTTTTAAATTCAATGATAGATGTTACTTTTGCTCTTTCCATTGGCTGTCTATTCAGTAGTTCAGAATAACTCTGTATGATTTAAACATACTCGTGTCATGACTCCGTAACACTCCACCACTGTCACCAACATAAACATTTCTTGTGCATACTGTCATATATTCAGTCTTCCATTTCCATACTCCAAAAGTTCAGAATGGAAAATGAAAACTCCTTAAATGATATTTGAAGACAAGTCACTTACGCTTTCTTTGTGATTCTTGGTACCCTATGGATAAAAAGTAACACACAGCTCCTAACACACATTAACAAGATAAAAAAAACACAGGACATACAGAGACTTATGACATCAGTCAATCTGATAATCTCTACAAAACACAAGACAGCAATTCTGGCTACAACTAGGAGTGGAACTTTCAACTTTGGCATGGGTGTAAAACGGGCGGTAGCAGATTGGCTGTCCATTATACACCGCGCCCAATTTTCCTTTCCATTGAAATCAACGGGCTGGATTTTGCGGGGGGTCAGCGGGCACGATTGGTAACGGGTCGGGTGGGAAAGTGTCTTTTTCCCCCAGCGGGTTGGGACCCCGCTGTGAACCCACCACCATGCGCCTTTCCCAAATGTCGGGTCTGTCGGCGCTGAGCAGACCCGACACGCATCGGTGGGTTCACAGCGGGGGACCCAATTCAGGTAATTAGTGGCTTGATTAGAGTCACTCAAGAATTAATTTCAGCTCACCTTCTGCATTTGACAGCTCACCCACGGGGTCCACGCTGATCGTGGACCACATCTGTCAAGCTGAGGCGGGAGTTCAGTGGCCATTGAATCAGCTGTTGAGTTGACAGCTTCAAATGTACAGTAACAGCTCCCAACTTATAGAGATATCTTCCCTCAGTCACAAACTCTTCCTCACTGCATTTCCACAACAGATTCACCATGCTGCAAGTCTTTACACAAGTCTCCATCAAATCTGACTTCATTACCTCTCCCACCATTAACAGAGCGCTTCTGTCATCTCTACTTCACCTGCCATCTATTCCATCAGCATTGGTGCCCTTTATACTCGCTCATCTTGGTCTTCAGAATCCCACCACAGTCAGCCCCAACACCAGCAGCACCAGGCACACCAGCAGCACCAACAACAACACCACCAACCTTCTCCACAATCTCCTGATGCTGCACAGGACATCAGCACCCGACCACATTGCTGCCCGGGAGGCCAGGAAAGGCCTCACCATGGCCAGATTTACTTCACTTGACACGTACACCCTGGCTGCCACATGATGCACTAGGTTGGCACCACCCCACACCAACACCATAAAGCATCCCTACAATGACCAAAACATTCCTTTCACACCCATGACCATTGCGGGGGGATACCGTTATGTCTCACCATTCACTGCAACTCACTAAGCCACTTCCAAAGGTGCACACAAAGCTGTCCAAGAACGCAAAGTGTTGAAAATAAAAGTTTCAATGTTTGGCACCACATTAACAGAAACTTTACATGAACATTGCATAAAACACCCAAGTGCCTACCCTTGTGTGTTGTTCACTGGTATGATTGCACGAGGGTGAGGGTGAGTGTGAGGGGAAGTAATAATGCAGATAGAGAGAGAAGGATGGGTGGAGGTGCAAGGTAAGTTGGTGTGAGTAAGGATGTGCAGGAGTAGGGTAAGGAAAGCAGAGTGATGGGGATGTGATGAGAGACACAGCAGGATGAGGTTGAGTGTGGCTTTGTACTAACATTTTGTGATCTACTGAGATCATTGAAACGTTTGCGGCACTGCACTCAGATCCTCCTGACCACATCCCTGCTTGTGTCATAGAAACATAGAAACATAGAAGATAGGAGCAGGAGTAGGCCTTTCGGCCCCTCTAGCCTGCTCCGCCATTCAATGCGATCATGGCTGATCATCCAAATTCAGAACCCTGTCCCTGCTTTCTCCCCATATCCCTTGATCCCTTTAGCCTTAAGAAATATATCCAACTCCTTCTTGAATATATTTAATGAATTAGCCTCTACTGCCTTCTGTGGTAGAGAATTCTACAGGTTCACCACTCTCTGGGTGAAGAAATTCCTCCTCATTTCTGTCCTAAATGGCCTACCCCTTATCCTTAGACTGTGACCCCTGGTTCTGGACTCCCCGACCATCGGGAACATCCTTCCTGCATCTAGTCTGTCCAGTCCTGTCAGAATTTTATAAGTTTCAATGAGATCCCCTCTCATTCTTCTAAACTCCAGCGAGTATAAGCCCAATCGACCCAATCTTTCCTCATACGTCATTCCTGCCATCCCAGGTATCAGCCTGGTGAATCTTCGCTGAACTCCTTCCATGGCAAGAAGCTCCTTCTTCAGATAAGGCGACCAAAACTGCACACAATACTCAAGATGTGGTCTCACCAAGGCCCTGTACAACTGCAGCAAGACATCCTTGTTCCTGTACTCAAACCCTCTCGCTACGAAGGCCAACATACCATTTGCCTTCTTAACCGCCTGCTGCATCTGCATTCTTACCTTCAGCGACTGGTGCACAAGGACACCCAGGTCTCATTGCACTTCCCCTTCTCCCAATCTATTGCCATTCAGATAATAATCTGCCTTCCTGTTTTTGACACCAAAGTGGATAACCTCGCATTTATCCACATTATATTGCATCTGCCATGCTTCTGCCCAATCACCCAACCTGTCCAAATCATCCTGGAGTTTCTCGGCATCCTCCTCACAGCACACATGCCCACCCAGCTTTGTGTCATCTGCAAACTTGGAGATATTACATCTAGTTCCCTTGTCTAGATCATTAATATATATTGTGAATAGCTGGGGTCCAAGGACCGATCCCTGCGGTACCCCACTAGTCACTGCCTGCCACTCGGAAAAAGACCCGTTTATTCCAACTCTTCGTTTTCTGTCTGCCAACCAGTTCTCTATCCAAGTCAATACCTTGCCCCCAATCCCATGTGCCTTAACTTTACACGCTAATCTCTTATGCGGGACCTTATCGAAAGCCTTTTGAAAGTCCAAATACACCACATCCACTGGTTCTCCCTTATCTATTTTACCAGTTACATCCTCAAAAAATTCCAGTAGATTAGTCAAGCACGATTTACCTTTTGTAAATCCATGTTGACTTTGTCCGATCCTGTCACTGATTTCCAAGTGCTCTGCTATTACATCTTTTATAATGGACTCTAGCATTTTCCCCACTACCGATGTCAGGCTGTAATTCCCCGTTTTCTCTCTACCACCTTTTTTGAATAGTGGGGTAACATTAGCTACCCTCCAATCCATGGATATTGTTCCAGATTCCATCGAATGTTGGAAGATGATCAGCAGTGCATCTACTATTTCTAGGGCCAGTTCCTTAAGTACCCTAGGATGTAGATTATCAGGCCCTGGGGATTTATCGGCCTTCAATCCCGCCAATTTCCCTAACACCATTTCCCTACAAATACTGATTTCTTTCAGTTCCTCCCTCTCATCAGACCCTATGTTCCCCGACATCTCTGGGAGGTTATTTGTGTCCTCCTTTGTGAAGACAGAACCAAAATATGTATTTAATTGGTCTGCCATTTCTTTGTTCCCCGTTATAAGTTCCCCTGATTCTGACTGCAAGGGACCTATGCTTGACTTCATCAATCTTTTTCTCTTCACATATCTATAAAAGCTTTTACAGTCAGTTTTTATGGTCCCTGCAAGTCCTCCTGTGCAATGTGCAACTAGGCTGTGTTCATCTCCTGGGGAGGTCTTTTCCGCCCATGGGAAGAGAAGAGGACCTGCCTGTGTGCTGTGACTCCCTCCATAAGCATATGGAGGGAGTCATGGAAGAGCCTGGGTGCAGCCGTGCTCCTCTGTGCAGTGCTTGTCAGTGTTTGCAGCACCTCAATGGTGTAGAACACTGACAGCACAAATGCCAAAACAAAGTTAGCCATTGTCCCTTTAAGGAATAAAAACAGAAAATGCTGGAAATACTCAGCAGGTCAGGCAGCATCTGTAGAAAGAGAAACAGAGTTAACGTTTCAGGTCAATGACCCTTCGTCAGAACTGGAAAAAGCTGGAGATGTAACAGATTTTTAGCAAGTGTAGGGGCAGGGAAAGGGGGGAGGGGAGGAAACAACAAAAGGGAAGGTCTGTGATAGGATGGAAGGCAGGAGAGATTAAGAGACATTAAGAGAGATTAAGAGATGGTGCAAGACAAAAGGAGATGGTAATGGGACAAGTTAAACAAAAGATAGCTCTAGATGAAGTGTAAATGGCACTGGCAGAATGAAAGACAGCTGCCATGTGGGAGGGAGAAAAAAATAATAATTGGAAAAAAAAAGGATAGGGGCCGAGGTTATGGTCTGAAATTGTTGAACTCGATGTTGAGTCCAGAAGGCTGTAAAGTGCCTAATCGAAAGATGAGGTGCTGTTCCTCGAGCTTCGACTGAGCTTCAGTGGAACAGTGTAAGAGGCCGAGGACGGTGAGGTCTGAGTGGGTATGGAGTGGTGAATTAAAGTGACAGGCGACCGGAAGCTCGGGGTCCCCCTTACGGACTGAACGGAGGTGTTTCGCAAAGCGATCACCCAATTTGCGTTTGGTCTCCCCAATGTAGAGGAGACCGCATCGTGAGCAGCGAATACAGTATACTAAATTGCAAGAAGTACAAGTAAATCGCTGTTTCACCTGGAAGGAGTGTTTGGGGCCTTGGACAGTGGGAAGGGAGGAGGTAAAAGGGCATGTGTTGCATCTCCTGCGCTTGCACGGGAAGGTGCCGGGCAAAGGGGAAGGGGTGTTGGGGGTGATAGAGGAGTGGACCAGGGTGTCATGGAGGGAACGGTCCCTTCGCAATGCTGAAAGCGGAGGTGAGGGGAAGATGTGTTTGGTGGTGGGATCACGCTGGAGGTGGCGGAAATGACGGAGAATGATCCGTTGAATGTGAAGGCTGGTGGGGTGAAAGGTGAGGCCAAGGGGAACCCTATCATGGTTCCGGGAGGGAGGGGCAGGGGTGAGAGCAGAAGTGCGGGAAATAGAACGGACACGGTCAAGGGCCGTGTCAACCACAGTAGAGGGGAATCCTCGGTTGAGGAAAAAGGAAGACATGTCGGAAGCACTGGTATGGAAGGTGGCATCGTCAGAGCAGATGTGGCGGAGACGGAGAAACTGGGAGAATGGAATAGAGTCCTTAAAGGAGGCGGGGTGGGAGGAAGTGTAGTCCATGTAGCTGTGGGAGTCAGTGGGCTTGTAGTGAATGTTTGTCAATAGCCTATCCCCAGAGATGGAGACGGAGAAGTCGAGGAAGGGAAGGGAAGAGTCGGAGATGGACCATGTGATGGTGAGGGAAGGGTGGAAATTGGAACACACTTTCTGGGTTTCATGCACGTTCTAGAAGAGGAACTCATTTGATGAAGATCTTCCAGATGTGTGCTTTTTATTCCAGAGTGGCGTGCTTTGCTATTTATATGAAATGAAGGCAAAGTCACCCTTATTTTCTTTCAAAACATATTTGGAAAAAAAAACAAGTTTTGTTAAGTAGGAAGGAATATTAAGTGTACTACCATAATTTCTTGTCCTGTGAATTTGTATACAATTGGGTGCATTAGTCTAGTGATTAAGATACTGGACCAGCAACCCAGAGATCGTGGTGTGTGGGTTCAGAAGCAGATCGACAGTAAAAGTTGCAGAAAATGTGAGCGCGTCGGGAATGTGCTGTCATCCCACCTCCTTGTGCCTTTAACTCGGCCGGGTTTGCCAGCACACCACAGGCTCGAACGGCAGAGGTAGGCGACCTAATTAAGCTCATTGAATCCTTGTTGTGAGACCCTTACAGGGATTTTAACCAGACCTTTTGATTTTTACTGAATGACCACAGGAATCACACAGCTCGGGAACCATATCTGTCAATGTGAGGCAGATGCTCAGTTGCCATTGAGTGTAAGATTCTCAAAATTCACAGATCCCCCTAAACTCTAAGAAAACCCCTAAGGAAAAAAGACTTTGGACTCTTTCCTAGCTATTACAGGATGGTGAAGTGCATTGGGCCTAACCGAAGGACTTTTCGAGCAAAAACCAAGATTTGGGATTTTTAAAACATGTCTGGACTTGTAAGGGAGAAAAGGCTGTGAAGGAAGGTGGGATCAACCTCTGTAAAAACAGTTTGGGTATTGGAGCTAATGGGAACTGTCTGGGGAACCGCATGATCTCGCTGGAAGTTTAAATCGGCCCCTATCAGACATTAGCATCCTAACAATAAACCCGAGGAGAACAGTCTCCACCCCAAGCTACAGAGCCCATTAAGACATGCATAAAACAAATTACTTCGGCTTACCCTATAGAAATTACAGGCCCAACCAAGAAACCCCAAACATAAGGATAATCAGCTACAATTAAGCAACAGATCAACAGGATGGAGCCATCCCGAAAACCACTTCACACATTTACAAACCAGTTACTGTTAACGAGCCCTCCAAAATCTTACAATGCAAGAAGTCAGTTCAGCAGTTACAACAAGTTCTCACAGTTACAAGTTCGAGTTCTCCAGTACAACCGTACGCAGTTCAAGGAGACAAGCAGTTCAACAGTTACACAGCAGCAAGGAATTCAGCAAGCAGTCCGGCAGAAGGCAGTTCCACAGTTCTGCAAGAAGGCAGTTCAACAAGGCGAGGGGACAACAGAAAGAAGTTCAACAAAGAAGGCCAGCAGCTCCAGAAGCAAGCCAACACGCAAGAAGAAACCAGAGCAACAGTTCCAGTGATCATCGGACACCTCGCGTCAACAAGGGCCTTACGAAACCTTTTACTCAAAAGACTCTAAACCCTAACTCTCAACTGTCAAGGGTTCGTTTGGTGAGCATTATCCCTGGTTCTCCAAAGTCCAACCTAGCTAGTGAAGTGGGATTGGGAGGGGTGAAGTATTCTCCGAATGTTATTTCCCTCGCTTGTACTGAAGTGTTCCCCACTTTTAGAGTGTTAAGAGTGTTTGTGTTGTGTTTTTACTTTCTTGAATAAAGATCAAAGTTCTTGCATCAAAACCAGTTGTCTGCTGCACTTTTTGTCACAACCCCCAAATAAGTCCAAGGTCTAGAACCAAGGGTGTGGGAGCAATTCGAACCACTCAGAAGTCAGAGGTGAAGCTGACACAAAACACCACCCCCGACAGTCATTAATGCAGAGCATGGAAATCCAAATAAATACTCCCACCTGACACCTCATTACTTCCTAAGGGATAGGCTCTTGCTGACTCCATTTTGAGCACAGATTTAGGTGTCTAGAGTTTGCAGGTCTTTTCTGCAACCTCGGAAGCCACTCTCACCACATTGCTAGTAACTATCACAAGATTGACAGATTGCTCCTCTGATCTCTACTTCACCTGCCATCTATTACATCAGCATGGGTGCCGTTTATAATGTCTCACCTTGGTCCTCAGAATCGGACCAGGATGAGCCCCACCACCAGCAGCAGCAGGCACACCAGCAGCAACAACACCATCAACCTTCTCCTCAATGACCTGATGCTCCACAGGACAGAGGGTATCAGCTCAGGGCTGCACCACACTGGAGGCGATACCCCCAACACAGGGTATACAGGCAGAGGATGAGCTTCCTCAACATGACTGAGCAGCAGTGCCAAAGGAGGCTCAGACTATCATGCCAGGTCATTGCAGCTTGCTGGAACAAGACCTACAGCCCAGAGGACCTGGTGGACACTCCTTACCAGTGGCTGTCAAAGTCACCAGCGCCCTCAACTTCTTCGCCTCAGGTTTCTTCCAGGGATCTGCTGCAGAAATTTGCGGCATCTCCCAGTCGGCTGCCCACAGATGCATCACCCAGGTGACCGATGCCCTGTTTAACAAGTCAACCAATTATGTGAACTTTGCCACTGATGAAGCCAGTGTTAATGAGCGGGTGCTGGGCTTTGCTGCTCTGGTTGGCTTCCCACAGGTGCAGGGCATCATCGACTGCACACATGTGGCCATCAGGGCACCCCACATCACCCAGCAGTGTTTGTGAACCGGAAGGGCTTCCACTCCCTCAATGTGCAGCTGGTCTGTAACAAAAGAAGATCATCATGCATGTGTGTGCCAAACTCCCTGGCAGCTGTCATGACTCGTCCTGTGCCAGTCCACCCTCCCTCAGCTCTTCGCACCACCAAACACACTTACCGGCTGGCTGCTTGGAAACAAGGGCTATCCACTGAAGACATGGCTCATAACACCCTTGAGGAGGCCAAGCAATGAGGCTGAGGAGCGTTGTAATGAAAGCCACATGTCCACCAGATGTGTCATAGAGCAAACAAAAGGTATGCACTAGATGCGCTTCAGATGCCTTGACAGATCTGGAGGAGCCCTTCAGTACGCACCAGCCAGGGTCTCCAGAATCATCGTCGTTTGCTGCGCCCTGCACAACATAGCACAGCAGCAAGGATTAGAGCTGCATGAGGAGCAAGGCGCAGGGAGCATAGCCTCTTCAGAGGAGGAGGAGGAGGAGCATCAACTGGAAGACAAGGAGGAGGAGCAGGAGGAACCTGAGGTCCAGATGCCACAAGCACCAGAGCACATTGCAACCTGGGAGGCCAGGGATGGCCTCATCATGGCCAGATTTACTTAACTTCTGGCATTGCACCCATATGGCTGTCACATGCTGTGCCAAGTTCCCCACCCAACAACATTATAAAGCATCCCTACAATGAACAAGCCATTCCTTTCACACTGACCCCCATTGCTGGATGTAATGTTATGTCTCACTATTCACTCCAACTCACAAAGCCACTTCCAAGATAGCAAACAAAAATGGGCATGACCGGAAAGTGGTGAAAGTAAATAGATTTATATGTGAGATAACAGTAATGGAACCTTAACAATAACATGTCTTTATACACCCATGTGCTTATCCTTGTGCATCTACTTCTATGTCATTTTTCTTTTACGTGTGCCTCTATGAGGTGCAACCACTGTGGCTTCAGCAGAGGTAGAGGCAGGCTGCTCACTTCCCTGCTGTGACTGATTAGACACTTTTGGCGATGTCCTCTGGGTTTTGGAGCATGTGAGGACCCCGCCAAAGACTGCTCCTCCTGCAACTGGTCAGGGGCAGACTCGGTCATCGTGATCCCAGGAGGCATCTGGGGCTCTGACTGAGGCGGTGGGGGGGGTGGTGGGGTTGGAAATGGGGGAGAAATGTGAGCGCTTTGAGAGGAGCCCCCACTTCCATGTCCCCTCTCACCATCACCCCTCTCATGGGCCACCCGCACTTCCCTGCTAGCAAGGAGCTGGAGAGCACCTTGCTGCACAGCAGTGGAGCCATGAGGACCCAAATCTACCTTTAGATCCCTCCTAGAGAGGAGGTCTATGAGCCTCTGCCATCTGTTCTCCACAGCTAGCCTGTGCTCATGTGAGTGGCACATTAGCTGCTCCATGCAGGTGGCCATGCTTTCCATGGAACAGCTCACGTAGCCACCGCCTGCGACATGGTGGTGCTCATGTTGGAGACGGATTCCTCCATTCTTCGCACATTTGCAGACTTCGTGGCTGCAAAACCTGCCAGAGTCTCATGCATTTCTTGCAGCCCCTCTAGGATCACCCTCTTTCTCGATGGCCCCCGAAGCTTAGCGTCTGCATGCAGCTGAGCAGAGCTTGGAGCATCCTGCGTCCTCCAGCGAGGAGTCTCCACTGCTGTCCCTGTCAACACCACCTGCTCTTGCTCACTGGTGAAGTGTAAGACACCAGGTGACAATACTACTCTATCTCGCACAGGATCCACCGAGGTGTGCGTATCTGCGCTGGTGCTGGGTGCGCTTGGATCTGCTGACCGTGCACCCACAGAGGCTGGAGGCTCCTCTGAGGAGTCGTCTTCCTCTTCTGCCTGGACAGTGAGGGGGGCTCTTGATGGACCTGTGAGAGAGTAAAGAGATGATTTAGATATGTTATATTAAGAATAGGTAATGTTACCATTATGCACATGATGAACATTCACTGGCTGCTGACATCAGTCATCATATGAGTGACTGTTGTATGCCATGTGGCTGTATGAGATGTAATTCTGTCACCAGGTTGCTGAAATGTCCTCCTCTCTCCATCTCCCACCACCAGCAGCTCTGCAACTCTTGAGACCTTCAGGGCCACCTCCTCTGCTGCAGTTAAGGTACTGAAGGATGGAGGGCCACCTCCGGTTCTCTCCCTTTCCCTGTTGTTGTGGGCTCTCTTCTCTTGCAAGGAGGGAAAGAAGAGAAGTTTGAGTGAGAGTGATGGAATGACTGTAAGGAATATGTGGGTTACATCTGTGGAGGGTGACTATGAGGTAGTGTGGTGCCAATGCCAAATGGCCTCCTTCTATGGTGTTAGTTGGTATGATTACATTAGGGTGAGGGTGAGTGTGAGGGGTGGTTAGTCAGATGTGAGTATGTACATAGAGAGGGATGGGTGGACGTGCAAGGTATGTTGGTGTGAGGAATGATGTGCAGGAATAATCTTGGGAACGCAGAGTGATGGGGATGTGGTGACAGGCACTTCAGGATGATGGTGAGTGTAGCTTTGCACTCACCTTTCCTGATCTCATCAGATCATTGAAGTGCTTCCTGCAGTGCACCCAGGTCCTTCTTATGACATCCCTGCTGTTGACCTCTTCAGCAATTTGGAGCCAGGCTCTTTTGGTCTCTTGGGGAGGTCTCTTCCACCCATCAGCAGGAAAGAGGACCTTCCTGCGTGCTCTGACTCCCTCCACAAGAACACGTAGCGATTCATTGGAACAGCGGGGTGCAGCCCTCTGTCTTTGTGAAGTCATTTTTCTATTTGTCCCCAAGAACCCACTCCTCTCCAATCCTCCCTCCACACTCCTACATGAACCTTCAAATGCGATGTGGCCAAGGCTGCTTTAAATATCCCAGCTGGGAATGAGTCATCGATGACATCATCAGACCTGCACCATTTAATAGGGTCAGGAAACGCGCATGTCTGCCTTAATCGGGGCCATTGCGCTAAACTCGCTCTGAAGAGCGGGCTGATCAATACATCGCGGTACCGACCCGCTACGCGGCCCGCACGCACCCGACCAGACTCAACTCGGTAGGGGAAATTCCGGCCAGTGATTTCAAATCCCACCATGGCAAGTTGTGAAATTGAATGCAATAAATCTGGGAATTTGTAGGTTAATATTAGAAAAATAAACATGAAATCGTCTGGATTGATATAAAAACTTTACTGGTTCACCAATGTCCTATAGGGAAGAGAACCTGCCACTGCTGGCCTACACGGGATTCCAGTCCCACACTAGGTGGTGGACTCTTACCACCCTCTGCAGTAACCCAGCAAGCCATTGTTGCAAAGTTCAAGAAGAAGATTGTCAGATGGACATTTATGCAATGGCCCAGGCAGAAGACAAAGGCAATGTCAACCCTGAAAAGACCCCCACAATAGCATCTGGTGACTGGAGCCCAAGTTGAGAAAGTTGTCCCACAAGACTAGTCAATCAACAACCATCAATAGATGTAGATTTTCTGCAGGGATTCTCCAATTGGCAGAAAGCCTGGAGAAACTTCTGCCGAAGTTATAGTGGGAGGGTAGGAGAACTTCTGCTGGAAATTACTGGTGATAAGTCATACTCACAGAATCATATCTATCAGCCAACATCTCAGACTCCTCTATTACCATCCCTAGGTATGTCTTATACCACCAGTGGTGGGACACAGTGATATAAAGTCAGATGGAAGTGGCCCTGGGAATGCTCAGTATTGACTTTTGATCACATGATGTCTCATGGCTTCAGGTCAAACAAGCTAATGGAAGGCTCTGCTGATCAACATTGACTGCACCATCTCCCCTGAGGAATCATTAGTTCTCATGTTAACCATCACTTGGATGAAGTTCTGACAGAAGCAAGAGTACAGAATTTACTTGGATAGGGGACTTCAATGTCCACCACAAAGAGTGACTTCGTAGTACCACCATTGGCTGTGCTGGCAGAATTCAGAGATACATAGTTGCCAGTCTGGGCCAGTGAGGGAACCATCACAAGGAAGTAACCTACTTCACCTCGTCCTCACCAGCCAATGGTAGTATTGGCAAAAGTAACCACTGCACAGTCTTTGTGAGGACAAAGCCACATCTCCACCATGAGGACATCCTCTGTCATGTAGTGTGCCACTACCTTCATGTCAAGTGGATCATACCAACCATATCAACACAGTAGTTTCAGGAGCAGGTCAGAGCCTGGGTACTTTGCAATGAGTGGCTCACCTCTTTACCCTCAAAGCCACTCCACAATCAACAAGACTTAAGTCAGAGTGTGATCGAATACTCTCCACTTGCCTTGATTTGTGAAGCTACAACAACACTCAAGAAGCTCAACACTATCCATGACATAGCAGTTTGTTTGATCAGTGCTCCTGCCACTGGGCTCACTATCAACCCCGTCCACCACTATTGCACTGTGGTTGCAGTATGTACTATCTACAGGATGCACTGCAGCAACTCACAAAGATTACTTCACCAGTGCTTCCCTCCCATGTGACCTCTACCAACAAGAAGGACAAGAGAAGCAACATTGTGGGAATACCATCACCTCCAAGTTCCCCTCCATCCTGGCCTGGACATATATTGCTGTTCCTTCATTGTCACTGGGTCATATTTCTGCCAGTTTTCTTCCCCAAAATTGTTGCACTGCCATTACAGGTCAGGTGTGGGGCTTTTTGACAGTGGATGCACCAATGCTGCTGGGAGCTTGTTATCATGGAAATGACCTGCAGCATAGGACTGCCCAAATTCCATGATGAGCATCCCTACTGCACCAAGCATAATTCACAATGAGATAAAAGAGGTGCTTCTATTCCTAACATCGGCTGATACTGGCAGAAGTGCTTTACTTAGAACCAACAGGCTGGAGAAAATTTCAAAAGTGATTGCTGGCCTTACAAGAGAGTTTTTGGAACAGTTTTCTTTGCAGAACTGACCTTGACTCTGACAGCCTGAGAGCCTGTGAGACTACTGGGAAATGTTTTCACCCCCACAGAATCACAGTTCTGGGATTCCCAATGTTCCCCGTGTTTGTTATTTTAATGGAGGAGGAGTAGAAGCAATACTAGATGGAGGCAAGGAAGGTGAGCAGCATTTGAGACAGATGTGCCCTACAAAGTATCAGCCCTGCCCCCCAAAGAATTTACAGGCCACGTAACTCATATGAAGACCTTAATGTGGAGCTCTGTGTGAGAACCGTGTCCATCACCATAGAGACTACAGAAGAGCTCTACCACCTTCTGTCTGAAGATCTACAACCAAAATCATCTGTTCAGGCATCTGTGCCTGTGGCAGTAAAAGTTACCTGGGCACTCAACTTTTTTAACACGGACTCATTTCAAGCAGCCAGCCAGAGGGGCTCTGTGTGATATCACTCAGGTGCCATCTAGGCATGCACATCTGTCAGGTCACTGATACCATTCTTAGGATAATGGGGAGTTCATTCAGGTTGGCACGAAAACCAGGCAGCTGTGTGATAGAGCCATATAGTTCGATCAAGATGTTGGGTTCTGTTCTCATGATCTCTTAAAGAAGATTCTGAAGTAACAGGATGGCTTGCTGGAGACAAAGTGTACCCCCTGGATCATGAGCCCTCAGTGAGTTAAAAGAACAGCAGCTGGGAATGCTATAATGAAGCACATACTTCTACAAGCTTTAATTGAGAAAGCTACAAAGGGTCTTAAAGGGATGCCTTAGCTGTCTGAATATATCTACAGTATGCAATATGTTCCCATGCAGGTATTCCACATAGTAATAGCTTGCTGTACCCTGCATAGCTTTGCAGCCCAAAAAGGCTTGGACATGGAGTCCCTGGAAAGGTGGCCCCAGCCGCTTTGGAAGCAAAAGAGCATGGAGTAGATTGGCATTTGGAGGATTCATCATTAACAGCTGCAAGAGGCACCAGAACTCAAATAATTAAAGAAGTATTCTCCCCTCTTTAAGTGTCTTAGTACTCCACTCCTTCAGGTCAAGTCAAAATCATTCAACATAAAACACATCTAGGAACCTCACCCTACTTCAGATATTTCTAGCCCTACCAGACCCTGCAATTCCTAACACGCTCCATGAATAATTGAGCACAATGTAAGTGTATATAGGTTATTTTGATGAAAGGGTGAGAACAGGCGCTGAAGGGGTGCTGTGCTAATAAGAAACAGTTATTGGAAAGTGTGAATTTAGCACACAATTTTCAGGCTAATTGATGATTACCATGATGTGAATGTGCCTGCAGGCGCTGAAACCGACACCAGCACTTATAGCACTCAATTGCTGATTGGTGCAATTTTCTTGGAGCTGTATATGTAGCCTCCGCACACCCACTTCCACTGAAGGTGTGGCGTGGCGTGGCGTGGCGTGGCGTGGCGTGGCGTGGCGTGGCGTGGCGTGGCGTGGCGTGGCGTGGCGTGCGCTGGCTGGGACAGAAGCCAATGTTGAAGGATGGCTCAGGGACTGAGAGAGGGCGCCCAGGTTCTTGGACGTGACACTGGTGGAGGAGGTCCAAAGGAGGAGGAATGTCCTGTACCCGCAGCGGGGCAGGAGACCACAGAGGCCACTAATATGGGAGGAGATCGCCCAGGAGGCCATAGCCAGGAGCCCTGGCCCCAGGTCATGGCTCTAGTGCTGCAAAATATATAATGACTTCATACAAGTGGTCAAGGTAAGATCCCATCTCACAAACACACTTCTCAATAACTGCACCACCACCAGCATCACAGCCTCAACACACTGCATCCACCATCTATCTATACACTGACATTCACACACCCAACACTATTGCATCCTTCACAGGCACTACTCACACCTCAGACATGTCTCTCAGCTCTTCAATCATGTGAGGCATCACACACACACCTGCCAATACACTCATTCACAATCACCACTCTTTCTCTTCCAGGGCAAGATAGCATATAACAGGTGGCAGTAGGACCTGACCGGGAGAGGGGAAGCATGCCTGCATGACATCATTCCCCTTGAGGAGGCAATGCTGTCTGTGATCGGGAGGGGAGTGGGAGATGCTGTGGCCAGAGGCAGAGCAGGGGGCATATTGCCTAGAGGTATGTTTCCACTGCAGCTTCCTTACAGATGCACAATTATTCTTGATTCCCTAATCACCCAAACTATCCTCAATCCCAAGCTCCATATGGTCTCATCATACACATCCTCCTATAGTGGCCACACACGCAGCCCCCTAACCCTTCTAGCTTTATCATTGCAGGCTCCCTGGAGCAAGATCCACCTCCCCCTGGAGCAAGTGTAAGACAAGCAAGAGGAAGAGGAAGAGAAGGAGGAGGAGGAGGAGAGCGAGGAAGAAGGCACTGCATCAATGGCTACCACAGGCACCAGCTCAGAGACCGACACCAAGCATAACTTAGAGGCTAGGTTAGAAAAGGGATCCTCACCAGACACTAGCTGGCATCAGCCATGCTGGGTGGAAGGGACACCACAGGTGCCACCTTGCTGGGGGGCAAGGTCGCATACTAGTTCTGCTGTACAGGAGTCAGATGGGACCTCGCAGGGCCAAGCTTCAGAAGAATGCTGGTGGTTGCGACAAACCAAATGTTTGGTGTAATGGAGAGCCTGCCTGAAAGCCTACGGGTCGTGGCTAGGGGGATGGAGGAGTCCGCCTCCAGCTTGGCCCGTGGCTTGACAGAGAGCCTGTAACCCATCTTCTCCAACGTGGAGAGGCTGGCCAATTCCAGACAGCGACCTGTGGAGCCCAACATCATGCAGCGTCTGATGACTGAGGTCGCAGCTTCCACTGCAGTCATTGCAGCTTGTATGGAGCGGCAAACTGCTGCAATGGAAGCTCAGGCAGCTGTCATGGTGGCTCTGGGTTCCTCGGCTGAAAGGGGCTTATAGAGTGTCTCCGATGGCCAGAGATCTGTCCTCCACCAGATCATTGGGCTGACTGAACAGAGGCCCCAAGGTAGTGGTGTGGGAATCCCCCGCCACTCCACCATTGCCCTTGCAGTTGCCTGTCAGCCAGGTGGCCCAGACTGCTGAAGCCCATGCTGAGATGGTGCAGTCTGAGGCGTGGCCATCATGGTTTTGCAGGAGGACATCTGAACTGCCCTCTTCAGATTCTCAGCAGCCATCCAGCTCACCTGCTGCTGCCACTAGGGTTCTACTTAGTAGAAGCACTAGATTAGGCAAGAGCACTTCTAGGATAGACACTAAGGGTAAGTACCAGGGTGAATAGTATAATATTTGTTAGTTGTGTGATGTTTCCATTGTTTAATTGTGCTGCAGATAAAAATTGATTATGGTAATTGGGTAGTGGTGGAATTGGTGGCCTTTTTTTATTGTGGTCTTCATGGGGAAGGGTTTGAAAGGATTGAGTGCTGATGATGGACTTCCTGATGGATCCTCAGTTGTGGAAGGTAAGGCATGTGGCACCGGTGCTCTGGAGTCCGATGGTGGAACAGGTCTCTCAAAAGTGCTCTTCAATTAAATGGCGGCAAGCATCCCTCCCAGGTGCGGGCCGTCTACCAGGAACCCTCTAGTGCTCCACCTGGACACCTCCTCCTTCTTCTTCCTCCTCCTCCTCCTCCTCTTGTGGCTCCTGAGATTGACCCTCTGGCAGAATTGCTGGTGGTAACGGCTGGTCTCGCATGATCGCCAGATTGTGGAGCATGCAGCAAGTCATCACAAATCTGGAGACCTTCTTGCCGAGTACTGCAGGGCACCTCCTGACTGGTCAAGGTATCTAAACCTCTGCTTGAAGACCCCAAAGGGGAAAAATGTGGTTGCTTTGCGCCTCCCTAAGAGGGCGCTAATGGGGCACAAAGCAACTAGCGCCCGGGCACGGCGTCGACTACGCCTCCCGTGAAATTCAGCGGGAGGTTAGCGGCGGCGGTAACCGCGCGAAGCGCCCCGGCCGCAATCTTCGGGAGCTCCCCCTGACTTACCGCGGACGCTATGTCCGACGGGGTCAGAGGGTCTACCTGCGGCCGGGGAGGCGCTATTTAAAGGAGAGGTGCGGGGCGGCCATTTTTGTTGCTGGCCGCCTGCCAGCACCTGCCTCCGCTCCCGGCCTCCTTACCCGTCCCCCCGCGGAGTGCCAGCTGCGCTCCATGAGTGTTGGGCTCTTTTGCCGGTGCTCCCGATCCCCGGGGGCCCAGCTGGGCCCCGGGTCGCGATGCGCAAGGCGCCTCCCCTTTAATAAGGGGAGGAAGGACTGCAATACCGCGGCACGTAGCGCCGCGATATTCCCTCGCAGTGCCCCAAGAGGGAGGCGGGCCGCTTCCCTCTTTGGGTGCTACCACTCAATTTCCGTCGCGGGGGCGCTAATTTTTCTGGGGTGCTAAAAGTAGCGTGAAGTTAGCGCCGGGGCACTACTCAATTTTTAGCCCCAGTAGTCTGCTCAATGATATTCCTGGTGGCTCAGTAGCTTTCATTGTATGAGTGCTCAGCTGGTGTCTGGGGTTTCTCAAGGCAGTCATTAGCCATGGCATCAAAGGGTATCCCTTGTCACCTAGTAGCCAGCCATGCACATTGCGTTGGGAGCTGAAAGATCTGTGGGACAGATGACTCTCATTATAAGTGAATCATAGAATGGTTACAGCACAGAAGGAGGCCATTCGGCTCGTCGAGCCTATGCCGGCTCTCTGCAAGAGCACTTCAGCTAGGCCCACTCCCCCGCCCTTTCCCCGTAGCCCTGAGAATTTTTTTTGTTCAGGTACTTATCCAATTCCCTTTTGAAAGCCGCGATTGAATCTGCCTCCACCACCCTTTCAGGCATTACATTCCAGATCTTAACCACTCGCTGCATAAAAAGGTTTTTCCTCATGTCGCCTTTGGTTCTTCTGCCAATCACCTTAAATCTGTGTCCTCTGGTTCTTGACCCTTCCGCCAATGGGAACAGTTTCTCTCTACTCTATCTAGACCCCCCATGATTCTGAACACCTCTATCAAATCTCCTCTCAACCTTCTCTGTTCGAAGGAGAACAACCCCAGCTTCTCCAGTAACTGAAGTCCCTCATCCCTGGAACCATTCTTGTAAATCTTTTCTGCACCCTCTCACATCCTTCCTAAAATGCAATGCCCAGAATTGGACACAATACTCCAGTTGAGGCTGAATCAGTGTTTTATACAGGTTCATCATAACTTCCTTGCTTTTCTACTCTATGCCTCTATTTATGAAGCTCAGGATCCCATATGCTTTTTGAACTGCTTTCTCAACCTGCCCTGCCACCTTCAACGATTTGTGCACATAAAACCCAGGTCTCTCTGTTCTAGCCAAGCTGGCCTATGTTGTTGACTTCTAATGCCCTCGGAACATCTAGGGATGGACTAAATGTGACCTTGCCAGTGTCGCCCACATTCCAAGAACAAATATAAAAGACATTTGAGGTAGGAGGGCCAGAAATGCTCCCACCCGCCTTATTTTCACAACAATGCTGGGCCTGCACCCATTTGGAAAAGCCCCAGAAATCCCAGGACAGTGTAGTGGGGGCGATTGTATCTAAACCTTCAATGTCTTCAGGTGAAGGGAGAAAATTAGTAAGCATGTAAGGGTTTTGAGCGTGTCTCTCAGCCTGTGAGATTCGCGTGGCTCTGTGCAGCCTGTATGTCAGTGCGGGTTTAGGCCTTGTTGCCTGTTCTGGTCTCCAGCCAGTCTGGGAGCACTAGACACACCTGTGAGTGGTTCGAATCACTCGCCCTTACGGTTCTAGACACTGGACTTAGATGCGAGAGCAGTAATGGAGATGAAACTCATGTAGACTCGGTTGAATGGTACGAAATGGAAAATCTTTATTGCATAATATTTAAGATTACGAAATACATGTCATAAGCACAGATTAATGACAGTACAATCTTACACGCAGTTATGTAACTGATTTCAGGGAAACGAGGAACGAACGACACACCGTAAATGGGGGCACACATTACAATTATCCTTAATACTTAAACCCTCCCTTATCAATATCTGTCCTAGCTAGATTCGTAGGATTCGAGACTCATGCTCACCACTCGTGATAACTCTGAGAAATTCCGAATAGCTGATCGGATGTTTTTCACCGCAGCACCCACGTGTCGATCAGGGGGTCTCCTGGCCCCACTTGTTTACTTGCTTCTGCTCCGGCTAGCAGGCTGGAACATCTGCTGTTATGAAGATCTGTGTTTGTGGGTTTCACGTACCAGTCAACACTTAAGAGAAGAATCTTCCGGTGTCCGTTCTTTAAAGTTCAAAGAAGTCTTCCTGGCAAGGAAAATGTCTATTCGACCTACAGGCGCGGTCGGGGCTTACTGACCGTGGCGATAAGTATGGTCTTCGTCTCTTCTCATCTCATCTCATCTCTTCTCATCTCTTCTCGGGCCTTTGGTTCCGATGCCGGTTACCAACACAGGTCTTCGTGACACGACACGAGGTAGATCCGAACGGATCACAAAGTTCAACAGTCTTTTAAAAAGAGACACGAGGCAAACAGGAACAAGACGGCGAGTCAAGAACACAGGAGCAGCCACGAGGATGAAGAGTCAATCGAATAAGAGAAAGATGGACGGTTTGGAGCCTGCAATTATAGTGCAAAATCTTCCGTTTCCCGCCCAACCCTAATGTCCCCTCCTTTTGTTAGGGCCTGGCGCTCAAATGTCTTGTATAGGTGATCTCCGGTTTTAATGGGTTTCGGGGCTACTCGTAAATGTCTGAGCACCTGTCAATATTTCTCCCATTGTTAAATCGGTCGGTGTTCTCCCTGGAGGGGTCTTGGGGCCCCCAAGTGTTCTCTGTAACTACCCGCTAACGGCTCTCTCATCGTAGAGTCGTTGGGATTTTACATATTAATGTCTTTGGATGGGCTCTTGATTACTTGGTACAATAGCCTTTCATTCGTACCTGGGAGACCGACCTCAGTATCCATGTTTATACTGTAAACCCACGATGTCTCGTGTATCATCTCCAATGTGCTGAATCCTAATCGATCCCGCACAAATGCCCATCGGAACGCCATCCCGTCTGCCCGTCAAAGTCTAGAATGTTCCGCCACGAGGCGCGGCGGCCATTCCACAAGCTGCTTGTGTCCACCCTGAAACCTGACAGCATTCCGCTGAAACAAAAGCCGCCCGAACGAAACTATGTGTTTTCTTCTTATTAATAAAATCGCGATATATTGCGAATTCTACAGCAATATAAAGAAACAGAGCCTGCTGTTGAGTACCTGTAGGAATTTTATTTCCTTTATTTAACTTTCCAAATTACCATATTAGAATGCAGGCTGGCACCAGCTAAAATAGCCATGAAAGCTGCCGGATTGTCGTAAAAACCCTGGATGGAAGGACACCCCAGGAAATTAGTATTAGAATATGTCATGAGTATTTTTTATATAAATTGTCACTATTCTTTGCTAACAGGACCTGTACTATCTGATAAAATTTGTTAAACTTAATTAATAGAGCCAACACTCATAGAAAATTAGAATAATTTTAGTTTGGTAGTTTCAACTAAGCCATTTTCTACTTTAATTCCTTTATATTTCTGTTATGTCATTCAGAATTCTGCCTCGTCCACAATTTTAAGTTCAACTGAACCACTGTCGCTTCAGTGGTATAAGGATGTTTGGGTCACACTTTGGTACGCCTGATGTATGTAAAAAGATCAGTAAAGGATATCTAATCTCATGGGTCCAGTCTAGGACTGAGAAGAGAACAGCTTACAGACAGTGCCATCAGACAGGAGAAAGAGGCAGACTCTTCAGACAGGTCACATCACTTATCTGGAATGTTCAGGCCAGAGTGCCCACTGGAGACCTTCGCTCCTGACCTGTCCAAGTATCTGGGGTCAGAGGAAGGTTACCTCCACTGCATATTGGAGATGGGCGTCCACACCACTTAGTGCATCTTGGACACCAGCCAGAAGGGTGGGTGGGTACAGTGGCCCTGAGCAGCCACTCATAGGCCTGCTGGTGCCCCGGCGTATCCAGGTCCGAGGCCCATTTCCGGGATCTCTGCTGCATTTCGGGCAGACTTACGCCAGAACTGGGAGAGGGGCGGTAGATTTACCACCTCATAATTTATATCTCATGGATGGGCTGGCCTGATTCCTCATGAAGGAACCAAGTCACAAATGAATTATGGCTAGTCTAGGAATGACATATCAATCACATCCATGGCGTTTCCTCATCCATTCTATTTATATCACACATTTAAGTAAATGGTTGCAATGTTTAAATGAAAATGCTACTTTGATTGAAATAAATTAATTTAAACTACAAACTATATTGCTGCATGGACTGTGGATTGATTTTGATTCCATCACTGTGGTTATAATGTGGCATTCAGGAAAGATTATATTTCACAGATTATATCGCTATGTTTTGCACAATGAGCGCAGCGCCATAAAGCAATTAAAAGCTAATAAGAATTCAATTTATTAAGAGAATGAAAAATGTATCAGTTAAAAAGACAGGAGCTAAGGATTAAATAATTACATTTGATTAATAAATCCTTATTTAGTCTCAAATTACGTGGTGTATATCCCCTTTGGACTCTGGGTTGTGCTGATCCAAACATTATTTGCTATTAATAGATGAACATTGTTTATAACTATACATACACAGCCCACCTCCTCCTTACTCTGATGAATTTAAAATCATTCCCCTCCCTCCCCCACCACCCCCCCCAGAAATATAATGGTGAACAATACAAAACCCCCATACAAATAGATCATAGTACCTTTGCAGGGTTTTCACCCCAATACCCATTGATTTTCGCTACATGTTCTAAATTCATCGTTGAATTCATATTATAAGGATGTCCACAATTAAATAAAAGCTGCATAAAAGTGTTTAATAAATAAAGGACTGGTATAATAATGATTTAATATATCTAGATTTTAGAAGATACAAATTTCCAAACTGAGGATATTTGACTTAATAAATCAAGATTATGCATGTAATGATTTAACCTACCGAAAATGTAATATCTATATTTGAGAGATTTATAAAATAGTTGAATATGAAAGGGTTCTGTGAATGGAGGCTTACATGGATTTAAAAATGCAAGTTGCTTGAAGAGAGATTGTAAATGTTAAGGGGGTGAATTTTGGGTGCCTTTGCGCCTCCTGTTAGTGCCCCCGGGGGGTGCTAACGGGGCGTAAATGGCTTTGCGATCGGGAGCGGCGCTGACATCGACTCCCGCCATGTTAGGCTGGAGTTTTGCGGCAGCGCTACGGAATTGCACCCCGATCCCCTTTGCCCGGACCCAAAATTGACTCCCCACCCGCAGCAGCACCGGTCGAAATCACCGACAGTTGCAGGAGACGTGCATCGGACGGACGGCCGCTTCGGGGGCGATGATTAAAGGCGAGGTGACCGAGGTAAGTGGGGAAAAAAAACTTACCGTTCCTGTTCTAGTTTTTGTCACGGGTTCCTGCCCGTGATCAATCAGCCCGGCACTCTGCTTGAGTGCCGGGCTGATCGTGCGGGATCACAGCTGCCTTGGTGGTTCAGGTAGGTACTTTTTAAATTGCAGAGCCTGCAGCGATGGCCCTTCCCTTTAATGGAGAGAAGGAGCCTTTGAATGCGGCAGCGCTGCACGGCCCAGTGTGCAACGCTGCTGAAGTCTCTGCCCCGCTCTCCGACAGTAGCGCCCTAAGAAGGAAATGGAGTGCTTGATTTAGCGCTCCACTTCTCTCTTGGGGCACTAAAACTCAATTTCGTGGTCGCCGGCACTAATTAGCGATGGGTGCTAAAGCTAGCGCCCAGGCAACATTAGCGCCTCAAAATGGTCGAGACCAAATTTTTTCCCCCGAAGTCTACTGAAGTGCTTAATTTACACTGCCTGGGACGCCAAAATAAAGGGCCCCATCAATTTAGCAGTGGGACCAACGCCTGTGCAAACTGGGCGCAGGCCGTCCCACTATTAAATTGATATGCTTTGTACCTCTTTTACACCCGCAACAGAGCTGGGACCAATATCCTCGCGGGGGTTGGATGGGTGGGGGGGTTGCTAGTGCTGTTGGGGAGGATTTAAACTAATTTGGCAGGGGGATGGTCACCAGGATGTAGCACTAGAAAGGAGAAACAAGGTGCACAAAGGATTGGGAGAGACCGATAGCACTAGAGTAAGAAAGAGTACGATATTAGGTGGGGTCAGACTAAGAGAGAATACAAGAAGGTCTAAGATAGGTTTACAGTGCATATGTGTGAAAGCACGAAGTGTGGTAAATAAGGTTGGTGACACATGGGAATATGATGTCGTGACGATAACCGAGACCTGGCTCTCAAAAGGGCAGGATTGGGTACTAAATATTCTTGGATATAAGGTGTTAAGGTAAGATAGGGAAGGAAAGAAAGGAGGTGGGGTGGCATTATTGATTAAGGAGAATATTACAGCGCTGGAGAGAGAGGATGTCCTGGAGGGGTCAAGGACAGAATCTATTTGGTTAGAGTTGAGAAACAATAGAGGTGCCATTACACTAATAGGTGTATTCTATAGGCCACCAACTAGTGGGAAGGATATAGAGGAGCAAATTTGCAGGGAAATTACAGAGAGGTGCAAGAACTATAGAGTAGTGATAATGGGGGACTTCAACTATCCTAATATAGACTGGGATATCAATAGTGAAAAGGGCAGAGAGGGGGAAGAATTCCTGAAGTATGTTCAGGAGAACTTTCTTGATCAGTATGTTTCCGGCCCAATGAGGAAGGAGGCATTGCTGGATCTGATTCTGGGGAATGAGGTGGGTCAGGTAGAGCAAGTGTCAGTAGGGGAGCATTTAGGGAACAGTGATCACAGTATCATAAGGTTTAGACTGGCTATGGAAAAGGACAGGGAGCAATCTAGAGTAAAAATACTTAATTGAAGGCAGGCCAATTTCAGTGGATTGAGAATGGATCTGGCCCGGGTATATTGGAATCAAAGATTGGCAGGCAAAACTGTAATCGAACAATGGGCTGCCTTTAAAGAGGAGATGGTTCGGGTGCAGTCAAGGTGCATTCCCACGAGGGGGAAAGGTAGGGCAAACAAAGCCAGAGCTCCCTGGATGATGAAAGAGATAGAGAGTAAGATAATGCAGAAAAAGGGGGCGTATGACAGATGTCAAGTTGAGAATACAAGTGAGAACCAGGCTGAATATAGAAAGTTCAGAGAGGAAGTGAAAAATGAAATAAGAGGGGCAAAGAGAGAGTATGAGAATAGATTGGCAGCTAACATAAAAGGGAATCCAAAAGTCTTCTGTAGGCATATAAATAGTAAACGGGTAGTAAGAGGAGGGGTGGGGTCGATTAGGGACCAAAATGGAAACCTATGCATGGAGGCAGAGGGCATGGCTGAGGTACTAAATGAATACTTTGCATCTGTCTTTACCAAAGAAGAAGATGCTGCCAAAGTCATAGTCAAAGAGGAGGTAGTTGAGATACTGGATGGGATAAAAATGGAAAAGGAGGAGGTACTAGAAAGGTTGGCTGTACTTAAAGTAGATAAGTCCCCAGGATCAGATGGGATGCATCCTAGGATGCTAAGGGAAGTAAAGGTGGAAATTGTGGATATTCTGGCTATAATCTTCCAATCCTCCTTGGATACGGGGCTGGTGCCAGAGGACTGGAGAATTGCAAATATTACACCATTGTTCAAAAAAGTGTGTAAGGATAAACCCAGCAACTACAGGCCAGTCAGTTTAACCTCAGTAGTGGGGAAGCTTTTAGAAATGATAATCCGGGACAAAATTAACAGTCACTTGGACAAGTGTGGATTAATTAAGGAAAGCCAGCACATATTTGTTAAAGGAAAACCGTGTTTAAATAACTTGATCGAGTTTTTTGATGAAGTAATGGAGAGGGTTGATGAGGGAAATGCGGTTGACGTGGTGTACATGGACTTCCAAAAGGCGTTTGATAAAGTGCCACATAATAGGCTTGCCAGCAAAGTTGAAGCTCATGGAATAAAAGGGACAGAGGCAGCATGGATATGAAATTGGCTAACTGACAGGAAACAGAGTAGTGGTGAATGGTTGTTTTTCGGACTGAGGAAAGTATACAGTGGTGTTCCCCACGGGTCGGTACTAGGACCACTGCTTTTCTTGATATACATTAATGACTTAGACTTGGGTGTACAGGGCACAATTTCAAAATTTGCAGATGAGACAAAACTTGGAAGTATAGTGAACAGTGAGGAGGATAATGATAGACTTCCAAGAGGACATAGACAGGCTGGTGGAATGGGCGGACACGTGGCAGATGAAATTTAACGCAGAAAAGTGCGAAGTGATACATTTTGGTAGGAAGAATGAGGAGAGGTAATATAAACTAAAGGGTACAATTCTAAAGGGGATGCAGGAACGGAGACTTGTGGGTATATATGCACAAATTGTTGAAGGTGGTAGGGCAGGTTGAGAAAGCGGTTAAAAAAAGCATACGGGATCCTGGGCTTCATAAACAGAGGCATAGAGTACAAAAGCAAGGAAGTTATGATGAATCTTTATAAAACACTGGTTTGGCCTCAACTGGAGTATTGTGTCCAATTCTGGGCACCGCACTTTAGGAAGGATGTTGAAGGCCTTAGAGAGAGTGCAGACAAGATTTACAAGAATAGTTCCAGGGATGAGGGACTTCAGTTACGTGGATAGACTGGAGAAGCTGGGGTTGTTCTCCATAGAGCAGAGAAGGTTGAGAGGAGATTTGATAGAGGTGTTCAAAATCGTGAGGGGTCTAGACAGAGCAGATAGAGAGAAACTGTTCCCATTGGTGGAGGATTGAGAACAAGAGGACACAGATTTAAGGTGACTGGCAGAAGAACATGAGGGAAAACTTTTTTACGCAGAGTGGTTATGATCTGGAATGCACTGCCTGAAAGGGTGGTGGAGGCAGATTCAATCATGGCTTTCAAAAGGGAATTGCATAAGTACCTGAATGGAACAAAAAATTGCATTGCTACGGGGAAAGGGCGGGGCAGTGGGACTAGCTGAAGTGCTCTTGCAGAGAGCCGGCATGGGCTCGACGGGCCGAATGGCCTCCTTCTGTGCTGTAATCATTCTATGATTCTAGTTAATACTTATGGACACATCATGCTTAACCAGAAAAGGTACCCTTGGTGCTAAGTATTTTAATTGCTGAGTAGATCCATAAAACCACAGAAGTTTACAGTTCAAAAATAGATCTTTCAGCTCATCATGTCTGTGCCAGCTCTTTGCTGCAGAAATTCAAAACTAATCCCACTCTACTGCTCTTTCCCCATAGCCCAATATCTTCCTCTGCTTCATCATAGACTCATCCAATTTCACTCTAAAGATGCAACGGTCTCTGCCTCAACCACTCTCTGTGGTAAAGCAGCCCATTCGACAATTTTCTATAGAATCTGGTGTATAAGTCACAATGGTATATGTTGTCCTCCTCTTGCTTTGCAGAAAATATTTTTGCATTTTGTTTAAATCAGGGGTCACTATTTAGTCAAAATAGAAATGTATTTTTTTTTTTTATCATGCTGGCAGTACAGAATCAGAGACAAAAAGGGAAGCTTGGCTGTGCAGCAACTGTTTATTGTGTTGGATGCCTCTCTGCCTCTTTGTTTCTGTTTCTGGCTGATTTCTGTTTTTTGCTGTCTGTGGGGAGGATGTCCTTTGTACGATACATCTATATAGTGAAGTCGTAAATTTGTACATTCACAATTTCTCTACACAGAGAAACTCTGCACCCTATGTCTGCTTCTACTTTTAAAATCAAGGATGAGACAACACAGGTACAAGAACATGACATTTTAATTCCAACAAGGATTATGATGGGTTTGGATAGGGTAGACAAAGAAAGGCTTTTCCCATTAGCTGATGGTACAAGGACTAGGGGACACAGATTTAAGGTTTTGGGCAAGAGACACGGGGGATGTGAGGAAGAACTTTTTTACGCAGTGAGTGGTGAGGACCTGGAAATCACTGCTGACGAGGGTGGTGGAAACGGAGATGATCAATGACTTCAACAGGAAATTGGATAGGCACTTGAGGGAAATAAACTTGCAGGGCTATGGGGATAGAGCGGGGGAATGGGACTGACTGGATTGCTCTACAGAGAGCTGGCACGGACTCAATGGGCCAAATGGCCTCCTTCTGTGCCGTAATGACTCTATGGCCGCGATCTTACCTTTCGGTGCGAGTTGGGAGCGGGTCAGCTGCCTTCCGGGTTCCGATCCCGCCCCCAACAACGCCCGATGCATAGACGTAATTTTATGTCAATTGGCCTTGTTAAGCCCGCCCTGCGGGCTTGCCGGCCAAATAAGAGAAAGCCGGTGTCAGATGACGTCAGTTGATGACGCGTCATCTGCCACTTTTCTGAAAGGGGTCACGCACATTTTTTTTGACAGGTGAATTTTCAGTGTTTGTCAGCATTGAGGTGCTGCAAACACTGCCAATCACTGTACAAAGGTGAGCCCTTGTACCCAGGCTCTGCAGTGACTCTCTCCTTAGGATAAAACAGATGGCAGCTGCAGGTGAGGTTACAGAAGCGATCTGTCACTGGTGAGAGAGGTTCTCTCAATGAGGTGGGACTACACAAACATTTCAAACCTTGTTACCTACAGCAAAGTCTAAGGGGGAGAAATTTGGTATCGCCCCATTTGGGGCACAATTATCGGCTGGGCGCAAACTTTAGCGCCTGGCGCTAATTATCGCCTCCGACTGCAAACTTGGCTTCTATCGCCTTTGGAGGTGATTGGAGCGCTAAATCAGGCGCTACACACCTCTCAAGGCGCTAATGCCGAGGAGCGAGGCGCTACCTCAGAGCGCTGGCAAAGCTCATGTGATGTCAATGGAACACAGACACACTGGCGCCGGCCAGTTCTTAAAGGGGAGGGTCGATGTTGCTCTCCATCCACACCCTGCTCATTGCAGCCTTGAATCTCAGCCTGGAGAGACCTATACATCAAATCTGCTGGAAAGAACAATGGAGAGGCCCAGGAAAAGAGCTCAGAGTGCAGCCCCCTAGTCTCTTCTAAATCGATGCAAGGAAGGTCAAATCAAAATGAACCTGCAAAGTGCTGCTCAGTACCCAAAACTCCTTCACACAGCGTTGTGTGTCTCTCTCTCTCTCTCTCTCTCTCTCTCTCTCTCAGAATGCGTGGTGCAAAAATGTCGCCGACAAAAAAAGGCAGGAAGTGGTCGCCTTTAAATAGTGCTCCGCTAGCCCCTTCCCGACTGCAAAATGTTCCCCTCAACCTGTCATTGCTAGCGGCAGGCGGAAAGGCAGGGGGCGCCACTCAATATCTGGTCCGGCGCTCTACCGGGGCATTGCACGCTCGACTGACGTCACGATCTGCAGGCACAGGAGATCGTGGCGGTAGTGTTTAGCGCCACTGCAAAATGTCTGGTCAATTTCGCGAGCGGTGCAAATATCACCGTGCCCGGGCGCTAGTTGCTTTGCACCCCATTAGCGCCCTCTTAGGGCGGTAACGGGAGGCGCAAAGCAACCGAATTTTTCCCCCTAAATACATTAAAAATGATTTTCCCAACATTTTCTTACCTCTGAAACTCACCAGTGTACCATTGGATCCTTCACACCACTTCTGCAGCTGTCATCAATGCACAAACCTTACAGTAGACCCACAGCACGCCACACTTAGCCTGGCGTGGTGTCCGGACGTTGGGAAACCCGTCGTCGACCTGTCAAAATTGAAAAAGCCTCTTAACTGCCTGTTAACTACCTGTCAACAGGCAGTTAAGTGCCTATAATCCTCTTCCCGCCACTAGGTGTCGGGTCCCTGCGCAAATCGTGGACCCGACACTTGGGAAGATTGATTGGAGGCGGGTTGACAGCGGGTTCGGGACCCGCTGTCAATCTTTGCAATTTTGCCAGCAGTCCCGCCTCCAAACCCGTCCCCTGAGCGCCGGCAAAATTCCCCCCTATGACTCTGACAAGTCAATTCCATTTTCATAAAGCACCTACCCACCTTTTCAGCATATCCCTAAATCCCTTCACTTTCCAGAAATGCATCTTTTGAACCCATTTATATTGTCCACTTAAACAGTATTCTCCAGTGACTTATTCCGTAAATCTATTACCCTGAGTGAAAGAATTTCTGCCAGACTTCTCTCCTTATTTCTAACTTGCTAATTTTTAATTTTTGTCCCTTGTAATTTAAACCCGTCATCAAGAATACCACCGTAGTGGACAATTGGGCTGGATCAGTTTAGTGAATTGTCTTCAGAATTTTAATTCAATCACCACGAGGTCTCCCCTTTTCCAAAGAAAAGCCCAATTTCTTTAAATATTTCTCATACCTCAAATTCTTCATATCCAGAATCATCTTTGCTGTTTGCCTCTGTGTTCTTCCAAAAGCAATAGTATCTTTCCTGTAATAACAGCAGGAAATGCTGGAAACACTCAGTAAGACAGGCAGCATCCGTGGAGAGAGAAACAGAGTTAACGTTTTAGGTCTGTGACCCTTCGTCAGAACTGGAAAATGTTAGAGATTTTAAGGAGAGAGGGGAGGAAAGAACAAAAGGGACAGTCAGTTCTGACGAAGGGTCATCGACCTGAAACGTTAACTCTGTTTCTCTCTCTATGATGCTGCTTGACCTGCTGAGTGCTTCCAGCATTTTCTGCTGCTGTTGCAGATTTCCAGCATCCGCAGTATTTTGCTATTGTCTGTAATAGGCGGCGACAGTGCGGACCTGGGAGGAGCGGCGAGGCGGCGGCGGCGATAAAAGGAGAGCTCGAGGCGCAGGTAGGCTTACCAATCTAAGCTCCGAGAGCGGGAGAGAGAAATAAAAAGTAATCGAAGTGTGACGTCACCAGAAAGCAGGTAAGTGATTGGTTGGTGAGTATTTCTTTCTTTCTCATTTTTTCCAAACTTAAATTTTGTAGTTTATAGTTTCTAGGGTCTCTGTTGTGTAGCGGGGACTGCTGTTAAACAAGGGCCCTTGAGTATAACATTTAATTGGTGGGATTGATTTGATTTACCTTAATTTGAATTCATTAAAAGGTAAGTCATGGCAGCACAGCTCGACGCCATGATATGCTCCTCCTGCACTATGTGGGAAATCGGGGACACTTCCTGTGTCCCTGACGACCGTGTGTGCAGGAAGTGTATCCAGCTGCAGCTACTGACAGACCACATTGCGGTGCTGGAGCTGCGAATGAATACATACTGGAGCATTCGCAATGCTGAGGACCTCGTGGATAGCACGTTTAGGGAGGTGGTCACACCGCAGGTAAAGGCTGCACAGGCAGGAAGGGAATGGGTGACCACCAGGCAGAGTAGTAGGCGCAGACAGGTAGTGCAGGGGTCCCCTGTGGCCATCCCCCTCTCAAACAGATCTACTGCTTTGGATATTGAGGGGGATGGCTTATCAGGGGAAGGCAGCAGCAGCCAACTTCCTGGCACCAGTGGTGGTTCTGCTGCACAGGATGGGAGGAAAAAGAGTGGGAGAGCTATAGTGATAGGGGATTCTATTGTAAGGGGAATAGATAGGTGTTTCTGCAGCCGCAAATGAGACTCCAGGATGGTATGTTGCCTCCCTGGTGCAAGGGTCAAGGATGTCTCTGAGAAGCTGCAGGGCATTCTGGAGGGTAAGGGTGAACAGCCAGTTGTCATGCTGCATATAGATACCAACGATATAGGTAAAAAAACGGGATGAGGTCCTAAAAGCTGAATATATGGAGTTAGGAGGTAAATTTAAAAAATAGGACCTCAAAGGTAGTAATCTCAAGATTGCTACCAATGCCACATGCTAGTCAGAGTAGAAATAGAAGGATATTTCAGATGAATACATGGCTAGAGGAATGGTGCAAGGGGAGGGATTCAAATTCCTGGGACATTGGAACCGGTTCTGAGGGAGGTGGGACCAGTACAAAATGGATGGTTTGCACCTGGGCAGGACTGGGACCGATGTCCTAGGGGGAGTGTTTGCTAGTGCTGTGGGGGAGGGTTTAAACTAAAATGGCAGGGGGTTGGGAACCTGTGCAGGGAGACAGAGGAAAGGGAAACAAGGATAGAAGCAAAAGACAGGAAGGAGAAAAGCAAAAGTGGCAGTCAGAGAAATCAAGGGTTTAAATCAAACATGGCCACAGTAAATAATAATTCTAAAAGGTCTAAGAGTGTTAAAAAAACAAGCCTGAAGGTTTTGTGTCTTAATGCAAGGAACATTCGTAATAAGGTGGATGAATTAGCGGCGCAAATAGATGTAAACAGATATGATATGATTGGGATTACGGAAACATGGTTCCAGGGTGACCAGGGCTGGGACCTCAACATCCAGGGGTATTCAATATTCAGGAAAGACAGGCAAAAAGGAAAAGGAGGTGGGGTAGCATTGCTGGTTAAAGAGGAGATTAAGAAAATTGTAAGGAAGGATATTATCTCTGATGATGTAGAATCTGTATGGGTAGAGCTGAGAAATACCAAGGGACAGAAAACATTAGTGGGAGTTGTATACAGACGCCCAAACAATAATGCGGAGGTTGGGGATGGCATTAAATGGGAAATTAGAGATGCATGCAATAAGGGCACAGCAGTTATCATGGGTGACTTTCATCTACATATAGATTCGGCTAACCAAATTAGTAACAATATTGTGGAGGAGGAATTCCTGGAGTGTATACGGGATGGTTTCCTGGACCAATATGTCGAGGGACCAACTAGAGATCAGGCCATCTTAGACTGGGTATTATGTAATGAGAAAGGAATAATTAGCAATCTTGTTGTGTGAGGCCCCTTGGGGCGGAGCGATCATAATATGATAGAATTCTTCATTAAGATGGAGAGTGAAGTAGTTGACTCAGAGACTAGGGTCCTGAATTTAAATAAAGGAAACTACGATGGTATGAGGCGCGAATTGGGTAGGATTGATTGGGGAATGTTACTCAAAGGGTTGACGGTGGATAGGCAATAGCAAACATTTAAAGATCGCATGGATGAACTACAGAATTTGTTCATCCCTGTTTGGCATAAAACTAAAACAAAAAATGTGAATCAACCGTGGCTAACAAGGGAAATTAAGGATAGCATAAGATCCAAGGAGAGGATATATAAATTGGCCAGAAAAAGCAGCAAACCTGAGGATTGGGAGCAGTTTAGGATTCAGCAAAGGAGGACAAAGGGATTAATTAAGAGGGGGAAAATAGAGTATGAGAGTAAGCTTTCAGGGAACATAAAAACTGACTGTAAAAGCTTTTATAGATATGTGAAGAGAAAAAGATTGGTGAAGTCAAGCGTAGGTCCCTTGCAGTCAGAATCAGGGGAATTTATAATGGGGAACAAAGAAATGGCAGACCAATTAAATACATACTTTGGTTCTGTCTTCACAAAGGAGGACACAAATAACCTCCCAGAGATGTCGGGGAACATAGGGTCTAATGAGAGGGAGGAACTGAAAGAAATCAGTATTTGTAGGGAAATGGTGTTAGGGAAATTGATGGGATTGAAGGCCGATAAATCCCCAGGGCCTGATAATCTACATCCTTGGGTACTTAAGGAAGTGGCCCTAGAAATAGTAGATGCATTACTGGTCATCTTCCAAAATTCTATAGACTCTGGAACAGTTCCCATAGATTGGAGGGTAGCTAATGTAACCCCACTATTCAAAAAAGGTGGTAGAGAGAAAACGGGGAATTATAGACCGGTAAGCCTGACATCGGTAGTGGGGAAAATGCTAGAGTCCATTATAAAAGATGTAATAACAGAGCACTTGGAAAACAGTGACAGGATCGGTCAAAGTCAACATGGATTTACAAAAGGTAAATCGTGCTTGACTAATCTGGAATTTTTTGAGGATGTAACTGGTAAAATAGATAAGGGAGAACCAGTGGATGTGGTGTATTTGGACTTTCAGAAGGCTTTTGATAAGGTCCCGCCTAAGAGATTAGCGTGTAAAGTTAAGGCACATGGGATTGGGGGCAGGGTATTGACTTGGATAGAGAACTGGTTGGCAGACAGGAAGCAAAGAGTTGGAATAAACGGGTCTTTTTCCGAGTGGCAGGCAGTGACTAGTGGGGTACCGCAGGGATCGGTCCTTGGACCCCAGCTATTCACAATATATATTAATGATCTGGACGAGGGAACTAGATGTAATATCCCCAAGTTTGCAGATGAGACAAAGCTGGGTGGTTGTGTGTGCTGTGAGGAGGATGCCGAGAAACTCCAGTATGATTTGGATAGGTTGGGTGATTGGGCAGATGCATGGCAAATGCAGTACAATGTGGATAAATGCGAGGTTATCCACTTTGGTGGCAAAAACAGGAAGGCAGATTATTATCTGAACGGCAATAGATTGGGAGAAGAAGTGCAACGAGACCTGGGTGTCCTTATGCACCAGTCGCTGAAGGTAAGCATGCAGGTGCAGCAGGCGGTTAAGAAGGCAAATGGTATGTTGGCCTTCGTAGTGAGAGGGTTCGAGTACAGGAACAAGGATGTCTTGCTGCAGTTGTACAGGGCCTTGGTGAGACCACACCTTGAGTATTGTGTGCAGTTTTGGTCACCTTATCTGAGGAAGGATGTTCTTGCCATGGAGGGAGTGCAGCGAAGATTCACCAGACTGATACCTGGGATGGCAGGAATGACGTATGAGGAGAGATTGGGTCGATTGGGCTTATACTCGCTGGAGTTTAGAAGAATGAGAGGGGATCTCATTGAAACTTATAAAATTCTAACAGGACTAGACAGACTAGATGCAGGAAGGTTGTTCCCGATAGCCGGGGAGTCCAAAACCAGGGGTCACAGTCTAAGGAAAAGGGGTAAGCCATTTAGGACAGAGATGAGGAGGAATTTCTTCACCCAAAGAGTGGTGAACCTGTGGAATTCTCTACCACAGAAGGCAGTTGAGGCCAACTCATTAAATATATTCAAGAAGGAGTTAGATATATTTCTTAAGGCTAAAGGGATCAAGGGATATGGGGAGAAGGCAGGGACAGGGTACTGAATTTGGATGATCAGCCATGATCTCATTGAATGGCGGAGCAGGCTCGAGGGGCCAAATGGCCTACTCCTGCTCCTATCTTCTATGATTCTATAAAAGGGTGGAAGGCAGGAGTGGTTAAATGTTGCAAATGGGGATGGTAGAATTATCAACAGCCGCCGCCTGAAAAAAAAGGATCAGAGGTTATGGACTGAAATTGTTGAACTAAATGTTGAGTCCAGAAGGCTGTAAAGTTCCTAATAGAAAGATGAGGTTCTATTAACTCTGTTTCTCTCTCCACGGATGCTGCCTGACCTGCTGAGTGTTTCCAGCATTTTCTGCTTTTGTTTCAGATTTCCAGCATCCGCAGTATTTTGCTATAGTATCTTTCCTGTGTTTAGGTGACCAGAACTCCATGCAGTACTCCAGACCAACGCCGCCTTAAGCAACGATAGAACTTCATTTGATTTGTACTGTATCCCTCTGCTGAAGCTTATTTGCCCTTTTCACTGCAATTAACCACTCTGTTGATAGCATGAATGTGTGTATTGCTCAGAAATTAAGATAAGGTTAGTAGCTTTGCAGATGTTTTGAGGAGATGATTCTGTGGACCCTTCCCTATATATTGCTACACTTCTTCACACTGTAACTTCATCTTAATTGTCATATAATCTTAAATGTGCCACATATAACGTTAGACCTTTTTCACAGCTAAACAGAAACAACAGCTTTGGCCTTTCAAATATTAAGGGAAGGTCAGTATCTCACGTCTTGGCCAACTCCTATTGAGCCACACCTTGACTATCCTTGATTGCTACTTCCCCCTGCCCCCTCCCTCCAGATATTCGAAGTTGTCCTCGGTAAAAGTAAATCCATGCTGTTAGTTGGATCCAATGTAATAGCTGAGTTAGCTGATGTCAGCCAGAGGGTACTACAAGTAGCCTCAGTGTCCTCAGCTAGCAGAAAGGAAAATTCAACCAGGTTTCAAAGTCCTGATTGCTAACAAGTTACACCTGTTGGACAGTATGAGGGAGTAATTCGACTTGTACCCAAAACGGGCCCCATTTGAAGCAGTGAGCTGTGGGCACCAAGCAAGCATCCAGATGCAGCTTGCCAGTCGGGGCCTGACCGAGCCAGCTCCAACTCCAACTCCAAGCCAGCCCACATGTAGGCCGTGGGAGTTGGGGGAAGAGAACAGGATTGGCTTCAATTGTGATGCCCTCCATGGTGAAATATCCTGCTGACACTCAATATCGAGGATCAAACACAAAAAGAATTAGTACTTGTGTAAAGTGGGCACTTGGAACATTACCAGATGCCCATGAAACCATTTCCAGTAAGAGTCAGTGCCTTCAGGAGAGAAGAGGACAAAATCTGGAAAAGACTCTGAGCTATAGGGAGAGAACATTTTGATCCAAAGTACACCACATAGACACTGCTATCAATTCTAGGAAGTAGACAGACTCCCAGAGGATCAGAATATCATCTCTCCATTTCATTTAAGATTTAACACAGTTTGATGCTTATATAACTACACACCTTCATGAATTAAAAACATAAATAAAGTATGTCCCCATAGTTTTTTTTTCTCTAGCAAGAGCTTTGTTGGCTGCTGAACTCTTACAGAACACTTCAACCAGGTTTAAAAACAAGGGTCTGCTTAATGGCAAGATAGGTGATAGTGACAACATAGGTGAACTAATTGCTTCTATCCAAATAATTCCTTTAATGTTTTAAAAAAAAAAAATAACTAGTGGATCTCCTGTGGCATTATTGATGGTAAGGTGGTTGGTACATTGTTTTATAATGACAGAAACACTATCTTCTTCTTCGGCAGTCCCTCGGAACCGAGGATGACTTGCTTCCACACTAAAAATGAGTTCTCAGGTGACTGATGAGTCTAATGCGGGACCTACAGCCTCTGTCACACGTGGGGCAGACGGTGGTTGAAGGGGCGGGTGGGTGGGGTTCTTGGGTTGACGTGCGCTCCTTCCGCTGTTTGCGCTTGGCTTCCGCTTGCTCCCGGTGAAGAGACTCGAGGTGTTCGGCTCCTTCCCAGATGCTTCTCCTCCACTTTGCGCGGTCTTGGGTCAGGGATTCCCAGGTGTCAGTGGGGATGTTGCACTTTTTCAAGGAGGCTTTGAGGGTGACCTTGAAGCGTTTCCTCTGCCCACCTGGGGCTCTCTTGCCAGGGTCGGAGCTCCGAGTAGAGTGCTTGTTTTGGGAGTCTCGTATCAGGCATGTGGACGATGTGGCCCGTCCATCGGAGCTGATCGAGCGTGGTCAAAGCTTCGATGCTGGGGATGTTGGCCTGAGCGTGAACACTGACGTTGGTGCACCCATCCTGCCAATGGATTTGCAGGATCTTGCGGAGGCAGCATTGGTGGTACCTCTCCAGTGCTTTGAGGTGCCTGCTATACATGGTCCATGTCTCTGAAGCATACAGGAGGGCGGGTATCACTACTGCTCTGTAGACCATGAGCTTGGTGCTGGGTTTGAGGTCGTGGTCTTCAAACACTCTCTTCCTCAGGCGACCAAAGGCTGCACTGGCACACTGAAGGCGGTGTTGGACTTCGTCATCGACGTCTGCCCTTGTTGATAGTAGGCTCCCGAGGTATGGAAAGTAGTGATACCATGTAACGCACCGTGTATTATTATAGCTACTAAGATGGGGCAACGTTTCAGCTGACCTCTCCCTAAAAGGCCAGTCGGAAGTTGATGCCTGCCACATCATGAACAGAGATTCAGCAAGAGCATTCTCCACCCAATTACCTGGCCCCCGATTACCTATTCCACTCCTGTGCCATCAGCCAGGGTGACTGGAAAATTGGCCCTCTTGTCAATAATTAAAAATGTGCACATTGTCCTGGCCCCATTCTAATTCATTGCCAAGCAGTAATTCCTGTTAAGCTGTTTATTAAATTTTACTGCACTGTAATAGTGGGTGAAGCAGCTGGTAATGTTTACAGGAGTGAAGTCCCACATGATACCGAAGTTCAATTAGATGCAGCACAGAAGGAGCTTTAACCTGCTGGCTGTTATGAAAGATCTGTGCAATGTTTTATACTTGGTAATGATTTCAGGTGGAATCTGAGCAGTCTACTATTTTTGGTCTGTGTCGGTTGAGTTGCTTTGTTTTAAAAGCCTTTGGTTACTTCACAAATGAGACATTGTTCAGATCAATTCATCAACTTTTTATGATCCTTGATAAAAAAGCCTCACTGGCTTTTAAATTAAACGTTCTTCCTCTAATCATCAAAAACATTCATAAGTGCTCACTATGTAAGTACATACACTTTTCATTCAAATATTTCATTCTACAAGCACGTTTATTGCAGGGAGTTATGGCGGCTTTGCTCTTACTAATTGTGACTAAAAATTGTCAAGTGTTTTATGAATAGTGCCCGCAGGTTATACGATGAACCAGAAAATTAATTAGCTTTTTAATAAGAGTTCACACATTTGATTTAGAGAATGCGATTTTGTAATTTTCTTTTGTCTTCAACCTCACGAAATGCTTTTTGAACTTTGCTGTACCAGAAGATTTTGAGGTGGAGTTCCACATAAAATGTCTGCTCCCATGATGCCTCTAACCAGCAGCTCTAAAACATGACAATGGGGAGTGATGACAAAATATTAGCAGTATATTTAGAACATCTAGAATTAAGTTATAGTTTGATAGAATGCATTTCTCCTTTAGCTGGAAGCTGTCAAAGTCTTTTTGATCCTAACCAAGAAATGCTACCATTATTATTGCTGGATACAAATAAAATGCACATCATATACTTTGCATTGATGTTTACCAAGGAAGAGGACTTTGCCAAAGCTACAGTAAATGAGGAGGTTGTTGGGATATTGGATGAAATAAAAATAGATAAAGAGGAGGCACTAGATAGCTGGCAGTACTTAAAGGGGATAAATCACCCAGTCCATTTGGAAGTTACGGTAGAAATTGCAGAGGTACTGGCCACAATCTTCCAATCCTCCTTAGATACAGGGGTGGTTCCAGAGGACTGGAGAATTGCAAATGTTACACCATTGTTCAAAAAAGGGGAGAAGGATAAACCTGGAAATTACAGGCCAGTAAGTTTAATGTCGGTGGTGGGGAAGCTTTTAAAAACCATAATCCGGGAGAAAATTAACAGCCACGTGGACAAGCATGGACTAATAAAGGAGAGCCAGCACGAATTTGTTAAGGGAAAATCATGTTTGACTAACTTGATTGAGTTTTTTGATGAGGTAACAGAGAGGGTGGATGAGGGCAGTGTGGTTGATGTTGTGTATATGGACTTTCAAAAGGCGTTTGATAAAGTACCACATATTAGGCTTGTTAGCAAAATTGAAGCCCATGGGATAAAAAGGGAAGTAGCAGCACGGATATAAAATTGGTTAAAGGATAGAAAACAGAGAGTGGTGGTGAATGGCTGTTTTTTGGACTGGAGGGAGGTGTACAGTGGCGTTCCCCAAGGTTCAGTACTGGGACCACTGCTGTTTTTTGATATACATTAATGACTTGGACTTGGGGGTACAGGGCACAATTTTGAAATTTGCAGATGGCACGAAAGATAGTAATAAACTTCAAGAGGACATAGACAGGCTGGTGGAATGGGCGGACACATAGCAGATGAAATTCAATGCAGAAAAGTGTGAGGTGATACATTTTAGTGGGAAGAATGAGGAGAGACAAAACATGCGAAATGGCACAATTTTAAAGGGGGTGCAAGAACAGAGATCTGGGGGTGTGTGTGCACAAATATTTGAAGGTAGCAGGACAGGTTAACAAATCAGTTAATAAATCATATGGTTCTTTTATAAATATAGGCATAGAGTACAAAAGCCAGGAAGTTATGCTAAACCTATATAAAACACTAGTCTGACCCCAGCTGGAGTATTGTGTCCAATTCTGGGCACCTCCACTTTAGGAAGGACGTGAAGGCTTTGGAGAGGGTACAGAAGAGATTTACTAGAATGGTTCCAGGGGTGAGGGATTACAGTTACGTGGATAGACTGGAGAAGCTGGGGTTGTTCTCCTTGAAGGCTAAGAGGGAAATTTAATAGAGGTGTTTAAAATCATGAAGTAATTAGACAGAGTAAATAAAGAGAAACTGTTTCCAATGGCTGGAGGGCTGATAAGCAGAGGACAAAGAATTAAGGTGATTGGCAAAAGAACCAGAGGCGACATGAGGAAAATTTTATTTATCCAGTGAGTTAGGTATTGGAATGCACTGCCTGATAGAATAGTAGCCTTCAAAAGTGAATTGGATAAATACTTGAAAGAGAAAAAATTGCAGGGATATGGGGAAAGAACGGGGGAGTGGGACTAACTGCATTGCTCTTCGAAAGAGCCAGTGCAGACTCGATGAGTCGAATGGCCTCCTTCTGTGTTGTACTATTCTATGATTCTATGGCCGGAATTTTCTTGGTGTCGCGCGTGTGGGTTTGGGGTCGGGTCAGCAGTTAAATTCACTGAAATTGACCGCGTTGGGAACCCGCCGTCATCCCGCCGACTTCCGCATTTAACTCTGGCGCGTTTCGAGGTGCGCCACGGACCCGCTCGGGAGAGATGGGTGCCCTCATTGAGGTCATTAACTGCTTGTTGAGAGACCCTTAACTTCCTTTTTAACATCAGGTTTTGGCTTTAACTTCTTGCACACGGGATTCTCGCACCTCGGGAACCTCGCCTGTGAAGGGGAGGCAGGAGCTCAGTGGCCATTGTGCGAGTTCATTAAGTGACAGCTGGAAAAAACACATAAATACTCACACAATACACCAGCTTCCTTGCCTAAGGGAAAGGCTCTTGGTGACTCCATTTTGTGCAGGTCGGGGTTTGCAGGTCATTTCTGAAACCTCGGAAGCCACTCTCACCACATTGCTAGTCACTAGCAGAACATTGAGGGATTGGGCCTCTGATCTCCACTTTATCTGCCATCTATTACATCAGCATAGGTGCCGCTTATGCTGTCTCACCTTGGACCTCAGAATTGGACCAAGATGAGCCCCAGCACCAACAACACCATCCACATCAGCAGCAGCAGCCACAACAGCAGCCTTCTCCTCAATGACCTGATGCACTACAGGAGAGAGGGGGTCAGCACAGGGGTGCACCGTGCTGGAGGCAATATCCCCAACTCGGTATACAGGCAGAGGATGAGCTTCCTGGACATGACTGAGCAGCAGTGCTTCAGGAGGCTCAGGCTATCGCGCAAGGTCGTTGGAGATATTTGTAACTTGCTGGAACAAGACCTGTTGCCCAGAGGACCTGGTGGACACTCCTTACCAGTGGCTGTCAAAGTTACCACTGCCCTTAACTTCTTTGCCTCAGGCTCCTTCCAGGGATCTGCAGAAGACATTTGCAGAATCTTACAGTTGGCCACCCACAGATGCATCACCCAGGTGACCGATGCCATGTTTCACAAGTCAGCCACTTATGTGAACTTTGCCACTGATGAAGCCAGTGTTACTGAGTGGGCGCTCGGCTTTGCGGCTCTGGCTGGCTTCCCACACGTGCAGGGCATCATTGACTGCCCACATGTGGCCATCATGGCACCCCCACATCACCCAGGAGTGTTTGTGAACAGCAAGGGCTTCCACTCCTTCAATGTGAAGCTCGTCTACAACCATAAAAAGATGATTATGCATGTGTGCGCCAGATTCCCTGGCAACTGTCATGACTCTTTCGTCCTGCGCCAGTCCACCCTCCCTCAGCTCTTCGCCCCTCCAAACATATTTACCGGCTGGCTGCTGGGAGACAAGGGCTAGCCACTAATGACATGGCTGATGACACCCTTGAGGAGGCCAAGCAATGAGGCCGAGGAGCGTTATAATGACAGCCATATGTTTACCAGATGTATCATAGAGCAAGCAATCGGTATGATGAAGATGCGCTTCAGATGCCTTGACAGATCTGGAGGAGCCCTTCAGTACGCACCAGCCAGGGTCTCCAGAATCATCGTCGTTTGTTGCGCGCTGCACAAAATAGCACAGCAGCAAGGATTGGAGCTGCAGGATGAGAAGGAGGAGGAGGAACCTGAGGTGGAGATGGCACCAGCAGCGGCGCACATTGCTGCCTGGGAGGCCCAGGATGGCCTCATAATGGCTAGATTTACTTAACTTGCACCAGTGCACCCATATGGCTGACAGATGCTGTACCAACTCCCCCACCACCCCAACAACACCACAAAGCAGTCCTACAATGACCAAACCATTCCTGTCACCCAAACCCCCATTGCTCCAGGTTAAGTCATGACTCACCATTCACTTCAAGTGACAAAGCCACTTCCCAGGTAGCAGGCAAAAATGAACAAGACGGGAAAGTTGTGCAAAGAAATAAATTTATGTGCGTCATAAATAGAAACTTAACATTAACATTTTTTCATACACCCATGTGCATACCCTTGTGCATCTAGGATTGTGTCTTTTTCCTTTTCCGAGTGCTTCTATGAGGTGCAAACCCTATGACTTCAGCAGAGGTAGAGGCAGGCTGCTCACTTCCCTGCTGCAACTGCTTTGACACTTTGGCGGATGTCCTCTGGGTTTTGGAGCCTGCGAGGGCCCTGACAAAGACTGCTCCTCCTGCAACTGTGCAGGGGCAGACTCGGCCACCGGGAGCCGAGGCAGCATGTGGGGCTCTGACTGAGGGGGAGGCAATGGGGGAGAAGTAGGAGCGCTTTGAAAAGAGGCCCCACTTCCATGTCCCTTCTCACCATCATCCCTCTCATGGGCCACCCGCACTTCCCTGCTAGCAAGGAGTGGAGAGCACCCTGCTGCATGGCAGTGGGGCGATGAATGCCCAAGTTTAGGTTAATGTTCCTCCTCGAGATGAGGTCAATGTGCGTCTGCAACCTGTTGTTCACAGCAAGCATGTTCTCGTTGGACTGGCGCATTTTCTGCTCCATGCAGGTGGCCATCCTTTCCATGGAACAGCACATTGTCACCATCACCTGTGATATGGTGGTGCTCATGTTGGAGATGGACTCCTTTATTCTCTATACATTTACACACATCGCGGCTGCAAAAGATGCCAGATCCTCATGGAATTGTTGCTGTCCCTCCAAGATCACCCTTTTTCTCGATGGCCCCCGAGGCTCAACGTCTGCATTCAGCTCAGCAGAGCTTGGAGCGTCCTGCGCCCTCCGGCAAGGAGTCTCCACTGCTGACCCTGTCTCCGCCATCTGCTCTTGCTCACTTGTGATGTGTGAGACACCAGGTGACAACACTACTCTATCTCGCACAGGACCCACCGAGGTGTGCGTATCTGCGCTGGTGCTGGGTGCACTTGGGTCTGCTGACGGTGCACTCTCAGAGGCTGGAGGTCCCTCTGAGGAGTCGGCTTCCTCCTCCAGCTGAACAGTCGCGGGGGTGGGGGGGGGGAGGGGTGGCGGGGGGGCGTCTGTTGATGGATCTGTGGGAGAGTAAAGTGATGAATTAGAAGTCTTATGATAAGAATGGATAACATTACCATTATGCACATGATGATATTTCACTGGCTGCTGACATCAGTCACCATATGAGTGACTGTTGTATGCCATGTGGCTGTATGAGATGTGATTCTGTCACCAGGTTGCGGGGATGTCCCCCCCTCTCTGTCTCCCAACGCCAGCAGCTCTGCAACTCCAGAGGTCTCTAGGGCCTCCTCCTCTGCTGGAGTCAAATTTGTGAAGAATGGAGGGCCACCTCCGATTCATTGCCTCTCCCTGTTGTTCTGGGCTCTCTTACCCTGCAAGGAGGGAAAGAAGAGAACTTTGAATGAGAGTGATGGAATGAATGTAAGGGATGTATGGGCTACATGTGTAGAGGGTGACTATGAGTGAGTAGCGTGACATTGCCAAATGGCCTCCTTCTGTGCTGTTACTTGCTATGATTGCATTAGGATGAGGGTGAATGTCAGTGGTGAATAGTCAAATGGGGATGTGAGTAGGTGCATAGGCAGAGAGGGATGGGTGCACCTGCAAGGTAGGTTGGTGTGAGGAGTGATGTGCAGGAGTAGGCTTGGGAAGGCAGAGTGATGGGAATGTGGTGACAGGCACATCAGGATGTAGGTGAGTGTGACATTGCACTCACCTTTCCTGACCTCATGAGATCATTGAATCTCTGCGGCACTGGATCCATGTTCTCCTCACCACATCCCTGCTGCTGACCTCCTCTGCGATGTCTAGCCATGCCTTCTTTGTCTCTTTTGCTGGTCTTTTCTGCCATCCGCAGGGAAGAGGACCTCCCTGCACGCTCTTACTCTCTGGACCAGTACTTCTAGTGAGGCATCTGGGAATCTTGGGGCTGTCATCTGCCTTTGTGTCTCCATGACCCACAGAATTGTCAATGTTATTCAGTAGTTTAGAGCTCTGGAAATCACATTCAACATTCCGACAGCAATCTTCAAATGAGATGTGTGCAAGGCTGCTTTAAGTATCCGTGCTAAAAATGAGTCATTGTGATGTCATCAGACCCGCTCCATTTAATTGGGCCGGGAAACGTGCATGACTCTTAATTGGTGCCATTGAGTTAAATGCGCAGTGCAGAACGTGCCGGTCAAATCTTCGGGAGGGCGACCCGCTACGTGGCCCACACGCACCCGACCCGACTCCAAGGTAAAGGTTCTGGCCTATGATTCTATGATTCTATCTAAAAGCTGCCAACTGATGGCTCAGTGACTTAATGCAGCATTCAGTGTAGTACTGAGCCACACAAATCAGGAAGTTCTTAAGTTCGATGCATGGTCTGTGCTGAGTTAACTGATCTCAGTCAGCACAGCAATGTCGAGCACTGAAGTTATCCTCAATGTTCCCAGGCTAGGGGTGAAAAACTAGCTAGAATTCCTACTGCTGATCCCTCTTCAGTGGCTAATGCTGTAAAATATGCATTTGTGGACATCAAGTGAGGATAGTCAGGCTTCTCTGAGATGGCCCCACAGGCAGGTTTCTTTGTGATGCCCCCATGGGTTGGCTTTTACTGTGATGCCCCCATGGGTTGGCTTTTACTGTGATGCCCCCATGGGTTGGCTTTTACTGTGATGCCCCCATGGGTTGGGTTTCACTGTGATGCCCCCATGGGTTGGGTTTCACTGTGATGCCCCCATGGGTTGGGTTTCACTGTGATGCTCCCATGGGTGGGTTTTGCTGTGATGCTCCCATGGGTGGGTTTAGCTGTGATGCCCCCATGGGTTGGGTTTCTTTGTGATGCCCCCATGGGTTGGGTTTAGCTGTGATGCCCCCATGGGTTGGGTTTCACTGTGATGCCCCCATGGGTTGCGTTTCACTGTGATGTCCCCATGGGTTGGGTTTCACTGTGATGCTCCCATGGGTTGGGTTTCTTTGTGATGCCCCCATGGGTTGGGTTTCACTGTGATGCCCCCATGGGTTGAGTTTTGCTGTGATGCCCCCATGGGTTGGGTTTAGCTGTGATGCCCCCATGGGTTGGGTTTCTTTGTGATGCCCCCATGGGTTGGGTTTAGCTGTGATGCCCCCATGGGTTGGGTTTCTTTGTGATGCCCCCATGGGTTGGGTTTAGCTGTGATGCTCCCATGGGTTGGGTTTTGCTGTGATGCTCCCATGGGTTGAGTTTTGCTGCGATGCCCCCATGGGTTGGGTTTCACTGTGATGCTCCCATGGGTTGGGTTTCAATGTGATGCCCCCATGGGTTGGGTTTCAATGTGATGCCCCCATGGGTTGGGTTTCACTGTGATGCCCCCATGGGTTGGGTTTCACTGTGATGCCTCCATGGGTTGGGTTTCAATGTGATGCCCCCATGGGTTGGGTTTCACTGTGATGCCCCCATGGGTTGGGTTTTGCTGTGATGCCCCCATGGGTTGGGTTTAGCTGTGATGCCCCCATGGGTTGGGTTTCGCTTTGGTGCCCAGTGATAAAATAACTTTCCAAAATTCACAATTGTGATTCACACATTAAGAATTGTGACATTTGGTCAGCTCGTAGGGGGAATTTGGCACCACTGAGCTGTGAATCACTGACTTCAGAAGAGGAGGTAGAAAATTGGGGTGGGAGGAATCTATTGCAGATTGACATAATTACAGCAAAATATTAGAAACATGTGATATACTGGTGTATATCACAAATATAACACGACAAGTGATGACAGTTCAAGATACTGGACAAAAGCCCCCAAAGTAAATGTTTGTCTTTACCACCTGGGCTTTGCCTGAGCAGAGCACAGAGTGGAAAATCATGTGGTGAAGATCACATGCCCATAACAGATCCTGCCCGATTTTCATCTCCGTGCTCCACCCAGACGGTAAAAACAAAAACGTTCCCTAATGTGTTTTAACAAAACTGAAACCACAACAGTTGGATAGCTATTCAGATAGATATATAGGGCCAATTTTAACAATGCCCGTCCATTAGGAACGGGGATGGTGGGTACTTAAAATGGCAATCAGGCGCTTCCCACAGTATGGCTGACATATTTGCGCCTGCAGTCACTTTAACTTCGTGTTTTGGGCAGTGTGGGGACATCTGCTGCAGGCAGGAGGGGCCTCAGCAATGTTTAAAATTCAGGGCCCGATGATGTAATTCAGACCCCAACTCGATTTGAACTCTTGGTCGTGCAAGTCATGCACAGTGCTGAACCCACCAGTGCAACCTGGTGACAGACAGGACCAGGGCCAGAAGAGGCCCAGGTAAGTTAGAAGTTTTAATTTTTTTAGTGTTTCCCTGTGGGCCAGGAAGAACGGGAGTGCTTCTCGGGGACCCATAAGGAAAGCTTGAGCCCCTCCTGCCATGGACTTCGCGACCCTTTGCCTGACTGCTATCGCCTCTGCACTGCCCCCCTCAACACTTGCTTTATGCCGGGGACCATTCTCTCGGGCCTCTGGCAGCAGCCTCCTGCCACACAAACTCCTGCTCCAGCCCACCGGCCACCTAATCATTCCTGCCAGCTTTAGGCATGAGTACTTCCTCCTAAATGGTAATGAGGCCTGGGAATTAAAATAGACAGACAGACAGACAGACAGACAGACAGACAGAAATGGTCAAACACATACTGAAATCTGGTATCTCATTCTTCTGCCTGAGTACAATTATGATTGATAGTAATAGGTTTCTTTGCACACTGAGATTTCTTTATGATTCCAAAGCCAGAAGTGATGTAATAATAAAAGCACACAGATATAGATTAATAACACAGCAAAGGGAGAAAAAGCTACCTAGCAAAACTGGAAACAGTATTATCAAAATGCAACAAAATAAATGGACAAAAACCCTAAACATTTTCAAAAATCGGAGAAATAATTATCTATTTATTTGTACAGTGAACTTGAACATAGAGTATAATCAGAAAATGACACTGTGCAGGTAGATTTCAGTCAGCTTCCTTCTAATATAGGGAAATCCAGCTGTACTGACATCTTTGTCATTGCAAGCAAGATTTCACTATAAAAAAATCTATATTGTGTGGATGCATATATTCTTTCCATATAATGTATATTTTTTTCATTTCTGAAATAGTTTTAAGAGGTTTTCTGTGTAAAAAGATCCAATGTGTCAAGTACCAGGCAGTGTGCCTCTCGCTGAGGCACCACAGTTGAGAGGAAACAGATGAAGCTGCCAGATTCATTTACAGGAACAAATCTTCATTCAGAATAGAAATGTCATTCACTGACACTGTCATTTCTTCGTTCCCCATAAACAAACATCGCATTAGTCGATTCCTATGGCAACATCCTGATTTATCTGGAGCATGGCGAGAAGCTTGGTGCACAGGCTGTGTAATCAGAGGCTCTGAACAATCCTCAGAAATGACATTTCATGTTAGTTCTTCTCTGCTGGCCTTCTACAAATGTTACTGCATTTCTATTTGTTTTCAGAAGGGCATATTTGATTGCATTAGAGGAAGTATTTTTGGTATCTTAGAGATCCAGCTGTCACATCGGTGGAAGGAATTCAGCCTACTCCTCATCTTTTGAGACATTTGGCTGCATTTGCTGAGAAATAACCGTTTTCTTCACACTTTGTCAAACACGTTCCCATGAGCTTTGTTAACTGACTTGTCTCCAGTATTGTAAGCTGGCTAAAAATTACTTCATCTTCCAGATCCTTGGAGACATTCAAAGCGTTACTTCATGTTCTCAGTAAGTAACTTAATGATGTCTCAAACAAATAAACACATGAACTCATCAAGTCCAATCATTCATCATTTTGTCCTGTAATTTTCTTTTATTATTCAACACCTTCATTCCTACTTTGATTCAGTAATGGTTTAAATGCTGCAGATACTTTATTGACTAGATGCCAGTAATATTGAGTGGCTCCTTCAGTTATAATATGTTGATAGACTATATCATACATCTTACTCACAACTCTCAGTTGTCCAAATCAAGTGAACCTTTATTCAACCTGCTTATATCGAGACTCAACTTGATTATCTCTTGTCATATTTAATGTTAACTGGTTAGACATTAAAAACATGAAAAGGCTAGTACAAAGAATTAAAAATGATGGCCAAAAGATCTAATTTTACATTGTATTAGTCTGAACAGCTTCTATTTAAACCATATATCACAGAAGAAAGATTGTTTCAACTTTGTGGCATCTTCAGTTTAGCTTTTCATATATCTGAAATATGAGTTAGTAACACAGATAGCATAATTACCTTTTCTATGTCACATTCCAGTCACGCACAGACTATTTAACTAAAGGTACTCTAGTAGAGAATAGTGTGCAAAATATAGGGTATGATCTTGTAATATGCAGAAGATAGGCAATATGTTGGTTTCAAAAAATAGGCTAGATTATCACAATGATTGGCAGTAAGGGGGTTTGCTGCAAGGAACACTAGTGGGAACCTCAATACTATATGATTTAATGAGTTTCTCTTCATGTGGTAAAAGCCAATAGCCAGAGGATTTGATGCATTTTGGCAGCCATATTTGTTGGCTGTTGAAGGGATGTGTGGTCATTTTTTAAAGAACATGCAGCAAAATCAGCCTGGAGTGCCGTGCTACTAATGACGTGACTCCAGCTGTATAGCAGTCAATATTCAGCCAAGTTAGGATACCAGCAATTGTGGCAGGGACAAAACAAAGTTTATATTCGTTCATGGGATGTGGGCGTCGCTGGCAAGGCCAGCATTTATTGCCCATCCCTAATTGCCCTTGAGAAGGTGGTGGTGAGCCGCCTTCTTGAATCACTGCAGTCCGTGTGGTGAAGGTACTCCCACAGTGCTGTTAGGGAGGGAGTTCCATGAATTTGACCCAGTGATGATGAAGGAACGGCGATATACTTCCAAGTCCGTCCGGTTTTATGGCAGAAACAGCCAAAGACAAAAATTAAATCACATATCACTATTACCATTGAATCGCACAACCTGGTGACGACTCAGCTCCATACCTCTCTCCTGACCCTACTGCCAGCTCCAGAGACAGGATGACAATTCAAATCAGCCAAAACTCAATGTTTTCTGACCGCCAGTATAAAATATTTACAACGTGTTGGAACTTTCAGCATTAATATTAGCCAAATTTGTCTTAACACCTACATTACTGTTACTGGGGGCAATTCGGAATAAATCTGTACAAATTTGGGAAGCTTTCCCTGGGTCTTTTCAATTTCTATTCGCCACTGCTGCTGTAAAGTTTGCTGTAATTTTTCCTCTTGGAATGAATGGAAGTATGAAATAGACTGAGAAGAAGTTTCTGGAATGTACTCGGTCTGAAATCCTTGGGACCACATTTTCTCGACTATTCTGCTGAACGTCAGCTATAACCTCAGCGACAGTCTGGAAGAATGGCTCCGAAAATGCCAGGACCTGGATGTGCCAGATCCTGCCCTTGGTTCGGAATTCCTGCTGGTCCATGACAGGGGCAAAGGCTCCACCCATCCCTAACATGGCCAATGACACAGAGAGGATGGGACCAGGGCAAAGGCTCCACCCATCCCTAACACGGCCAATGACACAGAGAGGATGGGACCAGGGCAAAGGCTCCACCCATCCCTAACACGGCCAATGACACAGAGAGGATGGGACCAGGGCAAAGCCTCCACACGTGGAAGCTCCCACTTGTCTGGCCCATAAAGGATGCAGCAAAGTTTTTTTTTTAACAAACAACATATTTAGATTGACCCTCTTACACAGGAGGCTGAGGGGGTTTTAGGCACCCCACCGATAGTGACTAGGTGCCAGAGTTTCCAGCAGCATGGGGATGCACCCACAGTGGTGCGGGTATCCATCAGTCCCATGCAAATAACTTGCCCTCCTGGTAACCTCTCCATCACAAACTCTGCCTACGTCCACCTCTGTAACATCATCCACCTTCATCTCCAACTGAAATCCTCATCCTAGCGTTTATCACCTTCAGACTCAACTATTCCAATGGTCTCCTGGCCGGCCTCCCATCCTTCACCCTCCATAAACTTTTGTTCATCCAAACTTTTGCTGCCTGTATTCCTACACAGAGTTCCACTTGCCCATCACCTCTGTTCTCACTGACCTACATTAGCTCCCCATCTCCCAATACCTCAAATTTAAAATTCTCATCCTTGTGTTAAAATCCCTCCATGGCCTCACTCCTCCCCATGTCTGATAAGTTCTTCCAGTGCTACAATCCTCCACCCCACAAATTCTCTGTTCCTCTGATTCTTTGGGCTGGATTTTGATACTGGGGCGGGTTGGGGTCGTGTCATCCGCATTTTGTGTTATCCACCCAACTGCAATTGGATGTGGGAGATTGATGCAATTTTCACTTAATTGGGCAATTGAGTTCCAGAATGTGGGAACCCATGAACCAATTAGTGGTTTCAGTCTGAAAGTCGCCTCTGATTATGTCATCATTGTTGCTGCATTGCAGGTCAGAGACTGCCTGGCCTAACTGGATGCAAAATGAGCAGCATCTGAGAGAGAGAGAGAGAGAGAATTTTTTTCCATCCAGGTCCTCTCACAGCAAAGGCCAGGCAGTCTCTGAAGACATTCAATGCAGCAGCAGCAGAGGCGACTTTCAGGCCTAATACTACTACTACCTTCATCACATCTCCGTTGTAATAGTGGACCTGCAGCTGATAGTCAGCTATCCACTTGTGCTCCCGCCAGGTTTCACTGGCATGTTTCAGATCAGGCGTGCTTCACGTGGGAAAAGGGTTAAACTAGCTAAAACGTTTCAAAATGACATTACAGAGCCAATTTAGGGCTTGTTAAGGGCTTTAATGGCCTCTCCCACCTCTGGAGGCGGGACGGAGACGGGACCACCGCACACGATTTCATCAAAATTGTGTGGAGGCGGAATGGAGGCGGGATCAGGTCCGCCCGCCACTTTTTGCAATTTTAACCCCCCACACGCCTCCAAACCTGACTCCACGGGTCTATGAAAATCCAGCTCTATATCTCTTGTGCTTGCCCTCTTCTTTTGCTCCACCATTCATGGTCGTGCCTTCAACAGCCAAGACCCCACTGTCTAGAATTGTCTCTCTAAACCTCTCCGCCTCTCCACCTCTCCCTCCTCCTTTAAGCGCCTCCTTAAAACCCACTCCTTTGACCAAGCTTTTGATCACCCTTCCTGATTTCTTCTTCTTTATTTTGGCATCCATTTTTATTATACATTTGTGAAGCATCTTCAGACATTTTTCTACTTTAAAGTTGCTATATAAATGTGACTTGTATGATTTTTTACATCGGTTACACATAACAATGTAATGTGCATATTGGGTTAATCAATTCTGCAGATAATTCTCCAGATTTTGATTGTTTGAATTGATTCATTGAGATCAAAATGATAGAATACCCCTTACTTTGGCAATCTCATTCAACTATTAATTACATGTCCCTCCACTCATATATCTATGTGTTTCAGGCTTCTCAAGTCTTTGGACCCATTGTGCAGAATGTTTGATTCCCATCCACCATCTGTATCATTGTTGAGCAGCTGTTTGGGATCTGGGGAATTTGGATTGTACACAGGCAGCTCAACAGTTCACCTTTTTCCCTAAGAATTGTTTTCTACCATTTAGTTAGTCAGCACTTTAACGGCCTTTTTGTCTGTTTTGGGCTTGTCAGTCGACGAACGCATCCACTTATTAAACATTTAACTATAGTTTTGTGCATTTAGTTATAGAAATGATGGCAACAGACAAATCAATTTTACAAATTCACAGATGCTGACCTGCTGAGTATTTCCAGCATTTTCTGTTTTTATTACAAATGTGTTATAGTAAACAGTCGCCATGGTCAACTATTTTCAATATTCCAGCTTTTACTGTCCCACTATTGCTTATTTTTATCACCAAACGCCGACTGTCTGCCCGATAACGTTTCTGGTGGAAGCATGGCTCTCATTGGTGGCCACCTTTGCAGCTGTGTGCAGCTTCCTGACAGGAGTCATGAGTCAAGTCTGAAGAGAATAGCCCTTGTCACCCAGTAACCAGCCTGTGATCTGATGGCCTGGTTGGAATAAAGGCAGCACAGGGGACTGGCACAGGCTGAAAGTATCATGACTGCTGCCAGGAAACTGGGCATAGACCTGCATGATGCACTGCCTGTGGTCTCAAACAAGCTAGACAATGAGGGAGTAGAATCCTTTTTATTTAGAAAGATGCCAAGATGGTGATGTGGACCACGCAAGACAATGTGGGTGCAGTCTATGGCACCTTGCACTCTGGGGAACCCTGCAATGTAGACAAAGCCTAGTTATCTCTCTTCCTGCTTTACTCTGTACTTTGGGAAGATAATGTTTGTGTCCCTCCTGGCATGGAGAGCCTCTGTGACCTCCCTGATACAATGGTGGATTGCAAACTGGGAGATGTCAAAGATGTCACCTGCTGCAGCTTTGAAGGAGCCCGTTGTATGAAAGTTAAGGACCACGGCGACCTTGACAGCAACAGGCAGTGCTGTACATGCCCTGGTTCGAGGCTCGGGTTGTGACTGCAGTAGGTGACATAGCTCAGTGACAGCCTCGTTGATGAAGAAAAGGCATCTAACACATTGCACCTCAGTAAGGTTGAGGTAGGAGAAATGCTCCCCGAAGACCCGCTGTGCACATGGCATCCTGCGCAGGGCCGTCCTCCTCCCTCTTCTACCAGCTGCTCCTGCTCTCTCCTGTTTTCTTCCCTGTTCCCCCTCCTTCGCCAGCCCTAAAGGCAGACCTACTAGACCACCCATGACAGCATTAAAACTGTGTTCAAGGCAGATAAAATCAGTCCAGCACCAGCAAAAAGTTGTTGGCCGAAATCACATTTCAGCTGTAGAGTTCATAAAATAGGCAGAAAAAGGCCCAGAAGTTAACCAGCAGCCTAAAGGGACAAACCAGCAACTAATCTGTATGTAGTGGATGAGCCCTTTAAATAATGCATCTGTCGGGTCCTTACTGCCTGTTAGTGCCATGAGTTGCTGAGCGAATTTATCATGTGATGAGTCAGGCACTGGGGAAGACCAATTTCACTAAATGGTCCTACAAGAAGCATAGGACCCTTATTTAAATATTATGAGCACTTTTAATTCTCCTGGCATCATTCTGGATGCCTACGGAGGAGCCCAATCCAAAATGCCAGGTGGCGCACATTCGACAGGAATGAGCGCACGTACACCACCTGCCGTATTGGGCCCATTAGGCACCCCATTTACACCTGTAAAATGGGCACAGCGCAACTGAATTTCTAGGCCACTATTCAATACTGTCTCATGAGGCCTTACTCATGGTTTTGAATATATGAACATACGAACAATGACAGACAGGTAAAGACCCCCTGGTCCATCGAGCCTGTCCCACACAATTGCGATACCTTGTGTATCACAATATATACTCTCCACCCCACCCGAAACCATGTGATCTCCTGGGAGAGGCAAAATACCAGGTAAAAAACCCAGGCCAATTTGGGTAAAAAATCAGGGAAATTCCTCTCCAACCCGTCTAGGTGATCAAAACTAGTCCAGGAGATCACACTGGTCCTGAATTCACCACAGTACTTACCTTCTGTTAGAGGTGATCTCCGCCCCAGCCAGAAACAGGTCCAGCTTTCATTACCTGTAAGACATGCTGTCAGCTTCACTTGTGAAAGCAAAATCCATACATCTGGGAGGTACATCTCTGTAGGTAAGATAATACAATTAAATTTATTCAAAATTATATTTAGTATAAAATCATGACAGACTCAATCAGTCTAGTACAATTTTTGCGGTAATTAAATAAACAGCTTTATCAGCAACAAGGTCCTGACGTCTAGCTGTGTTTTGCTTTATTTAATTATGTTTTTCCTTGTGGATAAGAAAATAGGTAATTCCAGATTAATAACAAGAGAGTTATCATTTGGACGTATCTGAGTTTAACCATATTCTATTATGAGTCATGTTAAAAAAAAGCTTTAACTGGGGCACATTTCTATTGGGCATACAACTCACTTAACTCTTTGATGACTGAACCTGCTTCGCAGTTGATAAAATTATGTTTGTGTTTGTTTCCTTCCATAAAGATCTGTGAGACTGATGTTTTCCTTAAATGGCAAAGATTGTTGATTGTAAAGAAGAATTTAATATGTGAAGTGAATCCTAAAACATTCTGGAATCCAGTTATTCTCCACAGAAACAGAACTCTTGTTCTGCTGATTGATTTAAAATGTAGCTCCGCTGGTGAACACAATGTGAGTGATAAACTAGGCTGCACAGACCAGCAAGGTCCTAGGTTTGATATATATTCTGTACCATTTCATATAAGGTAATGCTTGTTAATCAAAGTGTCGAAATTAATCTTATCACAGTTCTTTATTTAAGATATAGAATGTATGCTTCAGTAATGATGCACAATAGTACCATGCTTATTTTCAGCTTTGTTATAATTACATTTATTTGTAAGATATTATAATGTGTGGTCAGTGGAACAATAGAAGCAGTGGGTTGTGCTTTATAACTACAAGTGAGTAAGTGGAGAGCCAGCCACTCCAATGCGACCTGAACTCTAACAGCTTAAGCTCCCTTCGATGCCGAATGGTACTTGGGAATCGAGTTTGCAGCCAGCAATAGTTTGATGTGTAGTGAAGGCTTCAATTTATCCTAAAATGCTAGCATAATGAATATTTTGACTTTAATTTGACCAACCTCCACCCAGCTAAAAAAAAAATGCATTTTACTTTGGACTATGGAAGGGCTACGGAAACTGAATAGCAACTGAATCCCAAACAATCTAGCACAGCCAAGAAAGGCCAGTGCACAACAATAAAGGTATTATAGATCATAAAAATGTAACACCATGCTATTTTTATTAGTCAGTTGGGTATATAAAAAAAGATCTGACATCTGTACGCGTATTTCAGTCCATGCCAGTTCTATTAATCTGGAGGGCAGCAGCTGGGGAAGATTGGCTGATGTAGTTCTCTATAATTATGATGTTCACTGTGAACTACAACTCCCAAGGTTCATTGCTAATGGCACACTTGTGCAACATTTAACAGTTCGAAGATAGCACTGCACCAGTTAACAGCCGACAAATTAGCTGTTTAGTTTAGTTGACTAGAGTGAAAGTAAGAGATACACTTTCTCTGCCAGTTTTGTGATTTAATTGTTGGCTGCTCATGTTATGCTTTCTTGTATAAAACTCATGGAACCAGTCTCCAATCTAACCAGACTCTGTAATAAATGTTCAAGGTAACACCGCATAAACAAGTCAAAAACAAATCTGGGTATTATTTAACAATGCTTTTACTGTTCAATTAGTTTCTGTTTCAATCGTAGTTTGATAGAAACTTTTGTCTTATTCATTTGATGATCAAATTTGGGGGCGATCTGTGGGGTAGGCAATCGTGAAGGTGCTGAGTGGGGGCTGGCAATGGCCGTTAGGACTGCTGTGGCGTCGAGAGGAACACTGCTGCTTCTCCCGACTTCACGTTCAGGTAAGTATTTTTTTTAAAATTACCTTCTTGGTGGCAGCCTCCAGCGGCCCCTTTAAGGATGGCTGGTTAGGCTGCGTGCTGACATAGTTATCCCGAATGCAGCAGGACTGGCGCCAGCTGTGTGCAGGGCAGCCCAATTATGGGAAGGGGGCCTCAAACAGCCGTTAGGCACCAATTTGCATATGTTCCCGTGCCTGTTTCAGACATGGGAACCTTTACCAATATGGTGAACTATGCACTTCCGCCTGTAAAATGGGTGCGGCGTAAACAAATTTCTAGGCCTTGTTATCACTGACTTTGATGCAGTTATAGAGGAATGTTAGAATTTTTAAGCAATTTTTTTTGCAAACTAGCTAGAATAATTACTGTTCATCTCATTAATATATATCTAATAAGATAATATTTATATAATAATACTAGTTGACTTCCTATGGTATTGCAAAAATAAAAACTATATTATCCCTTCTTCCGAAATCCATGTTTTTGCTTGTCTCCCACTCTAATACTTTGCATCTTCTTTGTCTTTCTGTTTGTCTACATTCATTTTCTATCTTTTTGTAAGCCTCTCACACTCTTTCACAATTCTTTGTATTTCTGTTCATCTGTGAGCCTGCTTCTCTGACTCTTTCTGCAAGTCTCCTCTTCTTTCTGTTCCCTCTTTCTTCTATATGTCTCCCACTGTCTCTATGTGCCTGTCACACTTGATTCTTTACTGATTTACTCATTTGTCAAGTTGGGAACTGGGGCCAGGTGCAGAACAACTGGGGCCTGGTAGGGAGAGGCCATCTGGGAGCTCCTGCAATATACATCAGTGAGCGAGAAATTGTGGGCTGTCCTGAGCTGCAGAGGAATCAGATGGATCAATCTGGGACGCAGTAGAAGGTTGGGATTTGACGGGTATCTGGTGGCCTAGGTAGCCTGGGAAGAAGTGGGGCCGAAGTGTTTGGTGCCTGGTAACCACATGACAATGAACACATTAATGATTGGATGGTTATCATGGATCAATCAGATGTCTAGAAATGGATTGACACAAACCTTCTCCATGCCTAGATGGGTAGACAAATAAAATGTATATCAGTAGATTGATATTAGAAACAATCTGTTCTGCTAACTGTACCCAGTGAACCTAAATACTGAAATGCAAGGATATAATGTCCTTATGCAGCTGGTAAGCTATCCTACACGTATTCAGACATTTCTGTGCCCTGAACCCTCAAGATCTCGTCTCTTGCTGCCTCAAGGTCAAGGTGTGGATAAGGGGTAAATTTATTTGACTGGGGTATCCCATCATGAATCCCAGGTTTAATGAAGGAAAATCTCATCTTTTTTGGAGTGGTCTTATGAAGGATCCTGCAAGTGAGATGCTATTCTTCAGGCCTTCTTATTTTGCTTCAGTTGCATTATATCTCCTCAGATATTGGAAGGTATTCCACATTATCGCTAGCGCACTGCTTTTCTCTTCACCTGCTTTTCTTCCTCAACTTCATTCTCCTGCTCACACAAAATTACATGTTTTTCAAATGAATTACTGTGGATTGAGAACCTGTGTACCCACAAATGTATGATTTAGATTTATGAATATGTCATCTGAGAAGGGATTTTTCTTTTGCAAGGGATTATAGATTATAGGACTGATGTCCCTGATCTGATAGTCCAGGTACAGAGTTGTGCTTGCAGTAAATGTTAGTTGAGAAATTGTTTGCCTGTAGCCCCTGATTTTCCATCAATTAATTTAAATGGATGTAAAATCAGCCACTGTAGGCCTGTGATATACAACTAGTGTGTCCTGTGAGCGCTGTTTCATGCTAGAAGTGCCCGATTGAGGAATCAACCTGTATACGCTGATTCATAAAACCTTAGGGAATGCTGGTTAAAGTGGACAATATATATTGACCCGGATTTTGCAGTCAGTGGCGAAGGAACGGTGCTTGCCGTTCACATCAAAAAAAGCTGCCCACAAATTTTTAGCGGGTTCTAGAGTGCAGACTTCCCCTTTTCCAATGTCAGTTTGAGTTCAATGCCTTCGACAGTGAATCTGCGGTGTCTGTGAACAATGCAAGCAGCATTGAGGCTGATCAACCAATCAGATTGAAGAATCCTCGCAAGAAGTAAAAAACAGGAAATAAAAATTACATTTAAATCATTGTACAGAAAGTGAAATAAAGATTGGGACATACACATGGGATTAAGGGAGAATTTTTTTTAAAAAAAATGTTTTTAAATCTGCAACAATTAATTTTCTTCTGAGGACTGAGACTCCACACTTGTAAAATTAATTTTTCAGGGCCAGAGAGGTTGTTCAGCAGTAATTATGAGTTACTATGCCATTAAAATCTCAGTTACTCCTGAGTGAACAAGGCTTAAGTTTTTCATTAATACAAAAGCAAAATACTGTGGATGCTGGAAATCTGAAATAAAAACAGAATATGCTGGAAATACTCAGCAGGTCAGGCAGCATCTGTAGAGAGAGAAAAGAGTTAACATTTCAGATCGATGACCTTTTGTCAGAACTCTGACGAAAGGTCATCGACCTGAAACATTAACTCTGTTTCTCTCTCCACAGATGCTGCTTGATCTGCTGAGTATTTCCAGCATTTTCTGTTTTTATTTAAGTTTTTCATTGGTCTTTAGTCTGATAATAGTGGGTAATTAGCCTAAGTTCACACCATTACAGTGATGTCTGTACAGATTCCATTGGCGAAGACTGCAACAGCGCAGCCTGTGGAGGAGCAGGGTATCACTGACAGCAACTTCCGGATTTCCGTGTTTAACTGCGCATGTGCGGACGCCAGAAATTGCTGTCAGTTTCACCCAGTAATAACGGTGAGCGCTGATGTTGTTATTACTACAGCAAGTTCTGGGCCATAGTTATGCTGTGTAATTACTATTGGCATCCATATCAGCTTAGCCTACATCCTATAAAGTTGCCAGAAAAAGTAGCAAGCCTGAGGATTGGGAGCAGTTTAGAGTTCAGCAATTCAGATTGATTAAGAGGGGAAAAATAGAGTATGAGAGTAAACTTGCAAGGAACATAAAAGCGGATTGTAAAAGCTTCTACAAGTATGTAAAAAGAAAAAGATTAGTGAAGACAAATATAGGCCCCTTACAGTCAGAAACAGGAGAATTTATAATAGGTAACAAGGAAATGACAGAGCAATTAAACAAATACTTTGGTTCTGTCTTCACGGAAGAGGACACAAATAACTTCCCAGAAATGCTAGGGAACCAAGGGTCTAGTGAGAAGGAGGAATTAAAGGAAATTAGTATTAGTAAAAAAATACTGCTGGAGAAATTAATGGGACTGAAAGCTGATAAATCCCCAGGGCCTGATAATCTGCATCCCAGAGTACTAAAAGAGGTAGCCATCGAAATAGTGGATGCATTGGTTGTCATCTTCCAAAATTCTATAGATTATGGAACAGTTCCTGCAGATGGGAGGGTGGAAAATGTAACCCCACTATTTAAAAAAGGAGGGAGAGAGAAAACAGGGAACTACAGACCGGTTAACCTAACATCAGTAGTAGGGAAAATGCTAGAGTCTATTATAAAGGATGTGATAACAGGATACTTAGAAAATATCAACAGGATTAGACAAAGTCAACATGGATTTATGAAAGGGAAATCGTGTTTGACAAACCTACTGGAGTTTTTTGATGATGTAACTGGTAGAATAGATAAGGGAGAACCAGTGGATGTAGTGTATTTGGATTTTCAGAAGGCCTTTGATAAAGTCCCACATAAGAGGATAGTGTGCAAAATTAAAGCACATGGGATTGGGGGTAATATACTGGCATGGATTGAAAATTGGTTAACAGACAGGAAACAGAGAGTAGGAATAAATGGGTCTTTTTCGGGGTGGCAGGCGGTGACTAGTGGAGTACCGCAGGGATCAGTGCTTGGGCCCCAGCTATTCACAATATATATCAATGATTTGGATGAGGGAACCAAATGTAATATTTCCAAGTTTGCTGACGACATGAAACTAGGTGGGATTGTGAGTTGTGAGGAGGATGCAAAGAGTCTTCAAGGCGATTTAGACAAGTTGAGTGAGTGGGCAAATACATGGCAGATGCAGTAAAACGTGGATAAATGTGAAGTTATCCACTTCGGTAGGAAAAACAGAAAGGTAGAGTATTATTTAAATGGTGATAGATTGGGAAATGCTGATGTACAGAGGGACCTGGGTGTCCTTGTACACCAGTCACTGAAAGCAAACATGTAGGTGCAGCAAGCAGTTAGGAAGGCCTTCATTGCAAGAGGATTTGAGTACAGGAGTAAAGATGTCTTACTACAGTTATACAGGGCCTTGGTGAGACCACACCTGGAGTACTGTGTGCAGTTTTGGTCTCCTTACCTAAAAAAGGATATACTTGCCATAGAGGGAGTGCAGCGAAGGTTCACCAGACTGATTCCTGGATGGCAGGACTCTCGTATGAGGAGAGTTTGCGTCGGCTAGGCCTGTATTCACTAGAGTTTAGAAGAATGAGAGGGGATCTCATTGAAACGTATAAAATTCTGACAGGGCTAGACAGACTGGATGCAGGGAGGATGTTTCCCGTGGCTGGGGGGTCTAGAACGAGGGATCACAGTCTCAGGATACGGGGTAGGACATTTAGGACTGAGATGAGGAGAAATCTCTTCACTCAGAGGGTGGTGAACCTGTGGAATTCTCTACCACAGAAGGCTGTGGAGGCCAAGTCACTGAATATATTTAAGAAGGAGATAGATAGATTTCTAGACACAAAAGGCATCAAGAGGTATGGGGAGAGAGTGGGAATATGGTATTGAGATAGAGGATCAGCCATGATCATATTGAATGGCGGAGCAGGCTCGAAGGGCCGAATGGCCTACTCCTGCTCCTATTTTTCTATGTTTCTATGTTATAGGGCCAATTCCACACTTCTGCTTTCCCAGCATGGAGCACATCACAGGAAACTGTGGACACATAGCTTGTGCTTTTCCATCCATTTATTTTAATGGGCGGAAAATCACAGGCTGTGCACCCATGATTCCCAATGATGCGCTTCCTGCAAGGACCACTCCCCACAGAACTGACCTTTATCTCACACGATAAATGCAGATAAGGGAAGCCATTTAATCTGTGTTCGCTCATTCATCCAAAAAGAAAACTTTATAGGCCCCTCGGCATGTTGCCCAACTGTATTTTGAATAAGTCTGCCTCCACTACTTTAACTGGAAGAAAGTTTTAATCACTCTTTGAGTGAAGAAGTTCTTCCTGTCATCTAATGTAAATTGTCCTCTCACCAATCTTATCCTTGTTTAAGTGGCCTGGTTTACTTTAAGATAATGTTCTGGGTTTCCCTTAGCTATACTATTTAATATCTTGTATATTTTGAGTTCTCCTCTCAGCCGCTTCCTTGCAACTGTACAGTTTTAGCATAATGTCTTCTGACTCACACTCTGCTGACCCAGCGGTATAATTCAGTGTTGTTTATTGCTGCTCCATAGTGATTTGACGTGTTAAGTGCCAAATCTACTGTTACCCTCATCTCCCTTTCTGCTTCAGCTTTAACTATTTCTACACCAACCATAGTGTACCTATGACCTTACAATGTGCAGCACCTTGTATTTATCTATATTTAATTTCATATGCCGCTGCTCTGTACATTTATAGATGTTATTTAATGCCTTTTTTAGGTCCTTGACTACCTCCTCTGCCTCAAATTCCTCATCCACCCCTAATTTAGTGTGCTGTAAATGTGACCAGTTCGTATTGGCTGTTGAATTGAATTAAACTGCTAATGTGCACTTGGAACAGTAGGGACTCCAATAGTGAATGCCCCATCATGACATCACTACCCTAGCAAGTACCCCACTTCTTTCTTACCTTCAGCCAATTTCTTATCCACATCCAGATTTTATCTTGAATCCCTCCTATTTTCAGTTTTCTTTCATGAAGAATATCAAAGACTTTTTTTGCACATCTTAGTACACCACACTATACAGTTTTACATGGTTGATATTTTTATATAGTGAGTGACTTCATAGTTATATTAAACTAACAGCAGAGTCAGAAGGGGACTTGTGGATGTGTTCTCCACTCATGATGTGATAAACGTTTTGTCCATTTCTCTTTTTACTGATGTATCTCCACATTTGCCCTAGTAGTCCTATCTGTCCATTTTCATTTTTGACATCTGATTTATTTGGGAGGATATTTTTTAGGCTTTGCAATTTTAAGCCCATTTTCTGCAACAAAATGGATTTTATTAAGTTCCTACAGTTCTTTTTCGCTGAAATGAATTCCTTCACTCAAATAGGCAGCTTACACTGATGTGCTTAAACACAGGTCGCACTTAGTGCAGGTTTAGCTACTATGTGGCTCAGAATAAGACACGTTTTTTAGGAAAGGTCAAGTAGGTCATTTCTGCATTATTGAGTTGTTTAATGTTCCATTGGATGGTTTTCATTATCATTAGCAGTAAATTAACATGCAAAAAAGCAAAAATTGGCATTTTAACGGTTGGTTGGTATCTGCTCAGAATTACCCTGCATTTACTGTGGAGAGAGAGCCTGAACAGCTGCAGATAGGATGGTCCCTCTGCAGATACATTAAGCAAGTTATTGTACAATAAATACTACAGAACCTCATGAGTCCAAGTAATGTTTTCTGGAAGAGAAATCATTCCATCCTGGTCAGGGCTTTAGGCTCCTCCAGTACTTATTTTTTATTTTGTTTGATTTTTCAAATAAAAATGTTTGGTGTTAATGAATATATTTTTAAATATTGAACTAAATTCAGATTAAAAATTACATTTTTAAATTGCAGATATGGATTATTTAGGGAATAAAACTTGTTTCTACATTTTTGTTGATGTTCATTGTTGGTTCATCAGATTGTGGACTGCATTCGAGGTACCAAATGGGGGAGGCATGTAGTTCGGCTGATATATTTTGCTTTTTCCTACTTAGCCTGGCACGAGCTAGAAGAATGACAATGCCACAAAACCAGAGTCCCCATAAAGCTTCTATTGCACTCTTGTGGTCATAAAATTAGAATTATGCCATGAATTAGTATGTGGCGCGCAGCATTACATAGCAATGCTCTCTCGCCATGATCACAGCTGCTTCCTTCTATATCGGAGAGACATTCTCAGTAAGGTTAAAGCATTTCTCTTCAAGTTGTGAAAATGTCTGGAAAGATGTACTTTCAAATTATTGTATTAAATGTATGAAACACAAGTCTCTTTTTAAACATTGCCCTAAGCGGCACACTAAGCTAAAATCCTTTCTTTTAAAAAAAAAATGTATTTGTCAGAGGTACTGGGAAAGTAATCAACCAAGGTTTATCAATCAATACATTCACCGTGACTATTTTATAATCCTTCATGGTGGATGTTATCATGTAGCAACTTGCTGGAGCATTCCTGGTTATCAACAACCATGAAATCCACTTGCAGCAAAAATAAGGTGCTGAAACAGAACACATTTGTTCTGTAGAACTCTGATATATATAATTTTTCATCTCAGGGTAAAATCATGCTTACAAATTTCCTAAGATTTCTTGTCTTCTTTTATGTTGTCTTCTGAACCCCTTAAAGAAAGTACAACCTTTTAATCACTACAGGCTATGTACTATTCTCTTTTTTTTTATATTGCATCTTTACAAGAAAGCAATAGTTGCCTTTATATAACATTATATTGTGTCTCTCAGAAATGTCTCAAGGTGCACCAAATACAGTGAATTACTTTAAAGAGCAGTGATTGCTGTTACAAGGTGTAATGTAAGTACTTGAATGAAAGCATAATGATGTTTCTGGTACACTGAGGCATCATGTTGTCACTTAATTCATTAGAGTCACACAAACTTGCATTTATATAGCACCTTTCACAACATCAAGACATCCCAAAGTGCTTCACAGTCAATGAAGTACTTTTGAAGTGTGGTCACTGTTGTAATGTAGGGAAACGTGGCAGTTAATTTACGCATAGCAAGGTCACGCAAAGAGCAATCGGATAGTCACCAGTTAATCTGTTTTTGATGATGTTGGTTGAAGGATAAATGTTGGCTAGGACACTGGCAGAGACCCCTGCTCTTCTTCAAATAGTGGCCAGGGATCTTTTACATCCAACTGAGAGGGCAAATGGGGCCTCGCTTTAATGTCTCATCTGAAAGTCATCTATTTGTCCAGCGTCCTCCTTCTATGGAGATCTAATGAAGTTTGTGAGGTTCTTCTCCTGGTGTGGAGCCTCGCTCAATGGAATTCACGGTGCTCCCAATTTCTAATGATTAAATTTGTCCTATTAAAAACGCCTGGTGCTTTTTAGAATTCTATTAATAGTCATTTTTAATTTTAAAAAGTAGCTTAAAAAGCAGCAGCAGCAAAATAAGTTTTATAATCAGTCAGCTCTGAACTCTGAGTTATCACCACATTGTCATAAATGTTAGCATTCATTTTTGAGGACTAGTGAAAAATATATTTAGTGTGAATGTAACAATTAAGCCAAGTCAAATGTCACAGGTTTACATAAACCTTCTGTGAGTAAGTTTCTGCCTATTTTAGAGCAGGTAGGTAACTGTTCCTAAACCAGATGACTGCTGCTTTCAACAATCCAATAGGAACTGTTCTGTGGGCAAGCTTTACCCCAGTCTTTCCTCCTTGGTGAAGCATACTGTAGGACTTTTAGCAGATGGCCTGGCTGAGATTTTGAACTCACCATGGATGGGGTGAAGTTGGTGCAGTGTGCTAGCAATTGGCCTGTCACCTCTGAAATCTAGCATAGACTGATAGAATGAATCGCATCTGTGCATTGGCTGTAAGGGTCGGATGTGAAGTAAGTTCTGGGAGCTTGCCCAGTGCACAGAATCTGCAATCAGATTCAGAAAGTTTACAGGATGATGTCAGCTGTGGCTCAGTGGGCAGCACACTCGCCTCTGAGTCAGAAGGTTGTGGGTTCAAGTCTCCCTCCCGGGACTTGAGCATATAAAGCTAGGCTGACACTCCAGTGCCGTGCTGTTGGAGATGCCGTCTTATGGATGAGACGTTAAACTGAGGCCCTGTCTATTCTCTGAGGTGGACGTTAAAGATCTCATGGCACTATTTCGAAGAGGAGTAGGGGAGTTATCCCCGGTGTCCTGGCCAATATTTATCCCTTAACCAACATAACAAAAACAGATTTTCTGGTCATTATCACATTGCTGTTTTTGCGCAAATTGGCTGATGCATGTCCCACATTACAACAGTGATTCCACTTCAAAAGTACTTAATCGACTGTAAAGCGCTTTGAGACGTCCGGTGGTCGTGAAAGGTGCTATATAAATGCAAGTCTTTCTTTTATATTTTGGAGTTGGGCTAAGGCAAATTGTTGTGCAGTGTACAGGGAGCTTTCCCCTGCTTCTATCTATATTATACTAACCCTGCGAGTGCATAATACTGATACGAGGGACCTACAATGGGAAGATGTTCTGTTTACTCATTTACCTTAATCAAAACAAATGCCATAATTTTTTGAAACAAAGAAATAAACCCTGCACCTCAACCATTCCAAGGACCATTAGTACACCAACCTGCTGTGCCATTTACCTCCCAATTGAAAAAAAATATTTTTAACAATTAAGTTATTAATGCTATACATGTGGCTGACTGCAGAGATTGATCGCAATTTGTGCTTGCAAAGTTGAAAATTCATAGTTTTTTGTAATTTTGGTTCTGCAAATAACAGTGAAAGTTAAATAAACCCACCAAAATGCTTATCATTTGAAATCTGAATCTCATTTGCCCCACAACCTTGTATATTTGCTATTTAGTTTGAACACATGTGCCAAAGTATACTAAATTCCCAAACTGTTGTGATAAAAAAGGTAATATATTTTTCTGACATACATGTAAAATATTTTTTTTTATTTGTTCCTGGGATGTGGGCATTGCTGGCAAGGCCAACATTTATTGCCCATCCCTAATTGCCCTTGAGAAGATGGTGGTGAGCCACCTTCTTGAACCGCTGCAGTCCGTGTGGTGAAGGTACGCCCACAGTGCTGTTAAGGAGGGAGTTCCAGGATTTTGATCCAGCAACGATGAAGGAACGGCGATATAATTCCAAGTCAGGATGGTGTGTGACTTGAAGGGGAACTTGGAGATGGTGGTGTTCCCATGCGCCTGATTCCCTTGTCCTTCTAGGCAGTAGAGGTCGCGGGTTTGGGAGGTGCTGTCGAAGAAGCCTTGGCGAGTTCCTGCAGTGCATCTTGTAGATGGTACACACTGCAGCCACAGTGCGCCGGTGGTGGAGGGAGTGAATGTTTAAGGTGGTGGCTGGCATGCCAATCAAGCGGACTGCTTTGTCCTGGATGGTGTCGATCTTCTTGAGTGTTGTTGGAGCTGCACTCATCCAGGAAAGTGGAGAGTATTCCATCACACTCCTTACTTATGCATTGTAGATGGTGGCAAGGCTTTAGGGAGTCAGGAGATGAGTCACTCGCCACAGAATACCTAGCCTCTGACCTGCTCTTGTAGCCACAGTATTTATGTCCAGTTAAGTTTCTGATCAATGGTAACCTCCAGGATGTTGATGGTGGGGGAATACGGCGATGGTAATGCCATTGAATGTCAAGGGGTGGTGGTTACACCCTCTTTTGTTGGAGATAGTCATTGCCTGGCACTTGTGTGGCATGAATGGTAGTAGCAAAGCAAATCAAATGTCAATATCTAAGTCAGATATCCAGGCCAAAGCTTCCGGTGTAACAGCGTGGATATCATGTAGGCTGCCTGCGAATTTCTTCTGAGGGCAGTACTCAATGATGTGCTCCAGGGTCTGATTAGGAGCTCCACAGTTGCATGATGGGGATGCTTTAATCTTCCATCTATGGAGGAGGTGGCAGCTTCTACTGGTTCTGAGGTGGGTGATGGTTGTCCACTGTTTGTGAGGAAGGTTTGATCCTTCAGGTTGTACTGTGGGGTCCTCTATAAGGAACCATTCCGTATGTCATAGCTCCTCCAAGCATTTCGCCATCGGTCATCAAGACTCAGGGGAGATCGCTGAAGGGCTTCGGCGACGGTCCAAAATGGCCTTCTAGATTTGAGACAGGTTGGTGGTAGGTTGTTCAAGTTGGCCTGGATCAGCATGTCTTTGCTGGTGTAGCAGTTTTATTCTCTGGAGACTGCATATTCTCGGCGTAGGTGTGGTGGTGCGCTGTTTGCAAGCATGGGCAGTCAAGGTGTTGGTGTCGATAAAAGCGTATCGGTGATAATTCTCATACTAGAATTCAGCTGGACACCTATCAGCCCAAGCCTGAATGTCACCAGGTTTTTCTGCATGCAGGCATGGGCTGCTTCATTACATGAGGAATTGTTATTGGAACTGAACACTGTGCAATCATCAGCGAACATCCCCATTTCTGACCTTATGATGGAGGGAAGGTCATTGATGAAGCAGCTGAAGATGGTTGGGCCGAGGGCACTGCCCTGAGGAACTCCTGCAGCGATGTCCTTGGGCTGAGATGATTGACCTCCAACCACCACAACCATGTTCCTTTGTGCTAGGTATGACTCCAGCCAGTGGAGAGTTTTTCCACTGATTGCCGTTGACTTCAATTTTGCTAGGGCTCGTGATGCCACACTCGGTCAAATGCTGCCTTGATGTCAAGGGCAGTCACTCTCACCTCACCACTAGAATTCAGCTCTTTTGTCCATGTATGGACCAAGGCTGTAATAATACAAAAGAGAACCTTGTAGTACAGCATTCTCAATTCTGGAGATTATGTGGAGAACAGCTACGTCCTTATTGGAAGAGTTTAAGAATTTGGCAATAGATGCAGAAATACAATTTCTGTGGAATAGCAATTCCACCATAACAATTTGCATCCATACAACATTTTAATGTAGAAAATGCTTCATGACTTAAAAAGCAGAAGAATAATAAGTAAGGTACAGCTTTATAACTCCAGTAACTTTGAATGATACAGTGGCTGCGACTGCCTCAGACTCAAGTGGCTGCGACTGCCTCAGACTCAATGGAGGTGATTTTCATCTGCCTACTGCACCATTCACGTTAAAAATTGTGTGGTCAGCAGAAAATTTTAAAAAAATCTCCTACCCATTGGCCACCCGAGGCTCATCTGAATCAATTTTCGAGTGGGCCTCGAAATGGGTGGCCAGCACCCCACCCCCAACAGGCAGGGGCTATATTTCTATAGTTAAACTGGGGTCCTATGCTAGTTGTAAGACCCTGATGACATTTTCATGTACCAATGGGTGGAGCATAGACCACGCATCCTCCACCTACTGATACTAGTGAGTGTTTTGGATAGTACTAGAGAAGAAAGTAGTACTAGAGGCGGATATAGTACCATATTAGATAGGAGCAGACTAAGAAAGACTACGAAAAATTCAAAAATGGGTTTAGAATGCATGTACATAAACGCATAAAGTGTGGTGAATAAGGTTGGTGAGCTACAAGCACAATTAGTCGTGTGGTAATATGAAATAACGGAAACGTGGCTTAAAAATGGTGAGGACTGGGCACTTAATATTCAAGGGTACAAGGTGTTCAGAAAAGATAGGGAAGGAAAAAAGGGAGGTGGGGTGGCAGTGCTGATTAAAGAAGACATTGTAGTGTTGGAAAGGGAGGTTGTTCTTGAGGGGACAAGGACAGAACCCATTTGGTTAGAGTTGAGGAGCAAAAAGGGTATGATCACACTATTGGGGGTATTCGATAGGCCTCCAAATAGTGAGAGGGAGGTAGAGGAGTAAATCTGAAGGGAAATAGCAGAGATATGCAAGAGCTATAGAATGGTGATATTGGGGGACTTTAATTACCCAAATATCAATTGGGATAATGTTAGGGTAAAGGGAAAGGAGGGGGAGGAATATCTGAAATGTGTTCAGGAGAATTTCCTTGACCAATATGTTCTTAGCCCAACTAGGAAGGAGGCATTGCTGGATCTGGTGCTGGGGAATGAGGTGGGCCAGGTCAACCAAGTGTCTGTGGGAGAACACTTGGGTACGAGTGATCATCGTATCATACGATTTAGATTAGCAATGGAGAGGAGCAAGGAACAATCTAGAGTAGAACTTCTGAACTGGAATAGGGCTAACTTCAATGGGATGCAAAAGGATCTAGCCAAAGTAAAATGGAACCAAAGACTGACAGGAAAAACTGTAATGGAACAATGGGTGATCTTTAAGGAGGAGATGTTCCAAGTGCAGGCTAGGTACATTCCAACAAGAGGGAAGGGTAAGGGAACCAAAGCAAGGGCTCCTTGGATGATGAGGGAGAAAGAGAAGATGATGAAACAAAAAAAGAGGGTGTATGATGCATGTCAGGTGAATTCTTCAAGGGAGAACCAGACCAAATACAATAAGTTGAGAGGGGAAGTGAAGATGAAAGTAAGATTGGCAAAGAGAGAATATGAGAGTAGAATGGCGGTTAACATAAAAGGGAACCCAAAAATCTTCTACCGGCATGTAAACAGTAAGCTGGTAGTAAGAGGCGGGGTGGGACCTATAAGAGACAAAGAAGATGATATATGCTTAGAGGCATAGGGCAAGGCTAGAATACTCAATGAGTACTTTGTATTGGTGTTTACTAAGGAGGTGGATGCTGACAAAATATCGGTAGAAGTGAAAAGGTAGAAGCAATGGAAGGGGTGAAAATTGATAGACAGGATGTACTAGAAAGGCTAGGTATGCTTAGAGTGTACAAGTCGCCTGGTCCAGATGGCTTGCATCCCAGGTTGTTAAGAGAATTGGGGGAGGAGATAGCGGAAGGGCTTGCCATAATTTTCCAATCTTCCTAGATGTGGGGGAGGTGCCTGAGGATTGGAAAGTGGCAAATGTGACACCATTGTTCAAGAAAGGGTGTAAGGACAATCCTAGAAACTATAGGCTGGTCAGTTTAACATCAGTGGTGGGTAAAGTTTTAGAAACAATAATCAAGGAAAAAATAACGGGCACTTGGAGAGGTTTAAGCTAATTAAGGAGAGCCAACATAAAAGGCAGGTTGTGTTTGACTAATTGAATTGAATTTTTTGATGAAGTAACAGAGAGGATTGATGAAGGGAATGCAATAGATGTTGTCTACATGGATTTATGGAAGGCGTTTGACAAAGTACCACATAGAAGGCTGGTTAACAAAATTGAGGCTCATGGAATAGGTGGGTCAGTGGCAGCTTGGATAAGGAATTGGCTTAAGGACAGAAAACAGCGAGTTGTGGTAAATGGCTGTTTTTCAGACTGGAAGATGGTAGACAGTGGTGTTCCCCAAGGGTCAGTTCTGGGGCCACTGCTTTTTTTGATATGTATATATAAATGACCTGGATATTGGAATACAGAGTAGAATTTCTAAATTTGCCGATGACACCAAACTTGGGTGTGTGGCAAACAGTGAGGATGATACCAATCTACTGCAACAGGACATAGAAAGGCTAGCAGAATGGGCAGACAAGTGGCAGATGGAATTTAATACAGAGAAGTGTGAGGTGATGCATTTTGGCAGAAGGAACAGGGAGAGGCAATATACACTTAGTGGCACAGTTTTAAAGAGTGTACAGGGACAGAGGGACCTGGGAGTTAATGTGCATAGGTCCCTGAAGGTGGCAGGACATATTGAGAGAGTGGTTAGCAAAGCATATGGGATCTTGGGCTTCATAAATAGGGGTATTGAGTACAAAAGCAGAGAAGTTATGCTGAACCTTTATAAAGCGCTGGTTAGGCCACAACTGGAGTATTGCGTCCAGTTCTGGTCACCACACTTTAGGAAGGATGTGAAGGCCCTTGAGAGGGAGCAGAGGAGATTTACCAGAATGGTTCTGGGGATGGGGGATCTTAGCTACAAGGACAGGTTGGAGAAGCTGGATTTGTTTTCATTAGAGCAAAGGAGGTTGAGGGGTGATTTGATAGAGGTGTACAAGATTATTACGGGTTTGGATAGGGTAGACGGGGAAAGGCTGTTCCCACTAGTTGATGGTACAAGGACTAGGGGACACAGGCTTAAAGTTTTGGGCAAGAGATACAGGGGGGATGTGAGAAAAAACTTTTTTACGCAGTGAGTGGTGAGGGCCTGGAATTCGCTGCCGACGGAAGTGGTGGAAGCGGAGACACTTAATGTTTTCAAGGGGAGACTGGATAGGCACTTGAGGGAAATAAACTTGCAGGGCTACGGGGATAGAGCGGGGGAATGGGACTGACTGGATTGCTCTACAGAGAGCCGGCACGGACTCGATGGGCCGAATGGCCTCCTTCTGTGCCGTTATGACTCTATGGGGGTGATTTTGCCAATGGGGAGCTTTTGGAGGCGGGACTCCCAGTTGTCGGGTTTCAATCCCGCCTCCATCAACTTCTGGGCAACCCACGCTATTTTCCTTTGATTGACCTTGTTAAGCCCACCCAGCGGGCTTAGCAGGCCAATTAAGGGAAAGCCGGTTGCAGAGAACGTCAACGTATGACGTTTCATCTGTCAAAAATTTTTGCCAGATGAATTGTCATCGTTTGACAGCTCTGTGAAGCTGTTAAACACTGACATTCTCTGCAGTTTGATGAGGTCTTGAATTCAAGACCTCATCCAACCTCTTTCTTTTGCAGAAATGAGATGGTTGTTGCATTGGTGCGAGACTCTCCGCATACCCACCGACTGAAGCCTGCAGGAAGAAACAAAGGTAAATACACTTTTTCTAACACTTTGCACTTACCTCAAATACTCACCTCTCCACACTTGCACCCATCACTTACCTTCACAGCACACTTTTGGACCTCTCCGACCCCCTCCGACCCACTACTAATCGCCTCGGTGACCCTGGCGGGTTTCGGAGCCTTCGGGAAACCCGCACTTGTGTGGGCAAAATGGTGATAAGCCTATTTTCTGCCTGTTAACTACCTGTTAACAGGCAGTTAAGTGGCTGTAATCCCTTCCCGCCTCCAAGGAGACAGGACGGCTACCCGCCTCCTGGCAAGATGGCATGGAGGCGGTTTGGGGGCGGGCTTGGCATCCGCCCCCAAATTCTGCCATTTTCCCGGCAGTCCCGCCTCCATACCCGCCTCCCCAGGGCTGGCAAAATCGCCCCCTATGACTCTATGACTACGCATGGATCGAGCTAGACAACAGTTCTTAGATGTATAATTTTGAATGCTCATTGTGGCCCCATAATCTTCTTGTCTGCTGCTGCCCATCTTACGCCCCCATCCCTCACCCCACAGTTTAACTTATTACTTCCAGCTTGGCTCTGGGGAGGAGCTGCTGGACTTTCCCCTGCGAGTGCTGCTTCAGCTCGCCAGCATTATGGAAATGGTTTCCAATATTCCTTCATTTTCACATGCTGATTTGTATTTATTGTTAGTGTTTTACATTTACTAAAATTAAATCAGAGTACAAAGATTTGCCTACTTTGAGCATTAGTAATGACATTTAGAAAGGAACATTTCCCAGGGCAGTGTTGTCCAATAAAACCACGGTGACACCATTTTACCCACATGCACTAATTTTAGTAGAAACACCTTACACATAATACAGATCAACGTAATTCATGTATATATACATAGCAAACTCCTATCACCATTAAGTGTGAAACTTTGCAGGCTTTAAAGTAATTGGTGGAAGGTTTAGAGGGGATTTGAGGGGAAATTTCTTCACCCAGAGGGTTGTGGGGGTCTGGAACTCACTGCCTGAAAGGGTGGTAGAGGCAGGAACCCTAATCACATTTAAAAAGCACTTGGGATGCTCTAACCTGCAGGGCTACAGACCAAGAGCTGGGAAGTGGGATTAGGCTGGATAGCTCGTTGTTGGCCGGCGTGGACATGATGGGCCGAAATGGCCTCCTTCCGTGCTGTAACTTTCTATGATTCTATGATTCTTTCTCTTTCACCAAAGTTTGGAATTCTGACATGAATTTATCAGACACAGCGCATCTTAGTGCAGCTTCTCGGTTTTTGTTGTGATACTTTGACTTCATCAGAGTGATTGCTGAGAATATTGACCCGCCCAAGACGCGCCAGACCTGCCCTTGCTCTCCATTTAGAACGCAGTTGATGCTACTTGCCCTTTGCCATGACGTGCCATGTTGGAGCTACTCGTTATTGGTCAGTCTCGCTTTCTTCTGCTGGCCTGGAGCAGTTATTCCAATTGATCGAGCTGACCACAATAGCAGCTTCCCTTTCCATACAGTCTTGCTGGTGCTTCTGTGGTGCTGAAGTCTGGGATTTTCACCCATGTTATGCACCATTTTAGTAGATAACCAATAAGCAGTAACCAAGGAAGTAAAGCACACACAACGATCAAAAAACACTTGCATAATCTGCTTTTCGCCTTATCTTTTTACCAACAAACGCACAAAAAGGGTTAAGTACGCATGCATATGCCATGCGATTATGAGTATTGAGATCACATGTCCAACGACGATGTCTATTACTCAATTTTTATTCACTAATCGGAAATGCAATTAGCCACATCTGGATGCCCAATTGGCTAATGGTCTTGTAACAAAGTTGTTTCACTATAAATCTATACTATCTTTATAAGACAAGTATTTAATTAAAACCCATTGACTAGCAATATAATTTGTTGGTGTGATTTGAATTATCCGCTTACAGGATGCAAGATCTTCACTCTGATCTGAGAATAATTCAATATGGCATCAGTTAAAATGAGATTTTCCCCTATCTGTTACATCATTCCTGACCTGAACTATTACTTTGATCACATGGTACTTGGTTTGGTTGTGCACAGTTGCGAAACAATACGCATTTTTATTTGAAGCTGTCGTTTCTATTCTGTCGGACTATAGGGAATGAGGTAAATGTAAATATACATTTAGAGGAAACAACTCCCCTTTGAAGCAACAGCCCTGTGTGAGATGCCATTAATTAATCACAGTCTCATTCAGTGTTAATTCAACAGCTACATAAACCAGGAACAGAATCTGTGACTGACTTGTTCAAATTAAACATGTCTTTGAATAAATATATTCTAAAATGTAGCTGCATCCAATTTCATGCTGCAGAGTGAATACGTACGGTGCAGGCAATATTTTAAATTACAGTGCAAATACAGTGAGTATAAAATGTCCAGTCAAGACTTATAAAAGGATTGAGACATTCACAATGACACACAACCTCCCCAAATCATAAACATTCTTTACTCAGATAAAATGAGAGAAAGAAAAATGTTATTGTCTCAATTTGATTTCTTTGAAAGAAATAGTTTAGTAGCTGTCAATATTCATTTGTCACAGACTTTCAAGTTTTTCACACATGCTCTTAAAAGCGCCCCTTCCTCCAGTTTATTACACTGTAATGCTTTTATGTTGTAGCTCTTCACCTCTTCCAGTTACCAGCTGTGTTCCACAATGACATGCATAATAGTGATTACATGCTTTCCTCAGTGCGTTTCAGTGGTCAATTATATCGATCATAGCAGTTATGGCATTTGTTTACACAGTGGTTCGGGTATTCTAGATTTACAATAATTACACTCGTCTATTCTACAGAACCAATCTAAAATTGTTTTGTAGCTATCTCGTAAACCAAAAGGAACGTGTGTTGAGTGTGAGTCTGACTGGTTCACACTATACGGGCTGGATTTTTCCAACCTCGGCGGGTCCGGGGCGGGCGAAGTCTGTGGCGGGTGGGGACCCTGCATCTGTCTGGATCCCGGCCTCCAACAAGATTTGCCGTAGATTGGCCTTGTTAAGCCCGCCCTGCAAGGTTCCCGGCCAATTAATCGGAAGCGTGTCTGATGACATCATTTGATGACATGTCATCAGCTGGTTTCCTTAAAGGGACCATGTTCACAATCATTTTGACAGTTGTTCTGTCAGTGTGCTACAGCATTAAGGTGCTGCAAACACTGACAAGCACTGCACAAAGGTGCACGGCTGCACCCAGGCTCTCCCATTACTCCCTCCATATGCTTATGGAGGGAGTCACAGCACACAAGGAGGTTCGCTTCTCTTCCAATGAGCGGAAGAAACCTCCCCAGGAGACCAACACAGCCTGGTTGCACATTGCACAGGAGGGCACAAGCAGGGATGTGGTCAGGAGGACCAGACTACAGTGACGCAAACCTTTCAATGATCTCAGTAGTTCACGAAACGTTACTGCAAAGCCACACTCAACCTCATCCTGCTGTGCCACTCATCACATCCCCATCACTCTGCCTTCCCTACCCTACTCCTGCACATCCTTACTCACACCAACTTACCTTGCACCTCCACCCATCTCTCTCTATCTACATTATCACTTCCCCATCTCACAAGCCCCCCCTCGCACTCACCCTCATCCTTGTCCAATCATACCAACTAACAACACACAAGGGTAGGCAGTTAGGTGTTATCTCCAATGTTCATGTAAAGTTTCTGTTAATGTGCTGTCAAACATTCAAATCTTTATTTTCAACACTTTGCCTTCTTGAACAGATCTGTGTGTACCTTTGGAAGTGGTTTAGTGAGTTGCAATAAATGGTGAGACATAACGGTACCCCCGCAACGGTGATGAGTGTGAAAGGAATGGCTTGGGCATTGTAGGGATGCTTTATGGTATTAGTGTGGGGTGGTGCCAACCTGGCGCATCATGTGGCAGCCAGGGTGTACAGTGTCAAGTGAAGTAAATCTGGCCATGGTGATACCATCGCTGGAGTCCCGGGCTGCAATGTGGACGGGTGCTGATGCCCTGTGTGCTGTGCAGCATCAGGTGATTGCGGAGAAGGTTGGTGTTGTTGTTGGTGCTGCTGGTGTGCCTGGTGCTGCTGGTGTGCCCGGTGATGTTGGTGTTGGGGCTGATCGTGGTGAGATTCTGAGGACCAAGGTGAGACTTTTTCAAGGGCACCGATGCTGATGGAATAGATGGTAGCTGAAGTTGAGATGACAGAAGCAATCTGTTAATGGTGAGAGAGGTTGCTCCAAGGAGGTGACACTGGATAGAGAGTTTGCTGCAAACACTTCAAACCTCCATATAGCTGAAAAGTGTATTCCAAATCCTGAAGGCTCCAGCCTCTAAGATTGAAAAGTGAACAGCTGTGAAATGGTAGTTTTTATACCACTTTTGCAGCTGTCAACTATTCACAGCAATGCAGAGTCATTGAGAACCCGACACACATACCTGACGTGAGTCCCGAGCACCGGGAACCTTGTAAAAAACATGGAAAAATGGTGAGGGCCTGGTAAAATGCTGTTTAAATACATTTAAGCAGCTTCTTAAGTATCTCAATTGCCTGACCCGCCGCTTAGTGCCGGGTCTGCAAACCGCAGGCAGAGCCGGCCCTTGGGAAATTAACAAGGAGGCAGGTTCAGCGCAGACTTCCATCCGCTGTCAATCACTGCCATTTTGACAGCGCTCCCGCCTCCGAACCCGCCCTCTGAGCACCGTCAAAATTCAGCCCATCACCTTTGCTCTGGTTGGCCAGCAGTTTTCCAGGGAACTCGCACTGCACCCCAAAAATAGCATTAAAATTTCACAACAATGTTGCAATGCTATTTTCAAAGGTTTTGCTGTCCATTTGTTCTTTTTCTACATGAATTCTTTGATTTTGATTTTTTAATTACAACCAATGCTATATTATCAACGGGATAAAAAGAGTCTTCTGTTTATAGTACTATGCAATACTGTCAGTGTATTACACATCATTCAGTCCTATTGCAGATCGACATCACTGTGAACAGTCTATTCTCCAGCCTGGATATGAAAGATGCAGCATTAGTGAACACCACCACTTCAGTGTGAGTGTCAAAGCATTTTTTTGATTAGTTGCTTTTTAGTGAACATATGAGCAGATCACCATTATTCATGCCCCACAAATATGTCAGGCACTTTGGCCTGTAGGCACATCACCCAACTAGCAGGAGTTGGATACAAAACTCTTAATTATATAGATTAAAGAGGTGGTATTCATTTTGTTTGTCTAAGCAGGTCCCATCTATTAAGGCTACAAACTAGAGGAGGTTGCCTTCTGTATTTCCATACAGGAAGAAAGAATGTGCATTTATTTAATGCCTTAGCATGTCCAAGGCAGTTAACAACAAATAAATGGGCCCTGAAATTGCGGTCGGATGCGTAGCTAAGGAGTACGCCGCCGACCTCCGAACAAAATCCACACTTACCTCGTGCGAAGCCCCAAGCGAAAAATTTGCTTTGAAATGCTGCAGAGTTGTGCAAAGCCTAGTGGCCCACAGATCCTAGGGGCGCACCATTGTGCGCAAGCGTACCTGGGATCACGTGGCGTGGTGCTCCTTTCATTAGCCAATCAGGAAACCTGGAAAGCCCTGTGTATTACAACTTGTAAATTAAACGGTGTGGATACTAATTATATTTGACAAGTACAGTACTTGGCTTTAAAAAGTATAGGGAGTAAGTACAGTTATTTACTGGAAGACTCTGCAAGATTTTTAAGAATTAAAACAATCTCATCCCTCAAACTGAGCCTTTACAGCTGCCTGTTAGGTTCTCTTTCATGTTCCTTTTTAATTATTATACAATTTTCTCATCTCCTCTCCCCTTACGCTGTGCAAGTAGGCTCCTGTGCCTGTTTGCACCAACCATAACATTTTCCAGCGTAATTGATGCGCAGAACCTTTCGATTTCAATGAGGGCTTGATAGTCACAGTGGATCATCTGACTATTCAGAACTTGACAGATCGCAAGTTTGGGATTTAGCACATGTGCTTAATCCCGAACTTGCGGTCAATTTCAAAGGCGGTATGATGGTGTACTCTGAGAGTATGCTGTCATACTGACCGCAAATTCAGGGCCATTAAGTTTGAAGTCCAGTCACTGCTGTTATGTAGGTAAAGGTGGCCACCAATTTGTGCACATCAAGGTCCCACAAACAGTAAATGAGATGAATGACCAGTTAATCTGTTTTTGGTTAAGGAAAGAATGTTGGCCAGGATATCAAGAGAACTCCCTGCTCCTCTATGAATAGCGTCACTGGAATTTTTACTTCCACCTGAGCAGAAAGCCAGTGCCTAGGTTTAAATACCTCATCCAAAATGCAGCACCTCCGACAATGCAGCACTGATTCCAACACTGATGAAGTGTCAGCCCAGATTATGCACTCAAGTCCTGGAATGGAACTTGCCCTACAACCTTCTGTCTCAGAGGTTAGAGTGCTACCAACTGAGCCCAGCTGACACTACTTTTAACAATCAAATCAAAGCTGTTATATCATTTAGAATGCAAATTCGGCAGGTCTCCAGAAACAACTTTACTTATTTAAGGTTAGTGCTTTTAGCTAAAGGGAATATGACATTTGGAGACTAATTCTTCCATCCCATAGTCCCAGTGGGGAAGCTGCGCTCAAAGGGAGTGTGGGCTGGAGACAGGGCTACAACATTGGAGCCCCAATGCTCTGAATCATAATCCCTGTGAGCACTGCTCTTTCCTGAAAGTGCAAGGTAGGAGGATTACACCTTTAATACTCAGATCAAAAGCAGACAAACAGTACAAGTGCTCGATTGAATTATTGTCCAATGTTTACTAAAGAGATTGAAGTTTTCAAAGACAAAGTACACTTGGCGAATTTTCATGCCTCACCGAGTGCAAGTCAGTAACAATTACATGTTTTTTATCCCTTCAGTTTTTCTCTCTTCTCCAGAAATCAGTGATTTATGCTGGGCATCTCCATTTTCTGGGCATCTCCATTATTTCACTGATGTTACAATGTGAGTGGCAACAATGTACTCAACACAGAGGAGGACGTCACAGGTGAGTTTGATACTGTATGCACCTCAGGTACACACATTCCTTTCCAGTAACGATCACAGTACAGTGATCAGGGGAAAGACCCCTGGCTGATTTATCCCCTCTCTTGCCCACAGGTACTGAGGTCAATTGTTGTGCTACTATTGTTGGCCCAGCTGAGATCACCTTAACTCAGCACAGAACACTTCCTGTTCTCTATGGTTCACTTCCAAACACAGAATTGCATTCACTCACTGATCAATTAGGGAGTAGAAGAAGTTTTGTTTTAAATATCAGATATTTTTGCTTGGGAACATTAGATGGTCTTTAAATCAAGTCAGTTATATCTCACCAATACCTTTTCATTCTATTTCTACCACATTAACAAATTTTGAGATTAGTCATGCATAGTTACCATGAGCAAGCTCAAAAATAGTTATTTAATGATGTGCAAGCCACAACAATGGGAAGTGAAGGAACTGATTGTAGATCATGTGAAAACCTAATTGAGTGTGATCCCGGCACAGGCAGCAGCTAATGGTGGTATGCCCTATATGCCCACTTTGCCTTAAAGGTAGGTTTATACATGCAGCCTGAACCATCCCATTAAAAAACTGATCTATTCATTTGCACACATGATCGAAGCCCCAGAAAACTGATGAGAAATTGATGCTTCAATTAATATTCAGAAACGTCTCAAGGATGACATTTTAAATGGAACCCCTTGGATCTATCCCACAATGCTCTGTTCTGAGAGCAGTTCCTTGTTGGGCTAGCACCTTGCCTTGAACATCAATAAGCTATTGTCAGTCTGACAGCGTACCCTGCTGCCAACGATTTAACTAGAATTCACTTTAATAAAGCTGTCCAGGCAATAGCAGTTTTTTTTTTGAAGCACCAAAAGAATGTTGCTGCAGCAGATGGCAGATGATGATTTTAATCACCGCAGTAATTACTGGATGCTCTTAGGTATCAAACATAGTAGTGCATGATGGGATACATGTGAAATGGTCCATATCTGGTGTTTGTGTTTATTTTGTTGAATATTTGCAGTGCTGATCTCCATTCAATATCCAAAATCTCATCCGAGGGCAAAATGATTTTACACCTTTTCTTCAGTGGCCGCGCAGATGGGATTTATGGTAATGTCGCTGAAGGTTCATTCTGTGGCCAAAGTAATATTGATGATTCTCAGCATTTGCATTATTGTCATTAACATTCCATCTGCCAGAGGGCCAAGCCGCCTAATGTAGTGTAAGGTCAGGCCAGAAACATGTTAAGGTCTGAATTGCACTAGTTGATTGCTTCAATTTTCAGCGTGCGATTAGCAGCATCTGCGGCACCATGGGACTGACGGTACATTGTGTAAAGCTCCTCCCATTTAGTCCTGTTTGCGTTGATTCCATCCACCAAGGGCTGAACCCTTCTATTCAGCTTAGCCAATGCCTGCAACATGAGGAGCAGATAAAAAGGGTAAATGGATCAGAGAGCTGCTAGTAACAGAGCTTACCATGTGAGCAAAGCTGTCTTTGTAAGGTGCGAGTGAGACGAGATTATCTGGAGCAACAATATTTAAAATAATACAATAAGCGAATGTCCATATGTTTTATCCCTGATACTCAACCATGGTACCTTCTGTAAACCTAATTAGCTTGGACCATCCATAAAGCACACATACCCAGAATTATAATGTTTTGATCCCTAACCCTTGCTGCCTGTTGCACACTTTTCCAAACCCTTCCACACACTTTCAACCTCCCATCAAAGAAAATTTATTCAGACCTCAGATTCAACAATTCTTTTATTTCAGTTCAGAAAAGAGAGTTAATTAAAAAAATCTGAAGGATTAGCATTATAAAAGAAAGAAAAGCATTAAGAAACATAATGGATCTTACCCCCACCTCCCAGCCTGGGTACAAATGAGGCAGAGGGCACTCCTGGCAGGGCCTTGTGCCTGGAAACATTGGCAGTAATGTAATCAGTGCTGCAGGCCTCACAGGCCGGCGACAATGATGACAGCCCCTATGTGAAGGGGTACACTTTTGAAATTCAGTGGGGGGCACTTCACTCGAAAGGGTACTTACCTTTTTGGATCTTCCATGACCTTGCTGCCTACCCCTCTCAGCTCACAAGGCCTTCTGGGTGCCTTTTCTAAAGGAGGACAGCTCAGTGATGGGAAAGGTAAATGAACAGGAAGCGCTGTGGCATCAACCCCGTCTCAATTAAATCCAGGCGCACCAATCTACTCCCTTGGGGTACACCCTGGAAATCTCCAGGCAACGCAAAGGAGCGGTGGGGGGCGGTGGGTTGGGGGATGGAGAGCAGAGTCATGGATCTCCGCCCTTTCCCTTTTGCCTTGTGCTGGGAATTGAGCATTTACTGGGCACAGAGCAAATGATAATTGGCCCCAGTGTTGCAGAGGAGCATTTTGTTTAATGTAGAATCCATGGGGAGGGGGAAATGACTGTACATTATTCAATTAAAACAACTGACCAAACAGGAATAAATCAGGGGCCCTGAAAATCCACAGGTCAGCAAATCCGCTACTTATGTTGGGTTTGGGCCCACTGGTTACCTCCGCTTGACCCCACCAAAGTATATGGCGGGAGTACGCCGCAAGGGCTGCAGATTTACAGGCCCAGGATCGTTTTGGCATAATTTGTAAAAATTTGGATCCCAAAAATTCATGGACGGCGAACCTGGCAGTTTAGTTGGAATCATGCCTGCCAATGCTCTCCAGTGCAGACCTTGCCAGAGTTTGCGGGAGCACCTCATCGGCATGGGGCTGATGAGCACACACACTACTACAGACACCTTGCCAGCCCACTTACCCCATGCGGCCGGATGATCCAGTACTTGGCCGTATGTGGGTAGGGTGTCCCAGGCCTGCCCGCACCCTGACCTTATGGAGCCCCCTCACTTGGTGCCCTGTGTAAGGGGACTGAATCCTCCAATCTTCAAGAGTTCAGCACACAAACCTACTCTGGACTCCCCCTGCTGGGATTCATTTCTGTCCATCTGGTACCCATCATCGGTCTCAGCAAGCCATCTTACAGTGCCACACTGGGCCCCTATTGAGGGGAAGCAGGAAATCCCAGTGTTGGAGGTCACTGCCCCCGGGGCTGTCCTCCTGATATCATTTGCCTTGTAAGCGGTGGGCACAGCTTTCATCCCTTACAAGACTGCGCGGAAAATGCTGGAAATAACCAGGACCCAGCGCAACCAGTTCCCTGCTATTTTCCATTGGGATCTGCAGGAGTCTAGTCAAACCCTCAAGGAAATTCAGGGCCTTGACCTTTGCTTTTCCCACTTCATCCTATGCAGGTCTGCAGTAAGGTTTTGCCCAATTTAAGATGTGTTGTACAATCCTAACAGATATTTACCAATATATTAATGGATTGCTAGGAATCATTTACAAGACAGTTGTACAAGTAAAGCCTTGGCAATCTTGTCACAAACTATCATGGCTAAGGCTTCAAAGCCATAAAGAATACAGGGAACATGACGGAAGCTTACTCTTCTCATTTGGTGGTTAATACTGCAGTTTGGGTTTATTGTTATTTTACTGAATTTCCTTTTTACGGTTAAAGGGGAAGGAAATTCTAGATTGAGTACATTTTATTGAAACTACTCCTCCGCGTCCTTTAAAAAATGTTTCATATATATTTATATTTTTAAAATTTCACTCGTACATTATTGGAAAATCATTAGTCATGAAATGCCATCAGGGTTCTCGCTATCTCCTCTCAGGGAGATCAGAGGAACTGCTGAAGAAAAGACGCCTTTAGGGCTGGATTTTGCCAGCCGAGACGTGTTGGGGGCAGGACTGCTGCCTTCCAGGTTCTAGTCCTGCCCCCAGCGACGTCTGATGCACCCACGCTATTTTCCCTTGATTGGCCTTGTTAAGCCCGCCCGGCTTACCGGCTAATTAAGGGAAAGCCGGTGACAGATGACGTCAGCGTATGACGCTTCATCTGTCAAAAAAATGTTGACAGATGAATTGTCAGCGTTTGACAGCTTTGAGAAGCTGTCAAACACTGACAATCTCTGTTCTCAGGTGAGCCCTTGCACAAAGGCTCGCCAAGACCTCTCTCCTCAGCAGAAAGCAGATGGCTGCTGCATCTGAGAATGCAGCAGCCATTCTGTCATCTCTGCCGTTGAGATGAGGCACCTCCGGGTCCCCAAGGGTTGAAGCCTGCAGGAAGAAGCAAAGGTAAGGAAACTTTTTTCAAATCTTTACACTCACCTCTCATACTTACCTGTCCACACTTGCACCCATCACTCACCTCTACAGCTGACATGTCGACCCCTCTCACCCCCGCAGACCCACTGCTCACCTCGCTGACCCTGGCGAGGTTCGCAGCCATCGGGAAGCCCGCAATTACAGGCATAAAATGGGGAAAAGCCTCAAAACTGCCTGTTAACTACAAGTTAACAGGCAGTTAATTGGCTCTAATCCCCTTCCTGCCTCGAGGAGACGGGTCCCTGCGCGACTCGGGGACCCGCCTCTTGGGAAGATGGCACGGAGGTGGGTTGGGAGATGGGTTGGTACCCACTCCCAGTTTCTGCCATTTTCCCGGCAGTCCCACCTCCAAACCCGCCTCCTCAGGGCTGGTAAAATCCAGCCCTTAGTCATTTACGCCTGTTCTCTGGGGGTTCTCCTGAAGTTATGGTAGAATACTGGGAGAACATCCCCCTCATCAAATTTCAAGGTCATCAATTTTTTTTAACTAGAGCAGGACACGTTGGTGACCTCATGTTGGGCAGGAACTCCATGCCTCCTGGAGCAAGTCCATTCATTTCAATGAGGGCCGCAACTTCAGACCGACTCTGCAAAAAGGGTCTTCTCCACCCAATCTTTTTCCTCATTTGTTTTGTTTGGTCCTCCTAATGCTTTACACTCAATCAATTCATCACAATACAGTATTTACAAACTGATTTTCCACCGATAGTTTGGGAACTGGAGTATAGTTATGATGTCTAGATATTAAGCTTTGTTTAAACTGTTCTGAATCAAGGACAGTACTCCCTGTGGGGAAGTGGATTAAATCGATGTATCCTGAGGTGTGAGTATTCAGAGAAGTTTCCATAAACTGGCAGCTGCTTATAAGTCCCTGGCTCCTGCCCTTGGGGAAAGGTTATCAAAATCAGAAAAATCAGCAGGAGGTGGATGCCTTTTTTTACAAATACTTTTTACACTTTGAAGTGTGAAGTTTGAAGTGTGATGGATTTGTGCTTGACACAAGATATATATATAACAGATCTGCTATGTCACTGCTCACTGTGAGCTAGTTATAGAACAGTAGGGTTATTATCCACAAAATGCAATGAGGAAGGTTATCGGCAGTGAATGTGCCAGCTACGGGAAGCGTGTGCTACCCTCTCCTGCTTCTCTCTGTTTTTCTTTTCTGGTCGACTCTCTGGCCTATTTTCCTTCTGTGTCTCATTGGAGTTCATTTTCAACTTTGCTGCCTGGCAGTCGCCTTAGGGTAGCACAACACCCGTCCTGTATAGAACCGGCCTAGTTTTTCATTCCAGCGATTTCAATGGGCCAGTGATCCACACTGCCACGTTACTTCATGGGTGGCAAAGTTGAAAATGTTCTCCCTCCCCCCTGTCTTTTTTTGTTCATTTTCTGTTGTCTTCTTTCTCTCCTTTTTTCCTTTGTGGTGATACGGGCGAAGGGGATGCATGTGACCAGTACACCCTGGAAGAAACTTACAGGTGCCCCCTAAAACAAATTGCTGCATATATTCAGGGGTGCAGGTCTCAATCCCTGCCTGGATGCCCAGGTGGTCACCACTTCCATTCCTGTCGATGAGGTACACTGGCCTAACCTGCTATAGCTCCACCAACCATATGCTGGGTCCCAGTGAAGGCCCGGGACATGAGAATTCAGACGCTTGGAGCCTCCTCCATCGATGGCCATGTTTGGGTTAGGCAGAATATCCGCCCCAAAAAGGCCATTCAACAAACTCGACACAAGATCACGGCCCAGCATATCTCCCCCCGAACCCCACCCCCATTTAAACCAGGCAGTTTTTTCAAAACCAGGGCCCAGTATATAAGTCACCGCCCCTACCCCCCCCCACCCCCCTAACATTGCTCCCACCATCCCTCCCATTTAAACCAGCCAGTTTTCACAAGACTTCTTCCCAATTATTCACACTGCGCTAGTATTTTCAAACTATATTGGGCAGTCGCCCTGAGGCAGCACATCGCCCATCCTGTATAGAATTGGCCTAGTTTTTCATTCCAGTAATTTTAATGGGCAAGCAGTCCACGCTGCCAGGTTTCTGCACAGTTGGTGAAGTTGAAAAAGCATGGAATGAGCAAAATTAATTGGCCCATCAAGCCTGCTCCTTCCATAGACTGTGCACCATTCACTCACCATGGATTCTACCCAACCAATCACTTGAAGAAAAGTTTCTACAAAGTTACTCCCTGCACCCCAGAAGTAAATCAAGCAAAACTCCACAATGCCTATATAATATCAAATTGTGCCCCTAGACTGGTTGCCTTCGTTGACGTTCTTCTGTGGTTCCAGCAGCTCCTGAGCCATTATGCTCCATACAGTTTATCATTTTTGAAAGATAGTTTTATCTTTTGAGTTGACTGGGTGGGTCCAGAAAATGCATTTGGCTGCAGGTTCAAACTTACCAACAGCTCATTCATACCGCATCCCTGTTTTAACTGTAATGTATAGTGGAAAATTCTGCTCAGGTTAACCAAACATTGTACACTTGAAATGGAAATGAAACAATGACTATGAAAGCCGGATACAAACTCTGAAATGCTGTTTTAGAGAGCGAAGCAAACTATTAAACTATAGAGAAACTATTAAACTTTACATGTTAAGCAATAAAGTTGACCAGCTGCCTTTTTAGCGGTGTTATAAAAGGCACAGGTGTCCTTTCCACTTAATTAAGATTTTTTTTAACGGCGGCTATGCTTAGTTTCTTCGTCTTCACAATTTATCCAGTGCTGTCAATGAAACAACTGCCTGCGTGAATACTGAGCAGGTGTTCTTGAGGTGCACAGAAGTGTTGTGTAAGATTACTGAGATGGGAATTTGGAATGCGAGCTATAATTTCCTGTCATTGCTTTCACCAGAGACATCATCAGGTACCTTGCAAGTGCATGAATGACAGGTTTATCATGAGACACAAGATTGTAATAGCTATGATAATCTGTTAAATCTTTCTGCAAGGTCTTTGAACACCTCATTCTGCAACATAGTCAATGAATTTTCTGTAAGCCTACTTGTCAAGGCCATTTCCACATTCGCCATATGCCAACAACATGGATTTTATGACACAAAGTAACAAGGTCATATGAATTTTCTATGTTTGCTAAATAAAATAAATACATTTAAACAACTGCTCTCAAGGGAGCAAATATAATAATGGTAAAAGAGAAGCTTCATTTTAAGCTAAACAGAAAAGCTGAAAGGCTATTTTTTTTCTATTTTCCTTCAATCTTGTTTTCAAACATTAATTTTGAGCAAATGTAAATCTGTAATTCAAATCTTTCCCACAGGCTGAGGTACTAAATGAGTATTTTGCATCTGTCTTTACCAAGAAAGAAGATGCTGCCAAAGTCATAGTGAAAGAGGAAATAGTTGAGATACCGGATGAGTTAAAAATTGATAAAGAGGAGGAACTAGAAAGGCTGGCTGTACTTCAAGTAGATAATTCACCAGGACCGGATGGGATGCATCCTAGGATGCTGAGGGAAGTTAAGGTGTAAATTTCAGAGGTGCTGGCCACAATCCTCCAATCCTCCTTAGGGTGGTGCCAGAGGACTGGAGAATTGCAAATGTTACACCCTTGTTCAAAAAAGGGTGCAAGGATAAACCCAGCAACTACAGGCCAGTCAGTTTAACCTCGGTAGTGGGGAAACTTTTAGAAATGATAATCTGGGACAAAATTAACAGTCACTTGGACAAGAGTGGATTAATTAAGAAAAGCCAGCACAGATTTGTTAAAGGCAAATCATGTTAAATTTACTTGATTGAGTTTTTTGATGAGGTAACAGAAAGGATTGATGAGGGCAATACGGTTGATGTGGTATATATGGACTTCCAAAAGGCGTTGGATAAAGTGCCACGTAATAGGCTTGCTAGCAAAGTTGAAGCCCATGGAATAAAAAGAACAGTGGATACGAAATTGGCTAAGTGACAGGAAACAGAGCGTAGTGGTAAACGGTTGTTTTTTGGACTGGAGGAAGGTATACAGTGGTGTTCCCCAGGGATCAATACTAGGACCACTGCTTTTCTTGATATATATTAGTAACTTGGACTTGGGTGTATAGGGCACAATTTCAAAATTTGCAGATGACACAAAACTTGGCAGTACAGTGAACAGTGAGGAGAATAGTGATAGACTTCAAGAGGACATAGACAGGCTGGTGAAATGGGTGGACACGTGGCAGATGAAATTTAACGCAGAAAAGTGCGAAGTGATACATGTTGGTAGGAAGAACGAGGAGAGGCAATATAAACTAAAGGGTACAATTCTAAAGGGGGAGCAGGAACAGGGAGACCTGGGGGTATATGTGCACAAATTGTTGAAGATGGCAGGGCAGGTTGAGAAAGCGGTTAAAAAAGCTTACGGGATCCTGGGCTTCATAAACAGAGGCATATAGGCTGGATTTTGATACTGGGGCGGGTTGGGGTCGTGTCATCCGCATTTCGTGTTATCCACCCGCCTGCAATTGGGCAATTGAGTGCCAGCATGTGGGAACCCATGAACCAATTAGTGGTTTCAGTCTGAAAGTCGCCTCTGATGATGTCATCATTGCAGGTCAGAGACTGCCTGGTCTCAGAGATTGCCTGGCCTTTGCTGTGAGAGGACCTGGATGCAAAATGAGCAGCATCTCAGAGAGAGAGAGAGAGAGGAGAGAGAGAGAGAGGAGAGAGAGAATTTTTTTTGCATCCAGATCCTCTCACAGCAAAGGCCAGGCAGTCTCTGAGGATATTCAATGCAGCAGCAGCAGAGGCGACTTTCAGGCCTAATACTACTACTACCTTCATCACATCTCTGTTGTAATAGGGGACCTGCAGCTGATAGTCAGCTATCCACTTGTGCTCCCGCCAGGTTTCACTGGCGTGTTTCACATCAGGCATGCTTCACGTCGGAAAAGGGTTAAACTAGCTAAAACGTTTCAAAATGGCATTACAGAGCCAATTTAGGGCTTGTTAAGGGCTTTAATGGCCTCTCCCGCCTCTTGGAGGTGGGACGGAGTTGGGAACACCGCACACGATTTTATCAAAATTGCGTGGAGGTGGGTTGGAGGTGGGATGGGGTTGGGACCCCCAAATCTGCAACTTTAACCCCCCACATGCCTCCAAACCCGACTCTACGGGTCATTGAAAATCCAGTCCATAGAGTACAAAAGCAAGGAAGTTATGATGAACCTGTATAAAACACTGGTTCGGCCTCAACTGGAGTATTGTGTCCAATTCTGGGCACCACACTTTAGGAAGGATGTGAAGGCCTTAGAAAGGGTGCAGAAAAGATTTACAAGAATGGTTCCAGGGATGAGGGACTTCAGTTATGTGGCTAGACTGGAGAAGCTGGGGCTGTTCTCCTTAGAGCAGAGAGGTTGAGAGGAGATTTGATAGAGGTGTTCAAAATCATGAGGGGTCTAGACAGAGTAGATAGAGAGAGACTGTTCCCATTGGCAGAGGACACAGATTTAAGGTGATTGGCAGAAGAACAAAAGGCGACATGAGGAAAATCTTTTTTACGCAGCGAGTGGTTAGGGTCTGGAATGCATTGCCTGAGAGGGTGGTGGAGGCAGATTCAATCGTGGCTTTCAAAAGGGAATTGGGTAAGTACCTGAAGGAAAGAAAATTGCAGGGCTACGGGGAAAGGGCGGGGGACTGCGACTAGCTGAAGTGCTCTTGCAGAGAGCCGGCACGGGCTCGACGAGCTGAATGGCCTCCTTCTGTGCTGCAGCCATTCTATGATTCAGTATAATAGAGTAGATTCAGCAGCAGAAGAACTGGCACACAATAGAAACATTGGCCTCAATATTAACTCCCCCCATTACAACAGTAACAACAACAACAACTTGTATTTATATAGTGCCTTTAATGTAGTAAAATGCCCCAAGGCGCTTCAGAGGACTGTTATAAAACAAAATTTGACACCGAGCCACATAAGGAGAAATTAGGGCAGGTGACCAAAAGCTTGGTCAAAGAGGTAGGTTTTAAGGAGTGTCTTAAAGGAGGAAAGAGAGGTAGAGAGGTGGAGAGGTTTAGGCAGAGAATTCCAGAGCTTAGGGCCTAGGCAGCTGAAGACACGGCCACCGATGGTTGAGCGATTAAAATCAGGGATGCTCAAGAGGGCAGAATTAGAGGAGTGCAGATATCTCGGGGGGTTATGGGGCTGGAGGAGATTACAGAGATAGGGAGGGGTGAGGCCATGGAGGGATTTGAAAACAAGGATGAGAATTTTAAAATCAAGGCATTGCTTAACCGGGAGCCAATGTAGGTCAGCGAGCACAGGGGTGATGGGCGAACGGGACTTGGTGCGAGTTAGGACACGGGCAGCCGAGTTTTGGATGACTTCAAGTTTACGTAGGGTAGAATGTGGGAGGCCGGCCAGGAGTGCGTTGGAATCGTCAAGTCTAGAGGTAACAAAGGCATGGATGAGGGTTTCAGAAGCGGATGAGCTGAGGCAAGGGCGGAGACGGGCGATGTTATGGAGGTGGAAATAGGCGGTCTTAGCGAGCGGGAGGGGGTCGGAGAGTTAAATATTGGGAATGTGTCCCCAACACGTCGCACACGTGGCAACCAGCTTTTTTACGGCGGCGGATATTGTGGCTTCCATGTGTCCTGCTGTGGAGAGGCGGGACACATAATTAACATATTTAAATTGGGCTCCCACAGTGGAATTGGAGCCGGAATTGAAATTCGCTGCTGCTGCACAGGTTTCCCAGGGCTCAGGGAATCCGGAAGTGAAAGGGAGGCGGGAGCTGTCGGCCAGGAGTGCTCTCCCCAGTCCCCTCAAGGAAGCCTTCGACCTCTCTCCTCCTGACCGCGAGCCTCTCCGACCTCCTGATTTCTGGGGACTGACCCCAAGGGTCCCTGGCTATGGCCTCCTTTCGCTGGTGTTCCCTCCTGCCCACAAGCCAGGCTGTCAATTTAGCCGGGTGCCGGACATGAAACGGAGCTAAAAAAATGTTAATGAGGTCCTGCCGTTAAGATCGGTAGGACCTCTGCGTCCCCGGACTTGCCGGCAATGTTCCCTCTAATTTTATTTTCGGCCGTGCGGTCCCTTTAATGGGCTGCATGGCCCATTCAAAATTCAACGCACTCGCAGTTTGTTCCATTTAAAAGCCGGTGAGCCGGCTATGTGGGACCTCCAGAGCACTGCGTGGCCACGTGCCCACACAGCTTAAAGGGAACAGTGCTTGACGGGTTCCTTGGCCATTTTCAGCATCACCCGCACCCTCCCCGCCAATATCGGGGCCATTAGATCTTTATATCAGCATGAGTCACAGCCTTCAGAAATGGGGCAAAAACATGAGGAAAAAAAACAATTGGAACTGGGAGTGGACGAGGTACCTGGTCTCACAAATTAACACATTGCAAAAAAAAATGTAATGATATGCTTACAGTAGCTGTGTAAAATTAAACAGATACATTGCTGGTTTCACTTCAATATAAACAGGTTAAAGTAGTTAAATCCAAGTACATAAATCTTACATCTAATTTATTTTATATAATGAAGCTTACCTCTTGAATTGTGCTGGTAATGATTCAATGCAAGACTTTAAACAGTTCAAGCTCTCTTGAAAAGCTGTACTGTATTAGTGGTGCAAATTGGTGTCACCATGTTAGAATTTATAACAACCAAGCAAGGTAATAAAATTCATAATTATTTTGTATGTCTTATTCATTTATACTTAGCAACTGCCAGAATTTATTGTATAATAATGAATAAACAAATAAAAAGTTGAACACAATGTGGGCATTTTGTATTTAAAATTCTATAATTTAAGAGTAAGGATGGAACTGTATTTTTGATTTTTTTTTTTACATTATTGTAATGCTGAGCACTCTCTGATAAGACACGGTCTTAGATATAATGATAAATCCCTCCAGGGATCCATAAAAGCCTTATAGCTTGCAATATGCCTGTGATTTGGTTTGTAAAATCTGAATCTAAAATTCAAAGCAAAAATCTGAGGATGGAACCAGACACTGGAGCAAAAGAATGACTGCATCATGGAGTGATGGCTTGTAGATAACAGCCTGTGATTACCTACACCACACAACTGTAGAGAACCACCAAGTCAATGCAGGTGCTCCCCAGCAAGGAGAGAAGAGGAAAAGGTTCTTCAAGTAGCCTGGAGCACCCTGGGGAGGTGAAATTCCTCTTGTCAATAATTCCTCCTGCCATCAGAATGAAACAGGATCCCATTTTGTACAGTGTTGATTTTTCGGTATGGCAAAAATCCCTGCCCCGGCTGACCTCCCAGGGTCGATGCCGTGATGTGGTGCTCCCAGTAGAGAGTAGCGCCTGAAATGAGTACATCTGGGAAAATCATGGAAGCAAGATACGCTTCCTTTTGGGAGCACCAGATCGTGAAGTGACCCCCTCCATCTTTATCCTGAGCCCTTCAAAGTTGAACGTAATCAGTGTTATTTCGCAAAATTGTTGTGTAATCTTCAACTCGTTAGGGGTAATTTTTCGACAGTGCTCGGGGATGGAGGGGGTCGCCCCTACTAGAAATACATATTGGAACTACCAACGGCTTTGCACACAATTTTTCAACGATTTGTTTAAAAGGTTGGAAAATATTGCACCGTGTGCATACACAGTTCTAATATCTGCTCTTGGTTTAAGGCTCCCCATGGGTGACATGAAATTGAAAAAACAGCCCTTGTGTCTTAAATATTAGCAGTCATCCCTAATTCCTTATTAAGCTAAAGTCAACAATCATGTTATTTCTAGCCTAGCTGATTGTCTTAGGTCAGAAGTTAAATTTTGCAAGGCTTTGCTCCTGGGAGCAATGAACTTGGACTTGTAAAAGAGGCTGATCATTTTAGCTGCTGCACCTGATGTTGCCAAGACTACTTTCTTCTGCAGGACTGTCAAAACTGTCACCTGCCCCTTTGTCACCTCAAAAATCAAGTTCTCACATTCTCTCCACACTGATATTTCCACATTCGCCATTCGGAATCTTCAATGAATCCAGAGCTTTATGGTCTGAGATCTTTCTTGTACCAAACCCCGCACACCCATCACCCCAACCTTTCCCAACTCTACTGGCTTCTTGTACCCCAGTAAATCGACTTCAAAGACATCGGCCGGAATTTTGCCGGCACTCAGTGGATGGGATGGGTGGCGGGTCAACTGTTAAATTTAAAATGATTGACAGTGGGTCGGGAAACCGCTGTCAAAATGCGCACACTGGACTTTCCCGATGTCGGGTCTGCCAGCGCTGAGCAGACCCAACAGGCAGCAGCAGGGGAGGCAATTAAAATCATTAGCACTGCTCTCCCTCGGCACTGCGCTCCCTCGGCGCAGCTCTCCCTCGGCGCAGCTCTCCCTCGGCGCAGCGCTCCCTCGGCACTGCTCTCCCTCGGTGCAGCTCTCCCTCAGCGCAGCGCTCCCTCGGCGCAGCTCTCCCTCGGCACTGCTCTCCCTCGGTGCAGCTCTCCCTCGGCGCAGTGCTCCCTCGGCGCAGCGCTCCCTCGGCACTGCTCTCCCTCGGTGCAGCTCTCCCTCAGCACTGCTCTCCCTCGGCGCAGCTCTCCCTGAGCACTGCTCTCCCTCGGCGCAGCTCTCCCTCGGCGCAGCGCTCCCTCAGCGCAGCGCTCCCTCGGCACTGCTCTCCCTCGGTGCAGCGCTCCCTCGGCGCAGCGCTCCCTCGGCACTGCTCTCCCTCGGTGCAGCTCTCCCTCAGCGCAGCGTTCCCTCAGCGCAGCGCTCCCTCGGCACTGCTCTCCCTCGGTGCAGCTCTCCCTCGGCGCAGCGCTCCCTCGGCACTGCTCTCCCTCGGTGCAGCTCTCCCTCAGCGCAGCGTTCCCTCAGCGCAGCTCTCCCTCGGTGCAGCTCTCCCTCAGCACTGCTCTCCCTCGGCGCAGCTCTCCCTCGGCGCAGCGCTCCCTCGGCGCAGCTCTCCCTCGGCGCAGCTCTCCCTCGGCGCAGCGCTCCCTCGGCGCAGCGCTCCCTCGGCGCAGCGCTCCCTCGGCGCAGCTCTCCCTCGGCGCAGCGCTCACTCGGCGCAGCTCTCCCTCGGCCCTGCGCTCCCTCGGTGCAGCTCTCCCTCAGCGCAGCGCTCCCTCGGCGCAGCTCTCCCTCGGCGCAGTGCTCCCTCGGCGCAGCGCTCCCTCGGCCCTGCGCTCCCTCGGTGCAGCTCTCCCTCGGCGCAGTGCTCCCTCGGCACAGCGCTCCCTCGGCGCAGCGCTCCCTCGGCGCAGTGCTCCCTCGGCACAGCGCTCCCTCAGCGCAGCGCTCCCTCGGCGCAGCTCTCCCTCGGCGCAGCTCTCCCTCGGCGCAGTGCTCCCTCGGCACAGCGCTCCCTCGGCGCAGCGCTCCCTCGGCGCAGCGCTCCCTCGGCGCAGCGCTCCCTCGGCGCAGCTCTCCCTCGGCGCAGCGCTCACTCGGCGCAGCGCTCCCTCGGCCCTGCACTCCCTCGGTGCAGCTCTCCCTCGGCGCAGCGCTCCCTCGGCGCAGCGCTCCCTCGGCGCAGCTCTCCCTCGGCGCAGCTCTCCCTCGGCCCTGCGCTCCCTCGGTGCAGCTCCCCCTCGGCGCAGTGCTCCCTCGGCGCAGCGCTCCCTCGGCGCAGCTCTCCCTCGGCGCAGCGCTCACTCGGCGCAGCGCTCCCTCGGCCCTGCGCTCCCTCGGTGCAGCTCTCCCTCGGCGCAGCTCTCCCTCGGCGCAGCGCTCCCTCGGCGCAGCTCTCCCTCGGCGCAGCTCTCCCTCGGCGCAGCGCTCCCTCGGCGCAGCGCTCCCTCGGTGCAGCGCTCCCTCGGCGCAGCGCTCCCTCGGCACTGCTCTCCCTCGGTGCAGCTCTCCCTCAGCGCAGCGTTCCCTCAGCGCAGCGCTCCCTCGGCACTGCTCTCCCTCGGTGCAGCTCTCCCTCGGTGCAGCTCTCCCTCGGCGCAGCGCTCCCTCGGCGCAGCGCTCCCTCGGCCCTGCGCTCCCTCGGCCCTGCGCTCCCTCGGCACTGCTCTCCCTCGGCACTGCGCTCCCTCGGCGCTGCTCTCCCTCGGCCCTGCGCTCCCTCGGCCCTGCGCTCCCTCGGTGCAGTGCTCCCTCGGTGCAGCTCTCCCTCGGCACTACTCTCCCTCGGAGCTGCTCTCCCTCGGAGCAGCTCTCCCTCGGCCCTGCACTCCCTCAGAGCAGCTCTCCCTTGGTGCAGTGCTCCCTCAGTGTTGCGCTGGAGTGTCGGCGTGGATTCTGTGCTCGCGTCCCTCGGGTGGGGCTTGGGCCTTCTGCCTCGGAGGCGAGAGTGCTGCCGACTGAGCCACGTCTGACATGTAGAAACAGGCGATAACACCTCTGTGCAGTGCTTGTCAGTGTTTGCTGCACCTCAATGCTGTAGAACACTGACAGCACAAATTTCAAATTAAAGTTGGCCATGGTCCCTTCAAGGAAACCGGCTGATGATGTGCCATCAAATTACGTCACCAGACCCGCTTCCTCTAATTAGCTGGGAAACGCGCTGGGCGGGCTTAAGCCCAATCAAGGGAAATTCATTCTGCAGAGCGGGCTGGAGCCAGCAGCGAGGTTGGGACCCACCACCGACGTCGCCCGCCAACGACCCGCCAAGGTAGGGGAAATCGTGGCCCTTATCTTTGCCTTCAAATCCCTCCACATCCTCCCCACATTCTACTTCAGAAATCTTCTCCAGCCTCGCTTTAACTCTCTGGTTCTCTGAGTCCAGATTACTGCTCGTCCCCAGCCCCTCTACTTCTACGACCAGCTTGATCCTTCAGCCATTATACCCACGTCCTCTTGAAGTCCTTTTCTAAACCAGTTTTCCTGCTATGGTTTCGTTGATGGCATCTTTGGTTAACTTCCTCTTCTCCTTTAAACCTGCTCAATGCGCTCCTCTCCCACTTGTAAGGGACTCTAGGATATTCTTTTACATGAGGAATGTTATATAAAAGAAAGTTGTTGCTGTCATCTCACATGCAGCATAAAAGTATAAAACTATTTCCATAAATAACTTTAAAGAATAGAAAATAGAAATAATAATGTTGTAGCCCCCCGCCCCCCCATCTCTGAGGAGTACTTTGACCGATAAGATTAGATAAAAGTCTGCTATGCCTCAGGTGCTATGTTAATACCACCATCCCCCCCTTAAAGGAACACCACAAATCAGATGTGCAACTGTACATGGTATGAAGAATATGATCTGAAATGTGCATGGTAAAGTGCATTTTTATCATAAAATTGCAAAACAATGACGATATTGCTGAGAAACAAGATAAATAAAAATCTGCTGATTGATTTGGAGGAGTAATGGATATTAATATAGAGAAATAAATAAATCGAGGTGGAGATGGAGAAATCGAGACAGTGAGAAATATAAATACAGAAAGATAAATATACACAGATAGAGATAGAGAGGCATGTCGTAGATAGAAACATAAATATACAGAAGTAGAAACAGAGATAATACAAAAATATAAAAAGATGGATAGAGATTTTAGCATTTTGTTTTTTCTGTTTTAAGTCTTTCTCTTTCCCACTTTTGCATTCATACATCAATTGTTTTATTTATGTTCCTTCATTCTTCTGCTGATTCCTTATTTTTCATGTTCTTCATTTTATTTCCTTGCAATATTTGTTTATGTTTCTATCCCTCTCTGCCCTTGCTTCATGCTCTTTCTTGCTCTTCTCTTCACCCCTCACACAGCACTAGATCAGTCACTGCAGCTGTACCAATACATACTTCATTAAACATTCATTTTCAAAATAATATCACCACCTCAGATGGCTGAAGTATATGTATAAATAAACATACACATTTGTATTCCTTCTGGTTGTGTAAATTTGGTTCACTGAAAATATGCATATAGATTTATAGATAACCTACGTCTCAAACAAGATCATCATTATGAATCTTTGTAGACAGTCTCTCCTATATCTGAAAGGGTCTAAAGACTGGATAATGTACAAGAAGACTCTGAATAATTAACACAATATGAGGTACCACGTTATCTATAAATCTACATAAATATCTTCAGCTAATCATTTTTTTACACAAATACAAGGATGTGTATTCATAGATGAACAGAGGCAGAGTCTGAGGTCATAGCATTAATTTGAGCATTCATTTTAGGCAGCTTTTTAAAAAATTCTATTGGGATAAATTCAAATGCAAATCAGTTAAATGCTTTTTTTTGACTGCTCTGCTGCAACCATATATTATCTAAAACTTTTCACAGTTGAAGCAGAAAATCTCTCTGCAATTAAGACAGTACATTTCAAATTCTCTCATTTGCTCTCTTCATAACATGCAATGCTGTTTTACTGTATCTGGCCCAGAATAGTAAGATTATAAGAATACCATTCATTTCTAAAATGTCATTAGAAAAGCATGAAGAAGTGCCGTATAACCCCCATTGCTATATTGAAAAAAGCACATTCTTAGCATATCTAGATGTACGATTGAGAATTACTGAAATTGAGAAGGATGTCATTTTTTTCCTCAACTGTAGCTTCATTATACAGCTTCCTGAGTTCAGAATTTTAATCATTATCAATCATACTTATTACAGCAGAATTGTCATATCACTACTGTGCTGTGCTAAAATATAAAGCACAGCATTATCCTGTGCAATTTCACTCTTTATTACATGAGATTTACAAAAAAGGAATTAATAAGTAAAACTCAGTTTGCTATTGCTTGTCTCTCTGGCTGTGAGTGAAGGTATAAGTTTTGTTTCTGTCAGAAGAATGTCAATTAAAAACCACAGTGAAGCAGTGCATAGAGGTCTCATTTAGAAGCGCTTCCCTCAAACGAGTGTTGCCCTTAGATTTCCTTTTGTTCATTTAATCCCTAATTTTATCAATTGGTGCATTTTTATATCAATTTGGATTTCTTTACTATAATGTGAGGACAATAAGAAAACTAGTAGTTTTAAAAATAAATTGTAATCAAAATCACTAGTGTTGCGCTTTGCCATACAGACCAGAATGGCCCAGGTTTGAATCTGGGCCTGTGTGCTAAATTAGCCAATCTCAGTAAAGGACAGCAGTCAGGGCATTGCAACTGGTTAAGGAGGGAAAAATAATCAACCATGGCTATTGCTATCCAGTGACTCCTGCTGGAAAGTACATGTCCACGGAAGTCAGGCCAAAACAGGCACGAATTAAACTGTGTTCCCTCCACAGTTGAATAGCCTGCTGATACTCGTGGTTTGGCTCACAAATGATAACTTGGGGCAAGGTTGCCAGTGTTAGTGCCAGTAGAGCCATATCTCAGCAACAGTCAGCACCTTTGAGAGAGAAACACTGAGAAAAGAGGGTAAACTGTGTTGGTGGGGGATAGAGAATTAGTAAATAAATAATTTGAAAGAATTTAATTCTGGATTTATTTTGATTAGGGTCATTACTGAGTGTTAGCATTGCACTGACATTGTTTTGTCAGGGTGATCTAAAGAAAAGAAATAGAATTGAAAGATTACTACATGTGCACTACAACAGTATAACAGCAAACTGCAATGGCCAATGTACAATGGCAGTAAATGGGCAGGTGCAGCTTCTGGATATACTCCTATTCAGCTACATCATGGTTTCCTCATAAAATCAATGGGGCAGATTTTCGCCTAGACAAAGTGAAGAACATCGGATGGGGAGGAACACATGCCCATTCATTCAAATCGCCGAAACATCGTCTGGGCTCTGTTATAGGCATGTGATCCTCTCTGCCCAATGTTTCTCTATGTATGGCACCCAGGTGATCCAATAAATCCAAGTACAAGAAGAGGAAAATCTACTCCAATATCGTTGCAATAACAATATTGGCCCAGAAATTGATCTCGCTCTGTTCCCGCGGGGGTAAGCCTTCCCCGCGATCTCTCACCTCGCTTGTGCTTTTTCAGATCCAGCTCGCACGAACTTGATGTTCCAGACATCAGCCGGGCAGTGCTTGCGTATCCCAGCGGCGTAGTGAATTCGTGCGCGCTGTGGGATCACGTGACTCAGTTAGAGCCAATGGCAGCACACCATCTTCCATTCATAAGTTTCACATACGTGCTGTGAAATCTATGAATCTTACACCCCCCCAAAATAACAGCTAAACCTCAATTAAATTTTAAAAAAAAACCATCACATTAATAAAATAAGTATAGTTAAATAAATTAACCATTTTAAATAAAAAATTAAATTTTTGAAAAAATTTAAAATCTTTTAAAAAGTTATAAAAATAAACTTACCTGTCTTTAAAGTCTCTAAAAAAGATATACCTGTAAAAAAAAATTCAAAAAAATACTTAATTCACTACTTACCTTGTTAAAAGTGGGTCTTACTCCTCCTTTTTACATTTCTAAAATCTTCAGTACTTACCTGCGCGTCCAAAGCATGAAGTGCACAGCGTGCGCGCAGCCTGTAGCGCGCACGCGATGCACCGAGGAACCGCCCCCTTTTCAAAAGAGCAATTGCCGGTTTTCAGCGCATGCGCAGGGCATGCAGAAAACCGGCAATTGCAGAGGGAATACGCGAGAGTACGCAGTGCGTACTCTCGCGCACCGGGATGAATTTTTGGGCCATAGTTTCCAGTCTGAACACCTCATCAAAGCCCAGCAATCAATTTCTCCTGTCAAACTTCTCCCAGGCAAAGTAAGAATGTTTGAATGAGTACAACGATGAAACAGACACTGAATATTTCACAGCCATCTCTTTCAAGAGGCAAAAGTTGATGCTATCACTTATCTATCAGTCCTTTCTAGTAACCCACAGTGGATCATAATAATGGATTAACGGGCGGTATTTGGGTTATCGAGGGCTGCAGTAGAAACAATTGACAGGCACCTTTGAACTGTTCATCCCCTTTGCCCACCCTGTCCTGCCCTAAGGTTGCCTCCATGGGCTGTTCTTTGCTCTGTTACCTGGCAGTACAGCACTTGTAGGCAGATTAGACATTTGTTTGTTCAGAACAGAGCAACAGCTAGAGAGAGAGAGAGAGAGACCAAATCATTCAAACTGGACCAAAACTTTGCTTTTGTTGCAGGTGAGTTTATATAAATTAAATGCTTCTAGATCATTTTTTGTTTCTGATTCAGTCTAAAATTTGCAGTCCCTAGACCTGTCATTCCATCCCTATCCACAAGATGGAGCAACCTGTCACAAAGACATACTTTGGCCTTCAGGAGAAAAAGAGTAAGGACAACTAATCATGGAGAGAAAAATTGACAGAATGAGTCACTTTGGTATATGGGCCGATGGTGTTATTCATGCACACAAATATAACGAGCAGTGGAGGCCCTGACGGGGAGTAGGTTTAGAACGGCCACACCAGCTGCCATTTCAGCTTCTTAACATGTCAAGACCATATCCTCCCATAGGTTGTTGCTGCGATATTGGACTCATCCCACAGAGCTGAGCACTGCTACGGAATCACTCCACACTAGGATTCCCAAAACTCTCGGAATGACTGGGAGTTTCCTGGAATCGGGGGTTCCTCCTCTGAGCACAGCTTCTGGCAGCCCGGGAGATCAGTGATTTCAATTTCCCGCTGCAGTGCATCCCCCCCGACCACCGCCACCACCGCCACCACCACCACAACCCCCCGAACCCCGCCAGCCACTCCGTCACATCACTGGCTGCTGCTGGAGAAACGTCCAGCTCGGTGACGTCACCCGCAGGAAGCTGCGACCACATGGAGGGCAATGGGCAGGGGGCTGGAGGGCAATGGGCAGGGGGCTGGAGGGCAATGGGCAGGGGGCTGGAGGGCAATGGGCAGGGGGCTGGAAAGCAATGGGCAGGGGGCTGGAGAGCAATGGGCAGGGGGCTGGAAAGCAATGGGCAGGGGGCTGGAGAGCAATGGGCAGGGGGCTGGAGAGCAATGGGCAGGGGGCTGGAGGGCAATGGGCAGAGGGCTGGAGGGCAATGGGCAGGGGGCTGGAAAGCAATGGGCAGGGGGCTGGAGAGCAATGGGCAGGGGGCTGGAGAGCAATGGGCAGAGGGCTGGAGAGCAATGGGCAGGGGGCTGGAAAGCAATGGGCAGGGGGCTGGAGAGCAATGGGCAGGGGGCTGGAGAGCAATGGGCAGGGGGCTGGAGGGCAATGGGCAGGGGGCTGGAGGGCAATGGGCAGGGGGCTGGAGGGCAATGGGCAGGGGGCTGGAGGGCAATGGGCAGGGGGCTGGAGGGCAATGGGCAGGGGGCTGGAGAGCTGGGAATCGGGAAGGATCAGGAATTGTGGGTGTCGGAATTTGGGGGAGGGGGTGTTACCAATCGGGTGGAGCACTGAAATGGGGTGGGGGGTGAAAAGGTCTGAAGTGGGTGGTCTCTTGAGAGTGAGAGAAGAGAGGGAGACTGGGGGTGACTGGGGAATGGGGGTCGGGTAACAAGGGAGACTGGGGGCTCGGGGAGAGAGTGTAACTGAGGAATGGGGGTCGGGGAGCAAGAGAGACTGGGGAATGGGGGCTCGGGGGGGGAGAGGGAGACGGGGTGACTGGGGAATGGGGGGGAGAGGGTGACTGGGGAATGGGTGCTCGGGGGTGGGAGAGGGAGACTGGGGAATGGGGGCTCGGGGGGGGGGGAAGAGGGAGACTGGGGGTGACTGGGGAATGGGGGCTGGGGGGGGGAAAGAGGGAGACTGGGGGTGACTGGGGAATGGGGGCCGGGGAGCGAGGGAGACTGGGGAATGGGGGCTCGGGGGAGACGGGGTGACTGGGGAATGGGGGCCGGGGAGCGAGGGAGACTGGGGAATGGGGGCTCGGGGGAGACGGGGTGACTGGGGAATGGGGGCCGGGGAGCGAGGGAGACTGGGGAATGGGGGCTCGGGGGAGACGGGGTGACTGGGGAATGGGGGCCGGGGAGCGAGGGAGACTGGGGAATGGGGGCTCGGGGGAGACGGGGTGACTGGGGAATGGGGGCCGGGGAGCGAGGGAGACTGGGGAATGGGGGCTCGGGGAAGAGAGGGATATTGAGGAATGGGGGTCGGGGAGCGAGGGAGACGGGGGAGAGAGGGATACTGAGGAATGGGGGCTCGGGGAGAGAGGGATACTGAGGAATGGGGGTCGGGGAGAGAGGGAGACGGGGGAGAGAGGCATAGTGAGGAATGGGGGTCAGGGAACGAGGGAGACGGGGGAATGAGGGATCGGGGGAGCGAGGGATAGTGAGGAATGGGGGTCGGGGAGTGAGTGAGACTGGGGAGTGGGGGCTCGGGGAGAGGGACACTGGGGAATGGGGGCTCGAGGAGAGGGACACTGGGGAATGGGGGCTCGAGGAGAGGGACACTGGGGAATGGGGGCTCGGGGAGAGGGACACTGGGGAATGGGGGCTCGGGGAGAGAGACACTGGGGAATGGGGGCTCGGGGAGAGGGACACTGGGGAATGGGGGCTCGGGGAGAGGGACACTGGGGAATGGGGGCTCGGGGAGAGGGACACTGGGGAATGGGGGCTCGGGGAGAGAGACACTGGGGAATGGGGGCTCGGGGAGAGGGACACTGGGGAATGGGGGCTCGAGGAGAGGGACACTGGGGAATGGGGGCTCGGGGAGAGAGACACTGGGGAATGGGGGCTCGGGAAGAGGGAGACTGGGGAATGGGGGCTCGGGGAGAGGGACACTGGGGAATGGGGGCTCGGGGAGAGAGACACTGGGGAATGGGGGCTCGGGGAGAGGGACACTGGGGAATGGGGGCTCGGGAAGAGGGAGACTGGGGAATGGGGGCTCGGGGAGAGGGACACTGGGGAATGGGGGCTCGGGGAGAGGGACAATGGGGGAGAGGGAGACTGGGGAATTGGGGTTTAGGGGATAGGAGCTCGGGGGGTTGGGGCTCAAGTGGGGGGCGGAATGGGTTAGGGGTGTGCGTGAAGACCAGCATTTTCCGCGGAGTCAGAGGCAGCAGCAGCGTGGTGAGTGGGAGCGGCACTGAGCCAGTAACGGGGTGAGTGAAGCCTGGGGACCTTACTGTGGGTAAATAGTGAAAGATTATTTCCACTGGTGTGTGAATGGGCAACTAGGGAATGGAAACCAAGGATTCTCACTGGAAAAAACAAGCAGGAATGGAGGAGGAAGGATCTTGAACTAAGGGCTATTAGACCATGGGATCCTTCACCACGTGTGGTTATTGAGGTAGAGAGTAAAACTTAATTTCAAAGGGAATTGGATAAATATTTGAAAAGGTGGAATATAAAAGGTCTTGGAGGGTGGGAATAGGGTTACAGAGAGCGTATCAGCAGAAAGGCCTCCTCCTGTGCTGTAATTTCTATAATTCTGTGAAAACTCTCCTTTATTGAGTCTGAGCCCAGGGAGTGGTTTTGAAATGTTGGTGCTGAGCTGAGTTTAGGATGATGTGCCCTGTGAGAAGTGCCCCAAACACTGAGCCCGCTGCCCTTTGTGCGATCTCTTGGTTTGGTTCAGGTCAGTCTGTGCCGCCCAGTTTTGACGTGTGAAGCCCAAGTACAGATCAGCTCTGACCGAGGTTCCCAGTTCAGAGTTGTCACCTTCACACAGAACCTGAGTCCAAACCAGAGTCCAAGGAGATAGAGAGAGAGATCGGACCTGTTAAAAATGGCATCGACTGGGGAGCCTGATTGCACCTTGTGCAGTGCAGGGGGATTCTGGCTATGGTTACAGGGTGAATATCAGCAGGTTCTAGATTACTATTAGTTACATATAGACTATCAGTGAGTTAATATTTTACTGTCGGCTGTGAGTGGCATCTGAGTGTTCCCACTTGGCTATTCATTATCAGTGAGTTACCATTAGTTATTGGTGGAATCAAAGTTCCGCCCGCCTCTGGTTTCCCCGCTGCGAATCGCTCCCCCGCCTTCGGTTCCCTCTCTTCCCCACTCTCAGTTTCCTCTTCCCCACTCTCGGTTTCCTCTTTTCCCCACTCTCGGTTTCCTCTCTTCCCCACTCTCGGTTTCCTCTCTTCCCCACTCTCGGTTTCCTCTCTTCCCCACTCTCGGTTTCCTTTCTTCCCCACTCTCGGTTTCCTCTCTTCCCCACTCTCGGTTTCCTCTCTTCCCCACTCTCGGTTTCCTTTCTTCCCCACTCTCGGTTTCCTCTCTTCCCCACTCTCGGTTTCCTCTCTTCCCCACTCTCGGTTTCCTCTCTTCCCCACTCTCGGTTTCCTCTCTTCCCCACTCTCGGTTTCCTCTCTTCCCCACTCTCGGTTTCCTCTCTTCGCCTGCTCACCAATGGTCTCCTGGGTTTTCGAACTTGTCGCACAACAGCTGCTGGCGGGAAACCACGAGCAAAAGTACTCAACCACAGGACCCGACCTTTATAAGGTAAATGTAATAACATTTGTAGAAGTCGTGTGATCAGATGGCACATGATCAAGTGCCATGTGTTCAGGCATCACTTAGTCAGGTGTCATGTGATCAGAATGTCACGTGATCAAACCTCCAGGAATGCCTCGAACCAGAGTTGGCAACCCTACTCCCCACGTTACCTACAAGTACGATTACTCCATCCTTTCGGCGCACATTGGGAAACATTCCAATTGACCATGGAGAGTAAAGGAAAGTTTGCTTGTGTTTAATTGATCCCACGACCCAAGTTAGTTTACACCATCTGAATACCTTTCAGATATTTCTTTAAATGATAAATTCCACAGCTTTTCAGCTGGTTTCATATTTTAAAAATCATTTTGAGAAAATTGGATGAGAGGGAGGAAGAAAATTACAATATAAAAGATCACAATTTATTTAGTGGTTCAAAGTACCTCAAACAATGGCTTGCATATCCCATCAATCCACTCCAGCTGAAGCCCCGGCAACTCGTCCTTCCTATTTCGGTCAAAGATAGCCTGTAGAATATTTGCAAAGATAGAATTGTGTTTCAGCACACGTCCAAGAGTGCAGTAACTGCAGGACCTGACATTCACGGATTGCTAATAGCAGTAATAACTCAGAGTTCTTCATGCATTTTTACCCACATTTTGCATGTTCACTACCAAGGTCAAAAGATTAATTCATTGCTCGCTCCATGCATGTATGATTTTTGAGCATGAAGATGCATTAATTTTGTTAAAAGCAAACAAAATAATGAAAGACTCCTAATGAAGGGAAATTATAGCACAAGTCAAGTAAGGTGTTGACAACCTATAAATCATCTATCCCTAGTGTGCAATTTATAATCAAATTATGAGTGCAGTTCAGCAGGATGCATTTGCCTGCACATCAATGTATTTCACTCGGTGTCAGCTGTGACATTACTGTAGTCAGACTGGTTGCTACAGGCCACAATATTTAAAATTCACAAACGTTTAAAAAAATATATATATATTAGAAGATCAGGAAAACGGCAAATCCCTAGTTTGTTTACTTTAGACTGAAGTTGAAGATTTGTTTAAAATGATACCTTGGTGAAAATCTGCAATATCAAAAAAGCAGCAAGCTTAAAAGTAGGCCCGTACAAATAGCTGGAGTAATAATCTCTGTGACAGCTGTTAAAGGTCACATTAGAACTCACTTTAATTGGCCGTCTTAGCCTTGTCCCTGGTGAACACGTGGAATCACAGCAAAAAAACTGCTGAGGATTTAGCACTAACCTGAGACCAGTTCCTCAGTCATAAATTGTAACAGCTGATCCAGAACGCAGAGAGCGTGGAATAGATGGGTTGTACTGAAGTGCAGTGGATGGTCTTCTGAGAATGGGCTTGATATGCAATTTTATTGTGTTACATGGATAGCCCAGCATTGTCACACCTGATTTAGGAGTCCTTACTGTTATTATCGTAGGACAGAGAATGGACAAATGAATCCATTCTATAGAGTTTTCATCCAGGGTATGAAATTCAGAGAGCTTTTTATCTGATTATATGGGAGCTACATTTTAAAAGGTATGCCCAGTGACGAAAGTTGCATGTCGATTCCAGTTTAAATGATATCTCAATAAAACCACATCAGTAAAAGCATATTTGTTAGAATGTGACTGTGCACTTTTGGGTCTTTTCTACTGCATCACATAGTTTTTTGAAGCAAATATGTTCAATATGTAACCTCTGGTTTCTAATGAAAATATTGTCCAACACCTACAGATAGTGTTTTTCTTCCCTGTGCCCCTCAGCACACAGACATCTGGTATTCCTGTATATTATTGGCATCTCTTGGACATATAAACAATGGAATTTCAGATTACTGTTATCCATCAGCTTACTAGCATTTAAAAGAAAAAGTAGTGACTATTTTCACAGGAAAGAAGGCACTTGCACTTATAGAGTGCCAGTCATGCCCTCGGGATGTCCCAAAGTGCTCAGAGTCAATAACTTACTTTTGAAGTGCAGTTGTTGTTGTTATGTAGGCAAATGTGATAGCCAATTTGTGCACAGCAAGGTCCCACATAAAAGCAAATCAGATGAATACTAAATAGACTGTTTTTGGTTGAGGGATAAATGTTGCCAGTACACCGGGAGAATTCCCTACTCTCCTTGGTGCCATAGGATCTTTTCTGTTCATCTGAACAGGCACATGGGCCCTTGGTTTAACATCTCCAACAATGTAGCACTCCGTCAGTACTGCACTGAAGTGCTCAAATCTTGGAGTGCAGGTTGAACCCACAATATTCTAACCCAGAGGTGAGAATGCTACCAACTGAGCCAAGCTGACAACCGACTAATGAGCTGTCCTTTGCTCTACTCGCTGGAAGTTGAGACACTGGGCCAGGTTAAAGTCTTCACTGCTTGGACATTAAGAATCGCCTGGGCTGGGTTGTGCAGAGCACGTAAAGGGAACTCTCAAATGCCAATGGAAGGAAAATCAATGAGGTTCTGTGTGCGACCCTCCCCCGCCAGATTTTCCTCTCTGAGCTCAGGCAATGCTTAATGCCCAGATGGTAAAGACAAGAATCTATGCCCATTACATTTGCTCTTTGTGTATTGATGACATTGCTACACATAGCAACCACAGAAATTCTTACCCCCCTTCGATATGAAAATGACAGGTGCAAAGCCACACCCATCGCTCTGTGTCGCGACGTATCTGTGCTCCAATATGCTGCACCATTGTTCTGTGCTATGAAGCTATATTTTTGTTTTAAGTGTGAGTGGGGAACATAAAGGAACCGGCTTCGAGGATTTACTACACATGACAGGGTGAGCAGGCTGAATTCATATACACAGTAGTCATGACACTTTTGCTGAAATATCCTAGGTTAATAATTGCTGTCACTGATAATAATTCAGCGCTGCAATAATTTCTAGCCAGGCTCCTTGGTGATGTCATTGGCACTCAGCAGTGAAACAAAAATATTCAAGAACGTTACAGAAGTAGACAAAGAAAAGCAGAGGCATGTCAATATTAATCTGAATTCCCTTTACCTGTTTGATTTTTAAATGAACACTGATGGTAAAACTTCCTCTTTAAATATTTTGGCACAATATGGGATTGTAGTAAATTAATATACATAGCAGAAATATGATTGGCAAACGTCCTTAGTATCACACTGAGCAAGACCATATCTGATCTTGGAATGCTTTGTACTATCACCAATGGAAAGAATGTTTCTGCAAACCTTCAGCACACTGGGCATTAACACAGAACTAAGATGTCAGATAAATAACCCTTTAGTGTGTCAGAGAGAGGAAAGAGTAAAATCGAAATGATTAAAAACTGAAGTAACCCGCTGGCACCTAGGTTAGGACATTTCATACAACTGGGATCGTGGCTGGTTCAAGCCCAGTTGTGCCAGACACTTGATTAATGACTAATTGGGAAAGACTTTTCCCAGCTCAACTGGGCAAACTGGAGCCATGGAATCAATCTTGGCTCTGGCTGAAGTTTATGTTGGCTTCAGGAGTCAAATAAGGGATTGTTGATTTAGTTTTAACTCAGTCCAAATCTAATCTGCATTTCACATGAGGATTCAAACCACTCGGTGGGATCTCTGATGCTGCTGTCCTTCCTTATGATTGAAACAAGATCGATGAGGGGCACTTTGTGATTTTTAGCTGTGGGTTAGTGTTGAGGCATCAGGAAGCTTTCTAGCTCCAACAAATACAGTAAAAAGGGCAGATTATTCATGATAAAGTACTCAATCAAATACACCGTTAGATACATTGGGATTGGTTTCGCAATTTTAGATCTAAAGTTGTAGCTGTTTGGCTCCAGGTGTGGTACTGAGTGTTCCGTATAGGTGCCAATGAATGGGATACCAACTAACAGCAGACTAAGGCAACTTTTGGAAACATGCTTTGTTCGTCTGATATCATGACGCAATACACCTTCCAGCTGCATGTGATACTCGACAGGTGTCAATTTAAGAAAAGAGTCTTCCAGTTGGAAAATCTAGCTCCAATCATCAAAAACTGGTTTGAATGCGCTCTTCTTCCCTTGTTGCACTAAGATTTTCATACCAAAAGGGAAGCTGAAGCACCTGATTGCATGTAACTTGTGTAATCTAGACACTGGGACTAAATAAACATGTCAGCCGTGTCTCAGTGGTAGCACTCTCGACTCTGAGTCAGAAGATTGTGGGTTCAAGCCCCACTCCAGACATATGAGCACAAAAATCTAGGCTGACGTTCCAGTGCAGTACTGAGGGAGTGCTGTTTCTTGTTTTTGGAACTCATCTTTCTTGTGGGACCTTGCTGTATGTAAGTTATCTGCCGCATTTCTAACATTATATCAGTGACTACACTTCAAAAAGTACTTCATGAGCTATAAAGCACTTTGGGCTGTCCTGAAATGCAAGTCTTTCCTTATAATTTAGTATCAAGCCAATGTAACATTGGATAGTTCTGAATTGGTTTCAGTCCAGATTAGTTTAATCAGTGAACTCAAAACTATTCCACATCTGTTAGAAAATGTGTTCCCTTTGTAAACTAATACCAATCAACATTAGTTATTTAACTAGTTAAAACCAGTATGTCTTTGAATTTTAGGAAGGAATTGTGACCCTGGTAGAGAATATTTGAAGCCAGCATCCAAAAGCTAAATGAAGAACATGCATGAGGTAATTATTACAGAATCTACTTCTTAATTAATTTGAATAGCATAAATCAATGTTGCAAGTCTGCAGATATACCGGACAAAACATTAACAAGTGACAATGATAAAGGAAGTAAATAGAGAGAATAGAATACTAAGGACAAAGTTTAAAAAAACCTACATTTTAAAATTAATACTTACAGCTGGTGTCAGCTTCAGCTCAGTCCTCTCCCTGTCCCCTTGTTCAAAGAACTCGCTGGTTACCAATTCAGCTACCTACAATACATAAATACAAGTGTTCTACATACTTATTTAATGCAATTTCAAACTATCTAAACACACATCATTGTAGCAGCTCACTAATGCCATGCCAGATTCATACATAGCATCACAGCTCCATGTAATGGTACCTCCCTTTTCCTGATGAGGAAAGTACTATCAGTAGCAACCTATGTCTTGTCTACCTAGTCATTTGTGAATTCTGCTACCAGCTATAATTGGTCTAGATCTGGGACAGACGCTGAACTGAATCTGAACTTCAATTGTTTTCTGAGCTATTCTTCTTCCCTGATCAGCTACAAGTTTCTCCATCTTCGTGTTGGGCAGTTGCCAGGTGCCTAGAGCTTCAGTGATGAAGTAAGACTATATAAAAAAAGGGTACAAAGATGAGGACATGTTCCTGATAGTCATCTTGGAAGGTATGTCCAATCCTTGGCCGTCTGAGAAGGAGGACATGCTTCATCATGGTTATGCAGGTAAATCTTTTATTGTTTGTGTAACACACATGATGTTGTGATTTGTGTTAAATTCTGTTGCAAAAATGTCATCATGCTACTTGTATGTGACATCCTGATGATGAAATTGAGGCATGGCTCTTCATCCTTTTTAGCAACAATGATAATTTACCTTTAGTAAAGAAAAACTTTAGAAAATCCACACACTTTATGGCACAGAAATCACTAGTAATGTAAATAGGACCAGGCAATGTTGCATATGTAAATAGGTTCCAGTATAGTTAGACAGATTGCTTCATAATTCACAAAAAGAATAAATCATTTTTTCTGCCATTCTGATTGAAATTAGCTGCAATAACTCAAAGAGCAATTACTTTCTTTCTCCAATTTACAGGGTGCCGTAATTAATTTAGGACATTTTCTGTACTTGATGTCCACATCATGATATTGAGTGGGTACTTATTGCTCATGCCAAGGGCATAGTGTGAATCTTGAAATATCACAGGACATAATAGGGATGATTCTTGGAAGAGACCAGGACATATGTCCAATCTTTGGCAGTCTGGAGAAGAGAAAATGCTTCATTGTGGTTAGTGTGGATGCTAGTGTGGCAGTAATAGTACTGTAACATTTTTGTGGTTGAGTGAAAATCTCACTTTCATCACAGAGCACTACACTGCCCAATTTAATAGTTCAATGGTAATTTGCATTTGTTGCTTTTATGCTTAGCTGGAAAGTAATAGTCAAAGCTTTAAAATTCAAGTAAGCCTGGGCCATTCATCTTGCTCCTTGGATACTTTATATGATAACATGATGAACAAATACATTCCAAAGACAAATAGCCATTGTGGACTCCTGGAGATCTGCTTTATTGAGGACAAGAGCCTCTTTCTGGACATTATTTTTTTCCTGGATTTTGGGAACATCAGGAAGTGAGTGCATGATCAAAATGAAGGAAATAACATTTAGCGGCACAAACAAAAATGCAGATTTGCATTGTAACAGATGGAGTAGCGTCCACACCACATTTAAAGAGAGACATTTGTTAAGAGAACATTTGTACCTGTGGCAGTAGAAAAAATTATCTGTAGAATATTTGCTTTTGCAACAGGAACAAAATGTACTTGTAGCACATTAGTTGATGCTAAGTTAGCGCCATTGCAAAAAGTATAGAATCGGGTCCACACTAAACATGTGTTGAACTCCTACTCAAATGCAACATTTTTCCTCCAGAATTTATGCATGTCACTTTTCTTGGGCCTTAGTATCCAAATCCATCCTGTTATTAATGACAAAATAATGATATTCTGCATCTACTTTTAAGCAATAGGAGAACTGCAGAATATAAAATGAAAGCTGGAAATAACTTTAAATATATTAATACTACAGTTTAAGTGCATTTCTTAAACCACATCATAATGGAATATGCTTCCTGTACTCACCTGCTTAGAGATCTCCCAAGGCTTTGTAACTGCTCCTAAATCACAGGCTGTCATCAGCATAGATCTGATGTCAAAATAAAATGCAGTAGTCACCTCATGGCTATTCATGACAAATGAAATTGAACTCGTCTGTAAGAAATGCTGGGACAATTTGAGCTTGATCATCACAACAGCACTTTAAAAGCTTTTTTATAATCTATTTGCTCCTTTCTGCTGGACAATTAATTTTTTGCCTCCTGTTTTTTTTAATAAAACTAGTGTTATTGGCTCCTAATTATAGGGCTAGGTGCCCATTGGTTCCACTGGTTTGGCTGGTGGTGAATCTGAGGAGCAGGGCAAAAGAAAAAGCTTTGTAACTGGTTGCATAAGTCATTTCCACAAAGCATGTGACATCAGTTGCCAAGACATTTACTGCATGCAAATAATGTCTGACATCATTTCTCTGGCTATGTTGGCTAAGATACCAACCAGGATCTCATTTTTTAAAGAAAGCTGCAGTGCCCCATAGAGGACAGATATAGGATAATAGGTGGGAACCAGTCAGTAATAAGGCAATTGAGTGGTCCCAATGGTATCAACCCCCCTCAAAGTGAAGCTCAAACAGATTATTAATGTCAGCAGAACTCCGATATTAAATTATTATTTGAAAACTATTGATGGATGCTTGTTATTTTTTTCTTACTTGCAAGTAATGAGCTCACTACAGCAAAGAAAACCCCTGGAACTGCTGCAGAGTCAGCAAGGTTGGTAGCAAATGCAGATAACAGTATTCCCTGCAGCTCAGTAGTTAAGAACATAAGAACATAACATAAGACGTAGGAGCAGGAGTAGGTCATTTGGCCCCTCGAGCCTGCTCCGCCATTCAATAAGATCATGGCTGATCTGATATGGCCTCAACTCCACTTCCCTGCCCGCTCCCCATAACCCTTGACTCCCTTACCATTCAAAAATCTGTCTATCTCCACCTTAAATATATTCAATGACCCAGCCTCCACAGCTCTCTGGGGAAGAGAATTCCAAAGATTCACGACCCTCTGAGAGAAGAAATTCCTCCTCATTTCCGTTTTAAATGGGTGCCCCCTTATTCTGAAATTATGCCCCCTAGTTCTAGATTCCCCCAGGAGGGGAAACATCCTCTCTGCATCTACCCTGTCAAGCCCCTTCAGAATCTTATATGTTTCAATAAGATCACCTCTCATTCTTCTAAACTCCAATGAGTATAGGCCCAACCTGCTCAACCTTTCTTCATAAGACAACCCCTTCATCTCCGGAATCAACCTCGTGAACATTCTCTGAACTGCCTCCAATGTAAGTATATCCTTCCTTAAATAAGGAGACCAAAACTGTACGCAGTACTCCAGGTGTGGTCTCACCAATGCCCTGTACAGTTGTAACAGGACTTCCCTGCTTTTATACTCCATTCCCTTTGCAATAAAGGCCAACACTCCATTTGCCTTCCTAATTACTTACTGTACCTGCATGATAACTTTTTGTGATTCATGTAGAAGGACCCCCAGATCCCTCTGTACCTCAGCATTTTGTAATCTCTCCCCATTTAAATAATAATTTGCTTTTTTATTTTTCCCACCAAAGTGCATAACCTACACAGCCATCCACCAACGTTACTTGTTCAACTAGGCGAGCACTTAATAAGCTGAGCATATGAGTCACCAACATGGAGATGCCATGATGCACAAAGAGCAAATTGAAAATGGTCATAGAACTTCACGAGAAACATGATTTGATTGAGCACATGTGCTGCAATTTGTTTTAAAAACAGGGCATGTTTCTTCACATTCTAAGTACCCAAAACTGGGCCAAATTTAGGTATTCGTAAATCAACTTGAAATTGCAAGTTTCCAAACTGGGTCTGAAGTTTATCCTACCTACAAGTTGCTATTTAAATAAAAGCAAACAGAACATACTGAAACAGGAGTATAGATCCCCTCTCCCCACAGATGCCCTTGTAGGCAAACGTACCATTTGATGTTGCACCGGTATACACAGATTAAGAAGATCTAGGTTTGATCCCTGGTCTGCTCAGTCAAAATATCTCATCCAGTGTCCTACACTGCAGCACACATGCAACACAAAATCATGTTTCGCGTGCAGTTTAATATTGGAGTTGCACCTTTGGCTACCTGTCAGATGAGGTCAGAACTGGACTCTGCTGTGATCTTTCCTCTATCTCTCCCTCATCCCCCTAGTCAAATAGCCAACCAACATTTATTATCCAGAATCACACATGGGCCGGAATTTTTCCCTTTGAGATGGGTTGAGTGGGTGCGGGCCTCATAGCGGGTCGGGAGCCCGAAGAAGTGAACAGCGCGTTCTCCACTGCGACTTTCAACTAATGGCCCCTATTAAACTAGTCATGTGTGTTTGTCGGCCCTATTAAATGGTGCGGGTCTGATGACATCGTCGATAACTCAGTTCCAGCTGGGATATTTAAAGCAGCCTTGGCCACATCGCATCTGAAGGTTGATGTAGGAGTGTGGAGGGAGGATTGGAGAGGATTGAGTTATTGCTGCAAGTTATAAAAATGAGTTCCCAAAGACAGAGGGCTGCATCCCGCTTTTCGGATGCCTCGCTACATATTCTGGTGGAGGGAGTCAGAGCACGCAGGGAGGTCCTCTTCCCTGCTGATGGGTGGAAGAGACCGTCCCAGGAGACAAAAAGGGCATGGCACAAAATTGCTGAGGAGGTCAACAGCAGGGATGTCGTCAGGAGGACATGGGTACAGTGCAGGAAGAGATTCAATGATCTGATGAGATCAGGAAAGGTGAGTGCAAAGCCACACTCACCTTCATCCTGCTGTGCCTCTCATCACATCCCCCTCACTCTGCCTTCCCAAGATTACTCCTGCACATCATTCCTCACACCAACATTCCTTGCATGTCCACCCATCCCTCTCTCTCTATGTACCTACTCACATCCCCATCTGACTAACCACCCCTCACACTCACCCTCATCCTAATGTAATCATACCAAGTAACACCACAGAAGGAGGGCATTTGGCACCACACTCCCTCATAGTCACCCTCTACAGATGTAATCCACACATTCCTTACACTCATTCCATCACTCTCACTCAAACTTCTCTTCTTTCCCTCCTTGCAGGAGAAGAGAGCCCACAACAACAGAGAGAGAGAGAGAACCGGAGGTGGCCCTCCAGTCTAAAGTACTTTTACTGCAGCAGAGGAGGTGGCCCTGCAGGTGTCCAGAGTTGCAGAGCTGCTGGCGGTGGGAGACGGAGCGAGGGGAACCGCTCAGCAACCTGGTGACAGAATTACATCTCATACAGCCACATGGCATACAGCAGTCACTCATATGGTGACTGATGTCAGCAGCCAGTGAATGTTCATCATGTGCATAATGGTATCGTTACCCATTCTTAATATAACATTTCCAAATCATCTCTTTCCTCTCCCATAGGTCCATCACGAACCATCCCCACTGTCCAGGACGAGCAGGAAGATGACTCCTCAGAGGGATCTCCAGCCTCTGAGGGTGCACGGTCAGCAGACCCAAGCGCACCCAGCACCAGCGCAGATACGCACAACTCGGTGGATCCTGTGCGAGATAGAGTAGTGTTGTCACCTGGTGTCTTACACTTCACAAGTGAGCAAGAGCAGGTGGTGTTGACAGGGACAGCAGTGGAGACTCCTCACCGGAGAGCACAGGATGCTCCCAGCTCGGCTCAGCTGCAGGCAGACGTTGAGTCCCGAGGGCCATCAAGAAAGAGGGTGATCCTGGAGGGGCAGCAAGAAATGCAGGAGGCTCTGGCCGGTTTTGTAGCCGTGATGTCTGCCAAATGTGCAGAGAATGGAGGAGTCCACCTGCCAACATGAGCACCATCATGTCGCAGGTGATGGTGACGATGTGCTGTTCCATGGAAAGCATGGCCACCTACATGGAGCAGCTAACGCGCCACTCACACGAGCACATGCTAGCTATGGAGAACAGATGGCAGAGGCTCATAGACCTCCTCTCTAGGAGGGATGTCAGTGTAGACTGGTGTCCTCATGGCCCCACTGATGTGTAGCAGGGTGCTCTCCAGCTTCTTGCTAGCAGTGAAGTGCGGGTGGCCCATGAGAGTGATGATGGTGAGAGGGGACATGGAAGTGGGGGCTCTGCTCAAAGTGCTCACACTTCTCCCCCATTGCTTCCCCTCAGTCAGAGCACCAGATGCTTCCTTAGATCGCGATAGCCGAGTCTGTCCCTGCACAGTCGCAGAGGAGCTGGTCTTCGGCAGGGCCCTCACAGGCTGCAAAACCCAGAGGACATCCGGCAAAATGTCTGATGAGTCGCAGCAGGGAAGTGAACAGCCTGCCTCTAACACTGCTGAAGCCACAGGGGTTGCACCTCGTAGAAGGACACGTACAAGACAACAGCCACAATCCTAAATGCGCAAGGGTATGCACGTGGGTGTAGAAAGAAGGGTTATTGTTAAGGTTCCGTTACTGTTACCACACATATAAAAGTATTTATTTTTACCACTTTCTGACCATGCCCATTTTTGTTTGCTATCTTGGAAGTGGCTTTGTGAGTTAGAGTGAATAGTGAGACATAACGTAACCTCAGCAATGGGGGTCAGTGTGAAATGAATGGATTGGTCACCGTAGGGAAGCTTTATGGTGTAGGTGGGGGGAGCTTGGCACAGCATGTGGCAGCCATATGGGTGCATTGCAGGAAGTTAATTAAATCTGGCCATGATGAGGCCATCCCTGGCCTCCTGGGCAGCAATATGCTCCGCTGCTGGTGACATCTGGACCTCAGGTTCCTCCTGCTCCTCCTCCTCCTCATCTTCAGCTGTTCCTCCTCCTCTGAAGAGGCTTTGGGATGTGCGCCTTGCTCCTCATACAACTCTAATCCTCGCTGGTGCGCTATGTTGTGCAGCGCGCAGCATACGACGTCAATTCTGGAGACACTGGCTGGTACGTACTGAAGGGCTCCTCCAGATCTGTCAAGGCATCTGAAGCACATCTTGAGCATGCCTATTGTTTGCTCTATGACACATCTGGTGGACATGTGGCTGTTATTATAACGCTCCTCGGCCTAATTGCTTGGCCTCCTCAAGGGTGTCATGAGCCACGTCTTCAGTGGATAGCCCTTGTCTCCAAGCAGCCAGCCGGTAAGTGTGTTTGGCGGTGCGAAGAGCTGAGGGAGGGTGGACTGGTGCAGGATGAAAGAGTCATGACAGCTGCCAGGGAATTTGGCACACACATGCATGATCATCTTCCTATGGTTGCAGACGAGCTGCACATTGAGGGAGTGGAAGCCCTTGTGGTTGACAAACACTGCTGGGTGATGTGGGGTGCCCTGATGGCCACATGTGTGCAGTCGATGATGCCCTGCACCTGTGGGAAGCCAGCCAGAGTGGCAAAGCCCAGCACCCGCTCATTAACACTGGCTTCATCAGTGGCAAAGTTCACATAATTGGCTGACTTGTTAACCATGGCAGCGGTGACCTGTGTGATGCATCTGTGGGCGGCCGACTGCGAGATGCTGCAAATGTCTGCTACAGATCTCTGGAAGGAGCCTGAGGCGAAGAAGTTGAGGGCGCTGGTGACTTTGACAGCCACTGGTAAGGAGTATCCACCAGGTCCGCTGAGCTGCAGGTCTTGCTCCAGCAATCTGCAAATGTCTGCGACGACCTGGAGCGATAGCCTGAGCCTCCTTTGGACCAGCTGCTCAGTCATGTTGAGGAAGCTCATCCTCTGCCTGTATACCCTGTGTTTGGAGTATTGCCTCCAGCATGGTGCAGCCCTGAGCTGATGCCCTCTGTCCTGTGGAGCATCAGGTCGTTGAGGAGAAGGTTGGTGGTGTTGTTGCTGCTGGTGGTGGGGCTCATCCTGGTCCGATTCTGAGGACCAAGGTGAGACATTATAAACGGCAACTATGCTGATGTAATAGATGGCAGGTGAAGTAGAGATCAGAGGAGCAATCTGTCAATGTTGTGATCATTACTAGCAATGTGGTGAGAGTGGCTTCCGAGGTTGCAGAAAAGACCTGCAAACTCTAGACACCTAAATCTGTGCTCAAAATGGAGTCAGCAAGAGCCTATCCCTTAGGAAGTAATGAGGTGTCAGGTGGGAGTATTTATTTGGATTTCCATGCTCTGCATTAATGACCTCGCACAATGACCCCATTGCTTCCGCCTCACATTGACAGACGAGGTTCCCAAGCTGCGTGATTGCCGTGGTCATCCAGTAAAAATCAAAGGGGCAAAAATTGGCTCGCGCCACCTTTGGGGCGCTAACTTCGCCAGGGCACTACTTTTAACGCCCGAAAAAGTTAGCGTCCCCGCGCCCCAAATTCAATGGGAGCGCCCCAAGCAAGAGGCGAGGCGCTACTGGAAGCGCTCCCCCTCCCTCTTGGGGCTCTCCAGCCCAATATCACAGCGCTACATGCCGCAGCGCCACGCCCGCCATCGCGCCGCGGTACTGCAGGCTTTCCTCCCCTTATTACAGGGGAGGGGTGTTGTGCAGCGTAAACCGGAGCCCTGCTGGGCCCCCAGGCAGTGGGGTGCCGGCAAAAGAGCCCGGCTCTCTAGAGGACAGCAGAGGGGGCTGACAGGCGGCCAGCAAAAAACATGGCCACCCGGCACCTCCCCTTTAAATATCGCTGCCTCGGCCGCACGAATGCCCCCCTGACCCTGTCGGACATAGAGTCTGGCGGTACGGCAGGGGGCGCAACCGAAATTTGCGGGCGGGGCACTGTGCACGGTGATGACGTCATCGCCGGAGGCGCAGCGTCGCGGGGCGTTACCGGCTATCGCCGCCACTAACCTCCCACTGAATTTCGCGGAAGGCGTTAGTGGCGCCGCGCCCAAGCGCTAGTTGCTTTGCACCCCGTTAGCGCCCCCTTAGGGCGCTAACGGGAGGCGCAAAGCAACAGAATATTGCCCCCAAATCTCTGGTTAAAAACCTTGTTAAGGGTCTCACAACAAGCACTTAATTACTTCAATTAGGCTGCCCACCTCTGCCGTTCGGGTCTGTGGTGCGCTAGGAAACGCGTCCGAGTTAAATGCGTGAGGCGGCGGGATGACGACGGGTTCCCGACCCGCTCGCAATTTGGGCAATTTTTACTATCGACCCGCCTCCAAATCCGCATACCCGGCAAAGGGAAAATTCAAGCCATGGTCTTTAGCTATTTGAGTAGGTACTAGAGAACCTGCATTGCTCTTGGAACTGTACCCCAACATCAGTCTGTGCTTTCATGAAGTATGGGGTGAGTTAGAGAACTAGAGTGAAAATGAACAAAAATGGTGTAGTTTAAAGGTATGTCAAGATTCTTTTGAAATCTAGTCTAAGTAAACCAGTAAAAGTCAAAATTAAACAACTTGCATTTATATAATCCCTTTAATGTAACAAAGCAAACAAGAAGCTGTTGTTCATCTTTGACAGGTTGCTTAGTTCACTGGAAATTAGTTTCAATAACAGCATAATTATCTAGCCATGTTATTATTGCAATCACATACTGTTATGAAGTAAAAATGAAACAGTTTCAGAATCCTGGGTTACCTCAACATTTCCCTGAGCTTCTCAAGATGCCAGTTAAGTTCCCCAGACATTACATACTCAAAGAACTTTGTGCGCTGCCTGCATTTAAATGAGAAAAAGGAAATATTTTATTGTATCTGTACTGAGTAGCAATGTAGCATTACAATTCCGCACACGGTTGATATACTACACTCAGTGAAATTAGCACATTCCAACAAACCAACAACTGAGTATGCCATATAACTGCTGGCATCTAATTAACTTCAGTCAGCAATAAATGTTGATATATGAGCAATCTGCTAATTATTTGATTAAATGAAACAGGTTTTAAAATGCTTACTTTAACATACTAAAAATACAAATGACCAGTAATACAGACCAAATTGAACTAGCCCATTACAATTAGTACATCTGATAAAGTTCACGCGTAGTGCAGCAATAAACTTGGTCAAATAACTTGTTAATCTCCTCAGTCCCTTTAATTCAATGGATGCTTAGTTTTCAAATAACTGTTAAGTGTAGCCTGGGGAGGAAAATTTGGAAGGCAAATCATCTTGGCACACTTAAATTCCTCCGGGGGTTTGTGTATGGATACAGGTACTTGTACAGCTATGAGTGATGTCAGCAGTTCTCACTACTTCTGCACATGTACACATTTACACTTCACAAAATACATACAGCCTTACAAACAATGGATTACTTTTGAAGATCAATCACTGTTCTACTGTTGGGAAACATGGCAGCCAATTTGCATATAAACACAAAATGAATGACCAGATAATCTGTTTTTGGTGCTGAGGGAGGAACAATGGCTTGAACGCTCCACGAGTGACACCAGGAAAATTCCCAGCTCTTCTTCGAATAGTGCCATGGGATCTTTTACATCTACCTGAGCAGGGCCTCAGTTTAAAATCTCATCCAAAAGATTGCACTTGCAATAATGCAGCATGTACTGTATTGAAGTGCCAGCTGAGATTATGTGCTCAAATCCTGGAATAGGGCTTGAACCTTCCGACTGAGAGACAAGAGTGCTACCAATTGAGTCAACTTGTCAAAATGGTATATTTGCTAAACAGCATTGCATTTATAACAATAATACTAATAAAATTAAATGTCAAATCTGTGTTGTAATTAAACTGTAATGGAAACACTTACTCAAAATAAAGCATGAGGTCAGTGGACAGGATGGCTTGTTTTAGCAGCTGCATCAAGTCGCTGTAGTCCTTGGATGAAAGGTTGGCAAAAATGTTGTGTCCCTAAAATTAAGGGAGAGGTACAGTAGCTTAATGCAAATGCATACAAGGTTGAAGCAGCTTTTCCTGGGGATTTTCAAAATTGTATCTGAATTAAAACCAGCAGAAAATTAAATGCTACATTTTTAAAGGTGACATTCAGATAGGAAATTCAGTATTACAAGAACTCAGCAAAAACCTTTGCACATTTATTTAGTTCATTTCCTTTATTTTTAAAAGTGATTTTCCTAGTTGGAAGTTATTTTGTTGTATTTGTCTGATACAATTTTTATAGTGTTAAAGATAGGACTTGAGGAAAAATACTGCAGACCATTTCATATCAGATATTGGGCCGTATATTCCGATGCCTACGGGTGGGTACGCGCTGTGTACATACCCGTAGGGATATCGGATATGCCGGTTTCAGGCATGCCAAGCGCATGCGCTGAAAACCGGTATTTCCGATCTGTCAAGAATGCTTTTGACAGATCGGACGCCTGCCCTAGAGAAGGGCCTCTGCGGGGGGGGGGGGAGAGTTCCGCTTTCTGCAGAACCTCCGCCCGCTGAAAACCCTTAGAAATCTTATGCCTGGTAAAAGCAGGTGTAAGGCCTGTTTTACCAGCATAAGAGTTGAAAAAAGTTAAAAAAAAATTCACTCATTTATCATTTAAAAATACTTTTAAAAAATGGTAAGTTTATTTTTAGCCCCGTAAAAAACTTTAATTATTTTTTCAAAAAATTAAATTTTTGTTAAAAATATTTAATATATTGTAATTTCAATTCATTTTAAAAATGTGATTTTTAAAAAAAAAATTATTTAATGTTTTACAGTGTTTTTGGGGTGATCTCCATTCATATATTTGACAGGTCTATCTGTCAAGTGTATGAAGGGAGATTCCCTTCTTTGATTGGCTCCCCATGGCCCACATGATCCCAGGGACGCTTGCGAACCGCATGTGCCTCTGGGATACGTGGGCCCTGCACATTTCGAGTTGGAGAGGCCCAGGAGCGGAAGTGTCCGGACCTCGGGAGCCCTCAGGTAAGTGCGTAGATTTTTTCCGCACGCAGGAAGTCTCCGATTGGAAAATACGGGCTAGTATCTCCATGGGTAAGTGAAAGAGGTGCATAGAAGCAAATCTGTGAATCATATATGATTGGCAATGGTCAGCAAATTCAGTTAAAAAAATATTGATTAGAAATCATTTTTAAATCTGAGAAATAGGTAAAAATCGAAAATGAAAAAATCTGAATGCTAACAGGGTCGAAATGTCTCAGTCTTACTCTGCTGCAGTAAGCACAGTGGAGTCGGTATCCCAATAAGCTAGTGACTTTGCTTCTGACCCGACCAAAGTATTCAAGGTCAGGGAAGGGTCAGTTAACTTCAATAATTCCAGATGTGACGCTGGAAAGCCACTGAGGGGAGAAGCTGAGGTGACGAGCTGAAAATAGCACCGACTTTGGAAATCAGCGCCCTTTCAAAATAAGGGGTCGGCCACTTAGAACTGAGATGAGGAGAAATGTCTTCACTCAAAAGGTTGTGAATCTTTGGAATTCTCTACCCCAGAGAGCTGTGGATGCTCTCCACATGTGAACCACATTTGATGGGTTACTCCACCCTGTCGCTCCCATCTTCTTTTAAATGTCAGGCCATTTAAGAACCTCAGCCCAAGCAGGAATTGTGATGAGTTGCTCATTAGGGTGGCGACCTGGTGTTTTTGGGGCCTGACGCCTGTCAGTGCTCTCCCACCCACTTTACCCCAGAGTTGCACCCCAGGCATTGAGGAAATTTGTGGCTCATGTTAGGAAGCAGTAATTTGTGAGAAATCCCCCAATGATTGTGGCAGCCAATATAACTCTGGTCCAATCTTAGGGGTGCTTCTGCGCCTTTAAGATTTCCCGTTGCCTCCCTTGGTATTGCAGTGGCATCCCCACTGCTGCATTGCCAAGATTTTCCACCGTTTCAGTGGTGACCCACTTTTGGTGGCATGAATCCTGCCGGGAATTAAGCCTGCATAGCGAATGACCCCAAAACCAGGGAAATGGGTCGGGATTGCGGTGGATCCGGAGGGATGGGAAAAGGTCCCACCCCGAAGGGGAGTATCCCAGCATTAAAGTCCACTTGGGCTACCAGAACAGGAAGACGGGACCTTGGTTTAGTATCTCATCCAAAGGATGACACCTCCAACAATGCCGAACTCCCTCAGAACTGCACTGGAGTATCAGCATAGATTATGAGCTCACACCTGCAATCTTCTGACCCAGAAGCAAGAGCATTACCTACTAAGGCAAGCTGATATATATCTTATGAGATGGTGCACTGTGGGTTTGTGGAATTTTGAACTCTCTGGCCTAGAAATTGGTTTGTGCGGGGCTGCCGGGCTCGATCCGTGACATCATAATATTACTAAAGTCAAGACAGAAAGGGACAAAAACTAAAGCGCTACACCAGTTGAACCTAAGGGTGGGCAAGGAGGAAGCCCATGTGCAAATCTATTGGAGTAATTCTAACACGGAAATGCACTTAGTCAGGCCGGGGTACTGTTCTACAGGTGCGTGCTGGCCTCTGGTATTTAGGCAAAGTGACCGCTTTACTTGAGCAAGCTTTGACAATGAGTGTTGGCAGACTATTCGAGTGGAGGAGGCATCACAGTGGAACCCCAGCCTGTCTCCACTTGACACCCACATACACTTTATTTGTGGCAGGGTTTGCTGGAGAGTGATTAGAAGCAGGAACCTTCGTTGATTTTTCCCCCTCTCCTTAACCAAGATGTATTGGTTCAGTTGTAGCATCCCTGTTATAGTTATGTCTGAGATTAGTAGACTCAGCACACACCAGGGATCAAACTGATCAGTGTGGCTCACTACTTCAGTTGGCAGTGCATTTGTGAACTGAGCAACAAGGATAGCCATCATTTATTTTTTAACTGAACATTATTACTAAATGTTAGTAGGAAGAAGTGGCTATCTGTATGCAGCTAAATGGTTTAGCCTGAATTCTCCTACATGCAGTAGGTTTGGGATGATTTAACACTGACATTAACATTTTTTTCATCTGTAAATATGCACGTGGTATATTTATCACCAGCACAGAGTTTCCACTGAGTGCTAATGAGTGTTGCTAATGTTTACAGAGTGACTAACAGCCAATTAACCTCATAACGTGGGGTGCAACAGTGGAAACAATGTTCACATGCCACTTTTAATGACAAATACCAGCATTAAACACTGGCAATATGTAGTCTAAAATGAAATCACAGTAAAAACCATCAAAAGTGCAATCAGAAGCCCAACCCACTTACATAGGATATACAGCACAGAAGCAGGCCATTCGGCCCAACCAGTCTATGCTGGTGTTTATGCTCCACTTGAGCCTCCTCCCATCTTTCCTCCTTTAACCCTATCAGCATAACCCTCTATTCCCTTCTCTCTCCTAGATGACTTGGCTTGAACTGCATAAGACCTCTTTGGACTAAGCAGAAATGTCCCGGGTGAAAAATGTTTGGAACAGCAAAGTGAATGAAAATATCACTGCATTTGCCATTGCTTTAACACTAATACTGAACATGAGAGCTGGCAGAATTTTTTTTGTCACTGGCTCCTTTCAGGCACACTTTTGCTGAATAAATAGGGCGACCTGTCAATTCATCATGTCTAAATGTCTACAGAAAATAAATCAGATGGAGGGCTTTAATAAAGAGGTCCATTGCATACGACAGGTGTCTAAATTGAATGTGAAAGCACAACACATCACACGCATCATGGAGCACCTCACGGCCTGGCACTCCTGTCAAGAGTGAAGCATAGAATGTTGCAGCACAGAACCAGGCCATTTGACCCATCAAGTCCTTTCCTTTTACACCAGGGAACAGCCTCATGGCTCTTCTCCACTGCCCCCAATGTTTGAATGTGTCCCTTAGGCCTTGGTAACCAGAAATGGACACAGTACTCCAGATGTGGTCTGACGAGAGCACTGTTAAGTTTGGCCATGACTTCCTCTGACTTGTGTGCCACTGCTTTGGCTCGGTAGTTCAACATTCTATTGGCTTTATCGATTGTTCAGCATCGAGCCTACAAAGGTCGCTTTCAGCTTCATCCTTGGCTATTCCAAGAATAAAGCCGAAAGAGACCTATGTCCAGCACTTTACAATTGTCTGCATTAAATTTCATCTGTCATTGTTCATGCCACTTACATACTTTATTCAATTCATTCTGTGATTTCTAAGCTGCCTCCTCCGATTCCACTGCCTCCCCCAGTTTGTCATTATTTACAAATTTGACCACTTTGAATTGAGTTTCTGAATCCAGGTCATTACATAAATTAGAAACTTGTGATCCCAACACCAAGCCCCAGGGCCTCACTTATGACTTCTCCACCCTGACATAACTCCTGTAATAAGTACTTACTGTTTTACCCTTCACCAGCTTTTTTATCCATTCCCCAGATTTGCCTAGAATACCTAATGTCTTGAGTTGAAAATAATAGCCTTTCATGTGGAACTTCGTCAAATGCCTATTGGAAGTCTAGCTATGCCACATTCTAGGTTTCCCACAATCTACTTGGGATATCACTTCCTTGAAGAAGACAGGGAGGTTGGCCAGGCAGGATTTTCCCCTTCTGAATCCACATTGACTGCTGTTTATTAGGTTATTATTGTTCAAATATTCCTCAAGTTTACTCCTATCTGCAACATTAGCGTCCTATCCGACTCTGAGCTGAGATTCCGATCTCATATCCTCTCCACCACAAAGACAGCCAACTTCCAACTCTGTAACATCACTTACCTCTGCTGCTGAAGCCCTCATCTATGCCTTTGTCACCTCCAGACTCGACTATTCCAAGGCTCTCCTCAGCCAGCCTCCCATCTCCCACCCTCCATAAACTGCTGCCTTTATCCGATCCCACATGAAGTCCTGCTTGCCTTTGCCCCTGTCCTTGCTGACCTACACAGGCTCCAGTTCTCCCAGCGCCTCAAATTAAAAATTCCCATCCTTGTATTTAAATAATTCTATGGCCTCATCCCTCCCTATGTCTGCAAACTCCTCCAGTCCTACAAACACTACCCTCCACCGAACTTCCTGCTGCTCTGACTCTAGTCTCTTTTGCATCCCTTGGTAGCCATGCTTTACACTCTTGAATACCCTCCCAAAACCACTCTGTCTCGCCATCTCCTCCTTTAAAACCCTCCTTAAAACCCACAGCTTTGAGCAAGCTTTTGATCATCTTCCTAACACCTCTTTAATTGTGTCAGTGCCATTTTGTTCCTTGCATCTATGTGAAGTGCCTTGGGACAATTTTCTACATTAGAAGTACTTATATAAATGCAAGTTGTTGAATGTTGTTGATAATCAATTCTATTATATTACGCAGAATGGAAGTAAGATTAATGGGCCTGTGGTTGCCCATGTCTGTTTTGTCCCCATTTTTGAATACGAGAAGCATGTTAGCCTGTTTCAAAACTATTGGGACCACCCAGTGGTCACTGACTCCGACAAAATGGTTGTCATTGCCTCACAAGTCTCCTCCCTAGTCTTGCTCAGCACTCTGGGCTAAATACCTTTTGTGCCTGGGGACTTATTTGTTTTCAGATCTTTTAGCCTGTCTAGGGTTTCATCTCATTTATATCATATTAATTGATTTTACCTATATCTTCCCTGTAAATACTTGGAGAAAGTAATCATTCAGAATATCTACCATTATTCAGAATATTTACTATTTTGTGCTCCTCCGCAGTTTTGTACCATTTGCATCTTTTATGGCTGTCACCTCTTGCTGTTGAAGTACTTGCACTTTTTTGTTACTGTTGTGTTTAGCCTCTGATGCTGTGCCTCTCTCTAGGTCTTTCTTTGCCTCTCTGATCAATCTTTTATCATGTTTCTGCATTTTCCTATATTCCAGTAAACTCCTTCCCCTTTATCCCTGCAAGTTTTGTAGAGGTCATCTTCTTTCCTTATTTCACTTTTAATTGCTTATTAATCCATTTAGGTCTTGTTTATTTAGTCTGAGTGTATTTGTTTCAACAGTGTATTTATCCTCCATGTTCAGTATTATACCTTTAAAGGTGTCCCATTTGACCTCTACTGAAGTGTTGAAGAAACTCCCAATTAATTTGCTTTAGTAGTGCCTTTATTTCTTTGAATTTAACCCTTTTAGTGTTATATACCAGACTCCTGGTTTTAGGTACTTCTGATTCTCAGATCATATTAAACTTGATCATTCTGTGTTTGCTATCCCCCAGGGATGCTACGATTTCTATTTCCTGCATGTTGTCTGCGTGACTCATGATTGAGAGGTCGCACAACACCAGGTTATAGTCCAACAGTTTTATTTGAAATCACAAGCTTTCGGAGCTATCGATTGCCCCTTCCTCAGGTGAAGTAAATAGATACAGAATCGCCAAAGCATATATAGATAGAGGACAAAGCATGTGTACCTTACAATTGCAGACAACTAAATTAAATCATCCTGACTATCTGCCGAGGTGTGATAAAGTTAATCAGGTCAGCCAGGAAGGTACCACATCAAAGTCATACAGAACAGAACGGACTATTGTAAAGAAGCATACCGACAACTGGACAACCAGGAACACTACAGACAGCTACCCGCAGATCCGACCAAAGAACACACCCGCCAACTCAATAGACTGATCAAGACCTTCGATCCAGACCTTCAAAACATCCTACGCGCTCTCATCCCACGTACTCCCCGCGTGGGAGACTTCTACTGCCTCCCAAAGATACACAAAGCCAACACACCCGGACGTCCTATCGTATCAGGCAATGGAACCCTGTGTGAGAACCTCTCTGGATACGTCGAGGGCATTCTGAAACCCATCGTACAGGGAACCCCCAGCTTCTGTCGCGACACTACAGACTTCTTACAGAAACTCAGCACCCACGGACCAGTTGAACCAGGAACACTCCTCGCCACGATGGACGTATCGGCACTCTACACCAGTATCCCCCACGATGACGGCATCGCTGCGACAGCCTCAGTACTCAACACCAACAACAGCCAATCTCCAGACGCCATCCTACAACTCATCCGCTTCATCCTTGACCACAATGTCTTCACCTTCGACAACCATTTTTTTACCCAAACACACGGAACAGCCATGGGGACCAAATTCGCACCCCAATACGCCAACATCTTCATGCACAAGTTCGAGCAAGACTTCTTCGCTGCACAGGACCTCCAGCCAACGCTGTACACCAGATACATCGACGACACTTTCTTCCTTTGGACCCATGGCGAAGGATCACTGAAAAGACTACACGATAACATAAACAAGTTCCATCCCACCATCAAACTCACCATGGACTACTCCTCAGAATCGGTTTCATTCCTGGACACACGAATCTCCATCAAAGACGGACACCTCAGCACTTCACTCTACCGCAAGCCCACGGACAACCTCACGATGCTCCACTTCTCCAGCTTCCACCCTAACCATGTTAAAGAAGCCATCCCCTATGGACAAGCCCTGCGAATACACAGGATCTGCTCAGACGAGGAGGAACGCGATGGACACCTACGGACGCTGAAAAACGCCCTCGTAAGAACGGGATATGACGCTCGACTCATCGATCGACAGTTCTGACGGGCCACAGCAAAAAATCGCATAGACCTCCTCAGAAGGCAAACACGGGACACAACCAACAGGGTACCCTACGTCGTCCAGTACTTCCCCGGAGCGGAGAAACTACGCCATGTTCTTCGCAGCCTTTAACATGTCATTGATGACGACAAACACCTCGCTAAGGCCATCCCCACGCCTCCACTACTTGCCTTCAAACAGCCGCCTAACCTCAGAAGTACCATCGTTCGCAGCAAATTACCCAGCTTTCAGGATAACAGCGACCACGACACCACACAACCCTGCCACGGCAAACTCTGCAAGACATGCCAGATCATCAACACAGATACCACCATCACACGTGAGGACACTACCCACCAGGTACATGGTACATACTCATGTGACTCGGCCAACGTTGTCTACCTCATACGTTGCAGGAAAGAATGCACCGCGGCATGGTACATCGGCGAGACCATGCAGACACTGAGACAACGTATGAACGAGCACCGCGCAACAATCGCCAGGCAGGATTGTTACCTCCCAGTCGGGGAACACTTCAGCAGTCAAGGACATTCAGCCTCGGATCTGCGGGTAAACGTTCTCCAAGGCAACCTTAGAAACACACGACAACGCAAAATCATCGAGCAGAAACTGATAGCCAAGTTCCGCACTCATGAAGACGGTCTCAACCGGGATCTTGGGTTTATGTCATGATACATGACGTGATCCGGACTCGAGTCGTCGTTGGCTTGTTCACAGATGTGATTCCCAGTAAAAAAGTAAAAATTTTCCCAGTAAAAAAGTAAAAATTTTAAAGCTTTTCGTTTTACATACAGACGGCAGCTTTTGACACGTTAGAACCCCTGCGACTACACCTCATTGTCTCAGTTGTATCCTGATTACCAGTGGTGAACATTACCTTTCGTAGCTTGGTGAATGTATTGTGTTATAAAGTAGTCATGCATTACATCGACCATCACTGGGGATCATTTTTAGTTTGGGCGTGAGCGGGGAAGTGGCAGCTGCGGATTGGCTGCCAGTTATAGATTGAAATCAATAAAAATGAAAATTGCGCTGGGTGTATAATGGACGGCCAATCCATAACTACCAGTTTTCTGTTCATGTCCATAATGAAAATGACCCTCTCTGTTTCTAAACTAGCTTTTCCCAGTGTATATTTGGTTGATTGAAGTCTCTTATTAAAGTAACTCTCCAGATCTCACATACTCTTCCTAAGTCTTCTTAGAGAAAATTGTCCTCCTTCTTATGCTAACATGGTGGGCTGTAGCATATCCTTAGTATAAGCTTAGATTTTGTCATATTTGAGATGTCCTACTAGAGTAGTTCATTTTGTAGTTGGCCCCCTCACAACTTAATTTATCTCCCAGGTGTCCCAAACATATACGGCTACACCACCTCCTTTTCTATTCACTCGGTCTTTTGTATACGCCCTATAGCCTTGAATGATAAATTTGTTTGCATCCTCTGGCATGTTTCTGTCATTCCCACTACATCGTAGTTTCTTACTGCTACCACAACAGTCACCAGTTCTTGCATTTATTTCTAATGCATCTAGCATTCTTGTTTCAGGTTTACCTCTTTTGATGTTCCCCAGCGTCTGCCTATTCCTGGTCTCCAGTTCTTGTTATGTCAGTCTATGTCCATACCCATCTATTGATAACCTTCTACCCTGAGATCAGTCTTACCTGCCATCTGTTTTTGCCCTGCCCTTCCCACTCTCACCTTTCAAGTTTAAATGATTCTCAATTGCTGCTGCAGGGAGGATGTTTCCCCTGGCTGGTGGGTCTAGAACGAGGGGTCACAGTCTCAGGATACGAGGTAGGACATTTAGGACTGAGATGAGGAGAAATTTCTTCACTCAGAGGCTGGTGAACCTGTGGAATTCTCTACCACAGAAGGCTGTGGAGGCCAAATCACTGAATATATTTAAGAAGGAGATAGATAGATTTCTAGACACAAAAGGCGTCAAGGGGTATGGGGAGAGAGCGGGAATATGGTATTGTGATCAGCCATGATCATACTGATTGGCGGAGCAGGCACGAAGGGCCGAATGGCCTACTCCTGTTCCTATTTTTCTATGTTTCTATGTTTTTCTAAAGTTGTTCCCAAGTCTTTTTTGTACCTTCTTGGTTTAGGTGCAGTTCGTCTCCTGTACCAGTCCTTTTTATTCTGCAAGTCTTCCCAGTTATTTAAGAATCATCATAGAATCATAGAAATTTACGGCACAGAAGGAGGCCATTCGGCCCATCTTGTCCACGCCGGCCGATAACAGCTATCCACCCTAATCCCCCTTTCCAGCACTTGGTCCATAGCCTTGTAGGTGATGGCACTTCAAGTGAATATCCAAGTACTTTTTACATGTGATGAGGGTCTCTGCCTCTACCACCCTTTCAGGCAGTGAGTTCCAGACCCCCACCACCCTCTGGGTGAAAAAGTTTCTCCTCAAATCCCCTCTCAACCTCCGACCAATTACTTTAAATCTATGCCCCCTGGTTATTGACCCTGCTGCTAAGGGAAATAGGTCCTTCCTATCCACTCTATCTAGGCCCCTCATAATTTTATACACCTCAATTAGGTCTCCCCTCAGCCTCCTCTGTTCCAAAGAAAACGACCCCAGCCTATCCAATCTTTCCTCATAGCTAAAATTCCCCAGCCCAGGAAACATCCTCGTAAATCTCCTCTGCACCCTCTCTAGTGCAATCACATCCTTCCTGTAATGTGGTGATCAGAACTGCACGCAGTACTCTAGCTGTGGCCTAACTAGTGTTTTATACAGTTCAAGCATAACCTCTAATACAAAAGCAAAATACTGCGGATGCTGGAAATCTGAAATAAGAAATCAAGCATAACCTCCCTGCTCTTATATTCTATGCCTCGGCTAATAAAGGCAAGTATCCCGAATGCCTTCTTAACCACCTTATCTACCTGTCCTGCTACCTTCAGGGATCTGTGGACATGCACTCCGAGGTCCCTCTGTTCCTCTACACTCCTCAGTGTCACTGGTGCACTGTTATTTATGCACCAGGTTGCCAGGTACTCATTTACATCCTCAATTTTCTTGATGAACTCCCTTTCTTTCTCAAGCTTGAAATTATACTGGAGAGTGTTACTTTGTGGCACCTAGCTTTAAATTTAGAGGCAATCCTCATGTTGTGACATTAAGACCCAGTATTATATCTCCCTGTCATTTACCCCTAATGGACTATCACCATTGTGCTCTTTCTTGTCCCCTTCAATATACCTTCTAACATGTCTTCAATTATGTACAATGCTTGCTCCAGGTAGACAACTCGCCATTTTATAGATATTGGTGCTGAATTTTCACGGTACACTGCTGGAATCCTGCTGTAGCTCCAGCAGGAGACCAGTAGAACCCACTGGAAAATGGCAGGGACCTGATTGTGGTGGGTTTTTGTCATTTCCAGGATTTTCTGGTCTGCCTTGGAACCTCAGCCCACCCCTTACAAGGCACATGTCGTCAGGCAGTGGAGACAGGGTTGGGGATTTCCTATGCTGGGAATTCCTGGCTCATTCGGGACCTGGAACAGTTCTGGAGGTTGGTATGTCCAATGAGATGAGGCCTACCAGCCTCCAGATGGACATGTGGACCCCAGCGGGAATGGGGTGGGCTGAGGCCCGGCGAGGAAAATACACTGGAGTCTGAGAGGGCCTGGGCAACTCCCCACCCCAGTGTCATGCATACTCCAAATCTTCCAGCTGCATGGGGCTGGAGGATGCCAGAAATGTGCCTACAGTGGTGTGTGTTCCTGCCTGTCCCATGCAAATTCGGCACCTTCCCACTGACCTCGCAAACACCAGTGAACTCAGTGCCGGGTTGTACGGAATGGGTGAATCAGAGTAACAGTCTGTTATTGACTTGGATTGATTTAATATTGTGGTGATGTTAACTTTTCACCGTTGTTTCTGAAGTGTGGAAGTATGATCCTTAAATTGGAATGTCTTATAATTGTACAGCTACACAGAAATTCTAAGATGGTGACTGATGAACTCTTGAACTGAGACTGACCCTTACAGCACCGGCAGGTTTCAGTATGAAGTAACCACCTGCTTCATGGCTAAGTTAAATTGGAACATGCCAGTATTTGTTGATCTCAGGCTTGAGAGAACTGTAAGCACTCATTGCAAGAATAAAACATCTGGGTAAAAGTGTATCTTTTTAATTAGAGTTTGGTACGGAATGATACAGAATCAAAGAGAGACTTATAATTAGCAGTTTCTTTTGGTGGAACAGCAATTATAGTTAATGAGAGAAATATGCAATGGGATAATGAAATAGGGAAATAGGAAAATCGTTAGCTCAATGGAAAAAGGGCCCACTAGTGAGGAAATCAGTTTGTAAACTGAGGTATTTATAAGGTATAGGTTCCTATTAGTTTCTCCTTATATGGAGTTGTTTATAACTTGTGGTATAATTATTTAATGTGGAGACTTGCTGATGGTCACGTAGCAGGGGTAAGAGAAAGGTATAGAAAGTGGTGAATTGTAATGAGAATTTGGATTCAAAGGGTTCAATCCACCTGAAAACTGAGCTCAGAATTGTAACGCATTTGAGTCCCCAACCATCAGGTATGGTTGTAAGTAATATATGATTCGGTGTATGCTTAAGTATTATTGCACGTACTATGTACTTGATAAATCCATGAATGCCTGGCCTTAACTATTCAAGAACCTTATTAATTCTGAGGAATAAATAGAACATCTAATCATAAGTGAGTGCATTATCTAACAGATGCCTGTCCCATGCAACTAGAAAATTGATGGGCAAAGTACACATAGAGGGGGAGAAATTCAACATCATTCCACCTATTTTGCAAGTGTAAAATCAGTGTTGCCGGGACCAATTTTGGGTTGTGAAATACTGCGCTGATCTTTCCTGGAAGTGCACTCGCTGTCAAATAGGAAACTGATGAATTCTAGGTGTGCAAGTCTCTCGCCTGAAACGGGCGTTAGGTGCCTTGCATTTACAAATCAGGGACATAACGACAGATGTAGGACCCTGATCGAAATGGGTGGAGCTTGCGCTGCGCATGCTCTACCCGGTTGTTATGGGTCTTGATAGACCTAACCAGCAGTCCTTAAAGGAACCGCTAGAGGCCACTTAAGAAACAGCCAGAAAACGTTTTAATAGTTTAATTTCTGTGGGACCAGAAGGAACAGCAGTGCGGGCTGATGCCAGTTCAGGTTGCCCACCTCTATTTTGCCTCCCAGAACCTACCTGCGGGCCAGCTCGATGTTGGAGCAAATTCCTAAAGTTCGACCGCCGAGCTGCATCGATTGGCATCCGCAGTTCGCCTGTTTCATTCAGATAAGGCCTGATGCCAAATTTGACGAATTTTCACCAATGTCTTCGGGCATGTATTTGAAGCGCACCGACCATTTCGCACTGGAAACCAGCACGAGTTAAATTTCTTGCCCAGGACGCCTTCTTGTCCTTTATTGCAGACTTTCTGACTATTTAAATAAACTGCAACATTTTACGTGGCCCTGAAAGATTTTCCTCAAGACTCCTGTGTCTTGTTTTTCTAACTTACTAAGAATCCAAAATGCTCAAAAGCAAAAAAAGGAGGAAAGGCTTCAAGGATAACATCTGGGTCATGTATTTGGACTTTAAATTGCACATATGAAAAAAGACTTTGAGGATTATTATTTATTAAAAATTCCTCACAGATCTTTTTCATGTTGTTCCCCATGGATATGGAAGATTGAAGCTGATTTATATTTTAATCTTCTTTCACTGAATAGCTTATGATACATTAATGATGAAAACTGCTTTCTATTGGGCCAGTGTTTGGAAATTTTCAATTGCCTCCGGGTTCATTAATTATTCTGGATAATTTTTTTCTCTTTTATGTGAGTGTAAAACAGTCACTGACTCACTACATTTGCATTTTAGGGAACAAAGACAAGATGTGAGCCATTGCTTTCTCTCTACTTGGTCCCAAATGTACTCCTGTAAATAGGACATTAGCATTTACAGGGTTGGTACAAACTGTTGAAATATATTGACTAATTTAATTAAAGGTCACAATAATATATTCATTTCTGCATTTTTTTTTAAAGGAGCGCAGTCCTCATGGTAACATACTGGAGCTATAGTTTTACCAGTTGTCTGTAAACAAGGGAGCAGTGACTCCTGGCTGTCCATATTATGAACTCACTGCTGGGGCCGAGGGGTGGCATCATGCAGTCGTGCTGCAGGATGTAAGGTCCTGCTACAGCATCTTAAAGGGGATGGACAGACAGCATAAAGCTTCACAGTTGAATTTTTAGTGGCAAATACTCAGAAAATCTGGAAGCCGGTCAGGAAGAAGTTTGCTGATCCTATCAGGTCATTCAAAGTGCAACTATCCACCAGGCAAAGATATTAATTAGGTGCCCAAACTATGTACGGCACCCTTGTTTTTATGCTCCTCATGTAATTTGGTAACATTTTGAAGGCCATTATGCAGCAGGGTACACTTTGTACTGGTACCTATAAGTGTTTCTTCAGACACATTCTTAAATGGATTCACCTGATTAAAATACTTCCATCTCAAATCCCATGATGCATGCACATTATCACAGCTATTATGGACTGCACCGTGGCACTTGGGTATTGCTGTGAAATTTTAACTTCTCAATTCAGTTTTCTTTTGCAGGAGAAGGCTGCACATAACAGGAAGGAGCAGTTTCGGAATACATCAGGAACGCTACTGATTGTATCTCTTTCTTTGGTTGGCGTCCATATTTTTGATTATGCCTCTGTAGGTGTCTTGTGATGTTTTCTACATTAAAGGCGCTATATAAATTCCTTGTTGAGATCAGGAAATAATGTGCTGCTGCAGGATTTAAAGGACTTGGAACATAGGAACAGGAGTAGTCCATTCAGCCCCTCGAGCCTGTTCCGCCATTCAATGAGATCAAAGTTGATCTGTATCTTAACTCCATCCACCTGCCTTGGCTCCATACCTTTTCATACCCTTTTCTAACAAAAATCTATCGATTTCAAATTTAAAATTATTAATTGAGCTAGCATCCACAGCTTTTTGAGGGAGAGAGTTCCACACTTCTACCACCCTTTGCGTGAAGAAGTTTTTCCTAACTTCTCTCCTGAATGGCCTGGCTCTGATTTTAAGGTTAAGTCCCCTTGTCATAGACTCCCCCACCAGCGGAAAGAGTTTTCTCTATCTACCCTATCAATTCCTTTCAAAATCCTAAAAACCTCAAATAAATCTCCCCTTAACCTTCTCTATTCCAGGGGATATAAGCCTAGTTTATGTGATCTCTCCTCATGATCTAACCCTTGGAGCCCTGGTAACATTCTGGTGAATCTGCGCTGCACTCCTTCCAAGGCCAATATATCCTTTCTAAGGTGCGTTGCCCAGAACTGTACACAGTACTCCGGATGTGGTCTAACCAGGGCTTTGTAGCAAAACTTCCTCCCTTTATATTCTAGCCCACTAGTTATAAAGGCAAACATTCCATTAGCCCTTTTGAATATTTTTTGTAACTGACTACTACATTTTAGAGATCTGTGTACATGGACCCCTAAATCTCTGTGGACCTCCACTATTCCTAGATTTTTACTATTTATATAATACTCAGATCAATCCATTTTTGGTCCAAAATGGACCTCACACTTACCTGTGTTGCAATCCATCTGCCACAGTTTTGCCCACTCGCTTAATATGCAGCAACTTAAAGGGTTAAATATCCAGCAAAATTAATTTACATCAAGGTAACAAAAAGGAGAGTAAGTGTTATTTTAATACTACAAGCATGGTCCTTCAATGGCTGAAAAAGTTCAATGACCTTATCAGGTTAGGCAAGGTAAAAGGGGCCAAGAATGTACTATGCTAAGCATGTCTGTCACTTACAGTGACCTTTCATCATTTTTTTTTAAAATTCGTTTTTATGGGATGTGGGCATCGCTGGCAAGGCCAGCATTTATTGCCCATCCCTAATTGCCCTTGAGAAGGTGGCGGTGAGCCGCCTTCTTGAACCGCTGCAGTCCGTGTGGTGAAGGTACTCCCACAGTGCTGTTAGGGAGGGAGTTCCAGGATTTTGACCCAGCAACGATGAAGGATTGGTGATATACTTCTAAGTCAGGATGGTGTGTGACTTGGAGGGGAACTTGGAGGTGGTGGTGTTCCCATGAGCCTGCTGCCCTTGTCCTTCTAGGTGGAAGAGGTCACGGGTTTCGGAGGTGCTGCCGAAAAGCCTTGGCGAGTTGCTGCAGTGCATCTTGTAGATGGTACACACTGCAGCCATGGTACGCCGGTGGTGGAGGGAGTGAATGTTTAAGGTGGTGGATGGGGTGCCAATCAAGTGGCTGTTTTGTCCTGGATGGTGTTGAGCTTCTTGAGTGTTTTTGGAGCTGCACTCATCCAGGAAAGTGGAGAGTATTCCATCACACTCCATACTTGTGCCTTGTAGATGGTGGAAAGGGTTTGGAGAGTCAGGAGGTGAGACACTCATCGCAGAATACCCAGCCTCTGACCCGCTCTTGTAACCACAATATTTATGTGGCTGGTCCAGTTAAGTTTCTAGTCAATGGTGACCCCTAGGATGTTGATGGTGGGGGATTCGGCGATGGTAATGCCGTTGAATGTCAAGGGGCGGTGGTAAGATTCTCGCTTATTGGAGATAGTCATTGCCTGGCACTTCTGGGTCACAAATATTACCTGCCACTTATCAGCCAAGCCTGAATGTCGTCCAGGTCTTGTTGCATGCGGGCATGGACTGCTTGATTATCTGAGGAGTTGTGAATGGCACTGAACACTGTGCAGTCATCAGCGAACATCCCCATTTCTGACCTTATGTTGGAGAGAAGGTCATTGATGAAGCAGCTGAAGATGGTTGGGCCTAGGACACTGCCCTGAGGAACTCCTGCAGCAATGTCCTGGGGCTGAGATGATTGACCTTCAACCACCAGAACAATCTTCCTTTGTGCTAGGTATGACTCCAGCCAGTGGAGAGTTTTCCCCCCGATTCCTATTGACTTCAGTTTTACTAGAGCTCCTTGATGCCACCCTCGGTCAAATGCTGTCTTGATGTCAAGGGCAGTCACTCTCACCTCACCTCTGGAATTCAGCTCCTTTGTCCATGTTTGGACCAAGGCTGTAATGAGGTCTGGAGCCGAGTGGTCTTGGCGGAACCCAAACTGGGCATCAGTGAGCAGGTTATTGGTGAGTAAGTGCCGCTTGATAGCACTGTCGACGACACCTTCCATCACTTTGCTGATGATTGAGAGTAGACTGATGGGGCGGTAATTGGCTGGATTGGATTTGTCCTGCTTTTTATGGACAGGACATACCCGGGCAGTTTTCCACATTGTCAGATAGATGCCAGTGTTGTAGCTGTACTGGAACAGTTTGGCTAGAGACGCGGCTAGTTCTGGAGCACAAGTCTTCAACATGACAGCCGGGATGTTGTCGGGGCCCATAGCCTTTGCTGTATCCAGTGCGCTCAGCCGTTTCTTGATATCACATGGAGTGAATTGAATTGGCTGAAGACTGGCTTCTGTGATGGTGGGGACCTCGGGAGGAGGCCGAGATGAATCATCCACTCGGCACTTGTGGCTGAAGATGGTTGCAAACGCTTCAGCCTTGTCTTTTGCACTCAGGTGCTGGGCTCCGCCATCATTGAGGATGGGGATGTTCATGGAGCCTCCTCCTCCCGTTGTTTAATGGTCCACCACCATTCACGACTGGTTGTGGCAGGACTGCAGAGCTTTGATCTGATCCGTAGGTTATGTACTCTTGCATGGATGACAGGAAACCTTTTCATTTATTATTTAAGTGTTACCGGGGGTTTAACTTGGCACTGAAATACCAGTCCTTTACTCCCAACCTTATTAGTTGTGTGCAAGTCGACCCTGAATTTCTATAGGGTTCTACGGATCTCATGCCATAACGGCAGCAGGAGATTGCCATAACTCCTGTAGAAACAGCATTAATATCCTTTTTTCACTGTTTATGCCTTTTCCCCAGGGATTCCACAAATCTCCCATCGACGAACCCTTGTGGGAATTCCAGCCAATTATGCATTTGAACCTAAGGTCTTTCTGTTTATCCACACTCTTCAGTGTCTATCCATTAAGTGTATTCTCCCATTCCTTATTTTTCTCATCTGCCAAAATGATGGCTCAGTTTGGGTTCCCTCCATCACAAGGTCAGAAGTGGGGATGTTCGCTGATGATTGCACAGTGTTCAGTTCCATTCGCAACTCCTCAGATAATGAAGCAGTCCATGCCCACATGCAGCAAGACCTGGTTGACATTCAGGCAAGTAACATTCACACCACACAAGTGCCAGGTAATGTCCTTCTCCAACAAGAGAGAGCCTTAACTGCTGCCCCTTGACATTCAACAGCATTACCATCGCCGAATCCCCCCCACCATCAACATCCTGGGGGGGTCACCATTTACCAGAAACTTTACTGGACCAAGCACATAAATACTATGGCTACAAGTGCTGGTCAGAGGCTGGGTATTCTGCGGCGAGTGTCTTACCTCCTGACTCCCCAAAGCCTTTCCACCATCTACAAGGCACTCAAAGGAGTGTGATCGAATGCTCTCCACTTGCCTGGATGAGTGCATCTCCAACGACACTCAAGAAGCTTGACACCATCCAGGACAAAGCAGCCCGCTTGATTGGCACCCCATCCACCACCTTAAACATTCACTCCCTCCACCACCGGCGTACCGTGGCTGCAGTGTGTACCATCTACAAGATGCACTGCAGCAACTCGCCAAGGCTTCTTCGGCAGCACCTCCCAAACCCGCGACCTCTTCCAGCTAGAAGGACAAGGGCAGCAGGCGCATGGGAACACCACCACCTCCAAGTTCCCCTCCAAGTCACACACCATCCTGACTTAGAAGTATATCGCCGTTTCTTCATCGTCACTGGGTCAAAATCCTGGAACTCCCTCCCTACCAGCACTATGGGAGTACCTGCACCACACAGACTGCAGTGGTTCAAGGGCAATTAGGGATGGACAATAAATGCTGGCCTTGCCAGCGATGCCCACATCCCATGAACGAATAAAACAAAAAATTGCTGACAACATTGCAGATTTCCAACTTATTGGTTCCTGGCGAGCTCATTAGATAAACTGTTGAAAATGAAGAGCCATCTCACCAAATTTGATTTTAAAAGATATTGTCATGTGTTTGTGTTAAGGGAGCTCCCAACGATCCTGGATAATGCTTTTTTATTTTTAATAGGCCTTTCTGGAAAATTCCAGCAAGCAGGAATGGAAAATGGTTGTGACTGCGAAGATGGAAGAAAAGTTTTGTATGGCAGTGAATGCTCCCTTCTAGTTAAACCTGCACAAAGATTTCAATAATAAGAAGAAATATATTTAAATGACAACTTGTAAGAAGTAATGGTTTAGAACCTGTATCACTGTTTCATACATGAATAAAGATTGCTGGTATATGAGGGTAACAATTCATCTGATACCGTGCTTTGCTAAAAAATGTGATGATATAAATTATTAGCTAACAAACCAATTGTGTGGCACTAATCAACTTGATTCCCGTTAAAGAATCCTCGTAAGCATAAACTTTCATTTGTAATAAAACCCAAGCTTTCCTAGGCTTTTGCATAGAGTGGACAGTCATGCATATATATTTGATATTAGAGTTAGGCTTAATAATTACCACACTATAAATTCTCATGCTATAAATGCATAAAAATATAATTTATAAACCATGACATTTTGCAGTTCAGCAACCATGTTTATTAAAAACTGATACCCTTTCCATGTTTTATATTGCATTTGCAAATAGCGTTTTTTTTCTAATTTTGCCTAGAGTCAGTGCTTTTGCTGTGCTTACCTCACTCTGCAGTATCATTACAGCATGATTGAAATGATGGTGCTCCAGAGTGGCAGACGTCCCATACAGCTGTGCTAAAGCAGATCCGCTCCTGCAGGAGAATCAAATGGCAGAAATTGTCGGCACTGTTGGACCCTCAGTGGTATACAACTCGTGTTCATGTGAGGGCATGTACCCCATGCTCATTAAATCGGGAATTTTAAAGTGGTCATGAGAATCAGTAGCGGTAGCTGTTAGTACATTCTGAACACGCATACAAGGATAACTCATTTGTGCTGTCGTCCATACTTTTTCACATGTATAAATTTAAATTGAAAGCAATCCAAAAGTTAAGAAGTAGTTTGCTAAATTATTCAGGAAAAGACGTTGCTGGACACTGCAGTGTAGGTTAGCATTATGTTACTGAAGGCCGCTGCAATTTAAGGACTTGTCAAGGGGTTGCAGCATTAATTGTAAGGGTATGCAGATAGGGTTAGATGAAATAAGGTGGGAGGAGGCTTGTGTGGAGCATAAAGACCGGCACAGACCAGGTGGGCTGAATGACCTGTTTCTGTGCTGTAAATTCTATGTAATCATTAACATTAAATATATGAAAACAAAATCCCCTGTAAATTGGGAACATCTTGACATAACTGGTATATAAAGTCCATACGGCAGCTTCAAATACAGATCTCAAAGGAGACTTTTTGAATAAGCAGAGAGACAAGATTTCTTTAGTGTGGTTTATTTCTTTTAAATGTATTCTTGATGAAAAGAAGCATTCCATTCCTACTGTTGTACCTGCAGTGTTCTGGTGCGAATGTTTTGCCCATAGAGATAAAAGTGCTGAACAGTATCGTTTCTGCTCTCCACCTGCAGTGACATCAAATATTCCCAGGTCAGGAAGAGCTCAGCTCAAATATCAGGGGCAGTTTTATGAGCCCACATTGCTGGGAGGCAGCCAGTCAGGCACACCTGCTGGCAGAGCACATTGGAAAGTTGGGTGCCCAATGCCAATGATTTTCCAACCATAATCATAGGCAGCGTGCACCTACATTTTTTATTTCTGGTGCCAGTGGGAAAGGCTCCCCACTGGCATCATATACCCATCAAATTGGCCCAATAGCACACAGCCCTTTTTCACTGATGAATGCCTTGACAATACACATCAGCTCAACTCTCAGCAAAGTTACAACCATGACATAGTGGTTTCCTATGCTGTGAGGCAGCTGATGGGATGGCCGGTGAAACGCACCTGTCACCTGTTCCCTGCAACATTGAGTGTGGACACTTGAGAGGCGTAATGAGCCGAAGGCACTTAGCGTGCGCTAATGTGGCCCATGGGCACAATGGGCGCTAGGGGCCAGGGCACAAACTACTCAGTACTGCGCAAAATTCAAATTGCAGAGGTCTCCCCATAACATGATTGCACTGCTCCAGCTGCACCATGCCCATTTGGAATGGGTGTTAAAGGGTCGGCCCTAATACATACAAATTCTCATGCCTGGCCCTTCCCCATGTTCCCCTTACCAAACATGACATGCACACATGCACCCCCCGAGCAACCATGCCACTCCTGCTCCCCTCCCCCAAAGAATGCTGCCAACACTCGAGGGACAGCCAGCAGCCCTAGACGGGTTGCTGACACCTGAAGTTCTGTTGCTCATACCCAGCACTCTGTGTGTTGTGTGGAATGCGTTACTGAACTGACCTTGCATTATGGGGTGAGGCCAGCACACTCAGCTTGTCTTAACAGCTCACTGCTTTCATCTCATGAGGAAAGATTTGCTCAGTGCACTTAGTGTAACAAAAGCTATCAGATACTTTACATAAACTGTAGAGCCCCTTTCAAAAGGGGCTGTGTGCATTTGTAGTTTCACAACTCTGCTGGGTAAACTGCCCAATTTCAGTTTGGTAAAAAGAATAAGGAGGCAATATAAGCTAAATGCTACAATTTTAAAGTGGGTGCAGGAACAGAGAGACCTGGGGGTGTACATACACAAATTTTTGAAGGTGGCAGGACATGTTGAGAAAGCTGTTAAAAAGGCATATGGGATTCTTGGTTTTATAAATAGACGCATAGAGTACAAAAGCAAAGAAGTTATGCTGGTTGAGCTCCAGCTGGAGTATTGTGGCCAATTCTGGGCACCACACGTTAGGAAGGATGTAAGGCCTTGGAAATGCTGCAGAGGAGATTTACTAGAATGGTATCATAGTTGCGGGACTTCAGTTACGTGGATAGACTGGAGAAGCTGGGAAGGTTAAGGATAGATTTGATAGAGGTGTTCAAAATCATGAAGGGTTTTGATAGAGTAAATAAGGAGAAACTGTTTCCAGTGGCAGAAGGGTTGGTAACCAGAGGACAAAGGTTTAAGGTAATTGGCAAAAGAACCAGAGGTGAGATGAGGAAAAAAAATTTACACAGCAAGTTGTTATGATCTGGAATGCACTTCCTGAAAGAGTGGTGGAAGCAGATTCAATAGTAACTTTCAAAAGGGAATTGAATAAATACTTGAAGGGAAAACATTGGGAATATGGGGAAAAAGCAGTGAAGTGGGACTATTTGTATAGCTCTTTCAAAGAGCCGGCACGGGCACGATGGGCCGAATGGACACCTTCAGTGCTGTATCATTCTATGATTCTAATTTCTTTTGGGGTTTCCATTAATAGGAGGAAAAGAATGCTTTTTAAAAAGTGTGTATATGCCAACCATTTTACACTCATCCATACAGCAGACAGGCCTACAGGCAGATTTATTCAAGCTGTTGTTAAAGTATTTTTCTACTTGGGTAGTCTCAGGGTAGTAGGGCAGGAGCAAGGAAGCTTGATGTGGGCAGGAGGCAGGTGGTAGCTATGCTTTTAACAAAATAAGGTACAGAATGAGAAAAAGCCCATCCCTATCAAGCTTCTTTCCTCCATAGATTACATGCAGTTTGTCTTCTGATGAACTCAATCTTCAAAGAGAGGCAGAAAATTGCAACTAAAACCTCCAAGAAGATAAAGAATCTATAACATGTTGCCTGAATATTTGATGGTAATCAAGCAAAACTCCCAGACATTAATCCAACCTTACAACCAGATGTTGCAGTACCATGCCTCAGGAATTATGGGGAAATGGGGATTGTTTTTGTTATGTCCAACACTTTATTGTTGTGTTAATAACTGATTATATTTCCAGACCCTATGTAAGATTCCATCAAAGAATAAGCCAAAAATACTGGCCCAGAAATTTGACTCGGAGGCTTGCCGCGGGGGTAAGGATCTTGCACGATATCACACTCCTCGCCGGCCGTTGTGTTTCGGGCCCACACGAACTTCGGGTCCCGGGCCTCTCCCTGGTGCCGGCGCACAGTGTGTGCGTGTCCCAGAGGCGCAGTTAGTGCGATGCGACCTCTGGGATCACGTGGGCCATGGAGAGCCAATGGCAGCACACCATCTTTCATTCATAGATTTGACAGGAGAACTGTCAAATCTATGAATACAACTTGCCCCAAAAGAACAGCTAAACCTCAAATAAATTTAAAAAAAACCCATCACATTAATAAAATAACTATAGTTAAATAAATTAACCACTTTAAACAAAAATTTAAATTTTTGAAAAAATTTAAATTCTTTTTAAAAGTTATAAAAATAAACTTACCTTTTTTTAAAGTCTCTAAAAAAGATAAACCTGTTGAAAAAAAATTAAAATAATACTTAATTAACTACTTACCTTGTTAAAAGGGGGTCTTACGCCTCCTTTTTTCATGTGTAAAATCTTCCATACTTACCCTCGCGTTCCAACCTGAAAAAAAACCTAAGTGTGCTGCGTGCGCACAGCCTGTAGTGTGCACGCGGTTCACTTAGGAACCGCCCCCTTCGCCATATCGGAAGTGCCGGTTTCCCGTGCATGCGCAGTGCATGCAGGAAACCGCCACTTCGGGACCGAATACGGGTGAGCACACAATGCGTAGTCTCCCGTATTCGGCCGAATTTCTGGGCCAATACTTGAGAAGTGTAATTCCTACAGTGTGCTTACTCCCTGCATGGGGCCATCTAGTGTTCAGTTAACATTATGCAAGTACTATGCATATTAGTTTTCAGGTAAGATTATTTTGGTATGTTTTTTAGAATTTGATTAAGAAAATGTTACTTTTGTAGCATAACTACTTGGAGGGTACATTTTAAAAAATAAATGTCATCATAATTTTGTAAATGTCTTCACAAACCCTGAGCATAGAAAGCACAGAAAACTGGGAACAGCAAACTTATCCACAGCTTCCATATCCAAGCTACAGTTCAGCTGGTTCATTGTTTATGACAATGTAAGTCTTGAAGCATACGGGCCCTGGTTACTTTTTAAAGTTTAATCCAGACACACAAAATAATATATTAAACCAGCCCTAATCTTGGATGGACACACAGATTCAAACAAATAAGTTAGTACAGTAGATGATCTCCATTTTGTTTACTTACGGCTTTAACTTCCTACAGCTGCTGCACATTATAGAGAAATTAAATTGCCTTTTTTTTTTAAGGTCCCAGCATGTCATGGGATCATTCCCTGGCTGGAGGTATGGATGGATAATACCGCTATAAACATGTGGCCTGGAATTTCCTGAAAACTTGTGCGATAGTAATGGGGCATCTACAGTGTACACCATTATTACGGTACAGAAATTTCAGGAATTACTTATGCCACGGTAAAATTTCCTGACACTTTTGCGCCGATCCACAGAGACCCTCACACAGAGTTCTAATAGCTCCGCCCCACATTAATATTAATAGTGATCACGAATACTAAATTATCGCAACTTTGATTGTCACTCTCACTTAAACCGTTACAGAATGGTGCTGGAGTGCTCAGAATCACTAAAGTATTCAATTGCTCAGTCAGTTGCCTATATCAAAGATAACTATTTAACATATCGTTATCTTGATCCTAATCTTAAGCAGGCATAGATATATGCAGGCTGCTGTGCTCAGGGCTCACACACATCAGCTCTATCACTACACACTGAGGAAGGACTTCATTTTATAATGCACTTGAAAGTTTAATGTTGTCTCGACCTTAAAGAAATCCTTGAGGGTAACATTTTTACTGACTTGTTCTAGGAACTTCATTGAAATCTTAAACCTCAATTAAGTAATGAAATAAGTCTTTTCCCCGACCGATAATATTTTATTTTAATATTTATTGAGCTTGTGCGCTAAGCATGGATTGCAACCGGTGATTAAATATGGCTAGGGATTGCACACAGTTCAGGAGACAACCTGCTTAATGCCAATTTACAGTGTTTCAGTACAAAGTTGTCGATCAATTTAAACCCAACCTGGACATTCTGTCTGTACATACGGTGACCCATTCCCAGGTTATCAGATCCGAGTCATTGCTCTTCAATACACTCCTATTAGTGCACCGCCTAGATCACTAACACACAAGCTGGAAGCAAGTTCAGAGGGGAAAAAACTGATTCATCCAACTTTAATTCAGTTTAACATAAAATCATTACTATATTTAATAACTTGGGACCCCATCAAATATTATAGAAATATGTAATTTTTCTGCTAATTATTTTACATTTTGTATGAAGTTCCTACTAGATGAAACTCCATGGGTCTAAAATGTTGAAGGAGAGATATACTCAAAAGCAGCTATTATGGAACAATCTGATTACTTTACATGTCGAGAGATTGTACTGATTTATTTAAAAACGTAAGTCTAGTAACGGGAGATGCAAGGACTTCCTGACATTGGTCATTGTGAGTTAGAGGAATCTCCTTTCATACTAGTCCATCTTATTATCAGGAACGGAAATATACCAAGTGACATGAATCTTGTCATTAATGGGAAATGACTTATGAAATAATACTGGGCGGCCTGCTGGTGGCGCTGTCCAGGGAGAGTATAAATACTCGGGCACGGGCCCAGCTTGCTCAGGACATTCTTTAACAGGAACTAGTGAAGGACAACTAGACCTCCATGTTGTAAAACAGTTGATTAAAGCTTTGTTTAACACTTAGATCAAGTGCCTAGTAGTTTTCTTACGTCACCAAGTACATTTGTTCGAAGTGCAGTTTGTAAATAATTGAACCCCCAATATTTGGCCACTAAAGTGTCCGGCACACTATAGCCCAAGACAGCTCGATATGACAACCTTGTTTGGGGTAGAAAGTGAGTGAAATAAACCAGTATTATATGGCGGTCTGGTTACATGTACGAGGGGATAACAGCTTTGGTATTTCCCTTTCAAACGAGCCTTAGCTAAATATCATAATTTTGTTTAAAATAAAACAACCCGCTACTTACTGACAAGACAGACTGTCAGAAGTGAAATTAACCAGACGCAGTGATTTGCAGCAACAATGAAGTGGCCCTTGTTTTAGCAGGACTGGGGCCCTTTTGAGCCGTTCCGATTATGAGCAACGAGAAATTAATTACAAAATAAAAATAATCGAACTTTATTTATACTGATCGATTTTTAAAATAGCATAATGGGAAACCCAAACGAATTGTTTAGCTCTTTTATTTTTATGGAAACGTTAAATAACCCGTTATACTATTCTAAAGAGGGTGCAGGAACAGAGAGACCTGCGGGTATATGTGCACTAATCGTTGAAGGTGGCAGGGCAGGTTGAGAAAGTAGTTAAACAAGCATATGGGATCCTGGGCTTCATAAATAGAGGTCATGATGCGGAGATGCCGGTGTTGGACTGGGGTGGACAAAATTGAGAGGTCGCACAACACCAGGTTATAGTCCAACAGTTTTATTTGAAATCACAAGCTTTCGGAACTATCGCTCCTTCCTCAGGTGAAGTAAATTGGATACAGAATCGTCAGAGCATATATAGATGGAAAAAAAAGCATGTGTACTTTACAATTGCAGACCAATAAATTAAATCATCCTGACTATCTGCCGAGGTGTGATAAAGTTAATTAAGTCAGCCAGGAAGGTACCACATCAAAAGACATAGCAAGATACAACTGAGACAATGAGGTGAAGTCGCAGGGGTTCTAACGTGTCAAAAGCTGCCGTCTGTATGTAAAACGAAAAGCTTTAAAAAAAAAAAAAATTTACTTTTTTACTGGGAAAATTTTTACTTTTTTACTGGGAATCACATCTGTGAACAAGCTAACGACGACTCGAGTCCGGATCACGTCATGTATCGTGACATAAACCCAAGATCCCGATTGAGACCGTCTTCATGAGTGCAGAACTTGGCTATCAGTTTCTGCTCGATGATTTTGCGTTGTCGTGTGTTTCTAAGGTTGCCTTGGAGAACGCTTACCCGCAGATCCGAGGCTGAATGTCCTTGACTGCTGAAGTGTTCCCCGACTGGGAGGTAACAATCCTGCCTGGCGATTGTTGCGCGGTGCTCGTTCATACGTTGTCTCAGTGTCTGCATGGTCTCGCCGATGTACCATGCCGCGGTGCATTCTTTCCTGCAACGTATGAGGTAGACAACGTTGGCCGAGTCACATGAGTATGTACCATGTACCTGGTGGGTAGTGTCCTCACGTGTGATGGTGGTATCTGTGTTGATGATCTGGCATGTCTTGCAGAGTTTGCCATGGCAGGGTTGTGTGGTGTCGTGGTCGCTGTTATCCTGAAAGCTGGGTAATTTGCTGCGAACGATGGTACTTCTGAGGTTAGGCGGCTGTTTGAAGGCAAGTAGTGGAGGCGTGGGGATGGCCTTAGCGAGGTGTTTGTCGTCATCGATGACATGTTGAAGGCTGCGAAGAACATGTCGTAGTTTCTCCGCTCCGGGGAAGTACTGGACGACGTAGGGTACCCTGTTGGTTGTGTCCCGTGTTTGCCTTCTGAGGAGGTCTATGCGATTTTTCGCTGTGGCCCGTCGGAACTGTCGATCGATGAGTCGAGCGTCATATCCCGTTCTTACGAGGGCGTTTTTCAGCGTCCGTAGGTGTCCATCGCGTTCCTCCTCGTCTGAGCAGATCCTGTGTATTCGCAGGGCTTGTCCATAGGGGATGGCTTCTTTAACATGGTTAGGGTGGAAGCTGGAGAAGTGGAGCATCGTGAGGTTGTCCGTGGGCTTGCGGTAGAGTGAAGTGCTGAGGTGTCCGTCTTTGATGGAGATTCGTGTGTCCAGGAATGAGACCGATTCTGAGGAGTAGTCCATGGTGAGTTTGATGGTGGGATGGAACTTGTTTATGTTATCGTGTAGTCTTTTCAGTGATCCTTCGCCATGGGTCCAAAGGAAGAAAATGTCGTCGATGTATCTGGTGTACAGCGTTGGCTGGAGGTCCTGTGCAGCGAAGAAGTCTTGCTCGAACTTGTGCATGAAGATGTTGGCGTATTGGGGTGCGAATTTGGTCCCCATGGCTGTTCCGTGTGTTTGGGTAAAAAAATGGTTGTCGAAGGTGAAGACATTGTGGTCAAGGATGAAGCGGATGAGTTGTAGGATGGCGTCTGGAGATTGGCTGTTGTTGATGTTGAGTACTGAGGCTGTTGCAGCGATGCCGTCATCGTGGGGGATACTGGTGTAGAGTGCCGATACGTCCATCGTGGCAAGGAGTGTTCCTGGTTCAACTGGTCCGTGGGTGCTGAGTTTCTGTAAGAAGTCTGTAGTGTCGCGACAGAAGCTGGGGGTTCCCTGTACGATGGGTTTCAGAATGCCCTCGACGTATCCAGAGAGGTTCTCACACAGGGTTCCATTGCCTGATACGATAGGACGTCCGGGTGTGTTGGCTTTGTGTATCTTTGGGAGGCAGTAGAAGTCTCCCACGCGGGGAGTACGTGGGATGAGAGCGCGTAGGATGTTTTGAAGGTCTGGATCGAAGGTCTTGATCAGTCTATTGAGTTGGCGGGTGTGTTCTTTGGTCGGATCTGCGGGTAGCTGTCTGTAGTGTTCCTGGTTGTCCAGTTGTCGGTATGCTTCTTTACAATAGTCCGTTCTGTTCTGTATGACGATGGCTCCTCCTTTGTCCGCTGGTTTGATGACAATGTTGCGGTTGGTCTTGAGAGCGTGGATGGCGTTGCGTTGTGCTCGGGTGACATTCTGGACTGTCTTGTGAGTGCGGCTGATGAATCTGGCGTTGATGCATTTCCTGACAGCTTGAGCATACATGTCAAGCTTGGGGCAGCGACCCTCCGGAGGGGTCCAGTTTGACTCTTTTTTCTTCGGTTGCTGCACTGCGAGTCCCTCTGTCTGCTGTTCTGGATCATTGATTGTCTCATTGGGTTTGTTGCTGACATCTTGGGATTTGTGGAAGTATTCCCGGAGCCTCATTCTCCTGATGAATTCCTCCGTGTCTGCCGCGAGACCGATGGGGTCCATTTTGGTGGTTGGGCAGAACTTGAGCCCTAGGGCGAGAACTTCGATTTCGTCTGGTTGAAGGGTATGGTCGGACGTCGTCCAGTACTTCCCCGGAGCGGAGAAACTACGACATGTTCTTCGCAGCCTTCAACATGTCATCGATGACGACAAACACCTCGCTAAGGCCATCCCCACGCCTCCACTACTTGCCTTCAAACAGCCGCCTAACCTCAGAAGTACCATCGTTCGCAGCAAATTACCCAGCTTTCAGGATAACAGCGACCACGACACCACACAACCCTGCCATGGCAAACTCTGCAAGACATGCCAGATCATCAACACAGATACCACCATCACACGTGAGGACACTACCCACCAGGTACATGGTACATACTCATGTGACTCGGCCAACGTTGTCTACCTCATACGTTGCAGGAAAGAATGCACCGCGGCATGGTACATCGGCGAGACCATGCAGACACTGAGACAACGTATGAACGAGCACCGCGCAACAATCGCCAGGCAGGATTGTTACCTCCCAGTCGGGGAACACTTCAGCAGTCAAGGACATTCAGCCTCGGATCTGCGGGTAAGCGTTCTCCAAGGCAACCTTAGAAACACACGACAACGCAAAATCATCGAGCAGAAACTGATAGCCAAGTTCTGCACTCATGAAGACGGTCTCAATCGGGATCTTGGGTTTATGTCACGATACATGACGTGATCCGGACTCGAGTCATCGTTAGCTTGTTCACAGATGTGATTCCCAGTAAAAAAGTAAAAATTTTCCCAGTAAAAAAGTAAATTTTTTTTTTTTTTAAAGCTTTTCGTTTTACATACAGACGGCAGCTTTTGACACGTTAGAACCCCTGCGACTTCACCTCATTGTCTCAGTTGTATCTTGCTATGTCTTTTGATGTGGTACCTTCCTGGCTGACTTAATTAACTTTATCACACCTCGGCAGATAGTCAGGATGATTTAATTTATTGGTCTGCAATTGTAAAGTACACATGCTTTTTTTTCCATCTATATATGCTCTGACGATTCTGTATCCAATTTACTTCACCTGAGGAAGGAGCGATAGTTCCGAAAGCTTGTGATTTCAAATAAAACTGTTGGACTATAACCTGGTGTTGTGCGACCTCTCAATTTCATAAATAGAGGCATAGAGTACAAAAGCAAGGAAGTTATGATGAACCAGTATAAAACACTGGTCCGACCTCAACTGGAGTATCGCGTCCAATTCTGAGCACCGCACTTTAGGAAGGATGTGAAAGCCTTAGAGAGGGTGCAGAAAAGATTTACAAGAATGATTCCAGGGATGAGGGACTTCAGTTACGTGGATAGACTGGAGAAGCTGGGTTATTCTCCTTAAACCAGAGAAGGTTGAGAGGAGATTTGATAGAGGTGTTTAAAATCATGATGGGTCTGGAGAGAGTAGATAGAAGAAACTGTTCCCATTGGCAGAAGGGTCGAGAACCAGAGGACACAGATTTAAGGTGATTGGCAGAAGAACCAACATTTTTAAGCAGCTAGTGGTTAAGATCTGGAATGCAATGCCTGAAAGGATTGTGGAGGCAGATTCAATTGTGGCTTTCAAAAGGGAATTGGATAAGTACCTGAAGGAAAAACATTTGCAGGGCTATGGGGAAAGGGCGGGGGAGTGGGACTAGCTGAAGTGCTCTTGCAGAGAGCCGGCACGGGCTCGATGGGCCGAATGGCCTCCTTCTGTGTTGTAACTATTCTATGATTCTATGATACTATTCTGTATCGGACATTGCCAGTGCAGCTTCTAACTCGCTGCAATGCTCTCTATGGCCTATTCTAATCTGTTCGCCAGCAAATTCTGGTGTAAATTCGCCACTGGAGGATCGGGGGTACCATGGTCTAAGTTATGGCGTTCCAGGAAATCCTGGGCCACTTTGAGCAAAGTCCAATAAAATGTCTCCATAAAAAATGTCAGAGTTCTATTCAGTTTTAAAAAGTTCTGCAGGCCTGGTAAATTCTCCCAAACTATTAATACATTTGCTTTAAAATCCCATAAGCGCTCAAGCAGGGAAGCAAAGAAGGAGCTCCCAGTCTGATCTTCCACCAGAAACCACGAGAAGCTCCACAACCCTGGCCAGCTGCTTTTTTATTCACTAAAATCTTTTGAAGTGAGACTTTACAGGTGAACAGAAGTAAATTATTTACAAATGTACAATGAACAACGGATGAATGTCCGGTACAGATCAATGATGAATGCCCCAGCAGGTAAGGACACTCCACGATCACATATAGAGCCTGAACACAAATAGCACATATTACAGAAGAATACACATTTCTGTCTTAGCAAATCCTAAATGCCATCGAGACTTCTCTATCCATTCATTTACCAGGCAGCGAAACTAAATACTTTGATCTTTGCGATCAAATGACCCAATATTACTCCGGAAAAACAGAACTCCATATTTAACTCTGCCACCATCAGAATTTTAATTAAAATATGAATTGATCATATTCTACATGCATGACAGATAGATTTCATCAATATTATTTGCATATGAAATTAATTTATCATGATATTGATTTGAGTCTATAGACCCGTGATTATAATTTTCAAATGTTGAAAAATTGGACATTACTAGTCAATTTCATGTGTCGTTGCACACAGGGAGTGAAGACCAAGTATAGCCTTCAGGTGAACCGGGGTTCATAGTCTTGTTCATTGGGAGGGAAGATTTTCACTGAATCACAATTGCTCCCGTAACATTGGGCCATAATTTGCTGTCGGAGTGAATCTAATGGCGTCTGCCGTTAATTAGATTTGCCCTTGCAAGTTTAGGTTTTTAATTTTTTGTGGGGCAAGTTGCTGAAAGTGCAAGCTGATAACGTCGCAGTGAGAGAAACCAGGCATCTGAGACCTGAGTGAATAGAGCAAGCAACTGTGTATCTCCTTAACCAATCAAATTGAAGGATTGTGAAATTAACAGTGCAAGGACTGATAAGGAAATGTAAATTAGAGTGGGTGAATTCAATGTCAAATCAGATACAGAAAGAGAAAATAAAGCAAGGGAAAGAAAGATTGTATAAAAAGAGAGAAAAAGACAGAATTTTTTAAAATTTAAAATTTTACATTTTTAAAATCTCCAACAACAATTAAAACCTGAAGGAATGAGACTCTACATTGGTAATAGTTAATTTTCAATGCCAGAGAGGTAGATCAGCAGTAGTTAAGCCCATCGTTAAAAAGGTACTTCGACTGCAATGGACAAGACTTAGCTTTCTGTGGCGAGTTTAGTACGTATCTACCGCGCAAGTACAACAACTTCACACTGTTCAATACATTTCAATGGTGAGGCAGACAGCGAGATGCTGCTTTCGCAAAGCTAACGACGGAGCAGCGTAACTCGAATAGCAACTTTTGGATTTTCGCATTTAACCGCGCATCTGCCCTTGCCTGAAGTTGCTGTAGCATTTGCGCATAAATAACACCGAGAGCTATTAGCTTCACCGTTATTTTGACAGCAAATTATGGGCCATTATGTTTGCAGTAACATCTACAGGTATAATACCATTTGCATCTTGAGACCAATCACCAATTCTAATAAATAACAGATAATGGAAAAAGTTGACAGGAGGTTTGTGTACGTGAAGGATTTCTCATATTTTAAAGGTAATTTTTTGAGAAAAATGCATTTACACTAATTGCGACTGCCTCATCTTCCATGAAATTTTATTAACCACTAAATTTACTTTACAATTACCTCTCATTATCCTGCTCTGGTGAAGCACAAAATGTAGCGGAAAAATCTAGAATGTATAATATTTGATATTAGAAAATATTTTTGCTTTACAGTACTCCAGATGGAAAGGCATAGATTTAATGTGGTTATTTTCTTCCTTTGATGTGTCACTGAAGTATAGATAACGTCTTTCACTCACTTTGCCTGGAAAGCATTGTTTGTTCCTCTGTGATCAAGGTCATGGCACAGACAACCCACCATCAAAGCTAGGATTTCGATATCAGACAGAATCTCCCGGAAACCAGCAGTCTGAGGGAAGAATATTTGACAAAGAATTAATTTTTGTTCACTAGCGTATCTCCTGTGGTATGTTCACAGCGAGTAGGAGGACAGGCAATTTTATAATGACTGAAGCGTTACACCATTACAATATGGTCGGTTTCATGGCCAGGAGATTGCGCATCAGCAGAAATATTATGGGCCAATTTTCTTCTATTGGTGTAAGTCAGTAGTAAATGGCCAAGAACCTGTGTAAATCTCAACAGAATGGCAATAGTGCTCAATTTGTGGAGGCAAACTAATTTGTATAATTATTCACAGGTCCTAGAACATAAGACGTAGGAGCAGGAGTAGGTCATTTGGCCCCTCGAGCCTGCTGCACCATTCAATAAGATCATGGCTGATCCTACTACAGACATGGACAAGTGCAAGGAGGTGGGAGCGAAAAATTGGATGTTTGGGAGGATGGTGTTTCTCTCTGCCACTCCATGGTAGCATTCCCATAGGTGAGTATTGTAGCTTCAAGGTGGGTGAACCAAGTTTCTGGCTGAGTCCTGTCACTGTGTCAGTGACTAATGTCACTGGATGTGGAGACCTTATGCTACATGTTACTTGCAGGTGTCCTTGAACCAGTTGGCACAGTAACAAGTCCATCCTTGACAATAAATATCACCAGTAACTATCGAATTCAGTAGCGCTCAAACTTTTGGGGGTTTAACCTCACCAAATTACTCTTGGGTCTAAGATACTGACCAATTTGTGTCTGCAAAAAAATTCTCTTTTTCTCTCTTCCTCTTTCACTCCTTCATTGATTTTCCACATAACTGGCCTGGAAATCCATGAGCAGAGATTCCTATGGTTGCATCTTCCCACCAATGCCCACCCATACTGGCCCCTACCAGAAGCCACAAAAGTTACCTGCCACTTTTCCAGGCTTCGCTGTAGGCTGGTATGGGCTGCTTTATTATCGGAGGAGTTGTGAATTGAGCTGAACACTGGAATAGTCAGCAAACAGCCCTATTCCTGATGTTATGATGAACAGAAGGTCACTGATGCAGGAGTCAAAGATGGTTGGTTGAGTAATTCTTGCAGGATTGGTCTGGGGCTATAATGACTGTCCTCCGACAACCCCAAGCCTTTTCCTTTGTGTCAGATATGACTCAATCTCAGGTCTGCTAAGGCTCCATAGTGCCATACTCGGTTGAATATTACCTTAATTTGAATCACATAAGTGGCAGGCAATGGCCACCTCAGCTTGACGCCTTCCAGGATAGAGCTATTCACTTGATCGGGCCACTGGCACTGAACTGAATATCCACCGCCTCCCTCACCGGCACACAGCGGCTGCCAACACACCAAGCTTACATCAATAGCCTGTACCAACCCCTACAACCTTTACAACTGAGTAGAACAGGAGCAGCAATATCATGGGAACTCCATCACCTCAAGTTCCCCTCAATCACACAGTATTCTGACTTGGACATATATCGCATTCCTTCATCACTTCTGGATCACTATCCTGGAATTCCTTACCTAATATTTTTCCTCTCCTATCTCTTGCATGTGCCAAACAATGCCTCTGAGCGGAGCAAAGTGGCCACATTTCCCAGCCTTGCACGGCGAAGGGAGGGGGAACATAGAAACAGGAATGTAGCTGCAGGCCTGAGAGGCTGCATCAATCTGTGGCACTGGATGGCAGCAGCCAGAAGACCCCATGGATCCTGGCTGCCCCTCAGACCCGTCATTCCAAGGAGGGTCCCAGTGCAGGCCCCACAGTCAGCTTTTTGGGGCACTCCTGCAGTTAGGTTCCCCACGGGCAGATGCAGCACGGCCAGATGCAGCAGAAAGTGAGACAAGAGGGTTGGGAACATACCCTCCTGGCTAGTTTTAATACTAACACAGATCCAGTTCTGCTCAATCAGGGTTCCCTGGGAAATCCCATGCAGGGTTTGGGTGGGGGAGTGGGGGGGGTGGGGGGAGGGTTAGCCCCAATTTCCTCTTCACTGTGCCTGAGAACTTAACATTTCCCAGGCATAGCAAGGTGGAAAATCTCCTTTTGAATGTAATATAAAGCTATCAAGTATTCCCTCGCTAATAAAGCCAAAGGTTATTCTAGGCTAGTATTGTCCAAGATAGCTCTTAAATTGGATCTCATTTTAAATATGAATTAACACTCAAACACAATTTCATAAAATAACAATATGTTCATGCAGTTAGAAGCATAGAAGTATACAGTATCGAAAGGAATTTCACCCCTCATGTCTGTATTGGCTACTTTGTGGAGCAAGAATCCACTGTGTACAATATATATAGAATAATAGATATTATGCAATGTGTTAAATACTGTCATTTCACTGAGGGGTTCACTTTGTGTGGAAACCATAATTTGTTCTGATATGACCAAGGTCTTGACAAGGCAGCCCCACCATCAAACCCAGGATCAATCAATGTTTGATAGGAAACTAGCTATCTGAGGTGATGTCACACACTACATGAGCAAAGCTCAACCAATTCCTGATGTCCTCTGAAACCTTACTGTTTAACTCTCTTTTATTTGATATTTTGTCCATGGCACATACTATTTATTCAATGTAATATTGTTACAATGTAATATAGTTACATTTACCTACCAGTTTACCACTTTCAAACGATACGTTTAGCATCAAGGAGGTGAGAACAGCATAATGATATAGACATATGGATAACTGAGCATCTGATGGCATTTGACATGATGGCAACTATGTTTTACCCCAGATTACTGGAGAATATTACACATAAGCAAACATTGTAAAACTAGGTAACCAGAATTTTGAAAATAGGGAGGGAGGAATTGGATTTGAATTCAAACTGATCCACATGGATCAGTAGTCCTAGGTGAGCCATCACCAGTCACAATAAAGGGTATAATGTAACATAATATAATATAATATATCAGAGACTAAAGAGATGGCTGGAGATGGATGGGGAAAAGAGATGGATTCGTTGCAAGAACAGAAAATAAATAATGTTAATGGTAAGTGAAAACTCACTAACAAAGCAGAAGATAACTGTTACAAAATGGGCATTGAAACTCGTTTTTAGAAATTTTACCAAAATATATCAATTGTATTTTGATATCCAATTACGTGGAGTTTGCTTAGTCTAAACAGCTAAACTGCTTTGTCCCCATAGCATCAATGATCTGTTTAGCACATCAAGTTATTAGCTGTCTTACGCCAGCAACTTTTGGTATTGTTGTCACTGAAATAACCGAGGCCATGGAATTAAAAATTCCTAAATACTAAAACAGTTAGCAATTATAATTCAGCCAGTTAATTAAGCCATCCTTGTGGAAAAGAAATCGTCCCATTTATCAAATTGTCCCTATTAAACAAAACCCATCAGTACTTATTTAAACACATTGGAATCAATTGGAGCCTGAGAAAATAAAGGAATTTCCCTCTTAATCATATCTTCATTAACTGGTGTCAGCTACTTTATGCTGTGATTTACACACATAGTCTTAATGTCTGTTTAACAGGATCTGTCAAACAGACCTACTGACTTACTGTAATCATTACAAACATGCATTGAGCAACATTAAATGCATGACGCCAGTTGTGGTATGGAACTGTACGGTAATTTTTTCTCACGGTGAGCAGCCAGCGGCACAGAACCTGCAACATCACAGAAATTTATGTGCATTAGTTAATTCTGATGACAATTAATATATAACCATGACAAATTTGCTTTTCTTTTTCAGAATTGATTTAGAGTGCAGTACATAGCCTGGAGGGAAATCCTGAGTTTTGTTTACAGGTGCAGTAAGAATCTATATTTCATGAATCCCTTGGATTTGTTTAGTCACTAAAAAGTAGGAATTCCATTCCTGACTATAAGTACTGTTCACAAGATGCTTAATAGTTTGCAATAGTGTGGAAATGCAGCTTAGTTTGTGGAATATTCATGAAATAAAATAATCAGGTTAAAACCTTTGCTAAATTGGTAGGTCGAGAATTCATGCAGATATGTTAATGCTTTCATATGCTAACATCGCAAGGCACAATTTTACCCTCATTTGTGGAAAGATAATCATTACATTAGGAAAAGAAAAGAAAGAACACGGTCCCGATTTTAAGTGGGGGATGGGAAAGGAGCATGCGATGGCAGAAGCGGGCAATTTTAATGGCCAGGTCTCATTTACATAAGACTCCGGGTTTCCCAGCTAAGGGCGCGTCTGCTGGTGTCCCGCCCACCCGCATGACGCAATCTCCGGTGGGAGTCCCAGCCACTATTAAAAGTGCCAGTTCACCTCTTCAACAGAGGCTGCAGTCAGTCAGGTCTCAAATCTTTTGGGGAAAAAGTCGTTAAATTCCCCCCAAAAAACGCAACACTGAATACAAAGTCACAACCTGCAATGCAGTGAAAGCAGTTGCATTCTCATCGTGGTCCCTTTACATCCAGCACACTGAAAAGTGACGCGCTAATCCCGCTAGGGTTCCCCTAGCGATGTTCCCCACCTCCGTGCTTCTGGTGCTGCACCAGTTAGAATCACATCAGGATCCTAATTGCGGAATTGGATCATGATTTAAATATATTCATGAGCCTCCCGCCTCTCCATAGCGTAAGATTCGTCAGGCCAGATACTCGCCGGGAATGCGCCAGGTTGGGGGCGGATTCAGAGTTTCCGCCATTTTAACCCCTCGCCAGACTGTTTCCTGCCCGTCGAAGGGAGAAGGTGGGCTATAATCAAGTCTCTTGAATTTATACAGTGGCTTTCACAACCCCAGGATCTTGTGATGTTGCTCATGGCCAATGAAATACTTTGGAAGTGTAGTCACTATTTTAGGGAAATGCAGCAATCAATTTATGAACAGCAAGGTCACACAAACAACAATTAGATAAATGAACAGGTAATCTGGCGGCGATATTTGCGGTGTGTGTGTGGGGAGGCCGAAAGCGGCCAAAGAGCCTGGCAAGGCCGGGGACGTGGAGATGCTGAATTTAATGGCAGGACCTCATTATCAATTTTTTATTCCGTTTCTCGCCCGGCAGCTGGCCAGATTGACAAGCTGGCTGGCTGCCGGGTGGGAAAACCAGCAGCAGAAGGCCGCAGCCGGGGACCCTTTGGGATAGTCCCTGGCAATCGGTATCGCGGGTCAGGCTGTAGACCAGGGTTGGAAGCAAGATTGTCGATCGCAGCAGAGGTGAGAGAGGCCGCGATCGGCAGAGGGGAGGCTGAAGGCTTCCTTGAGGGGAGCACTCCTGCTCCTCCTGATCCACAAGGAGTACTATAAAAAGCGCTTACCTTCTGGAGCCGGCAGCTCCCACCTCCATTTCACTGCCGGGTTTCCCGAGCCCTGGGAAACCCGGCCAGCAGCAGTTAAATTGAAATCAGGCACCCAATTGCACTGTGGGAGCTTGATTTAGAGTATGCATGACTCGCTAGCCACTGCTATAAAAACGTCAATGTTAAATTATTAAAGGTAACTTTGATTGATTAACATACAGAGTAGTTTGACTTTCTTTGACTGACTATTGTCCAGGTCCACGAATCACTGGAACATCTGTATCCCTACAGTTATGTGCGTGCCATTGGTTATGTGCCCAATCAGGAACCAAAACCAATTTCTACTCCCACATCTGAAGGTAGCACCTCCAATAATGTAGCACTTTCTCAGTACTGTACTGTAGTATCAGCTTACATTATGTGCCGAAGTCTCTGGAGTAGGACTTAAATCCATGACCTTCTGACTCAGAGATGAGCCAAAGCTGACACATCTTCACTCATGTCGAAAAGATTCATAATAGCTTGCAAACAATCTATATGTCAATTCTAAGGTTGCCACTAGACAAGGACACTAGAATCAGCTGTTTGTTTTTGCCATCTTAATAATGTCAACGGAAGACTGACGCAACAGTTATTAGGAGATGTAACAAAAAGTTAACATAATTTCACAAGTAAAGAGATTCATCAGACATCGACTAAAATAAAATGAACTGAAATACTCTATGAAGAAAAAGGCGGCACATTGGGCCTGCACAATAGAAAGATCTCAGCCAAAAGGATCATACAGGATAAGAGGTCATGTGCCTAATGCATTTAGTGGGATCGGACTTGTATCTGGTATCACTGTCCAATTTGGAATGTGGAACCTTATCAATGCTGTCATTATGATGAGGAGGCTTGGCATGTGTCGAGTTAGTTGTCTTCAAGACATTTGGAAAGTTAGTTACTTGGTAAAGATTATATTAGACCTGCTGTTGCTGTTCCACCACCCTAGAGAACCAAATATCAGAACTAATGTTCATGAGCCAAGAACAGCAGTAACACGAGAGATGTGAAGGAACAAAGACAGCTGGATAGTATCATTTATGTCCCTCACAGGTATCTGAAATGAACCAGAAACAACATAAGTCACTAACGGAGTTATGTTTACACATATGGGAAGAGAATGACTTTTGACAGCTCTGGACTTAAGAGTCCCTCTTGAACTCATTACTGAGGTTTAGGATTGTCTGTTTATTCAGCCTGTACCTCTTCATGACCTGAGATTCTATCTGGTACAAGCTACAGAAGAAATATCACAGTGGGAGATGAAGAAAGGAAGAGTTGATAGCATCTCATCCCTTCCTATCATTTGCTTACTAAGTTAAGAGCAATTTTATCAGAATGGAACTCAGTGGCAAACCAATCTAGTATTTATGGGTAATTAGCAGGAACCGCAGTCTCATAAAATGCAGTTTGACACTTCAGATCTAGACTGCGTTGTGAGTAGATAATTAATGTTATTTTTGCAAAAAATACTTAAAGTGGAATTCTGCTAGAATTGAACAGCCAGGGAACATTTCCATAAAAAAATACTGCTCATAAACAGCACTCATCCCTAAAATTTTGCAAAATGACAAGTTGCAGTTAAATTGTAGGAAGTGCATTTTTCAAAATGCAAAAGAGTAAATAGGATGCCATGTATTTACCTTTTGACTCTTTACATAAGGCCTGATTTTGTGTTCCTAGCAAATTCTGTGCTGAGAAGCTGTCAGTTTAAAGCTAGTCCGCAGTACAGTGAGCTCACTGTGTGCAATTTTGCAGTCAGATTATTTAAATAATTAACTTGAACAATTAGCATAGGCTCCCAGCTCAGCTTTGGCCTTGTGGTAGCAACTAGCCTAACAGGGCAGGTGAAAAATCTTATTAGTAGCTCAAATTTAAAGGGATGTGCCCACTTAATTATAAGTGGCTGCATATTTGGGCAAATGTTTTTTTCGTCCTTCATAAAGGTTCAAAATACATTTTAAATATTTGTCAACGTTTGCAAAGATTGGGGGCAGGGGGAAGAAGGAAAGAGGTGCCAGTCAGAAATTAAATCAAAGGAAACCCAAAGGGGAGGTGTGAAACAGACAGTGCAGCTCCTGATCCTGTTTCACAGCTGGAAAAGTGCATGAGCTCCCACTCGTCTGCTCCTTCTACCCTAAGTAGACATGGCATTTAAACCTCAACCTCAGATAATCACTCCGAAACAATTTAATAGAAATTAATGCTAATTAGGTATCCTTCCTTGCTGCAGTTTTACATGCGGTAAGATCTCAGCTGAAGGTGTTGGATCTTATTTCACATGGGCTCCTTCCAGCCAAGAGAGAAAACATTGGCTCCAATATTTACACGGCAGTGGGGAGGGAGTGGGGGGAGGAACCTGGAAATCCCAGGAAGGCAAAGGTCCTGCCGAAATTAACGGCAGGATCTCATTATCATTTTTTTACCCCGTTTCCCGCCCGGCAGCCAGCCAGATTGAGAGGCTGGGTGGCTACTGGGCGGGAAAGCCAGCGGTAGAAAGCCGTAGCCGGAGACCGTTGGGGACGGTTCCTGGCAACTGGGAGAGACAGCAGGCCAGAAGGTGGGGGGGTTGGGGTCTGACCGGCAATCGGGATATAGGGGACAAGCTCGGGATCAAGGGTTTGGAGTGGGGGGCTCGGCCGATCACGGCAGAAGATTTGCTTGAGGGGCTGGGGGGAGCACTCCTGCTCCTCCTGGCCCACAAGCAGTGCTCTAAAAAGCACTTATCTGCTTGATCCGGCTTCTCCCTTCTTAATTTTGCTGCCGGGTTTCCCGAACCCTGGGGAACCCGGCCCGCAGCCAATATATTTAAATCAGGCTCCCAACTGCACTCTTGGAGCCTGATTTAAATATTATAATGAGGTGCCCCGCCTCTCGAGACATGCAACCCACCACTGTAAAAATGGCGAAGCGTATGTGGCGAGTTCAGGTTGGGTTATGCAATTTTTTATTTTTATTCCCCCCCTCCCACCATCAAGGTTAAAATTCCCCCCATTCATTATTTGAGCCTGTATTCTAACCTGGAACCAATAGGTGAAAGGACAATGCCCTGCTGTATCACCAGCTTAAAACAACCTTTCAGTCAAGGAATAGTGCAAAGTACAAGAGATATGGGGGGGGGGGGGGGGGGATACAGTATTCCAACTAAAAATGGCCAAAAAGAAGGCAAGCAAAATCAAACTGTATTTGTTGTTTCGTAACTTTATTTTAAAGTAATTTTGTTTCCACGCAATATTAGCTGTGTCTCATGCTGCACATACTTCTCTAACCAAGAAAATAGGCCAAAACAGGACATTGTTAGCCGAAGAATGCTTGCAGTATCCCGGAGGTAGTCTGTAAAATCATAAGTACAGAATGAAGATTGCCCACACATTCCTTTCTTACCTCATAATCCACTTTGAATTTCTGTACCATCCCCAGCTCCATGAACATTCTTAATGAGGCTGTAATCATTCCATCAATATCAAGGGAAAAATCATTGAAATAAAAATCAGCGATTCCCAGCTCACTCACTGAAGGAAGTTTTGCAGCCTGAATAAAAGTACAGAACAATTAAAGAGCAGATAAGGAAAGGTGAACAAATTTAAGGTTTTATTTAAATCTTCTTCAATGTGCTAACATAACCTTGTTTCATCCTGCTCTCACTGGCAAATAGTGAAGCATATATTTGAGTTCAAACTGGCAGAACAAATCCCCCATCATCACAATATTATTAGCTAGAAATTCGAAAGTGTCCATAGCTTACCCTGCGCACAGTTATCGCGGGCCTCGGGGGAGAAACGAGGGTCTCAGGGTGGATCACGGGCCTCAGGGGGGTTGTCGGGGGCCTCGGAGGAGGGGGGGGGTTATCGGGGGCCTCGGGGGAGAAGCAAGCGTCCCAGGGTGGATCACGGGCATCAGGGGGGTTATCGGGGGCCTCGGGGAAGAAGCAAGGGTCTCAGGGTGGATCGCGGGCCTCGGGGGTTATTGGGGGCCTCGGGGGGGGGGGAGCGGGGGGGTTATTGCGGCCCACTGGGGACAAGTGAAGGTTTCAGTGTGGATCGTGGGCCTTGGGGGATGCAGGTTATTGCGGGCCTTGGGGCGGGATTGTTTGTCGGGTGCTTCAGACTGAAGCAAGTGTCTCGGGGGATTATCCTAGGTATTGGGGGGGTTATTGGTGGCCTCAGGGGGAACAAGGGTCTTGGGGGGAAGCGAGAGTCTCGGGGGGGTTATCGTAGGTATTGGGGAGTTATCGTGGGTCTTGGGGGAGATCGCAGGTTTTGAGGGGAGGACAGAGATCGTAGGTAAAGTCCAGTGCGTGGAGGTCGGAGATCTCGGTGGGGGAGGCAGATAGAATCATAGAATCATAGAAAGTTACAGCACGGAAGGAGGCCATTTCGGCCCATCGTGTCCGCGCCGGCCAACAAAGAGCTATCCAGCCTTATCCCACTTCCCAGCTCTTGGTCCGTAGCCCTGCAGGTTAGAGCATCCCAAGTGCACATCCAAGTACTTTTTAAATGTGGTTAGGGTTCCTGCCTCTACCACCTTTTCAGGCAGTGAGTTCCAGACCCCCACAACCCTTTGGGTGAAGAAATTTCCCCTCAAATCCCCTCTAAACCTTCCCCCAATTATTTTAAGTCTGTGCCCCCTGGTTTTTGACCCCTCTGCTAAGGGAAATAGGTCCTTTCTATCCACTTTATATATGGCCCTCATAACTTTATGCACCTCAATAAGGTCTCCCTTCAGCCTCCTCTGTTCCAAGGAAAGCAGACCCAGCCTATCCAGTCTTTCCTCATAGCTAAGATTCTCTACTCCTGGCAACATCCTTGTAAATCTCCTCTGTACCCTCTCTAGTGCAATCACATCTTTCCTGTAATGTGGTGACCAGAACTGCACGCAGTACTCTAGCTGAGGGCTAACTAGTGTTTTATACAGTTGAAGCATAACCCCCCTGCTCTTGTATTCTATGCCATGGCTAATAAAGGCAAGCATTCCGTATGCCTTCTTAACCACCTTATCTACCTGGCCTGCTACCTTCAGGGATCTGTGGACATGTACTCCAAGGTCCCTTTGTTCCTCTACACTACTCAGTGTCCTACCATTTAATGGGCCAAAAATTCATCCCGGGACGCGAGAGTACGCACTGCGTACTCTCGCGTATTCCCACTGCAATTGCCGGTTTTCTGCATGCCCTGCGCATGCGCTGAAAACCGGCAATTGCTCTTTTGAAAAGGGGGCGGTTCCTCGGTGCATCGCGTGCGCGCTACAGGCTGCGCGCACGCTGTGCACTTCATGCTTTGGACGCGCAGGTAAGTACGGAAGATTTTAGAAATGGAAAAAGGAGGAGTAAGACCCACTTTTAAGAAGGTAAGTAGTGAATTAAGTATTTTTTTGAATTTTTTTTAACAGGTATATCTTTTTTAGAGACTTTAAAGACAGGTAAGTTTATTTTTATAACTTTTTAAAAGATTTTAAATTTTTTCAAAAATTTAATTTTTTATTTAAAATGGTTAATTTAATTAACTATACTTATTTTATTAATGTGATGGTTTTTTTTTTAAATTTAATTGAGGTTTAGCTGTTATTTTGGGGGGGTGTAAGATTCATAGATTTCACAGCACGTATGTGAAACTTATGAATGGAAGATGGTGTGCTGCCATTGGCTCTAACTGAGTCACGTGATCCCACAGCTCGCACGAATTCACTACGCCGGTGGGATACGCAAGCACTGCCCAGCTGATGTCTGGAACATCAAGTTCGTGCGAGCTGGATCTGAAAAAGCACAAGCGGAGTGAGAGATCGCGGGGAAGCCTTACCCCCGCGGGAACAGAGCGAGATCAATTTCTGGGCCAATGTGTATTCCCTTTCCTTGTTAGCCCTCCCCAAATGCATTACCTCACACTTCTCCGGATTGAAATCCATTTGCCACTGTTCTGCCCACCAATTTATTGATATCTTCCTGCAGTCTACAGTTTCCTTCTTCAGTATCAACCACACAGCCGATTTTAGTATCATCTGCAAACTTCTTAATCATACCCCCTATATTCAAGTCAAGATCGTTGATATATACCACAAAAAGCAAGGGACCTAGTACTGAGCCCTGCGGAACCCCACTGGAAACAGCCTTCCAGTCACAAAAACACCCATCAACCATTACCCTCTGCTTCCTGTCTCCAAGCCAGTTTTGAATCCAACTTGACACTTTGCCCTGGATCCCATGGGCTTTTAACTTCGTGACCAGTCTGCCATGTGGAACCTTATCAAAAGCCTTGCTAAAATCCATATACACTACATCAAACGCACTACCCTCATCTACCCTCCTTGTTACCTCCTCAAAAAATTCAATCAAGTTTGTCAGACACGACCTTCCCTTAACAAATCCGTGCTGACTATTCCTTGATTAATCCGTGTCTTTCTAAATGAAGATTTATCCTGCCCTTCAGAATTCTTTCCAATAATTTTCCCACCACCGAGGTTAGGCTGACTGGCCTGTAATTATTCGGTCTATCCTTTTCTCCCTTCATATTAGCAGTCGTCCAGTACCACACCTGAAGCCAGAGAGGATTGAAAAATGATGGTCAGGGCCTCTGCTATTTCCTCTTTTGCTTCGCTTAACAGCCTGGGATACATTTCATCCGGGCCTGGGGATTTATCCACTTTTAAAGCTGCTAAACCCCTGAATACTTCCTTTCTCACTATGTTTATTTCATCTAATATTTCACACTCCTCCTCCCCCTGATAGCAGTGTCTGCTTCGCCCCTCTCCTTTGTGAAAACAGAGGCAAAGTATTCAATAAGAACCATACCGACGTCTCCCGTCTCCACACACAGATTACCCTCATGATCTCTAATAGGCCCTACCCTTTCTTTAGTTACCCTCTTACTCGTAATATATTTATAAAACATCTTTGGGTTTTCCTTGATTTTACTTGCCAAGAATTTTTCATGCTTTCCTAATATCATTTTTAATTGCACCCCTGCACTTTCTGTACTCCTCTAAAAATTCTGGAGTATTTAGCCCTCGGTATCTGTCATACGCCTCCCTTTTTTTCTTTATCCTACCCTGTATGTTTCTAGACATCCAGGGGGCTCTGGATTTGTTAGTTCCACCTTTTTTCTTTAAGGGCACATATTTGGTCTGAACCCTCTGGATCTCCTCCTTGAATGCCTCCCACTGTTCTGACATTCTGAGATGAGAGGGCGGAGCCAGGGTCTGGAGGTCAGGGGGGAGGGTGAACAGCGGTCGGGACATTGGCCTGGAGGTCGGGATCCTGGGAGCGGGGGGAGGGAGATCAGAGGTCGGAGCCAGGGCCTGGAGGTCAGGAATCTCAGGGCTGGGGGGTGGGGGTGCGGTCTGGGCACAGTGGCGATCGGGAAGGTGGCTTGCAGATAAATAACTTAACATTTATTTCTGCAGGCGATTTGTAGGGTTGGTTTTCCTGAATGCAGCCAGCGATGGCGCTGGCTACCTCAGGGCAAACCAATGTTGCAGCGGGGGCCTCAAGCAGGCGTCAGGCCCCTTGTTTGCATATGCAAAGGGACTAACGCCTTCTTCAGACGTGGGTAATGGATGCCTCTTGTTTGTCTCTACCCAATATGGCGGGCGGAGCACTTCCTGCCTGCCATTTTGGGGACTTAGGCGGCTGTGCAGTGCTTGAAAACAGGCGCTACATGACCCAATTTCTAGGCCGATATCTCCTGCTGGTTGATCACAGTGCACTGGCAACAACTATGGTGAAGTCAATTCTGATCCAGATTGTTCATTATATAATCTGAAGCAGCAAGTGCGCTGGTGGGAGGCAGTTGTGCAAAGAGAAGATGTTAAAAATATTTTTAAAAGCATAAAAGGCTCATAAATCACTTACAAACAAAATAATTTTTGAAGACAAGCTAATGGTTGGTGGAGGCTGGGAAATATGGTTGGAGAGTTGGAAAAGTACTTGTTAAAGGAGAAGTTAATGTAAGAACATTAAAAATGGCTGCTTTGAGAAACTTTCACACATGTTTTGTAAACTAATATGAAAATATGATGATTCCATGCTCACTAAGTCAATATTAGAACTTTAAATTTCTCTAAGTTTTAATTTCATGAAAGCTTCACACTGTCATATCAGTAGTCATTCTGTTCAAAACACCTAGACATGGCATAAGCTATTAATATGAGGAAATACATTTCCCTGTTTATCTAGTAAATTATAGCTATCATCCAGAAGGCACTGGGGGGGGGGGGGATTTTAACCTGGAGGCGCGCGAGGGTTTGGGTGGGTTTGGGTGGGTTTGGGGGAGGGGTGGGTTTGGGTGGGTTTGGGTGCGGCTGGGTTTGGGTGGGGGTGGGTTTGGGTGGGTTTGGGTGCGGGTGGGTTTGGGTGCGGGTGGGTTTGGGTGGGTTTGGGTGCGGGTGGGTTTGGGTGCGGGTGGGTTTGGGTGGGTTTGGGTGGGTTTGGGTGCGGGTGGGTGTGGGTGGATTTGGGTTTGGGTGGGTTTGGGTTTGGGTGGGTTTGGGTGGGTTTGGCTGCGGGTGGGTTTGATTGCGGGTGGGTTTGGGTGCGGGTGGGTTTGGTTGCGGGTGGGTTTGATTGCGGGTGGGTTTGGGTGCGGGTGGGTTTGATTGCGGGTGGGTTTGGCTGCGGGTGGGTTTGGCTGCGGGTGGGTTTGGGTGCGGGTGGGTTTGATTGCGGGTGGGTTTGGGTGCGGGTGGGTTTGGGTGCGGGTGGGTTTGGTTGCGGGTGGGTTTGGGTGGGTTTGGGTGCGGGTGGGTTTGGGTGCGGGTGGGTTTGGTTGCGGGTGGGTTTGGGTGCGGGTGGGTTTGGGTGGGTTTGGGTGCGGGTGGGTTTGGGTGGGTTTGGGTGCGGGTGGGTTTGGGTGGGTTTGGGTGCGGGTGGGTTTGGCTGCGGGTGGGTTTGGGTGCGGGTGGGTTTGGTTGCGGGTGGGTTTGGGTGCGGGTGGGTTTGGTTGCGGGTGGGTTTGGTTGCGGGTGGGTTTGGGTGGGGGTGGGGTGTTAATGTCGACAAAAATGCGAGTGTGTCGGGAAGCCGCCTCCAACCCGCCAACTTCCGAATTTCACTCCAGCACGTTAGGCTGCTCGCACACAACCCCTTCGGGAGAGGTGGGTTGCCTGTTAACAAATGCTAATCGCTCAATTGGAGCGATATTTCAACAGACTTTTAAGCTGAATGGCGCATCCACGGGTTTCCTGCACTTCCTGAAACTCGTTAGTGAAACCAAGGCGAGAACACAACAGCAATTTATGGGGCTGATTAAATGTCAGGCAAATAATCCAATAAATACTCAATACTCACAGCTGCTATCTTCGCTATAAATGTGAAAAGGTTGGTTCATAGAAGTTTTGCTGAGAGCTTACTTTCAACACTTTGGAAGTTTTCTGAATCAGATCAGACTTGGCTGCCTCAGATTAGACCTTGGACCATCAGCACCAGCACCAGCAGCCTGCTGTTGACAGACCTGCAGCTGGACATCAGAGAGGGGAGCAGCAGAGAGGTGCAGCTTGCAGGAGGCACTACCTGTGAAACAGGGTGTACAGGCAGAGGCTGAGCTTGTTGACCTGTCGGAACAGCGGTGCTTCCAGAGGCTTGGGTTGTCACGTCAAATGGTGGCAGACATCTCCAACCTTCGAGAAGAAGACCTGCTCCCTGCTGGACCTGGTGGCCACACATTACCAGTGGCTGTGAAAGTGACCACCACTCTCAACTTTTTTGCCTCCGGATCCTTCCAGAATCCCCCAGTCGGCGAGCCACAAACGCATAAGACAGGTGACTGATGGCTTGTTTGCCAGGGCCAGCAATAATGTGAACATCAATGGCCACTCTTCCCCCACACCCTCCAATTCCACTGACACAAAGCAGTGCTGCAACTAACCATCCACCCATTGCGCATCCCCTAAATCCCCATCAATTCATGTCTTCCCATTCATCAATAAGCAACTGAAAAGTGAGTAGCTACCCAGCAACCAAGAATGGGCAAGATGGGAAAGTGGTGCAAACTAATACATTTTACGTGATTCTGCTGAAGAATGGAATCTTCACAACATAAAATTTTTTCATACACCCGTGTGCATACTCTTTGTGAACTATAAAGCTTTACTCTTTTTCTTACTGCTCCTACGTGGTGCAACCCCTGTGGCTACAGCAGAGGTAGAGGCAGGCTGCTCAGATCCCTTCTCTGACTGCTGAGTTGCTCTTGGCCGACGACCTCTGGGTATTGGAGCACGAGAGGGCCCCGCCAAAGACTGCTCCACCTACATCGGACTCAGCCATCGGCAGAGGAGGCGGCATGTCGGGTACTGACTGCGGGGGAGGGGGTTGTGGGGGTTGCAACGGGTGAGAAGTGGAAGCGCTTTGAGTGGAGTTCCCACTTACGATGAGTGGAGTCTCATTGAAACATATAAAATTCTTCGAGGGCTAGACAGGATAGAAAGGTTGTTTCCCCTGGCTGGAGAGTCTAGAACTAGGGGTCATAGTCTTAGGATAAGGGGTCGACCATTTCGGACTGAGATGAAGATAAATTTCTTCACTCAGATGGTTGTGAATCTTTGGAATTCTCTACCACAGAGGGCTGTGGATGCTCAGTCGATGAATATATTCAAGACTGAGAGCGATAGATTTTTGGGCACTCGGGGAATCAAGGGATATGGGGATGCGGTGGGAAAGGGGAGTTGATGTAGAAGTTCAACCATGATCTTATTGAATGCCAAAGCATGCTCAAGGGGCTGTATGGCCTACACCTGCTCCTATTTCTTATGTTTTTATGTTCTTATATGTCCCCTTCCACCATCATCCCTCTCTTGGGAGCTGCACTTCACTGCTACCACTCTGCTGGAGAGCAGCTTGTTGCAGATCAGTGAGGCATTGTAAAGCCAAGGCTAAGGTATCTGTCATCCTATTTATGGTGCCAATCATGTTGGCATCCAGAGTCTGCACGGCCATGGTCAAGGTGGCATGGAGTCATTTGATTGCTGCGAATGATGTTCCATGGAGCTGGCCACTCGATCCATGCAAGGACACATCATTGCAGTGCCCTACCACAACAACCCACTCATGCTTGAGGAGGACTCCTCCAATCTCTCTGCAGTCGTGGATGGTGTGCTTGGAAGGCCTGTCAGTACATTGCACATTCTCTGCTGCTGCTCAACGATTCTCCTTTTCATCGTCGTGCCTCAGGGTATACCATCTATGTCCAGGTTTCTCACGCGATATCGGATTTCCACGCTCCCAACTCGCCTCCAAGTTAATATTGAGGCCTAGGATTGCCGTAAGCAATTTTTCCCATTAATATTTGCTTATTTTATCATGTGAGAAACCAGATGGAAAGTTTGATTGACTGTTCATAAATGATGATCATATTTTGATATATCTATTTAGCATGGTTTCTGCATGAATGTAATCAATAGAGTTGATTTATATCATTAATAAGACAGTAGAAGCATTAACCAATTAAAAGTACTTCAGGAAATTCTTAGTAATGAACAGTGATGGATTGATAATGTGTTTTAAGCTGAATGTTTTAGAAAGGCAATATGATTATGAACTGAATGCAATAGAGTTCACCTCATCGCTTACTTACTGGATCCAGCAATTGTAAAACAGAATGGGAGTTTCATTGACATGTTTAATTTAACAATGGAGGTATTTATTTTATTATTTTATAAAGGGGAGGGGAGGAATTGAGCGCTGCAGCGAGTTACAAACTGGCCATTCATTTCTAGGAGATGGGTTCAAATCAAATCAGAATTGACAATCTCACTTTGGGATTGCATAGAAATGGAAAAATGTCACACTGTGCACAAGGAGTGCTCTTTTGAGTTTGGGGTTGAGGCACTTTGATGGGGCAGAGCATTAGACAACTATAACTGAATGGATACTATGAGCCCGATATTTATGGGTAGGCAGGAAGGGAGCCTGTCAGCCTCAGGTCGCAGAGGGGCCTCAGATCATGGGCGGGAGTCTCGGATCGTGGGGAGGAAGAGAGATCGACAGGGGGAAGAGATCGCAGGGAGGAAGAGAGATAATGGGAGGGGTTGGTGATTGTGTGGAAGGGAGAGATCACGGCAGGTTTGCTTGTGGGGCGGTGGGGAAGCACTCTTGCTCCTCTGAACCATCAAACAGTGCTCTAAAACACGTACCTGCTGGATCGAGCAGCTCCCGTCTCCCTTTAGCTGCCGGGTTTCCCGAGCCCTGGGAAACCCGGCCAACAGCCATTAAATTTAAATTGATGATAAAATCAGAGGCAGCCTCATTTAAATATTATAATTATAGACCCGCCTCTGCTGAGCGGGTTACTTGTCTGACCCCAAACCCGCCATGGTTAAACTGGAAGTAGGCGCGTTCACGGCGTATTGGGGTCAAGTTCCCCATTTTATCAAATTTAACCCTCTGCCCTCTTCCACCCATCGTGGAGGAAGGGGTTAAAATCCCCCACTGGGGTTAATTTTGACTTTGGTCAATAATGTAAAACAGGTGATATTGATTTAGCTGCCCGTTATACATCTCCTGATTTTCATTTCTATTGAAGTCAATGGATGAAATTCGGGAGAGATGTAAAACATGCAGCTGATTCGATATCACCCACTTTACACTGTCGCCCAAAGTCAAAATTACTCCCCCCACCCCACCCCATCAATCTGGGCTGGGTGTGAACCCAGCTCTAGAAATTATACTCAATTGGAAACTCCCAGCACAAACTTCCTTCACTTTGAATAGCATAAGATTCATAATATAAAGGAAAAAACCCATAAGATTATGTAACTGGGTCTGGCAGTCCAGTATTATAATGGCAAACTATTGGACACCTGACATGAAGATTTAAGTTCAAAATGTAACCTTGATTGATATTCTTCTAGAGAGTGAGCTTCACCAGTGTCAGCTCTATTGTCCATTAAAGGAAAGAAAACCTGGTTGGGAGGCTAAGAGAAATGGGCTTTCTATGTCACTCAATTGTCTTTCCCAATATTAGGTCATAAAGCAGCCTCTGTATGGTTGGCTCCCCCTGGCCTCTGACCAAGTGACCTAACCGTAGAAGGGAAGGATACAGCAGCGAAAAGTGGGGGAACATTTTTATATATGAAAAAAGTGTATGTGTAAGTGAAATGGAATGTAGAATGGAGGATAATCTTCTGATTCAATCTCCTGGCAGGAAGCCTTGCCCACCGGAAGCACATATTGGAAACACCAGCGTATTGCGAACAAATTTCCTATTTGTGCCCCTGGTGGGAAGGACCCCCTGCTGGGAGTGCACAGTTGGAAGATCACTCATACATGTATTTGAATATGACTCAAATGACAAACAGAGAACTCATATAAAACTGTCCAATGTCACTCGGCTCTTTATAACACTCAGACGCTGTTAGAATGGTTCCTAGAGATAGCGTTATAAAAGTGGCTGGCGTGGGGGGTACTTGTAGTCATAGAAATGGTGCATAATATGGTGTCCATAATACTACCAACATAATTGATGACATCATTAAAAGACATCATTCGGATCTTGCACTTGTATATTCCACACAAATGACATTGCCAATAACTAAACATTTGTACCTAAGATATACAACTTGTTTATGGGAAATATCTATACATAAAGTAATTGCAATAACTTATCAGTTTTTGTGATTATAGTAATTTATCTCACACAATACTTAACATTTTACTATAGAGCATAAAAAAATAGACATTATAGCAACAGCATGCACGAGGAAGGTAATATGCAGTAATTCTTTGTGTAATAGGGGAGAGCAGGCCCTAAATTCATCCATTTGCTTTTTTCACTGTGAGCAGATTTTATTACTTTAATAAATAATCTGCACTGACCACTCTTTGGTATTCGGTATTATTCATGTAGCAGCAGAGAGTCAGCAGGCGAATGCATTACATTTAATCACAGGCTTCTAGATTTATAATCAACAACCTGTTTACTAATTTATAAACCCAGTCACGCATGTTGATATATAAAACATCTTGTGAATGAAATTCCCAAGACAATCTATTATTAAACAAGAGTTCAGCACAATTGAGTAAAAAAAACACAGAAAGCATGCACGCATGTATTGATTTAATATCTTCATAAAGAAAGGTTTTATTTCAGAGGGATGCTTTTTCCAGGATTTAATGGAGGATGTTATTAGAGGTGCCTGCCCAGTGGTAGTAGTATTGGAGCCTGCGCTAAGGGTATTTCATTGGATGTGTAAAGAAAGCCGTTTACCTTCAGTCGATCGACCTCTAGTTTTGAGCATGTTGCGTGGTAGGACAGCAACTGAAACAATAAACAGATATAAGTAAATACTGAATTTTATAAAAAATATATAGCAGATGGTGAATAAGGTCAAAACACATCACTGCATCATTTCCGTTTGACATCATGATGAAAACACACAGGGGTAGAAATTGGTTATGGCCCATTATTGGGCACATAACCACTGGCGTGCCGACTGCACGCACCCCAAACAGGGGACAGCCCAGAATTGGGTCTCGGGCCTCAGTAACATTATTGCCGTGAGTTGTCGGAGCCTGTCTCACCTCAACAGGCAGCTCGCACATTTGAAGGCAACGAATGTCCGGCCACTTACTTCACCAGCAGCAGCTTGGCGGTGGAGGAGAAGGTGGGGGTGGGAGTTGGGGATGGGAGGGGGTTGGGGGTGGAGTGGCAATTGGGGACGGGGTGCAATCACGAGGACTTTGCAGTTGGGGGAACACTCCTGCTCCAACTGCCTCCACAGCAACATTTTGGTGGCGGCCGCTGAAGAATCCTGAGCAGAGCAGGACAGGCACCTGCTCCACTCATCGCAAATCAGTTTCCCAGAGGGTCCTAAAACATGCGTCTGGCCCTCATCAACATATGCAAGAGGCCTAACACCTGCTTTAGCCAGCTGCATAGAACGCCTAAAAAACAGTGGCTGAACACATGCGGAGATTGTTTTACACCCTACAAAAAACAACCTGCATTTATATAGTGCCTTTAACATAGGAACAGGAGTAGGCTATTTAGCCCCTTGGGCCTGTTCATTCATTTAATGAGACCATGGCTGATCTGCGATCTAACTCCATATACCCACCTTTGCCCCATATCCCTTAATAACTTTGGTTTACAAAAATCTATCAATCTCTGATTTAAAATTAACAATTGATCTAGCATCAATTGCCGTTAGCAGAAGCGAGTTCTAAACTTTTACCACCCTTTGTGTGTAGAAGTGTTTCCCAATTTCACTCCTGTAATTTTTAGGCTATACCCCCCAGTCCTAGACTCACCAACCAACGGAAATAGTTTCTCTCTACCCTATCTGTTCCCCTTAATAACTTGAAAACTTCGATCAAGTCATCCCTTAACCTTCTAAATTCTAGGGAATACAACCCTAGTTTGTGGAAGATAGTAAAACATCCCAAGGTGTTTCACAGGAGTGTTATAAGACAAAATTTGATAGCGAGCCACATAAGGAGATATTAGGACAGGTGATCAAAAGCTTGATCAAAGAGGTAGGTTTTAAGGAGCGTCTTAAAAACAGGTGCAATGCATAACCATTTCTACCCCATCGTACTCCATTGCTTTTTCTTCAAAATGAAAAAAAATTTATTTGTTTTTTCTGTGAAGACAATGTTAGTTAGTAAAGTTAGTTAAGTTAGTAGAAAGTATACATTTATAAATACACCTCATTCTACATTTTATTTCTTGTGACACTCTGCCCACACTCAACACAAATCAATTACAAATTCATCTTGTCAACATAACAAAGCAAAAAATGGCAATTTAAAAAAATGTTTTCCACAGTGGAAATGTAACTTTGTGCATCAGCACATAGGACAAAGTGTCACAAATGTTTTATCTGTGTATAATTTTTAATTGATTCAAATCTTATTTTGAAGAAAACAAAAACAGTTCCACTCAGTCTATTTTAATGATATTGTAATTTTAAAACAGTCTTGCAGTTCTGAGCTTTCTCAGGGTGAGAGAAGGGAGGAGTAAACCCTTATCCATGGCTGATCGCTCCTCATTGGCACTGCTGACATACACAGCAGTTCTGAGTGCAACCAGATCAAAATCAAATTTACAGATCAAAATCAAAGCCCTTCAGACTTCAGAACAAAACAGAATAAAATGACAATTTTACATCGTAACATTTTCCAATGAGCTAACGGTGATACCTATACAATGTTTCTCCGGGGGTTCCGCTAATCTTGCGCCAAAGTTACGGCAGGAGATTGGGAGAACCCAGGATAATTCAGGGCCAATATATTTAAATAATCAAGCAACTCGCTCTGCACTTGTGCGCATAAAAGAGGCTGCTGAGATTCTGGGTTTCTTCAAGGGCATTGTCTTCCACATACAGCAGGGGATTCACCGGCAAAACTGTGTCAAGTCTGCAGCTAGAGAAAGTTCCCACTGCCCCAGACACTTACCTGCTGCAACACAAACGCTTATGAGACAGTGGGGGGAATTTTAATAGTAACGAGCACGTGGGTTGACGTTCGGGAGGGCTGTTAAAATCAGCGAAAATGGCAGCGCGTCCAGAAGCTGGCTCCAACGCACCGACTTCTGGGTTTAACTCAGGGGTGCTTCGATGCATGTGCAGAACCCCCTCAGCAGAGCCGGTTACTGCTTCTAATATTTAAATTAGCCAATTTCGACAAGATTTTGGCCGGCGTTTAAATTTAACATCACATTCCTGAAAGTCGCCACTGAAAGGAAGCCGAGAAGACTGAAAGGCAATTCATGGGGATAATTAAAGGTCACGAATACGGACATCAATAAATATTCAGTGCTTACAGCTGCTTTCTTAAGCATCCACTGGGAAAGGTTTTGTTGCGAGTACTTGTGTTAAGAGGCTAATTTGTGGCATTTAGAGGTACTGAGACTCACAACATCAGGACGGGTGGTGCCATGGCTGCCTTACATTGGACCTCAGATGAGGAGCAAGGTGGCCATCAGCAGCAGCAACAGCCTGCTGTGGAGAGACCTGCAGGTGGTCAGCAGTGAGGGGAGCAGCAGAGAGGGGAGTAGTAGACGGGTCGAGGTTGCAGGAGGTACTACCCGTGTAACAGGGTGCACAGGCCGAGGCTCAGCTTCCTTGTCCTCTCGTCGAAGAAGACTTGCTCATTGCTGAACCTGGTGGCCACACATTACCAGTGGCTGTGAAAATGACCATCCTCAACTTTTTATGCTTCCGGATCCTTCCAGGGCACTACTGGAAACATATCCAGGATCTCCCAGTCGGCTGTACACAAATGCATAAGACAGGCGACTGATTGTTTGCGAGAGCCAGCAATTATGTGAATTTCGCCTGTGATGACACTAGTCAGAATGAGGGGGCGCTCGGGTTTTCGTCTCGGGCTGGTTTCCCACAGCTGCAGGGTATCATCGACTGTACACACGTGGTAATCGGCACACCCCCAGATCAACCGTGAGTATTCGTAAACCGCAAGGAATTCCATTCGATCAATGTTCCGCTGGTGTGCAACCACAAGAAAAGGTTTATGCAGGTGTGCGCCAGATTCCCGGGAAGCTGCCGTGATGTTTTCATCCTGTGGCAGTCCAAACTCCCCAACCGCTTTGGACTTGTAAGCACACTTAAGGGATGGCTGCTAGGAGACAAAGGACACCTCCTTCAGACTTGGCTGATGACACTCGTGAGGAGTGCCACCAATGAAGCCCAAGAGTGGTACAACGACAGCCACATGACCACCATATGTATTATTGAGCAAGCCATCGGCATGCTCAAGGTGTGCTTCAGGTGCCTGCACAGATCTGGAGGTGCCCTTCAGTACTGACCAGCGATGGTCTGTAGAATGATTGCGGTGTGCTGCGCTCTACACAACGTTGTGCAGCAGTGAGGATTGGAGCTGCAGGAGGAACAAGGCGCTCAGCACTCATTGTCTGCGTACGATTCTAATGAAGAGGAGGAGGAGGAGGTGGCGGAAGATGTAGATGGCGTCCTAATGCCTCACCAGCTGCTCACATTGCTGCCTGGGATGCTAGGGATTCCCTTATAGCTAGTAGTCACTACCACTAGACCGATGTAACAATCACACCGAACGGCCACTCCCCCCTCCCAATCCCACTGACATAAAGCAGTCTTAAACTAACCATCCACCCACTGCACATCCCCCTATTGGTCCCCGACAATTTATGTCTTTGCGTTCATCAACAAGCAACTGAAACAGCGAGTTGCCACCTAGCAACCAAGAATGGGCAAGATGGGAAAGTGGTGCAAAGTAATACATTTTATATCATTCTAGTAAATAACGGAAACTTAACATTTTTTCATACACCCGTGTGCATACCCTTGGTGAACTACAAAGCTTTACTCTTCCTTTTCCTACTGCTCCTACGTGGTGCAACCCCTGTGGCTTCAGCAAAGGTAGAGGCAAGCTGCTCAGATCCCTGCTCTGACTGCTGAGATTCGCTTGGCTGACAACCTCTGGCTGTTGGAGCCCAAGAGGGCCCCGCCAAAGACTGCTCTACCTGCACCTGTGCAGCAGTAGACTCGGCCATCAGGAGATGAGGCAACGGGGTGGGGGGGTGGGTGGAGTGGGGGCGGCAACAGGTGAGAAGTGGAAGTGCTTTGAGTGGAGTCCCCACTTCCATATCCCCTTTTGCCATCATCTCATGGGCCAGCCGCAATTCACTCCTCCCACTCTGCAGGGGTGCAGCTTGGAGCTGATCAGTGACGTGCTGTAAAGCCAAGGTTGAGGTATCTGTCATCCTATTTAAAGCGCCAGACATATTGCCATCCAGAATCTGCACGGCCGTGGTCAAGGTCTGCATGGACTCATTTGATTGCTGCAATTGACATTCCACAGAGCTGGCCACTCTATCCATGGAAGAAGATATCCTCGCAATGCCCTGCGACACCAATCCACTCATGCTTGAGCTGGACTCCTCCATTGTCTTTGCAATTGTGGACAGAGTGCTTGGGTGTGGAAGGCCTGTCAGTTCGTTGCAGATTTTCTGCTGCCTCTCAATGATTATCCTTTTCATCGATGGCCTCCGGGATACAGAATCTGTGTCCAGCTGAGCAGAGCTTGGAGAGGGCTATGCCTTCCAACACGGACTCGCCACACCTGTCCCGGCCACCACTCTCTGCTCGTGCTCACTTGTGAGTCAACAGGTGAAAACCCAACTAGCTGCCTAACTGGACCCAACAAAGTGCGAGTATCTGAGCTGGTGCCCGGTAAGCATGAGTCCTGTGACGGTGAGCCCTCAGAAGGAATCAGCTCCTCTGAGGATTCGTCATCCAGGAGGTCCACCGACTGCTGTTGCATGCGTGAAGGCCCTGGCGGAGAGAAAAGATAGAATTAGTACTGGCAAGGTAAGAATGTTGCAACATAGTATTATGAAGGTGATCATATTTCACTTGCTGTTGAAATCAAGTCAACATGACTGACTGTTATATGACATGTGGGTGGCTGATATTTCATTCTGTCACCAGGTAGCTGGGAGGTCCCCGTCTCCCTATCTCCACTGGTCAGGGATGCTGATCCCCAGCGCTTCCTCCTCTGCAGCTATCAACTACACAATCTGTGGAGGACCACCTCCGGTCCGCTCGCTCTCCTTAGTGTTCTGTGCTCTCTTCTCCTGCAACGGGGGAAAGAACAGGAGTGAGTGTAATGGCATGTGTTCACCCGATGGATGCAGTGCATTTGGTGAGGGTGACTATCAGGAAGAGGCATGAAATTGCATAAGGATCAGGGTGAGTGGCAGTGGTGGATGGATAGATGAGGATGTGAGGAAGTGCATAGAAAGAGAAGGATGGGTGCACTTGCAAGTTAAATAGGTGTAAGGAGTGATGAGATGGAGTAGGCTTGACAAGGCAGAGTGAGGGGGCGGTGATGTGCACAACAGGGCGTAGGTGAATGTGCAACTGTATTCACCTTTCCTGACCTGCTTAGGCCATTAAAGTGCTTCTTGCACTGAAGCCAGGAGCGTGGCACAGTGCTCCTACTGCTGACCCCCTCGGCCACCTCCAGCTTCACCCTCTTTGTTGCAGTAGCAGGTTTCTTCCTCCCGTTGCTGGGGAAGAGTATCTCTCTCCTACTCCTCAATGCACCCAGTAGTGCATCAAACAAAGCATCATTAAATCTTGGTGCAGCCCATGCCCGTCCTGGATCCATCACAGCACTTCTCCTTCAGTTTGCAGCAACTCCTAACTCCTCCAAATTCCATCCTTGGATTGGTCCTTTAAATGCTCCAGTTGAGATCGCATCATGCGGATCCACACCACGCCTGATGACACGCATTCGACGCCAAACCCGGAGTAATATTATAACGAGGTGGCCCCACTGAAATTGCACAAAATGGTGCACCGTGACTGCTTCCGGGTTACACACCCGATATCGCACTCACCCCCACCCCCGCTCACAACACACCTTGCTGTTATTATCGGGGTCAGCTTATTGACTTTGTGCAAAGGCTCTTAACATTTACATGGACATGCACAAACAATGAGGCAGAGGCATTGTTATGTTACTGATGGCATCAACATATTCTGTGTGTTTTACTCATGAATTATGTTCTCACGCGTGGCCATTTAGGAAACAATGCACTTTAAATATGATGTAACAAAATGAAGAAACTGCCGAGGTGAGGGGCTGAGGGAGCAACTTGTTTATTCCTACCAGATAAATGGGCGCTGGGGGAGCATGGTACCAAACTTAAAGCCTGAGTATATCCAAACTAGTTCCATTAGGCCAAAAGCCACAGCCTGGAAACATGAACCTTTTACCAAAATCTGCATCTGGAGCCTAACGGAGGAAAATAAATCTCAGTGCCATGCCATACTTTCACTCAAAGGATAAAATTCATTAGCAATATTAGCACAACAGTTATGTTTTCAATACCAATACATTGGATAAAGTCAGGCTGAATAAGCCTGACAAAAGGCCATGTCATTCAGAGCAGTCAATATTTTCCAGCTAAGGATTATGAAAGCCAACTTACAATGGAATGGTTACTAATCATCAATATTTATAAACTAGAGTTCATAAAATCATTCAGGATCCTATCTGCCTATCACAGCAAAGGACAGATTAGTATGAAGACTAGTGCCTCGAATTTCTCCAGTGAGTGATCATCGAACCCACGGAGAAATGGTGTGAATTAGTAAAAGCATTTCCACCATTTGTGTGGAGAGTCTGCAGACCTCCCACTCAAGTTCTAGCTTGAAAATCATCGAATCATACAACACAAAAAGAGGGCATTGTGCCTGTGCTGGCTCTTTTAAAGACCTATCCAATTAGTCCCACTCTCCTGTTCTTTCCCCTTAGCCCTGCATTTTTTTTTCTTTTTAAGTATTGATCCAATTCCCTTTTGAAAGTTACTATTGAATCTGCTTCCACCACCCTTCCAGGCAATGCATTCCAGATCACAACAACTCGCTGCATGAAAGAAATTCTCTTCTTCTTCCCCTTCGCTTTCCCATGGAAATTAGGGCCTATCTAGGAAAACCACTTATTTTTCCCAATCTATTGATTACTAACACTCCAGGGGAATTCATTTTATCAAGGGGCAAGGAGAAAATTAAGACCAGCTCCAAAATATTGCTAATCTTCTGATAAGCATCAGCTTTAATGTGTACATAGCCCGCCAGTATCAATGATAAAATATCATCAAAATATCATTAATCAAAAGACTCTTGCAGCAATGAGCAGAGGCTACCACTAGAGGTCATGCAACAGTAAAACAGTTTTTTCTAAAATAAATAAAGGTACATGGAAACATAATGGCCCTGAATTTGCGGTCGGAGGTTTCCTGTGGGGAAATGCCTCCGATCCACAAATAAAATGCCCGCATACCTGGTGGTTCGGGAGGTACGGAGACTCGCGGTCCTGGGGCTCCCCAGGTACCCGCGGGCAGAGGCCCACGTATCCCAGGGACGTAGGCGGTTCGCAAGTGCCCCTGGGATCACGTGGGCCGGCCCAACCAATAAAAGAAGGGAATCCCCATTCATGCTTATGGGGATTCTGTATGTACCGAAACCCCATAAGCATGAATGGGAATACCCCAAAAAATACACCTCGACACCAAATACATTTTTTAAAAAACCATCACATGTTTAAAATGAATTAAAATGGCATTTAATTAAATATTTAAAACAAAAATTTAATTTTTGGAAAAATAAATTTACATGTTTTAAAGGGACTAAAAATAAACTTACCTTATTTCACAGGTTTTTAAATGTATAAATTATTGATAAAATGTTATTTTTCTGTTTTTTAAAACTCTTCCGCTGGTAAAAGCAGGCATTACGCTTTTAGCAGGCGTAAGAATTTCACGGGCATTCACTGGGCAGAAGTTGGGCAAATAGCCCAATTCTCCGGCCGCGAATGCCCTTTTCCCGGGGATTCGTACAATCTGTCAAGAAGATTCTTGACAGATCGCAAGTTCTGTGTTTTAGCGCATGTGCAACGCATACCTAAACCCGGAACGTGCGCGGCCCTTACGAGCGCGTACACACCTCATACACACCCGTAGGGGCCACAAATTATGGTCCAATAAAACATTTAACAAAAATCTGTTTCTTAACTTTTCTTCTGACTGGAACAATTTGTAATTTGTCTGTGAATCTGAAATTTGACTCTCTTCCCATGAAAAGGGTTGTCATTCACTTTACACAAAAATTCTCATTATCCTGTGAGCAGGTCCACTGGGACGGGATGGGTCTTTCTCGACTGATTCTTCTTCATCATCATCATTAATGACAACTTGCATTTGTACAGCATCATTAAAGTAGAAAACAATCTCAAGGTGCTTCGCAGAGACTTAACCAGACATAAAATAGACTCTGAGAAAGAAGGAGAAATTAGGACGGGTGACCAAAAGCTTAGTCAAAGAGATGGGTTTGAAGGAGGGTTTTAAAGGAGCAGAAGAAGGTGGAGGGGCTTAGTGAGGAAATTCCAGATTGTAGGGTTTAGACAGCTGAAGCCAACAATTGTCGGGCAAGGGGAGGGGGAGATGCACAAGAGGTTAGAGTCAGAGAAATGGAGAGTTCTGAGGAGCTGTAGGGCTGGAGGAGGTCACAGAGATAGGGTGGGGTAAGGCCCTGAAGGGATAGGACACAGGCAGCACAGTTTTGGATGAGCTGAAGTTCACAGAGCATGGGGGATGGGAGGCCAGCCGGCTAGGAGAGCATTGGAATAGTCAAGTCTGGAGGTGACAAAGACATGGATGAGGGTTTCGGCAATGGATGGGCTGAGGCAGGAGTATAGCCGAGGAGATTGCAGTAGGCTGTCTTTGTGATGGAGAAGATATGGTGTCGGAAATTCAGCTCGAGGTCGAATAGGACGTCCAGATTATGAACAGTCTGATTCAACTTGAGACAGTGGCTGGGGAAGGGGTGGAATTGATGGCAAAAGGACAGAGTTTGTGGCAGGGTTCGAAAACATTGACTTTGGTCTTTCCAATGTTTAACTGGAGGAAATTGCAACTCATCCAAGACTGGATGTCGGACAAGTGGAGGTCAAGAGAGGTGGTAAAGAGATAGAGCGAGCTGTTGTTGATGACATGGGGCAGCTTTTACATGTACGCTGATGACACCCTGAGGTGGAATGCTGTGCCACCAGAAGGTGCTCCACAGCAAACTTCCTCCAAAATGGCAAAGGTTGAGGTCAATCATCAGTCAAGTTTCATACCTAGACCCTCTGAACTGCAGTCCAATATTCTAGACTTGGAGCTGCCAAGCAGTTATTATGTATATTTCTTATTTTAAAGTACTCCAATGTCCAAGTACAGACACTTTGTAATGCAGAGGCCAATTTTCAACACTTCAACATACACTGCAAATATGCGGCCTTTCTATGTGAGTAGTAAAGCAAAAAGTTAATGAGCGATGCAATTCCTTCACCATTATGTAAAGGTCAGCGAGGACCAATATTTGAAGGAATTTGTACTGAGTGCAGTCATTTAGTTTCCAGGGAATACAACTTACATTGGTGGAAAAGTATAAGTGAGGATCCTATTATTTCCTCTGATGGCACCAGGGAATGCCACTTTTTCAGAGCAAGTTCAGCTGCCAAAGTACGCTATACTTTTGCAGAAACCAAATTCCTGCAGTTGCCTCAGAATAGGATCTTTTCTAAGCAAACAGTCTTCCTTAATGTAAAATGACCTAGGCTGAACTTCATTCTTGTCAAATTTACTTCTCAACGACATGGATTTTAATCCCTAACACAGATTTTTTTGTTTTAATTCAGCCTTCACAATGATGTCAGTTTTGTAGGCTTCGCAAAATCCCCCAGAAACTCGAACAGAGCCCTAAAGGGAGTGATTTTTGGACTTTTCATACAAACTTGGGATGATGGGACCTAAGTGAAGTGATTTGATGTAAAAACCTAAAGATCAGGGAAGAAAAAACCTGAGGAAACTGACTTTTTGAATCTTACTGTTGGGAGAGACACCTTTCACAGACACAAGCTGCGAGGGGCGTGGCCAGGCAGTGAACAGATCAAGCTGTCTGGGAATTGTTTACACAGCAAATCCTACCAAGGTGCAAGAGACAAAGCAAAAACTCACAAACACATTAACCCTATTGAAATGCTGGAAATCTAAAAACGATTCCTGACAATAAAACTTCCAGCACACAGTTTCATAGCCATTATCCCATCAAAAACCCATCAGCCAAAGTATCGACCAGAGCAGTTAAGAAAGCCCGCCAAAAGACCTAGGACAATAGGGTGGAGATTTGGCGCGTAGATAAGGCTGTGTTTAAATCGGAAAACGATCAAGACATGTTTAACACTGAGCAAAAGCCATCGGAACTGGCAAGCCCGCCAAAACTAGACAATTGGACTAAGCAAGGTTCATTTGCAACCTAAAGGAATCTGTTTTAGTAAGGGTTTTTTGGGCGCGAAAAAGAAACAGTATAATTTGAAAGCCTGTGCCATAATTTCTCTCTCTTTCGGACTGGCTGACCACGTGGACACAGCTCTCTCCCTGCTCCAGCAAAACCTACCACAAGCCACGAGGAAGAAGGCCAGAAAACAGACCAGCACGCAAGAAGAAACCAGAGCGACTGCCTCAGTGACCATCGGACACCTCGCAGCAACGAGGGGCCTTACGGAGTCTTTTATACAAAAGACTCTAAAATCCTGTCAAGGATTCATTGGTGAGCATTATCCCTGATCTCCTGAAACCAAAAACCTAGCCAGATAGTGGGATCTTTGGGAGGGATAAGGTTTTGTTTGATATATTGTCATTTTCCTCGCTTGTACCGTGTGCTCCCCAATCTGTGTTTAAGTAATAAGTGTGTTTCAAGTTTGTTACCTTTTTCTTTTAATAAAGTAAAATTCTTTCATCAGAACCTGTCGTTTACTGCAATTTTGTTCACAACCCCTAAATAAGTCCAAAGTCTAGGAACCGGAGGGGTGTGGGAGCGATTCGAACCACTCACTGTGTCAGAAAGTGAAGGCTGACCCCATTAAGATACCCCTTACAGTTTGAACATTTTAACATTTATTCTTTTCAATTCTTTACCTGCTGAAGACAGGGACACCTGCTGTGGTACAGTTACAGGGACTAAAGGTACCCTCCAGTACCTCACTTCAGTGGGCATTCTTCATTTGTGAGGCAAGACAATGAGCTCTGCCAGGCTAGTTGGCTATGGAGGCATTATCATCTAGCATAATTATAGATTCCCCTAAGTTAACAGGTAGTTAACAGGCAGAAAATAGGATTAGTCCCATTTTACCTTTCCAAGTGCAGGCTTCCCGACCTCGGGGAACACCGCCGGGGTGTAGGAGGTGAGTAGGAGGTCTGCGGGGGTCGGAGGGGTCTGAAAGTGCAATGTAGAGGTGAGTGATGGGTGCAAGTGTGGAGTGGTAAGTATGTAAGGTGAATGTAAAGTGTTAGAAAATGTTCACTTACCTTTGTTTCTGCCTACAGCCTTCAGCCGCTGTGGATCGGGAGTCCCGACATCTTCTTTGCAGATTTCACAGACTGGCTGTTGGATCCTCCAAACCAACAGTCAGGTGATTTCTGCAAAGTAGAAAGGTTTGATGAGTCCTGAACACAAGGGCTCATCAAACTACATAGAATGTCAGTGTTTGACAGCTTCACAGAGCTGTCAAACGCTGACATTTCTTCTTTCAAGAAATCTTGACAGATGGCACATCAGGCATTGACGTGCTCTGTCAGTGACTTCCCCCTAATTGGCCTGCTGAGCCCGCTGGGCGGCCTTAACAAGGTCAATCAGGGGAAAATCCCGCTGGTTGTCCAGAAGCTGATGGAGGTGGGATTGAATGCCGGCAAGCAGCAGTCCCGCCTCCAAAGGCTTCCCATTGACAAAATCCAGCCCAACGAGTCTATGGTAAGTACTGGGTGAGTATTAGCTGTAAAAAGTGAAATTTAGTTTAACATTTTGAATTTAACCTAAAACTTTAAAAACTGTAGCTAACAGAAACTGCCTGCCAGTGGCAGTTAGCAGTCAGTCAGCTGTAAGTGCTTGTCTTGAATAGGTGCTAATTACTGTGATCAGGGAGCTGAGACTGCACTTGTAACTTGGGTATGGCTCCAAGTGTATAAAAGTAAAAACTATTAGCAGACACACAGAGTGATCTTAAACAGACTGCTTCTAAACAGAGTGATAAAGTTCGGAATTTGGAGAGAGTGTGAAGGAGATGCTGCTTTTTGCCTCCACTACTTGTAGTGCTTTGTGTTACAGGTAAATATTTAATTTCATCTACCTAGAACTTAAACTAGATGTAGTAATTAGTTAAAAAAAGAAACTATTAACCAAGTTACTTAAATACATAAATTTAATTAAATAAATAAAACAGGGTTATATAGATTACAAGCTCGACACCATCCAGGACAAAGCAGCCCGCTTGATTGGCACTCCATCCACCTCCTTAAACATTCACTCCCTCCACTACTGGCGCACCGTGGCTGCAGTGTGTACCATCTACAAGATGCACTGCAGCAACTCGCCAAGGCTTCTTCGACAGCATCTCCCAAACCCACGACCTCTACCACCTAGAAGGACAAGGGCAGAAGCATAGAAACATAGAAGATAGGAGCAGGAGTAGGCCATTCGGCCCCTCGAGCCTGTTCCGCCATTTAATGAGATCATGGCTGATCATCCAAATTCAGTACACTAGCAAGATACTGTGGATGCTGGAAATCCGAAATAACAACAGAAAACGCTGGAAAAACTCAGCAGGCCTGGCAGCATCCGTGGAGAGAGAAACAGAGTTAACGTTTTCCAGTTCTGACAAAAGGTCTTCGACCTGAAACGTTAACTCTGTTTCTTTCTCCACGGATGCTGCCTGGCCTGCTGAGCTTTTCCAGCGTTTTCTGTTGTTAAATCCAAATTCAGTACCCTGTCCCTGCTTTCTCCCCATATCCCTTGATCCCTTTAGCCTTAAGAAATATACCTAACTCCTTCTTGAATATATTTAATGAATTGGCCTCAACTGCCTTCTGTGGTAGAGAATTCCACAGGTTCGCCACTCTCTGGGTGAAGAAATTCCTCCTCATCTCAGTCCTAAATGGCTTACCCCTTATCCTTAGACTGTGACCCCTGGTTCTGGACTCCCCCGCCATCGGGAACATCCTTCCTGCATCTAGTATGTCTAGTCCTGTTAGAATTTTATAAGTTTCAATGAGATCCCCTCTCATTCTTCTAAACTCTAGCGAATATAAGCCCAATCGACCCAATCTCTCTTCATACATCATTCCTGCCATCCCAGGTATCAGTCTGGTGAATCTTCACTGCACTCCCTCCATGGCAAGAACATCCTTCCTCAGAAAAGGTGACCAAAACTGCACACAATACTCAAGGTGTGGTCTCACCAAGGACCTGTACAACTGCAGCAAGACATCCTTGCTCCTGTACTCGAATCCTCTTGCTATGAAGGCCAACATACCATTTGCCGCCTTAACCGCCTGCTGCACCTGCATGCAGAAAGCGCATGGGAACACCATCACCTCCAAGTTCCCCTCCAAGTTACACATCATCCTGACTTGGAAATATATCACCGTTCCTTCATCGTCGCTGGGTCAGAATCCTGGAACTCCCTCTCTAACAGCACTATGGGAGTACCTTCACCACAAGGACGGCAGCGGTTCAAGAAGGTGGCTCACCACCACCTTCTCAAGGGCAATTAGGGATGGGCAATAAATGCTGGCCTTGCCAGCGACGCCCACATCCCATGAACAAATTAAAAAAAATATAGGGATGGCAGTGCAGTTGTGTGTCGCAACTGCAGCATGTGGGAGTTTGTGGAGAGCATCGCGATCCCGGACAGCCACATCTGCAGTAAGTGTCTGCATCTTGAGGAACTTTAGCTCAGAGTTGTTGAGCTGGAGTCTGAGGTGCAAACATTGCAGGCATCAGGGAGGGGGAAAGTTATCTGGACACACCCTTTTGGTTCGGTAATGGTACAGGTCTGGTTAGTGGTCAGGGATAGAAGGGTGTGACTGCAACTCAGGCAGGTAAGGGGACCCCAGATGCAGTGCTGTAGGAGCCAACAGGTATGAGGTTCTTGCTGCCTGTGTGGATGAGGGCAAAGTCTGTAGGGTGGATGTGCAAACTGACCATGGCACCGTGGTATAGGAGGCCATTCAAGTGGGGGGAGTGAAAAGGAATGCTGTAGTGGTAGGGAACAGGGGGATAGATACTGTTCTCTGCAGCCGCGACCGGGAGTTCTGAAGGCTGTGTTGCCTGCCAGGGTTAAGGATATCTCCTCATGGCTGGAGAAGAATTTGGAGTGGGAGTGGGAGGGGAAGGATCCAGTTGTCGTGATCCATGTAGGAACCAACGACATAGCTGGAACTAGGAATGTGGTTCTGCTGAGAGAGTTTGAGGAGCTAGGGACCAAATTAAAATGCAGACCCTCAAAGGTAATAATATCTGGATTGTTACCTGAGCCAAGTGCAAATTGGCATAGGGACAAGCAGCTCCGAGAGTTAAATACGTGGCTCAAAGAGTGATGTGGGTGGAAGGGGTTTTGATTCATGGGGCACTGGCACCAGCACTGGGGAAAGAGGGAGCTGTTCTGTTCGGACGGGCTCCACTTAATCCAGGCTGGGACCAGTGTCCTGGCAAATCAAATAACTAACTAGGGCAGTAGATAGGGCTTAAAACTAAAAAGTGGGGAGAGGGCAGATTTGGGGAAATTTAGAAATCCAAAGAGAAAAGTCAAGGCAATGGAGCAGTGTAGCAATTTGGGTGAAGATAAGCAGAGTGTGACAGGAAGGGACAGAGAGTTTAATGCTAATAGTGCATCAGCGAATAAGGTGAAAGCAGGGAATAATGGTAAAAGGTTAAAGTTAAAGGCTCTTTATCTGAATACACAAAGCATTCGTAACAAGTTAGATGAATTAGTGGCACAAATAGAAATAAATGGCTTTGATCTAATCGCCATTACAGAGATGTGGTTGCAAGATGACCAAGGTTGGGAATTAAATATTCCAGGGTACTTGACATTTCGAAAAGACAAGCAGAATGGAAAAGGAGGGGAGGGTGGTGGCCCTGATAATAAAGAATGACATAAGGACAGTAGTGAGAAAGGATCTTGGCTCGGAAGATCATGAAGTAGAACTAGTATGGGTGGAGATAAGGAATGACAAGGGGCAGAAAACACTGGTGGGAGTAGTTTATAGGCCCCCAAACAGTAGCTATACCATTGGACAGAGTATTAATCAGCAAATAATAGGAGCTTGTAACAACGGTAATACAATAATTATTGGGGACTTTAATCTTCGTATAGACTGGGCAAATCAAATTGGCAAAGGTACTCTGGAGGATGGGTTCATGGAATGCATTCGAGACCATTTCCTAAAACAATACATCATGGAACCAACTAGGAAACAGGCTATTTTAGATCTTGTATTGTATAATGAGACATGGTTAATTAGTAATCTCATAGTAAAGGATCCTCTGGGGAAGAGTGATCATAATATGATAAGTATTTCACTCTCAAACCCAATGTGAAATTCTAAGTCTGAAACAAGGGTCTTAAACTTAAATAAAGACAATTACATAGATATGAGAGGTGAGTTGGCTAAGGTAGATTGGGAAATTAGATTAAAAGTAGATAGTAGATAAGCAGTGGCAAGCATTTAAAGAAATATTCCAAAATTCTCGACGAATATACATTCTATTGAGAAATAAAAAGTCCATGGGAAAAGTGATCCATCCATGGCTAACTAAAGAAGTTAAGAATAGTATTAGACTAAAAGAAGAGGCTTATAATGTTGCAAAGAATAGTAGTAAGCCTGAGGATTGGGAGAGCTTTAGGAAGGAGCAAAGGATGACCAAAAAATTGATAAAAAGGGAGAAAATAGAATGAGAGTAAACTAGCAAGAAATATAAAAACAGATTGTAAGAGCTTCTACAAGTATGTAAAAAGGAAGGGAGTAGCAAAAGTAAGCCTTTGTCTCTTAGAGGCTAAGACAGGAGAAATTATAATGGGGAACAAGGAAATGGCTGAGACATTAAACAAATATTTTGTATCTGTCTTCACAGTAGAAGACACATAAAGCATACCAAAAATAGTGAGGAATCAAGGGGCTAATGAGAGTGAGGAACTTAAAGTAATTATATTCAGTAGAGAAAAATACTTGAGAAACTAATGGGACTAAAAGCCAACAAATCCTCTGGACTTGATGACCTACATCCTTGGGTTCTAAAAGAGGTGGCTACAGAGATAGTAGATGCATTGGTTGTGATCTTCAAAATTCCCTAGATTCTAGAATGGTCCCAGCAGATTGGAAGGTAGCAAATTTAACCCCGTTATTCAAGAAAGGAGGGAGAGAGCAAACGGGGAACTACAGGCCAGTTAGCCTGACATCAGTCATCGGGAAAATGTTGGAATCCATTATTAAGGAAGTGGTAACAGGGAACTTAGAAAATCATAATATGATTAGGCAGAGTCAACATGGTTTTATGAAAGGAAAATTGTGTTTAACAAATATATTAGAGTTTTTTGAGGATGCAACTAGCAGGGTAGCTAAAGGGGAAACAGTGGATTTAGTTTATTTGTATTTCCAAAAGGCATTTGATAAGGTGTCACATAAAAGGTTGCTAGGTAAGATTTGGGCTCATAGGGTTGGGAGTAATATATTAGCATGGATAGCAGATTGGTTAACAGAGAAAACAGAGAATAGGGATAAACATGTCATTTTCCGGTTGGCAGGCTATAACTAGTGGAGTGGCGCAAGGATCAGTGCTTGGGCCTCAGCTATTTACAATCTACATTAATGACTTGGATGAAGGGACCAAGTGCAATGTATCCAAGTTTGCTGACGATACAAAGCTAGGCAGGAAAGTAAGCTGTGAGGAGAACACAAAGAGCCTGCAAAAGGATATAAACAGGTTAAGTGAGCAGATACAGCAAGCAATTAGGAAGGCAAATGGCATGTTGGCCTTTATTACAAGGGGGTTGGAGTACAAGAGTAAGGAAGTCTTACTACACTTGTACAGGGCTTTGATGAGACCGCACCTGGAGTACTGTGCACAGTTTTGATCTCCTTATCTGAGGAAGAACATACTTGCCTTGGAGGCGGTGCAACAAAGGTTTACTAGATTGATCCCTGGGATGAGAGGGTTGTCCTATGAGGAGAGATTGAGTAGATTTGGCCTAAACTCTCTGGAGTTTAGAAGAATGAAAGATGATCTCATTGAAACATATAAGATTCTGAGGGGGGTAGATGCTGAGAGGTTGTTTCCTCTGGCTGGAGAGTCGAGGACTAGGGGGTATAGTCTCAGGATAAGTGGTCAGTCATTTAAGACTGAGATGAGGAGGAATTTCTTCACTCAGAGGGTTGTGAATCTTTGGAATTCTCTACCCCAAAGGGCTGTGGATGCTGAGTCTTTGAGTATATTCAAGGCTGAGATAGATAGATTTTTGGACTCTAGGGCAATCAAGGGATAGGGAGATAGGGCGGGAAAGTGGAGTTGAGGTCGAAGATCAGCCATGATCTTATTAAATGGCGGAGCAGGCTCGAAGGGCCATATGGCCTACTCCTGCTCCTAATTCTTATGTTCTTAACTAAGGATGGTCAATAGTTGCCATCCTTGCCAGAAACTTCCACATTCCGAGAATGAATTAAAAAAAAATTGCATTATTCATCTCCTGAGATAAAACCCATTATAAATGTTTTGCATGGATCTATTTCCACTTCTTATATCAGCACAATAGAATGAGCTGACTTGTTAAACTCTACTTAGCAAGAAATGTTTCCTTAGCAACCATTATCCACAGCAATATATCGAAGACCTAAACTAACTCCACTCACAATTTCAATTGCAGGCAACATCACATTTATAGTGTCATGACATCCTACACCCTGAATCATTTCGACCCACAATAAGTTCAGCTCACTTTTATAATTTTTGTTCATGTTCTTAAGGCATTGCGTTCAATAGAATAACTCCCACAACTTTGCTCAAGGGCTGAGAAGAGGAGGCCGAAGTGAGCAAAAGGGCACAGCCAAGCCAGGGTGGTGAGTGATTGGCAGGCAATGGTCAGGGACTGTCAATGAGTTGGTGTCCGAGGGAGTGAGCATGGGGAGGGGAGTGTAGCACTTTATTGGCTTCCAGTCTGGGTGTAGTTTCTCTCTGAATATCCAACCACAGTTTACCAAATGTCTTTGCATATATACTGTCTAAAATACTTAATACCTTTATTTAACCATTGCACTCAATGTTTTCCATATTTGTTTCAAACATTGTAAAATATAAAAACATACTGACATCAAGAGCCACTGATTGCTTTGCCCAGGACTTCTTCACTTGGTTGTACATTATTGTATTGTTGATGCCAAGACCACAGAAAATGACAAAGGCCTAGAGCAAGCACAAGAAAACACATCAGCACCTTAGCAAGAAATCATAGACAACTTTACAGTTGCAACCAGGTACAGAACCATCAATGAATGCCAAATGGCAGCTGTTCTGGACATTTAAATATATCTTATGAATACACTCTAAATATTTAAATATGTATCACGAATATACTCAGGAAGATGCTTGTCATTTTATTTGGTTAGATGGATCATTTCTGATGTAAAATATTTAATCACAGATTCTGACTGACCAAACCATTGATTGCTTGTACAGATTCGGATTAAGAGCTCAAATTCCAGAAGATGTAATATGTACTATTTCATTGGTACCATAGAGAGCACAGTGAGTCCGGATCCTGTCAGATTGTGACTAATGTACTGACATTATCTGCAACTATCATCAATTGAAGAAAATATCTGGACAAATTGCTATTCCAGCACACTGTAACACATGAAATGTGCATTACTTTTAATGTGTTTGGTTTGGGAAAACTGTTTCAGTCCAGATTATCTGGACAAATTGGCCGTACTATAAGAGGAGTACAATTTATTCCTTTCACTTAGAAAGAGAATCTCAATATCAAGTTCCCTTACAAAATATTGCACACAATTATTAATACCTTTATCAGTCTTTAGGTTTTTAGTTTTGCTATGTTGATTAATTTTTCATAGTAAAAAGGAAATACAATCAATATATAATTCAATGCACAAAGTAATATGCAACGCCTTGAAATTCCATAGAGATTCTCCCAACCCACCCTTTGTAACTTCGGCAGAAGATCGTTGGAAACGCTGGTGAAATGGGATAAATGCTCTTTGTGCAGGGTTTCCGCCGAAGTTACGGTGGGGATCAGGCAAACTCTGTCGAACTCCATGGAGTTCTGGTTGTGACACGACAAATAAGCTCAAGAGACAACAAAATGAATGTCCACTATGTTCCTTCATCATGTTAGAAAACATTGTTTAACAATGTGCCCTTGCCAGACTAAGACTAAACTATTGTTGAGTAAGAAGTACTTGAATTATATCTGTTCAAGCTGCAGCTGACCAGGAAATGTTTAATACTGACACTGATTCCAAAAAGTAGAAACATTTTCTGTTCCCAAGACCAGCATCCCTCACCTCAATAAGCATGAAAAATACATCAAATGTTTTCTTAGCTCATCCCCAAGATCTTGCCCCTCATCCCCAAAATCTTGCCTGTACAATTTCTTCATTACATTCTGTACATGCCTCGTCACTATGCTCAAATAATATACTACAGATTTCCACAAATTGCCAAATAAGCCACTGCACAAACAAAAGAAATATATTCTTTTCTTGAGAAACTGTGACGCACATCTCCAATCAACACTTGAAAGTGTTGGAGAGAAGTAGCTCCATCTTCAATGCAATGCTCTTCCAAGCACCATATTTGTATCCTATCCTTTGACCTAAGTGCTTGCTTTATAGGAGTACAAATTTGTAAAATTACCCCTTTGGTTTTCATAGGGAAGCCCCAGCAATTGGAAGATTGCTTTGTACCTCACGTCAAAATCACCACCACTACGCCAACTCTGAGTGTAATATGAATAATGTAGAATGAATAATAGTTACAAGAGTTGAGGTTTAAAATCTTTGCTGATGTTGATGTGCATGACTCAGGTGAGGAAAGGACCTCAGTCAGTTTTGTGACATCTGAGGCTCTTTCTAATTGATGTCTCAATAGAATTCTGCTGTGCCAACACAAAGAACACTAGTAGCACATTGAGGCGGGAAGATTTCCTCAGCACACTAAATGCAACAAAATCAGAAACCCATTTCTAAATAACAGGTTTACAATTTTGTTACACATGGCGCACAGAGAAAATCTTCCCCCATAATTGACTCATTATTGGTGTTCTGCACCACTGAATAAAAGAACATTTTTAGGGCGTTGATGTTATATACTGCATAGTCATACAGCATTGCTACTGATGCACTAAAAATAATTACAGTTCAGCCCTGATTCTGGTAATGCTGATTCAGCCCCCTCTTTTGAGTTTGGTGATTTGTCATAGTCCTTTCCCTTAATAATGTCAAAATTAAAATACTTTAAAATCACCAGAAATTGTTAGGGATAAATGGATATTTAAGTTAATCATCATTCTTTGAACAGTTTAATTCATGAATGGGTTAACTGGTATCAGTATTTCTCTAAGTATTAGGCTTCTGATGGGAGAAACAGTGCTATGAATATCAACGTAGTTCCCACCAGTGACTGCCATTGTTACATTGCTTTTCACAGGCCTCATAATGTGAACAATCATACATTCAACCAATCAGCTAAGTGAAAGAGATAAGCATTAAGGGGCACTTTGCAATTGATATTTAAACTCCAAAAGCCTTATGCAACAATCAGTTTATTGCTCAGACTTGCGTCAGTAAAGTGTCAAAGTCAGGCTGTACGCCACAGAATGGGATAAATAATGCATTTTTGAACAGGCACGTGTACAATTTGCAATCATTATAGTATAGGAAAATTAATAATCTCACCTCAAACAATCTTTGATCGGCATCATCAAATGTTTTTCTATCCAGCTTGTTAAGTATCTGAGCAACTCCTATAGCAGAAAAACAAGTTTAAATATTCAACTGTTATTGTTTCTAGGATTTGAAGCATTTTCACTCTTTGATTTCCTTTTATAGCAGGTAAAGCTCATTACTACACTGCATTGATACTGATTATAACTCATTTGTTCCCTATCATTGTAGAATAGGTGAAAGAAATAACAAATACAAAAATCTATTTTGAATATTACAATGCAAAAATATGTTGGACACAATCAACCAATTTTCTATAGATGATTACCCACACTAATCAATAGCTAATAAAATATTGATTTCTGGAGCTCAGCAAGCAAATGTAGTCAAGATGATGTAATGACACATTACAAAGCCTTCAGGCTCTTTAATATCAACTCCACACAATATTTCAGAGTTCTCAGGCTCTATGACTTGTTATTAATGGTCTGTTCTTAATGCATAATTGCTCCTGATCTGGCTCAGCTTGCTTGGAAATAAGTATAGGAGTGCACTGGGGGCAATTTTACTTTGAATTTGCATTTTGATTCAGAGGCTCAAACATTTTGATAATCATAATCTAAAATTTTATACTGAGGTTGGTGTTTGAGCAATCGAATAGTCACCCCTCCCCAAATGATCTCGGACCTAACTGATTCTTCCGAACTCAGAGCGTCCTAATGTCCAGAATTCAAAATGAGCTCGAAGCAGTGCCTGCACTCCAGCACAAACTATGATGAGAACTGTGACAAGTCTGATTAACTGAAATGGTAAGGAAAATACTGCTGTCCTTTAAAGGAGTAATACCATCCCAAAGGCTAGGGTGAAAGAGTGGGCAACTATGATAACAACATAAAAAAAGTTATGATATTACCAGTAGTGATAGTGCTATTCAACATCAAACCTTGAATAATCACCAACACAAAAATATTTAAACAGTGCAGACTTCACGTAGAAGCTTCAGGAAATCAAGCCTTGCACACTAGAAGTTCCTAATAACAATTTGTCAAGTCTATCCTGCTGTGATATATTTGTACACACATTTTACTGACTGCCCATTATGTGTTATTCCACCTGTATATTGCACATCCTAGCAGCCAATAATCAGTGTTAAAAGTCTCTTTCCACGTAAGTAGTGATGTTGTGAAAAATAATTCACAGTATTAAATGACATTACCACATTTCATAAAAAGATTAGTTGCCTATATGTATGGTACTAGAAGATGTTATTTATGATAGGGATTCCAAGCAAAGCCTTCAATTTGTTCAAAGACGCTGATGCCAATTTCTGCACTCAGCCTCAATCAGCTAAATCTGCACCAACCAAATCTGGCATCTTCCTGGTCTGAATAGTTGAGCTACTTGCTAGATAAAGCCACCAGGACAGCCAGATTCCGCCCCTCCCCCCCCCCCCCAACCCCCCCCCCCCCCAAATTGGAGGAGCAGCTAGTTACTTCTGGATGTTGTTTAGAGCCAATATTCTTGTGCAGAAATGGGGGGGGGGGGGAAATGAATGAAGAGAATTGCATCATGTGTTTAAAGTGCTGCCTAAATTTGCTTTTTTGCATTGTGTGCAGCATCTGACAGAAAGCTACAGTTACTCACAGACACTATTCAGATTGCCCCAGTTTCACGGGTGCACATGCTGAGGAGGAAATCGGCATGAAGGCCATTTTCTTGTGGATAAAAACATTGTTAAATTTATATCGGTGTCTCCACTCACCAATGATCTGATGATTACTGTTCCAGATGGGAACACACAACACTGAGCGTATGTGAAAACCTGACATCTGGTCTGCCTGAAAAGTAAACAGGCAGTGAAAATACGAGCATCGTTAACATTTTATTTTTTCCAGAACATGAACGACATTATCTTTAAGACAAAATTCATTCCATAGTAATGTTGCATGATTATTTTAAAGCTTTGATCAAATGGCAAAGACGTACTTTTGTTGTGCACTGCAAAGACATTTAACTCTTCCTTCTCCCCCTCCTAGTAGATGAGGATGAATTTTGTGACTGAGACTAAATAAGTATAGCCACTGTCTGATAATCAAGTAATAACAATACTTGCATTGATATAGTGCCTTATCATATCAAAACATTTCAAAGCATGATGAATTATTTTCAAGTGCATTAACTGCTGTTGTGTAGGCAGATAAAGCAGCTCCGTAGCATCACCAAGATTGCGCAAACAACAATGAGATAAATATTTTTTGGTGGTATTGGTTGACACAGAAATATTAGCCAGGACAGCTCCCTGCTCTTCTTCAAATGGTGCCATGCAATCTTTAATATCCCCCTGGATACTATCACAGATGGATGGGAACTCATGTTTAATATATATTCGAAAAGCACTTCTGACAATGCAGATACTCCATGAAGTGTCAGCCTAGGTTATGAGTTCAAATCCTGGTGGAGGAGGCATGGACCAAGTCCAAGTTCTGGTCCGGAGGCAACATATATTACAAACTGAGCCAAACTGACACTGCGTGTAACACAAATTAAAAATTGAAGCAGGAGAATTGTAAATTATTGTTTTAATTCACTTATAGGGAATTATTTTAAATCTGAAGTAAGTGTTTTGCACTGCAAACATGCTAACTCTTACTAAAATTCATTGACTTTTTACAAATTATTTCCTCAATTTTTTCTTAATCTATTTGTGTCCCTATTTCCCAACTATTTTTTCATCCCTTTCACTTACTACCTCCTGGCCACTACGACATATCCCATGTGGTTGGGAGGGCCTCAGCCACAGACTAGTTCAACAGATCATTTGATGCAGTAACTACACTGTTAGCCATTATGCTGTAAATTAGCCCGTTTCAAATCCCAATAGCGTTCGCATTTGAATTTTAAATATGCAAAATGTGGATATTCCAAAGTAGAAGAATAAATTTGACAACTCACAAGAAAAGCTGGGAAATATTTAAGATCTACCAGGGAACTCATCAAGGCTCATCCTCTCTCCCATTAGACTGACTGGAAGTTGGACAGACATTCCTCACTCCCCTAAAGCACAACAAAACCTGGACCTTCACTCCCCGCCCCCGCCCCTACTAAATTCCCAATATATGAATAAAAGTATGACTATTTTTTCTTATACCTAACAGAGTTAGTCCCTCATAGACACCATTGCTACCAGTAAAATAAACCTGGAAAGAAACTTTCGCTACAACTTAGAAAATACCATTGCAGCACAGATGAAGTCAGGACTGAAAAATAATCCTTCCTCACATCTGCATCGCCACTTTAAAAAAAAAATAGACTATTTGAAATCAGAACTGGTCCAAATTGGGTTATAGTTCAAACTTCTTCAAATATCTATTTTTTTTGGCTCAGTAATGGCTGGTGTTAGAATTTGTATCCAGTGCTCATTCTTAATCTCAGCCAAGTCACACAAGAAGGTAAAAGCTTGCATATATATAGCACCTCATCACATCTTTCAAAAATGTCCCAAAGCATTTAGTGTAAAATGAATTGCTTTGAAGTATAGTCACTGTTGGTATATAGGTAAACACAGCAGCCATTTTGTATATAACAATGTCCCGCAAACAGTAATGAAATGAATAAATAGTTCACCTATTGCGTCGGTTGAAGGAACAACGTTGGCCAGGATACCTTCTTCAGATAGTGTTGCAAGATCTCTAACATCCACCTGAACTGCTAAGAGATGCCTTGGTTTAACTTTTGATTCAACAGTACCACCTCTAAAAATGCAGAACTCCTTTAGTACGGCACTGAAGTGTCAGCCTAGATTATATAACCAGGACTTAAATCCACAACTTTCTGTCTGAGCCAAGCTAACATTTGGACTTCTATTAGAGGATAAGTTTGTCCATATTGGGAATGGAGTGACAGAAAAATGTGCCACACCACTCAAATTCATCTCCTGATAAGGTGAGGCCACTAATGGCTGGTCTATGTCACGAACTGAGAATAATTGTGTGAATAAGATGAGGAGAAATTCTATTAATGTAGGGTATGAGAGACAATGGCATGAATTTTAATCCAGAGGCGGATTGGGAGCGGGGGGCTCGGAAGCGGTCGGGAAACTCGGGAGAACGGGTTTCTCGCAGGCCCTGCTGAATTTAACAGGTGGCCTGATTTGCATTCGAAACCTCTGTTTGAGAGGCTGGCTGGCTGTGGGCGGGTAAGCCTATGGCACTAGGCTGCAGAGGGAAGGAAGGGATCACATGGGGACTGGGGGGTGGTCAGTGGGGGCCGGAAGAGTGGGGGGGTGCCGGGTGACTATCAGAGGGCTGGAGGAGTGAGGGGTGGGGAACGAGAGCCCCTTGGAGGGCCGGAGGAGCGGGGGGTCTGGATGACCACTGGAGGGCTGAGGAGCGGGGGGTCTGGGTGACCACTGGAGGGCTGAGGAGCGGGGGGTCTGGGTGACCACTGGAGGGCTGAGGAGCGGGGGGTCTGGGTGACCACTGGAGGGCTGAGGAGCGGGGGTTCTGGGTGACCACTGGAGGGCTGAGGAGTGGGGGGTCTGGGTGACCACTGGAGGGCTGAGGAGCGGGGGGTCTGGGTGACCACTGGAGGGCTGAGGAGCGGGGGGTCTGGGTGACCACTGGAGGGCTGAGGAGCGGGGGGTCTGGGTGACCACTGGAGGGCTGAGGAGCGGGGGTTCTGGGTGACCACTGGAGGGCTGAGGAGTGGGGGGTCTGGGTGACCACTGGAGGGCTGAGGAGCGGGGGGTCTGGGTGACCATTGGAGGGCCGGGGGAGCGGGGGGTCTGGGTGACCACTGGAGGGCTGAGGAGTGGGGGGTCTGGGTGACCACTGGAGGGCCAGGAGCGGGGGGTCTGGGTGACCATTGGAGGGCCGGAGGAGCGGGGGGTCTGGGTGACCACTGGAGGGCTGGAGGACCAGTGTGGGGGGGGGGGGGAAACAAGAGATCATCGGAGAAGCGGGGAGTGGGGGCCGGGTAACCATCGGAGGGCCGGAGGAGCAGGGGGGGCCGGATCACCATTGGAGGGCCAGATGAGCATGGCGGGTGACAAGAAATCATCGGAGGAATGGGAAAGGGGGCTGGGTGACCATCGGAGGGCCTGAGGAGCAGGAGAAGGGAAACGAGAGACCCTTGGAGGGCCGGAGGAGCACATCGAGGGACCGGGCCCGGAACCCGTCGAGGGACCGGGTTCGGAACAGGTCGAGAGACCGGGCCCGGAACACGTCGAGGGACCGGGCCCGGAACAGGTCGAGGGACCGGGTCCGGAACACGTCGAGGGACCGGGCCCGGAACACGTCGAGGGACCGGGTCCGGAACAGGTCGAGGGACCGGGCCCGGAACACGTCGAGGGACCGGGTCCGGAACAGGTCGAGGGACCGGGCCCGGAACAGGTTGAGGGACCGGGCCCGGAACAGGTCGAGGGACCGGGTCCGGAACAGGTCGAGGGACCGGGTCCGGAACAGGTCGAGGGACCGGGTCCGGAACAGGTCGAGGGACCGGGTCCGGAACACGTCGAGGGACCGGGTCCGGAACAGGTCGAGGGACCGGGTCCCGAACAGGTCGAGGGACCGGGTCCGGAACACGTCGAGGGACCGGGCCCAAAGCAGGTCGAGGGACCGGGTCCGGAACAGGTCGAGGGACCGGGTCCGGAACACGTCGAGGGACCGGGCCCGGAACAGGTCGAGGGACCGGGCCCGGAACAGGTCGAGGGACCGGGTCCGGAACAGGTCGAGGGACCGGGTCCGGAACACGTCGAGGGACCGGGCCCAGAGCAGGTCGAGGGACCGGGTCCGGAACACGTCGAGGGACCGGGCCCGGAACAGGTCAAGGGACCGGGTCGGGAACAGGTAAGGGACCGGGTCCAGAACACGTCGAGGGACCGGGCCCGGAGCAGGTCGAGGGACCGGGTCCGGAACACGTCGAGGGACCGGGCCCGGAGCAGGTCGAGGGACCGGGTCCGGAACAGGTCGAGGGACCGGGTCCGGAACACGTCGAGGGACCGGGCCCGGAACAGGTCGAGGGACCGGGCCTGGAACACGTCGAGGGACCGGGCCCGGAACAGGTCAAGGGACCGGGTCCGGAACAGGTCGAGGTCCGGGAGCAGCACACTGGGGGCCGAGAGCGGACATCGGGGGGGTCCGGCACACATCAGGGGGTCAGGAGTGGCACATCAGGGGGCCGGGAGCGGGAATCGGGAGGCCGGGGGCTGATCGCGTGGGGGCCGGAGGAACATGGAGGATGGTGGAAGCCCTCATGGGTGGGATGGGAGGCCTTGGTGTGGAGAGGGATCGGAGGCCTGGGGGGTGAATTGGATGCATTGGGGGGGGAAACGGAGGCCTTGTGGGGGGGGCTCCCACTGCGGCGGGTGGGTTAGGCAGGGACACTGGATGCAGGAGGTAAGTGTAAAAGTACTTACCTCCCGGATCCAGCAGTCCCCGCCTTCCATTAGCTGGCGAGTTTCACGAGGCCCGCGAAACCCAACCAGCCAGAGTTAAATTTAAAATGCTGGTTAAATCTGAGGCACGCCAGCCTCATTATGATACTTAAATGGATGACCCGCCTCCTAGGAGCGGGTTGGTTGTCCGCCCCCTGTCCCACCGTTAGAACTGGGATTGGGCAAGTTGGAGGCAGGTTCTGGTCAGGATTCAGATTTTGAACACTTTAACTTCCCACCCGACCCAAACCCCCCTGTTTTTTTGGGTTAAAATTCCCCCCAATATTGTTGTTTATCCCTCACTCGTTGAGATGGCCGTCTTTCTTCAATGCAGGACCATAAAAAATTCTTTTCAGATTATTTTTATTTTTGCAGAAATCTAAGCAAACAGCTCCCTCTCATTCAAACGTTGGCTGCCATATCTCATGATTTGATAAAATTAGACCATGGAAGAATCCAAGGCCGCAATTTTGCCAGCGGAGGTGGGTTAGTGGCGGGAGAGGTGGTTGGCAGGGTTCCGGTCCCACTCCCGGCTGCAGATGCTCTGTAAAAAGAATTTTCTGTTAATAGGGCTTGTTAAGCCCGCCCTGCGGGGTGCCCGGCCAATTAAAAGGAAGCGGGTCTGATGACGTCATTTGATGATGCGTCATCTGCCAGTTTCCTTAAAGGGACCATGGCCACATTAATTTTGACAGTTGTGCTGTCAGTGTTCTACAGCATTGAGGTGCTGCAAACACTGACAAACGCTGCACAGAGGTGCACGGCTGCACCCAGGCTCTCCCATGACCCCCTCCATAAGCATATGGAGGGAATCACAGCACGCAGGGAGGTTCTCTTCCCTTCCAAGGGCGGAAGAGACCTACCCAGGACACCAACGCAGCCTGGTTGCACATTGCACAGGAGGGCAAAAGCAGGGATGTCATCAGGAGGACCAGGTTGCAGTGGCGCAAACCTTTCAATGATCTCAGTGGATCACGAAACGTTACTGTCAAGCCACACTCAACCTCATCCTGCTGTGCCACTAATCACATCCCCATCACTCTGCCTTCCCTACCCTACTCCTGCACATCCTTACTCACTCCAACTTACCTTGCACCTCCACCCATCCCTCTCTATCTATATTATCACTTCTCCATCTCACTAGCCACCCCTCATACTCACCCTCATTCTAGTGCAATCATATCAACTAACAACACACAAGGGTAGGCACTTGGGTGTTTTATGCAATGTTCATGTAAATTTTCTGTTAATGTGTTGTCAAACATTGAAATCTTTATTTTCAACACTTTGCCTTATTGTACAGATCTGTTCTCATGTTTGGAAGTGTCTTAGTGAGTTGCAGTGAATGGTGAGACATAACGGTACCCCCCGCAATGGCGCTGAGTGTGAAAGGAATGGCTTGGTCATTGTAGGAACGCATTATAGTGATGGTGTGGGGTGGTGTTAACCTGGCGCATCATGTGGCAGCCAGGGTGTACAGCGTCAAATGAAGTAAATCTGGCCATTGTGATGACATCGCTGGCCTCCCGGGCAGCAATGTGGTCGGGTGCTGATGCCCTGTGTCCTGTGCAGCATCAGGTGATTGCGGAGGAGGTTGGTATTGTTGTTGGTGTGCCTGGTGATGTTGGTGTTGGGGCTGATCGTGGAGGGATTCAGAGGACCAAGGTGAGATGTTTTTCGAGGGCACCGATGTTGTTGGAATAGATGGCAGGTGAACTTGAGATGACAGAAGCGATCTGTCAATGGTGAGAGAGCTTGCTCCAAGGAGGTGGCAGTGGATAGAGAGTTTACTCCAAACACTTCCAAACTGCATACAGCTCAAGAGTATCTTCCAAGTCCTGAAGTTTCAAGCTTCTGACATTGGAAAGTGACCAGCTGTGAAATGGTAGCTTTCATACTTTTGCCTATTCACAGCAATAGGGAAACATAGAGAACCCGACCTACTTACCTGACGTGATCTCCGAATGACGTGACCCTCGTTAAAAATGTGGTAAAATAGAAATAGGATGTCAAAATAGTAGTTAACAAGCGTTTAACAAGCAGTTAAGTATCTTAAATGCCTCCCCCGCTGCTTGGTTTCGGTTCTGTTCTGAAATCGCAGACCCGACACTTTGGAAACTTACATGGAGGCGGGTTCACAGCGGGTTCCCAACCCGCTGTCAATCATGTCGATTTTGACAGCGGACCCGCCTCCAAACCTGCACTCTGAGTGCTGGCAAAATTCAACCCCAAAAGATCGAAGCTGGGTGACCTACCATATAACAAAGTTACAGATTCCAAATAAAGACTATAGCTGTGCCATCTGCATTGCAGTACTTCATTAAAGACTGGTGCTTTAAAGGTGTTTTACCATCTGTGATCATTTTGAGTAGAAATCCCTGTTTTAACAGAAAGTAGGAGAATGCCTGTTATTCTCGATAATAATGACCTACCAATGAAATCACATTCTTGAATATCACACCTGTCAAAGCCTTGCATTCCTGTGATTTCATTGGAGGGTAAATAACCATGCAAAAAATTAGACATTTTTGATTTTTATTTGTTAAAGGAGAAATGTATGGGGGATAATTTTCGAAGTAAGTGGGGAGCCTGACCCGCCACTAGAGCAGGCCAGGAAATCACGGGTGTGATGCCCACGATTTTCCGATCATGGCAGAGACTGACAAAGCTCCTCTCGCCAGCCTGCATTCAGTAAATTACCCCCTTTGTGTAGACCATATATTCCTTGTGTATGTTTGTATGCTAGCTTGTATAATACCAACTATATCACTTGCCACTTTGGCCAAATTTGTTGCTTTTTTCTCTAATAAATATTTAAGAAATATATTAATTTTTGATGTTTATGTAGAGTGCCCTGGTTGTGGTTCAGTGTTTCTTTATGGCTGAACTACTAGTGCTGTCTGTATGGCTTTAATCACAGATGGAGCAGCTGCTTTAATATTACATAGATTTTTCTTCATTTGTAGCAGTCAAGTCTCAGAAGGGTTGTAAAACCTGGCACCAGGATTTCGAGCAGGAATCGGGACACAGCTACTGACATCTCTCTTTTTAATCACTGCTGCATCTCCTGCAATTGCAGAAGCAGTGATCTGATCGATGTGGCATCATTATAAATTATACTCTGAACTCTCGCTGCGTTCAGAATGGGTGTTCAGCTGCACACTAAATAAATGTGAACATCTGAAAGTAAGCCTTTGAACCATGGATTCTGGAAAACCTTTGTTACTATGGTGATCAGTTTTTTTTTCTAGTTCTTTCCAGGTACAAATTGTTCTGCACATAATAAAACAACATGTCAAATACATTTACTTGTGCACGATGCCTCAGTGCTGAGCATCTGGGAGAAGCTTTCAGTGCGCATTGATTCATTATAAGGAGAGATTCATTCTGTAGCTATTAATTTCTAGATTTACAGTGGCACCCTGACTGACTCAGGTTCTGCAGCTTTTACAGTGATGCATATATGTGAACTTTGAAATTCAGCTATACAGAGAATGCTGACTTTGTGTCATCACACTGCCACCTCTTGTTGCCTGGAGACACGCAGCCAAGATCATAAGCTGATTCTAGTATCAGATCAGGCCATCTTTAGGCTGAATATCATTCTGATTAAGAAGGAAATACAAATCCACTAATGGACTTGAAAATTGCACCGCAAGAAGGTTAATACACCTGTGTTGTTCTTATGTCACATTGGCTGGGAATTTTCTCAGGGGTTCTCCCGACTGGCTGCCATAACCTTGGTGGTAGACCAGCAGCAAGCCAGTCTATGCTGTCTATCCGGGGTTTCTGCTGATCTTCCACCGAAGATATGGCAGCCAATCCGGAGAACACACCCGCACCCCCAGGAAATTCCCAGCAATTGTTTATGGAATTCATAATGAGTCGGAATTTGCTGAAAAAATAATGGCATGTGAATGGCACACTCTGTTATTTATGAGCAAATCAGCCAGTAACCTATGGCGAAGAAGAGATATCCCATGAATTGTGAATCACCACAAGTTGCTGGACGATTTGTGCTGCTCCGCCATTAGCTTCGCGAAAACAGCATCTCAACTTAACAGCCCCATGATTTTCATGATGTTGCTGCATTTGCACATTAATTGCTCATTAAACTCGCTACAGAAAGTTAAGTTTAGTAACTAATAGCGTAAGTACCCTTTTAACGATGTTAATGACTGCCAATGAACCTCTCTGGACCAGAAAATGAACAATTAAAAGTGTGGAGTCTCATTCATTCAGGTAATGAATTGGTGTTGGAGATTTTAAAAATGTAACATTTTTAATTTTTTTCTTACTTGTCCTTTCTCTTTTTTCTCTCTCTTAATCCAATCTTTCTTTCCCTCTCTTTATTTCTCTTTCTGTACCTGATTTGACATTGAATTCGTCCACTCTAATTCACTCACCTTCTCAGTCTGCCCTCTGCTTATTTCTCAATCCATAAATTTAATTGGTTAAGGAGATACGCTGTTGGTCCCGTTGTTCACCAAGGTCCCAGATGCCCTGTTGCCCCCGCAGCACCATTATCAGCTCGCACTTCCAGCGACTTACAGGGCGAAAAAAATTGGCGCTGAAGGGTGCAGGAAAAAGTCTAACTGGGCACGCTGTGAGATGCCCCACTCCAGTAAATTCCAGCCCAACATCATAGCATTAAATGACAAAAGAAAAACAGCTAGGTTTATTGTAGCTGATTTTTTTTTACCATTCAGCAGCTCACTACTAGCTTACAAATCCATCTTACAGACTGACTGTCTGGATCTAAAGAATTGCTTAATTGAAACATTGTTCTGAATTTTTACTTTGCCGTCGGGATGGGTGAGGGAGGCCATGGATCGCATCGGGAACATGAACGTTGAAGCGGCGTGTCTTGCAGTGGCTTTTTAACGAAGCCACTGCAATTGAATCAGACTTACGGGTTTCCCAACCAATTAACTGGAGCGAGTGCGATGACGTCACAGATGATGCGACTCCAGCTCAGCTATTTAAAGGAGCAATGGACAGATGACAGTTGAAGGTTGGTGGAGGTGCAAGAGAGGTTGTTGAGGAAGAGAGTGGATCGTGTTAATAGTAAGTTGCTTGTTGGTAAATACATTTATACTGCTTGACAATCAAAAATGGAGGCTCAGCGCCAAAAAGCTTCGCTGAATTTCAGTGATGCCTCCCTGGAAATCCTGCTCCAAGGAGTCAGGGCCCACAGGGAGGTCCTCTTCCCAGGTGACAGGAGGAAGAGGCCAGCAGCGAGACCAAGAGGCCATGGCTGGAGATCTTGGAAGAAGTGAGCAGCAGGAGTGTGACAGCCAGGTCCTGGATACAGTGCAGGAAGCGCTTTAATGACCTCATGAGGGCAGGAAAGGTGAGTACAATGCCACATTGCCCTACATCCTGATGTGTGTGTCACCTCAACCCCCTCACTCTGCCTTCCCAAGCCTACTCCTGCACATCACTCCTTACACCAGCCTACCTTGCAGGTGCACCCATCCCTCTCTGTCTATGCACCTACTCACAACCCCACCTGACTAACCACCACTGACACTCACCCTCATCCTAATGCAATCATAGAATCATAGAAATTAACGTCACAGAAGGAGGCCATTTGGCAATGTTACGCCACTCCCTCATAGTCACCCTCTACAGATGTTGCCCATCCATCCCTTCCACTCATTCCATCACCCTCACTCAAAGGTCTCGTGTTTCCCTCCTTGCAGGAGAAGAGAGCGCAGAACACCAGGGAGAGGCAGAGAATCGGAGGTGGCCCTCCAGTAACTGACACCACTGACTACAGCAGAGGAGGAAGCGCTGGAGATCAGCGGAGTTGTGGAGCTGCTGGTGGTGGGAGATGGAGATAGGGGGACCTCCCAACTACCTGGTGACAGAATTAAATATCATACAGCCACAAGGCATACAACAGTCACTCATGGTGACTTGATGTCAGCAGCCAGTGAAATATGATCATGTGCATGATGGAAACTTAAAACATTCTGATCATAACAGTTCTAATTCACGTCTTTACTCTCCCACAGGCCCATCAAGTGCCCACCCTCACTGTCCAGCCAGAGGAAGAAGACGACTCCTCAGAGGAGGTCGCGGTCTCTGAGGGTGCACCATCACATGACCCATGCACACCCAGCACCAGCGCAGATACGCACACGTCGGTGGGTCCAGTAAGAGAGAGAGTAGTGTTGTCACCTGGTCTCTCACAGATGACATGTGAGCAAGAGCAGATGGTGGAGACAGGGACAGTAGTGGAGAGTCCTCGTTGGAGGACATAGGATGATCCAAACAGTGCTCAGCTGGACACAGATGCTGAACCTCGGGGGCCATCAACAAAGAGGATGATTGCAGCCATATCTAGGATGGATAGAAACCGAAGCTGGAATTTTCCTTAAATCTATTTCATTTCCTGCTATTTCCAGTTCTGATGAAAGGTCTTCGACCTGAAACGTTAACTCTGTTTCTCTCTCCGCGGATGCTGCCTGGCCTGCTGAGTTTTTCCAGCGTTTTCTGTTGTTATTTCTGGAATTTTCTTTACCTGGGCGGGTCGGGTGCGGGCAGTTGGCATGGTGGTTGGGACCCCATTCCTTATTTCATGCCACTCCTCAGAGCGACTTTCCCTTAATGGTGTCTATTAAGCCCGCCCTGCGCGTTACTCGGCTCTATTAAATTGTGTGGGCCTGATGACGTCATCGATGACTCATTTCCAGCTGGGATATTTAAAGGAGCCATGGCCACATTGCATTTGAAGGTTCATCTAGGAGTGTGCAAGCACTATATTTTAGCATTTGGGTCTTGCTAAGCCTTGAACACATGACTGCACAGAGACAGAGGACTGCACCCAGGTTCTCAGATGACTCCCTCCATATGCTTGTGGAGGGAGTCAGAGCACGCAGGGAGGTCCTCTTCCCTTCTGATGGGCGCAAGAGACCTCCCCAGCAGACCAAAAGAGCCTGGTTGGCGATAGCAGAGGAGGTCAACAGCAGGGATGTTGTAAGGAGGACCTGGGTGCTGTGCCAGAAGCACTTCAATGATTTCATTCGATCAGGAAAGGTGAATGCAAAGCCACACTCAACTTCATCCTGCTGTGCCTCTCATCACATCCCCATCACTCTGCCTTCCCAAGCCTAGTCCTGCACATCATTATTCACACCAACATACCTTGCATGTCCACCCATCCCTCTGTCTCTATCTACATTATCTCATCACAATCTGACTAACCAACCCTCACACTCACCCTCATCCTAATGCAATCATAACAGGCAACACCGCACAAGGAGGCCGCTTGGTATTGCCACCCCACTCCATCATAGTCACCCTCTAAAGATGTAACCCATCCATTCCTTACACTCATTCCATCACTCTCACGCAACCTTCTCTTCTTTCCATCCTTGCAGAAAAAGAGAGCGCACAATAAGGGGGAGAGGGAGAGAATAGAAGGTGGCTCTCCATCATTGGCCACATTAACTGAAGCAGAGTAGGTCACCCTGGAAGTCTCAGGAATTGCAGAACAGTTAGAGGTGGGAGACGGAGAGAGGGGTCATCTCAGCAACCTAGCGACAGAATTACATCTCATACAGCCACATGGCATACAACAGTCACTCATATGGGGACTGATATCAGCAGCCAGTTCATCATGTGTATAATGGTATCGTTACCCATTCTTGATATGACATATCTAACTCATCTCTTTACTCTCACAGGTCCATCAAGAGCCCCCCTCCCCACAACTATCCAGGAGGAAGAGGAAGACGACTCCTCAGAGGAGCCTTCAGACTCTGAGGGTGCACCGTCACCAGATATAAGCGCACCCAGCACCAACGCAGATACGCACACCTCGGTGGGTCCTACGCGAGATAGAGTAGTGTTGTCACGCGGTCTGTCACAAGCCACAAGTGAGCAAGAGCAGATGGTGCAGACAAGGACAGCAGAGGAGATTCCTCGCCGGAGGGCGTAGGACACTCCCAGCTCTGCTCAGCTGCATGCAGACGCTGAGCCTCGGGGGCCATCCAGAAAGGGGGCGATCCTGGAGGTGCAGGAAGAAGTGCAGGAGGCTCTGACAGGTTTTGCAACCGCGATGTCTGCGTAGGTGCAGAGAATGGAGGAGTCCATCTCCAACATGAGCACCACTGTGTTGCACGTGATGGCAACTGTAGGCTCTTCCATGGAAAAGATGGCCACCTGCATGGAGCAGCTAATGCGCCACTCACATGAGCACATGCTATCTATGGGGAATAGATGGCAGACGCTCATAGACCTCCTCTCTAGGAGGAATGTCAACATAGACTTGGGTCCTCATGGCCCCACTGCTGTGCAGCAAGGTGCTCTCCAGCTCCTTGCTAGCAGGGAAGTGCGGGTGGCCCATGAGAGGGATGACGGTGAGAGGGGACAGGGAAATGTGGGCTCCTCTCTAAGCGCTTACACTTCTCCCCCATTGCTTCCCCCTCAGTCAGAGCCCCAGATGGCTCCTGGGTTCACGATGGCCGAGTCTGCCTCTGCACAGTCTCAGGAGGAGCAGACCTTGGCGGGCCATCACAGGCTCCAAAACCCAGAGGACGTCCGCCAAAAGTGTCGAAGCAGTCGCAGCAGGGAAGTGAGCAGGCTACCTCTACCTCTGCTGAAGCCACAGGGGTTGCACCTCGTAGAACCATGCATAAGAGAAAGATGACACACAAGTAGATGCACAAGGATAAGCACATGGGTGTTTAAATAACTGTTTCTGTTAAGGTTCCGTTACTCACATATACCACTATTTATTTTCACCACTTTGACCAATTTCGTCTGCAACTGTGGAAGTGGCTTAGTGAGTTGGAGTGAATGGTGAGAAATAATGTTACATCCAGCAATGGTGGTCAGTGTTAAAGGAATAGCTTGGTCATTGTAGGGATGCTTTATGGTGCTGCTGTGGAGTGGTGCCAACCTGGCGCAACATGTGGCAGCCATATGGGTGTAATGCGTGAAGTTAAGTAAATCTGGCCATGATGAGGCCATCCCTGGCCTCCCAGGCTGCAATGTGCTCGGGTGCGAGTGGTATCTGGACCTCAGGTTCCTCCTGCTCCTCCTCCTCGTCTTCCAGCTGATGCTCCTCCTCCTCCTCCTCCTCCTCCTGCTCCTCCTCCTCTGAAGAGGCTGTGCACTCAGTGCCTTGCTCCTCCTCGTGCAGCGCTAATCCTCGCTGCTGCGCTATGTTGTGCAGGATGCAACAGACAACGATGATTCTGGAGACCCTGGCTGGTGCGTACTGAAGGGCTCCTCCAGATCTGTCAAGGCATCTGAAGCGCAATTTCAGCATGCCTATTGTCTGCTCTATGACACATCTGGTGGACATGTGGCTTTCATTATATCTCTCCTCAGACTCAGTACTTGGCCTCCTCAAGGGTGTCATGAGCCACGTCTTCAGTGGATAGCCCTTGTCTCCAAGCAGCCAGCCGGTAAGTGTGTTTGGCAGTGCGAAGAGCTGAGGGAGGCTGGACTGGTGCAGGACAAAAGAGTCATGCGTGCTGCCATGGAATTTGGCGCACACATGCATGATGATCTTCCTATGTTGCAGACCAGCTGCACATTAAAGGAGTGGAAGCCCTTGTGGTTCACAAACACTGCTGGGTGATGATGGGGTTCCCTGATGGCCACATATGTGCAGTCGATGACGCCTTGCACCCGTGGGAAGCCAGCCAGAGTGGCAAAGCCAAGCGCCTGCTCACTAATACTGGCTTCATCAGTGGCAAAGTTGACATAATTGGCTGACTTGTGAACCATGGCATCGGTCACCTGGGTGATGCATCTGTGGGCGGCTGACTGTGAGATGCCGCAAATGTCTGCTGCAAATCCCTGGAAGGAGCCTGAGGCAAAGAAGTTGAGGGCGCTGGTGACTTTGACAGCCACTGGTAAGGCATGTCCACCTGCTCCTCTGGGCTGCAGGTCTTGCTCCAGCAATCTGCAAATGTCTGCGACAATCTGGCGAGATAGACTGAGCCTCCTTTGGCACTGCTGCTCTGTCATGTTGAGGAAGCTCATCGTGGTCCAATTCTGAGGATCAAGGTGAGACAATATAAACGGCACCCATGCTGATGTAATAGATGGCTGGTCAAGTAGAGATGAGGGAAGCAATCTGCCAATGGTGTGATAGGTTATAGCAATGAGGTGACAGTAGTTCCCAAATATGCTGCAAACACTTGCAACCTCTTGAAACCTAAATCTGTGCATGAAAATGCATTTAGCAATAGTATTTCCCTTACAAAAGTAAGCAGGTGTCAGGTGGCAGTATTTATTGTGCTTTCCATGCTGTGCATTAATGAGCTGGATCAATGGCCACTGAGCTTCTGCCTCAGCTTGTCAGACGTGTTTCCCGAGCTGCATGATTCCCGTGGTCAAGCAGTGAAACTGCAAAGGTCTGGTTAAAAAGACATTTAAGGGTCTGACAACAAGCTAATAATGATCTAAATTAGGTCGCCCTCCTCTGCCGTTCAGATCGCTGCCGCACTGGCAAACGCGCCTGAGTTAAAGGTGCGCGGAGGTGGGATGACGGTGGGTTCCCAACCGGCTCCAATTTATTTCCACTTTCACCCTCAACCCACCTTCAATCCCGCATGCACGGCAGTGGCAAAACTCCGGCCCTAGAGTTGGCCCTGAATCGCCCCACTGCTGTGTAGCAGGGTGCTCTCCAGCTCCTTGCTAGCAGGGAAGTGCGGGTGGACCATGAGAGGGATGATGGTGAGAGGTGACATGGATGTGGGGGCTCCTCTCAAAGCGCTCCCACTTCACCCCCATTGCCTCCCCCTCAGTCAGAGCCCCACATGCTGCCTCGGATCCCGATGGCCGAGTCTGCCCCTGCACAGTTGCTGGAGGACCAGTCTTTGGCGGGGCCCTCACAGGCCCTAAAACCCAGAGGATGTTGGCCAAGAGTGTCTAAGCAGTCACAGCAGGGAAGTGAGCAGCCTGCCTCTACCTCTGCTGAAGCCACAGGGGTTGCACATCGTAGAAGTAGCAGAAAAAGAAAAAAGACGCAATTGTGGATGCATAAGAGGATGCGCTTGGATGTGTTATAAAATGTTAGAGGGTTAAGTTTCTGTTGAAGTTATGAGCCACATAAATTTATTTTTTTGCACCACTTTCCCGCCTTGTCCATTTTTGCCTGCTACCTGGAAAGTGGCCTTGTCAGTTGGAGTGAATGTTAAGACATTAATTAACCTCGAGCAATGGGTGTGTGTGTGACAGGAATGGTTTGGTCATTTTAGGACTGCTTTGTGGTGTTGGTGGCGGGACAGGGGGAGAGGGGGAGTGGGGGGGAGGAGGAGTTGGTTCAGCATCTGGGTACCATATCATAGAATCACAGAATCATAGAATAGTACAGCACAGAAGGAGGCCATTCAGCCCATTGAGTCTGCACCGACTCTTTCGAAGAGCAATCCAGTTAGTCCCACTCCCCTGCTCTTTCCCCATATCCCTGCAATTTTTTCTCCTTGCAGTATTTATCCTAGTTCCCTTTTGAAGGCTACTATTGAATCTGTATCCACCACCTGATCAGGCAGCGCATTTCAAATCCTAACCACTCATTGCATAAAAATGTTTTTCCTCGTGTCGCCTCTGGTTCGTTTACCAATCACCTTAAATCTGCTTTCTGGTTATCGACCCTTCAGCCATTGGAAACAATTTCTCTTTATTTACTCTATCAAAACCCTTCATGATTTTAAACACCTCTATCAAATCACCATTCTCACAGTGTCAGAACCCAGATGCTGAACAAATTCATAAAGCTATTCCTTGTAAATGGGTTTACCATTGTTACAAATAAAGCACAGCATCCTCCTCTAACTTATTCTTTTTTCAGCACCTCAAAACTGCACCACCTTCAGTCTTTCCTTCTTCCTACAATTACCTCTTGGTCAGAGAGTGGTGCTGAGGGGAGGAAAAAGAAAACAATACTGTGTGTGTATTTTTGCAATATGCGGTGCCTGCAAAATAATATTTAATGTACGTGAAGTAACAGTATGCTGCAATGTATTGAGAATTAAAAATTCATTGCACCTTCCTTCTTCCTACAATGTACAGCGTTTTAAAAGCCAAACTTGGCATCACCTAATCGCTACTTGCAAGTTTCAGCTTGGCTTAGTGGTAGCACTCTTGGCTCAGCTAGGAGGAGAAAGGTTCAGGCCCCATTCCAGAATTTATGCATACAGAATCATAAAAATTTACGGCACAGAAGGAGGCCATTCGACCCATCGTGTCTGTGCCGGCCGATAAAGAGCTATCCAGCCTAATCCCACTTTCCAGCTCTTGGTCCGCAGCCTTGCAGGTTACGGCACTTCAAGTGCATATCCAAGTACTTTTTAAATGTGATGAGGGTTTCTGCCTCTACCACCCTTTCAGGCAGTGAGTTCCAGACCCCCACCACCCTCTGGGTAAAAATTCTCCTCAACTCCCCTCTAATCCTTCTACCAATTACTTTAAATTTATGCCCCCTGGTTATTGACCTCTCTGCTAAGGAGATATGGGTGCACTGGTGCAACTTAACTAAATTGGGCCATAATGAGGCCATCCCGGGCCTCCGGGGCAACAATATGCACCGCTTCTAGTGCCATGTCCACTTCAGGTTCCTCCTCCTCCTCGTGTTCCTCCTGCTCCTCCTCCTCATCCTCCTCCAAAGAGACTGTACGCTCTGCACCTTACTTCTCCTGCTGCTCCAATCTCGCTGCTGTGCTATGTTGTGCAGAGCGCAGCATACAACGATCATTCTGGAGACCCTGGCTGGTGCATATTGAAAGGCTCCTCCAGATCTGTCCAGTCATCTGAAGCGCATCTTCAGCATCCCAATTGCTTGCTCTATTACACATCTGGTTGTTATCTGGCTTTGACTGTAGCGCTCTTCGGCCTCATTGCTTGTCCTCCTCATGGGTGTCATCAGCCATGTCTTCAGTGGCTACCCCTTGTCTCCAAGCAGCTAGCCGGTAAGTCTGGTCAGAGATGCAAAGAGCCCAGGGAGGGTGGACTGGTGCAGGATGAATTAGTCATGACAGATCCCTGGGAATCTGGCACACACATGCATGATGGTCTTTTTGTGGTTGCAGATGAGCTGCACATTGAGGGAGTGGAAGCCCTTGCGGTTCACAAACACTCCTGGGTGATCAGGGGGTGCCCTGATGGCCTCATGTGTGCAGTCGATGATACCCTGCATCTGTGGGAAGCCAGCCAGAGCCGCAAAGCCGAGCACCCGCTCAGTCTGACTGGCTTCATCAGTGGCAATGTGCAAATAAGTGCTTGACTTGTCAAATATGGCATCGGTCACCTGGGTGATGCATTTATGGACGGCCGACTGCGAGATTCTGCAAATGTCTCCTGCAGATCCCTGGAAGGAGCCTGAGGTGAAGAAGTTGAGGGCAGTGGTGACTTTGACAGCCACTGGAAACACGTGTCCACTTGGTAACAGGTCGTCTTCCAGCCAGCTACAAATGTCTGCTACGACCTGATGCAATAGCCTGAGCCTCCTGAGGTACTGGTGTTCAGTCATGTCCGGGAAGCTGATCCTTTGCCTATGTACCCTGTGTTGGGGATATCGCCTCCTGTGAGGTGCACCCCTGTGCTCATCCCCTCTCCTGTGGAGCGGCAGGCCGGTGAGGAGAAGGCTGCGGCTGCTGCTCTGGTATAGTTTGTGTTGTTGGTGCTGGGGCTCATCTTGGTCCGAATATGAGGTCCAAGGTGAGACAGCATAAGCGGCGCCCATGCTGATCTGATAGATGCCGGGTAAAGTGGCGATCAGAGGCACAATCCTCCAATTTAATGAGATTGACTTCCTATGTAGTGAGAGTAACTTCCGAAGTCGTAGAAATCACCAGCAATCTCCTGAAAACAAACTCTCAGCACAAATGGTGTCAGCAAGAGCCTTTCCCTTAGGCAATGTAGCAAGTGTGAGGTGTGAGCATTTATGTGATTTTTTTCTTACTGTCAATTGTTCAACTCCCACAATGGCTGCTGTGTTCTCGCCTTGCTTTCATTGGCGAGATTCAGCAAGCCTGTGAATCCCATGGACAGCCAGTAAAAGCTGCAACATCAGGTTAAATAGGCTGTTAATAGCCTCTTAACGAGCTTTCAATTAATTAGCTAATCCATCTCTCCCGAGCGAGTCTCTGGCGCGCTGACTACCGCGCCGGAGTTAAAGGCGGAAGCTGACGGGTTGAAGCCGGCTTCCCGGCGTGCTGTTCAGTTCAGCACTTTTAACTGCCCACCCGCTCGCAAACCCGCTCTCTCTTCAAAGTAAACATTTCGGCCATTGACACTTAAAGGTTCGTCCCCAAATGCTCATGTACTGATATATCGTTCTAAAGCCCATTTGGGCCTTATTTGATAGACCAGTAAGGTTGACACTGGGTTGCCCTCGGGTCACCAAAGAAAAATCATCATAACAGGTTCCCCTTTTCGGGCACCATTAATATGGGACGGTCCATATCAAACTGAAAAGGTGCCAAAATAAGCATCAAGTGCCACCAAAAACAAAAAATAACTTCCCATAATTTTTTTTAAACTTATTGCTGAATTTTATTAATTTCAAACAGTGTACAGTATATATGAGGTCCCCTCCAGTATGGGTTGGTAGGCTCCAACTATCAAATATATGGTAGTGTGAGAAAACACAGCCACTGTCAATCCATCTGCCTCCTAGCTTCCTGCAGTGGTACCATCTTTTAGATGGTTGTAGTTGCTTTTACCTGAAATTGGTCTTCTTGTCATACTAAAATCAAGTGGGCATTCTTAAAAATCTGCATGCACAGTTGCATCACTGCTGTGTCTGCTTTCTATGGATTCTAATAAGTAAATTTAATTTATCCTCCAACCCCTGTTGGTGCTGAAAATCATACCCTATGAAACCAATATGAAAGAGTAGCAGAATTTTCTGAATGCATTGGGAAAATTTAATTTTGTTACATACTTAAAATCAATTTACTAATAAGATATCAATTTTTCATATTAATATTGAATGAGTAACTGATCAGCTGGCAACTCATTATTCAAGTAAGCACTTATTTGATTACCAAGAATAAAGCTAGCTTTTCAATATATTATGATAGCACAGAAAGCGTTGCTATAGTCATTAAAATTGAATAATTTAGATTTTCTCTAAGTATTTCATTGGGAAATATCACAACTGAACTAAATACCTCAGTGTCAACATCCTCTGAGAAAAACTGCCAAATAGTTTAGCACCAATATGTGAGTTGATGATAGTGTGTGCAACTAGCACAGTACAAACTATTAAGTGGTTATCAAATGGCAGGATTCATGAGTGTGATTGTGAGCAGCCAGGTCAGCCTAGCACACAAGGGGGGAAAAATTCGGCTGCTTTGCGCCTACCGTTAGTGCCCTAAGAGGGCGCTAATGGGGCGCAAAGCAACTAGCGCTCGGGCGCGGCAATGTTTGCGCCCGGGCGCGGCGATGTTTAAGCCGCTCGCGAAATTGACCAGACATTTTGCGCCGGCATTAAACACTACCGTCACAATCTCCTGTGCCCACAGATCGTGACGTCAGTCGAGCGTGCAACGCCTTGGTAGCGCCCCGGACCGGATATTGAGTGGCGCCCCCTGCCTTACTGCCTGCCGCTAGCAACGACAGGTTGAGAGGAGCGTTTTGCAGTCGGGAAGGGACTGGGGGAGTGCTATTTAAAGGCGACCGCTTCCTGCCTTTTTTTGTCGGCGACATTTTTGCACCACACATTCTGAGAGAGAGAGAGACTTCTGGAGAGATTCAACGCTGTGTGAAGGAGTTTTGGGTACTGAGCAGCACTTTGCAGGTTCATTTTGATTTGACCTTCCTTGCATCGATTTAGAAGAGACTGTGGGGGCTGCACTCTGAGCTCTTTCCCTGGGACTCTCCATTGTTCTTTCCAGTAGATTTGATGTACAGGTCTCTCCAGGCCGAGATTCAAGGCTGCAATGAGCAGGGTGTGGATGGAGAGCAAGATCGACCCTCCCCTTTAAGAACTGGCCGGCGCCAGTGTGTCTGTGTTCCATTGCTGACTGACATCACATGAGCTTCGCCAGCACTCTGAGGTAGCGCCTCGCTCCTCGGAGATAGCACCTTAAGACAGGTGTGTAGCACCTGATATAGCGCTCCAATCACCTCCAGGGGCGATAGAAGCCAAGTTTGCAGTCGGAGGCGATAATTAGCGCCAGGCGCTAAACTTTGCGCCCGGCCGATAATTGCACCTCAAATGGGGCGATACTGAATTTCTCCCCCAAAGTGTTTTAATAGGCTTTTCATATTAAAAAAACTGAAACAATGGCCATCTGAAGTTTAGAGGTCGCACAACACCAGGTTATAGTCCAACAGTTTTATTTGAAATCACAAGCTTTCGGAGCTATCGATTGCCCCTTCCTCAGGTGAAGTAAATAGATACAGAATCGCCAAAGCATATATAGATAGAGAACAAAGCATGTGTACCTTACAATTGCAGACCACTAAATTAAATCATCCTGACTATCTGCCGAGGTGTGATAAAGTTAATCAGGTCAGCCAGGAAGGTACCACATCAAAGACATAGCAAGATACAACTGAGACAATGAGGTGTAGTCGCAGGGGTTCTAACGTGTCAAAAGCTGCCGTCTGTATGTAAAACGAAAAGCTTTAAAATTTTTACTTTTTTACTGGGAAAATTTTTACTTTTTTACTGGGAATCACATCTGTGAACAAGCCAACGACGACTCGAGTCCGGATCACGTCATGTATCGTTGGCTTGTTCACAGATGTGATTCCCAGTAAAAAAGTAAAAATTTTCCCAGTAAAAAAGTAAAAATTTTAAAGCTTTTCGTTTTACATACAGACGGCAGCTTTTGACACGTTAGAACCCCTGCGACTACACCTCATTGTCTCAGTTGTATCTTGCTATGTCTTTGATGTGGTACCTTCCTGGCTGACCTGATTAACTTTATCACACCTTGGCAGATAGTCAGGATGATTTAATTTAGTGGTCTGCAATTGTAAGATACACATGCTTTGTTCTCTATCTATATATGCTTTGGCGATTCTGTATCTATTTACTTCACCTGAGGAAGGGGCAATCGATAGCTCCGAAAGCTTGTGATTTCAAATAAAACTGTTGGACTATAACCTGGTGTTGTGCGACCTCTCAATTTTGTCCACCCCAGTCCAACACCGGCATCTCCGCATCTGAAGTTTGCCATTCATGTCAATGAATTGCGATTCAGAAGCAGAGGAGCCCTGATTAACCATGCAACAAAATAATTGTTGTAAAACAATTGATAATGAGCATAAATATTATGTATCCCCTCAGCACGCCTACTCATAATACACGGGTTAAACAGCTCTGAATGTATACGCATAAGATAAAATATAGAAATAAATGTAACGGAATAAATTTTAATATTTAAGCACTTTGTTAAACTACAGAAATGGGGGAAATTCTCCTCCATGATCTGCCCAAAAGTGGTGGAAAATTCGGGTGGTGAGGACTTCTTCTATCTCACCACCTCAACCAAGATTTCTCTCCCCAAACCGTGGCTCACTCTTTCCCCATCTTCCACGTGCAAATGGTGGTGGGGTGATACTGATCAAGTCCCCGGCAGATTTTCCTTTGTTCCACCCCACTTACTGCTACTTCCTGCGATTGCCATGTGGAAGCTGCCTGTAGGCCCGGGAAAGCAGCAGTAAAAGCCCAGTTTTCCCCAGTGGAGTGAGAGGGCATTGTAGTGGCCTGCTCTCCCTCCAGCCAGCCCCAGAGACTTACCTGCTGAAGGCCTTGATCGCAACTAAAGGTTTTAGTGGGAACCCTCCTTCTGATCTTTGGACGATGCTTCTACAAACATATGAAATTTACGGGCAGGAAAAGACCAGCTGGTCCATCAAGCCTGCCCCACTCCATGCTGGCTGGAGCACCATGACTAAATACTTCTTCCCTCCCCTCCCACCCACGTAGCCACGTAATCTCCTGGGAGAGGCAAAAAAGAAAAAGCCCAGGGCCAATAAGGGAAAAAATACTCCGGAAAATTCATTTCCAGCCCCCCTCAGGCATCTGCCCCTTTATCGTCCCTCGCCGCCTCCTCTGGTGCTGTAGCAGCATTCTCATTGCAGCACCTCCAGGATTCTCTGCCTTTGCACTGCGGGCTCCCTCCTAATGGTGCAAATCCCGCTGGGAACCCGCCATGCTATGCAATGAACCCTGACCCAAGAAAATGGGTGAGGAGATGTGGTGGATATGGAAGGGCAGGTGGAAGTCTCGCCCCTTTGGATCTCCGTCTTGGAGAGAATTTACCACCCCACTCACACCCGCCCCGCCACCATATTATCTATTTACAGAATTTTCGAGAAAGAGAAACTTACAGAATTTTGGGAGGACCTGTTGTAGGGAAGATCACCCACAGGGTCATATTCTGGAGATAGTGTCAAGTGAGCTCCAGTAGTACTGGACTATTATCCCAGCAATCTCTGCAGACTGTTTCTCAGAGAACTCATAACAACTAGATTCCAGAACTCTGAGAAGGAAGTTTGTAGATTTATGTGGGTTGCTGATTAGCTATAGTGTCAATCTTCTCCATCCACTGTTCCCAGCTAAATTGCATAAAGTTAACCAATTTTGTCATGTCATTGAGTAGCTGAGCAAAACCAAACGGAATAGCTCCAAAATGATTTTGATTTCTACCAGATATTCAGCTGATGTCTTTCAGCTGCTGACTCTGGGCATGGAGTAGCAAGTGGTTGGGGTGTGGAATGGACTGCCTGCTGTGATAGTGGAGTCGGACACTTTAGGAACTTTCAAGCGGTTATTGGATAAGCACATGGAGCACACCAGAATGATAGGGAGTGGGATAGCTTGATCTTGGTTTCGGACAATGCTCGGCACAACATCGAGGGCCGAAGGGCCTGTACTGTGCTGTACTGTTCTATGTTCCATGTTCTATGGTACAAGGCCTGCGTCTGTTAATCTGTTGCTATGTTGTTCTTACTGGAGTCTCTGGCACTTCATCGTCGCTGGGTCAAAATCCTGGAACTCCCTCCCTGACAGCACTGTGGGAGTACCTTCACCACATGGACTGCAGCGGTTCAAGGCGGCGGCTCACCACCACCTTCTCAAGGGCAATTATGGATGGGCAATAAATGCTGGCCTTGCCAGCGATGCCCACATCCCATAAACAAATTTTAAAAAACTATGCAGAAGTGACCCTAAGAGGGATTCTTCCGAAGGTATGGTGTCATCTTGCCACTCAATTCAACAGAACTTCTCCTTGATTCTGGATCAGTAACTATGGCCTGGTTTCCTCTTTCTTTTCCCTCATCACCACTGTGATCATGATCTTCCCTCTCAGAGGTGATGATTAGGCCATATGATTCAGATAGTTTGGATGTGGATGAAACAAAAAGGGTGACTCAACCGTGGCTAACAAGGGAAATTAGGAATAGCATAAGATCCAAGGAGAGGGCATATAAATTGGCCAGAAAAAGCGGTAGCCCTGAGGATTGGGAGCAGTTTAGGATTCAACAAAGGAGGACAAAGGGATTAATTAAGAAGGGGAAAATAGAATATGAAAGTAAGCTTGCTGGGAACATAAAAACTGACTGTAAGAGCTTTTATAGATATGTGAAGAGAAAAAGATTAGTGAAATCAAGTGTAGGTCCCTTGCAGTCAGAAGCGGGGGAAGTTATAATGGGGAACAAAGAAATGGCAGACCAATTAAATGCATATTTTGGTTCTGTCTTCACAAAGGAGGACACAAATAAGCTCCCAGAGATGTTGGAGAACATACGGTCTGATGAAAGGGAGGAACTGAAAGAAGTCAGTATTTGCAGGGAAATGGTGTTAGGGAAATTGACGGTATTGAAGGCCGATAAATCCCCAGGGCCTGATAATCTACATCCTAGGGTACTTAAGGAAGTGGCCCTAGAAATAGTAGATGCATTGCTGATCATCTTCCAACATTCGATGGAATCTGGAACTGTACCCATGGATTGGAGAGTAGCTAATGTTACCCCACTATTCAAAAAGGGTGGTAGAGAGAAAGCGGTAGTGGGGAAAATGCTAGAGTCCATTATAAAGGATGTAATAGCTGAGCATTTGAAAAACAGTGACAGGATCAGACAAAGTCAACATGGATTTACAAAAGGTAAATCGTGCTTGACTAATCTACTGGAATTTTTTGAGGATGTAACTGGGAAAATAGATAAGGGAGAACCAGTAGATGTGGTGTATTTGGACTTTCAAAAGGCTTTCGATATGGTCCCGCATAAGAGATTAGCGGGTAAAGTTAAGGCACATGGGATTGGGGGCAAGGTATTGACTTGGATAGAGAACTGGTTGGCGGACAGAAAGCAGAGAGTAGGATTTAATGGGTCTTTTTCCGAGTGGCAAGCAGTGACTAGTGGGGTACCGCAGGGATCGGTCCTTGGACCCCAGCTATTCAAAATATACATTAATGATCTAGATAAGGGAATTAAATGTATTATCTCCAAGTTTGCAGATGACACAAAGCTGGGTGGGAGTGTGTGCTGCGAGGAGGATACCGAGAAACTCCAGGATGATTTGGACAGGTTGGGTGAGTGGGCAGAAGCGTGGCAGATGCAATATAACGTGGATAAATGCGAGGTTATCCACTTTGGTGTCAAAAACAGAAAGGCAGACTATTATCTGAATGGCAATAGATTGGGAGAAGGGGAAGTGCAACGAGACCTGGGTGTCCTTGTGCACCAGTCGCTGAAGTAAGCATGCAGGTGCAGCAAGCGGTGAAGAAGGCAAATGGTATGTTGGCCTTCATAGCGAAAGGGTTTGAGTATAGGAACAGGGATGTCCTGCTACAGTTGTACAGGGCCTTGGTGAGACCACACCTTGAGTACTGTGTGCAGTTTTGGTCGCCTTATCTGAGGAAGGATGTTCTTGCCATGGAAGGAGTTCAGCGAAGATTCACAAGGCTGATACCTGGGATGGCAGGAATGACATATGAGGAGAGATTGGGTCGATTGGGCTTATACTCACTGGAGTATAGAAGAATGAGAGGGGATCTCATCGAAACATATAAAATTCTGACAGGTCTGGACAAAGTAGATGCAGGAAGAATGTTCCCGATGGTCGGAGAGTCCAGAACCAGGGGTCATAATCTACGGATAACGGGTAAACCATTTAGGACAGAAATGAGGAAGAATTTCTTCACCCAGAGAGTGATGAACCTGTGGAATTCTCTACCACAGAAGGTAGTTGAGGCGAAGTCCTTAAATATATTCAAGGTTGAGTTAGATATATTTCTTAAAGCTAAAGGTATCAAGGGATATGGGGAGAAGGCAGGTACAGGGTACTGAGTTTAGATGATCAGCCATGATCTCATCGAATGGCGGAGCAGGCTCGAGGGGCCGAATGGCCTACTCCTGCTCCTATCTTCTATGTTTCTATGTTTCTATGAGTCATTTGTAAAGATATGAAATGTTGATTTATTAATTTACGACTGGACTCTGCAGGTGCAGATTCATCAGTCAATATTACTCCATAGGATATAAAGGAAAAAAAAGACTTACATTTATATCGCGCCTTTCACAACCTCAGGATGCCCCAAAGTGCTTTACAGCCAATGAAGTACTTTTGAAGTGTAGTCACTGTTGTAATGTAGGAAACATGGCAGACAGTTTGCACAGAGCAAGGTCCCACAAACAGCAATGTGATAATGACCAGATAATCTGTTTTAGTGATGTTGATATTGGATTAGTAATTATTTATAATACTTGATCCACTGCCAAAGACTATGAACAATGAAGATTGTAGATACGATTTTACAGGCTTTATATCCTGTTATTCACAGTTATATACTTTTATCAAATAATATGTTGTTGGTTTTTACATTTTTAAGAGAATTACTTTACCAAAATCTGAGGATTTTGAAGAGTTCTTATCCTCGACTAGAAGATTCAAAGGCAGTGTCACTTTGCTCTTTCTACATTTTTTGAGAGAGCATTTGTTTTGCTATTTGATTGGTGCCATTTTTTTTTAGCCACCTTTCACCTGACAACACTTCTGAGGATACTTGGGAGATTTTGCCTTTTCCTTTGATTTTTAGGGTAAGCTTTGTCAAGACCTTCCAATGATTTTTATTAGCTTCACTGCCAATAATAGATGCAAAGCAATTGAGGAAATCTTTAGCAGAAATCTCTATGCTGAATTTGCTAATCTCAGCTAGAGTAGCAGTTGAGGCTCAACAATTGAGTTCAGTGCCTCAGGGTTGGAGAGTGGGGGAGGGGGGGAAATCAGCCAGGATTCCCAGTCCTGATCTCCACCCTTTGGGCTCGATTTTGCCAGGCCTGAGAAGGCAGGATTGGAGGCGTGTGAGTTGTTAAAATCGCCAAAAATGGCAGGCAGGCCTGATCCCGCCTCCAAGAGGCGGGATAGGCCCTTGAGGCCCTTAACAACCACTTAATAGCCTCTATAATCCCATTTTGAGAGGCCTTTCTGATTTTTAGTCATTCCCCCCATCCTTCACGCCTCCTCTGGAACACGGCAGGTAATGCTGGCAGCCTCACAAGTGGATTGCTTACTCACAGCTGCAGCTCCACCATTACAAAGGAGTTTTCACCAATGATCATTTGCAGGTGGCAGAACTTTGTTGTTTCAGGTCTGGGGGAACTTTTAGCAGGCATACTCAGTGTTGTGGAAGTTTGGAGCCTGACACCCATCTCCAGTGTGACCTCCTGGGAAACCCCTCTCCCCACCTTGACTAAGCGCTTCCTCAACTGAGGCATATACCAGAAACATGGCGACCATTTAATTCCTTTCCTCCTGGACATCAGATTCGGACGAAGACCAGCCGCGGCAGCAGCAGAACCATGAGCAACAGCAGCACTAACAGCAGGAGCATCAACAGGAGTGCCAAACTTCTAGTCACCCACCTGAAGATGCACAGACCAGAAGGCGCCAGCGCGCGACAACATTGCTGCCCGGGATGCAAGGGACGCATTCATCCTGGCCAGATTTGCTTAGCCTGCACAATCAAACACTTTAATCTCGCTCCTTCTTACCAGAGCATCGACAATGGACAAGAACCTGCGGATTCCTATCAATATGACCACCATTCTGACAATCGCAAGGCGCCCTAAGCCCTCAATGTGAAAGTCCCATTTGCGAAATGACACAGGCCACAACTTCAACAGTTTGCCATCAAAACACTTTATAATAGAATCACAATGATGGCTGGTCCAAAAACAAAACAACACAGCACCCAAGTGACTATCCTTGTGACTACTTGTGCTTTATCTTCCTCTTACACTTGCTCCTACGTGGTGCTTCCCCTGTGGCTTCAGCAGATGTGGAGGCCCCTTGCTCACTCTCTTGCTGCTCCTGTCTCGACGCCTTTGGCGGGCGTCCTCTGGGGTTGCGAACCTGAGAGGGCTCGCCAACAGTCTGCTGCTCCTGCAGCTGTGCAGGGGCTGAGACGCCGATCTCAGTTGGGTGAGGACTCTGGTGGGGCTCTGACCGAGGGCTTTGCTGTGGCATGGTCGTGTGAGCACTTGGAGAGGAGCCCCCACTTCCTTGTTCTCTGCCACCAACATCCCTCTCATGGGTCAGCCCCACTTCAGAGCTAGCAAGTGGCTTGACAGCACCTTGCTGCACTGCAGGGGGGCCATGAGGACCCGTTTCTGCACTGGAAGTCCTACTCCAGAGGACTTGCATGAAGGTCTGGTTTGTTTGCTTAATAGCTGACCATCGCTCCTCAAGAGATGTCCGTCTATTCTGAACAATGACCATGTTTTCAATACCCTGGCGACTAAGCTCCTCCATGGACATAGCCATCCTCTCCTCTACCGTAGCCATCCTCTCCGCTACCGTAGCCATCCTCTCCTCTATGGTAGCCAGCCTTACCATGAGGTACCCATCCTTTCCACGTAGGTTGCCATCCTTTCCATGGTGATGCGTTCATGCGCCAATGCCTCCACAAAGGCTCTGCTCATGTTCGCGATGGACTCCTCCATTCGTTCCACACTCGCAGCGACCCTGGAGACAAAACCTGCCAGAGACTCCTGCACCTGTTCCTGGAGTTCCAGCACCGCTCTCCTTCTGGATGGACCCGGAGGCACAGGCTCGACATGCAGCTGAGCCGAGCTGGCAGAGTCCTGCGCCCTCCGACGAGGACTCTCCACTGCTGACCCTGTCTCCACAATCTGCTGATTCTCACTTGTGAGCTGTGATACACCAGGTGCCAACACTACTCTATCTCGCGAAGGTCCCACCGGGGTGTGAGTGTCTGCGCTGGTGCTGGGTGCGCTGAATTCTGCTGATGCTGCGCCCTCAGAGGTTGCAGTTTCCTCTGAGGAGTCTGGAGGCTCAGGCTGTTCCTCCTGGATAGTGGGGATGGGGGCTTTCAATGGTCCTGTGGGGGAGTAAAGGAAAGAGTTAGAGATGTGAGGCCAAGGTTACATGCACATTGAATATTGCAGATGATCATAAGTCAATCTGTTAGAGCATCAGATTCATTATCAGTGACTCATGCTATGTCAATGAGAGAGATTCCAAACTATTCTGTCACCAGCTTGCTGTGATGCGCCCGTCTGTCCGTCCCCCACTTGGGTATCCTCCTCGATCCCAGCAATTTCCAGGGCCACCTCCTCCCAGGGGGTGAGCTGGGCTACTGAGGGTGGCCCTCCTCCTGTCATGGCTCTTTCCCTCTTATTGTGGGCTCTCTTTTCTTGCAATGAGGGACACAAGTGGAGTTTGAGTGAGAATGAAGGAGTGAGTGTAGAGAATCCATAGCATAGATGCTTAGAAGGATACAAAGGACCCTCCCTGTGTGTTGAAAGTTGTTGTTGTCATGGCATCACAGTGATAGGGAGTGTGAGGGCTGCATGGTCGAATAGTTAAGTGAATGTGACCATAGAGAGAGAGGGAATGGGTAAGGGTGCAGGCATGTAAGTGTCAAGTGGCATGTGGAGGAAGAGGTTGGCAAAGCAGAGTGCTGGTGAGGAGAGGCGATGGGGATCAGATTGAGGGTGATGGGAAAGTCGTACTCACTTTTCCTGTGCGGAGAAGGTCATGAAACCTCTTCCTGCACTGCAGCCAGGTTCTGCGGCTCAGCGAAATGGAGTTGACCTCCTGGGCCACTTGTAGCCACACAGCTTTTGTCTGCTGGGGTGGCTTTTTTCTCCCTGAGGAAGGGAACAGCACCTCCTTATTACAGCTGGCTCCGTGCACCAGAGCTTGGAGGGAGGGCTCATCAAATCGAGGAGCACACTTTTGCTTGATCGTTGACATTTTCCACAATTCAACGCCTTCATATAAATTGCAGAGGCTTTGCAGTCTCCAGAAGAAGCAAGGCTGCTTGCAGGCCTTAAATCCAGCAGCATTGATGACGTCATCGGAGGCGACTTTCTGTATGAAAAGACTCATTGGGCCAGTGGTTCCCACACGCAGGAAATCAATTGCCCAATTAGGGGAAAATCCCACTTTTTCAACACTTCACCTAGGAGTCGGGGTCCTGACACGATTTCCACCTGACACGCCCCAGCCCGCCCACACTGACAAAATCCAGCCCTTTGACTCCTACTGGAATTGCATGTGTCTGAATGTATGTGAGAGCAGGAGAGGGTTTGGCTGCCATGTCCTCACCAATCAAATAGACTGCAGAAATCAGACCTTAAAGAGGCCACATCTCTGGCAGGGCCGGACTTCCATTGCTCCAGAGATGCCCCATCCCTGAACCGCAGCCATATTTCTGATCCCAGGATCACTAACATATGGGAAGCAGGCTTCTTGACCTCCCCCGAGGAGCCGTGCCATAATGAGGTTGCAGAGCTGCAGTCGCAGCCACAGGGAGCCTCCGGTAGTGAGAAAAAGAGGTGGCCAGTGAGCTGCCTGATCTAAGCATTTTTTTGAAACTGGAAAGTTTTGATTTGAACTAATGGGACCTATGCACTGTGCACAGCAGTGCTCTGAGGGTTTTTGCACAGGTCGCTCCACTCTTTGGCTTGAGGTCCCCTCCACCAACATCTGAACGTTGGATGTCAGAACTTAAGAGGTGGCTTCTGCATCTAGCATTTGCATGCACCCGCCAACATATGGACAGACACTGTTTCCCCCCAAGAAGACCGGCTACTGGAAAACAGGGGGAGACAAGGATGATGCGGAGTATGTTGCAGAATTGCTTTCCACCTCTGCCTGCCCCCAGATCCTGAATAATTGAAGATGGGGGCGGGGGGGAGATGAAAAGTGTTGGCCTCACACTAGGCTTGCATACGAAGACATCTATCAGAGCCTTGGGTACCAGCCTGCAGTGGGACCTAATGCCTTGCGAGAAGAGGAGTGGAGGAAATTCCCAACAACAACAACAAAATCCCTGCTTTAACAAATGATCGTTGCATCTGCAGTTTGCCTCCTGCATACAAGAGACAACAGGGGTAAATTTCCATGGGGATTCTCCTGGTCATTCGATGTCACTTCAGCAGAAGAGCCACGGACACCCCAGAAAAATGATGTAAAAAATCATTTAGGCCATTTTTCCATGGTTTAAGAGTCTCTTCCACCAAAGTTATGGTGGACGAGCAGGAGAAAGTTCATGAAAGTTCACCTTCAATATTTCAGATGATAACTCTATCTGGGAGAAAGTTCCACAGGTAGAAGTAACGTGGGAAACCTTGCTGCTAGTATTCTGTGTTGATCTTTTGGATTAATATAGAGGGCTGAAGTACATCTAGAACAGTAGTTTAGTTTCTCTTATATATGTAGACGTCTGTCTGCCGACTCTTCTGATGCTCCTCCACTCAAAATCTAACAGAGGGATGACAGCCTGAGGGCATCTCTCAGATGTTGCAGTGGGCTGTGGTCCACAGGTCTGCATGGCCTTGAACTATAACAAGCTCAGGGGCGCAGGTTGTGTTCTTTTCTGAAGCCTGTCAAAAAGGACTGCGGTTTCATCACCGTATATATTTAGGCTTCATAGTACACTGAGGTTGTTCACAGTGATGTGAAAGGCTCAGTTTTCTTAAGCCGCTCATCTACCAGTCGTCTTGACCACTTGTTTACACCAGTTTGCAAACCTTATATAGCAGAGTAAGGTGAGCAGCATCTTGGTCCATCTTTACAATTAAGTTATTGATTTGGGAAGAAGAACAATAGGGAAGCACATCCTGGTGCAAATCCCTGCTCAGAACTTTCCTGTAGGCTTTAGGATTTGTATTAAAAGCATAAAGGAGGAAGCTAGAAAAATTGTTTTGATACAAAGGGTTATTAGGATATGGAACGCTTTACAGATGGCTATTGAAACAAGGCCAATTATGGCCAAAGAACAGGGAATGGGATCGAGTGGACAGCTCCAATTTCATGTTGGCAATGATAAAGGCACAATGGGCCAAGATGAGCTCATTCTGTGCCAAAATCTCCACGATTGTGTGAAAGGTTCAGTATTTACTTGAGTAATAACAATTAACTGAGGCGCACTGAATGGCATACGAGTGAATTAATGACACATTTTTCAAATGGTCTGGATACCTGAATACATGCATAGAAATAGATCTGAATATTACATTGGGTAAAAATTGAAGGCTGAAATTAATGATCTAATGACAAATTAATTTAATTAACTTCAAATTAAAGATTAGACCCAATGTAAAGGTTAAACCCATTTATCCAAGTAACAGAACTAATCACAATTTAATGCATATCATCAAGGTCATTTTTGCTTTAATACCTCAGATCACTGTTATTAATTTATGAAGCCAGTCAGATTTACTGACAGAATGGTCCGGATTTTACTGATCTAATAATGTCGAGGCTATCAGCGCTCAGCGATCAGGGTAAACCTGACAGCAACTTCTGGCATCCACACATGTGCAGGTAAACACAGAAATCCAGAAGTTACTGTCAGAGATACCCTGTTCCTCCACAGGGTGCGCTGTTTCAGTCCTTGCCAATAGACTCGGCACTGAAATGACTGCAACGGCTTGCACTTGGGGTACTTGCCCACTGAAAAAATTAGGGCTGTTGCATTCAGGATTTAGTGAGTTTTTAACAGCGTAATAAATGATAATTACTGCTGAACAATCTCTGGCACCGAAAAATTAATTTTATAAGTGTGGAGTCTCATTCCCTCAGAAGAAAATGAATGTTGGAGATTTTTATAAAATATAAAATTTAAAAAAAATTTAGGTTTTCTGGCTGCCTCTTATTGCTCTCCCTTAATCCCATCTGTATTTCCCAATCTTTATTTCACTTTCTGTACATCATTTAGATCTAATTTATATTTCCTGCTTTATACTTCCTGGTTTGGACTCTCTGGGCACGATTTTCCCATTGGAGGCGGGTTGGAGGTGGGTTTCGGTTTGGGTGGGTTCCAAACCCGCCTCCACTGTCAGGTGGGAAAAATTTTCGATTTTCCCCTAATCGGCCAGTTGATTTCAGAGGTGTGGGTTCCCCTGGGCCAATTAGTGTTTTGGGACTGAAACTCGCCTCTGCTGACGTCACTTATCCAGCTTCATTTAAGGGCTGCTTGCTGCCTTGGCTCATTCCACTGGTTTTTGGTCGATGCTGCACCACCTCCAAACTTTTGGGCCAGAAATTCGGCTCTTGTCGGGTGAGGATGCGCTGTGTACTCACCCGTAAGGCCACCTGAAGTGCCGGTTTGCTGCATGCACTGCGCATGCGCGGGAAACCGGAACTTCTGTTCCCATGAAGGAAGAGGTTCAGAGGTCGAACGCGTGCGCGGGAGAGGCAGCGCGCACGCAGCGAACTTCATTTTTTTTTCAGGTTTCTCCATGATGGTAAATATGGAGAAGCTGCACATTTAAAAAGGAGGCGCAAGGCCTGTTTTTAACAAGGTAAGTGGTTAATTAATTACAATTTAAACATTTTTTCAACAGGTTTATCTTTTATACATACTTTAAAGAAAGGTAAGTTTATTTTTAGCACCGTTAAAAAGTTTAATTAATTTTTTCAAAAATTTAAATTTTTGTTTAAAGCAGTTAATTTATGTAATTTATAGTTATTTTAAAAATGTGATGGTTTTTTAAAAAATTATTTGAAGTTTTAGTGTGGTTTTGGGGCCGATCTCTATTCATAGATTTGACAGGTCTTCCTGTCAAATCGATGAATGAAAATTCCCTGCTAGGATTGGCTCTCCATGGCCCACGTGATCCCAGGGGATGCTTCGAACTAACTGCGCCCCTGGGATACGCAAGCACTGCGCGCCAGCAGCTGCAGGAGGCCCAGGAGCCGAATTCCTCGTGGGCCCGAAGCACAATGGCAGGCGCGGTAGGTAAGTATGCGCACGATGCTTGCACCCGCAGGAAGCCGGAGAGCCGAATTTCTGGCCCTTTATCTCCTTGAAGAATGGCCAGCTCCAAGGCAAGGGCCTCCCCGAGGTTCTTGGATGAGGCGCTGGGTATGTTGGTTGACGGGGCGAGAGCTAGCAGGGAGGTGAGGAAGAGGCCTCCCAAAGAAACCAAGGCTGTGTGGGTCCAGCTGGCAAGGGATATAACCTCCAGATCTGTGTGCAGATTGGGTGATTGTTTCTGTTTATTGATGAAATGCCATCCCTGTGTGAATGTATTAAAATTAGGTGATGGCAAACTGTTGGCGTGATGGCATCTGTTATTTCGGCTTAGGCAGCTCCACATTGCGGGCTCCGCGACACTTGCGTGGTCAGGTTGGTGGTCAGAGTGAAAGGAGGCCAGAGAGTCATGTCCATTGTCTATCATGTGTTAAGAAGGTGCCAAGCACATGTGCCACAATGGGCAACCTATGCAAATCTGGCCAGGATGAGTGCATCCCTTGCATCACGGGCAGCCATGTGCTCGCGTGCTGCCACTGCTGCTGGTCGATACGCTGCCGCTGGGTCCTCCTGCTCCTCCTCCTCCTTCTCCTCCTCATCTGAGGAGGCTATAAACTGAGCCACTTGCTCATCAGGAAGCTGCAAGCCACGACGCTGTGCCATGTTGTGCAGTGCACAGCAGACCACGACCATTCTGGAGACCCTGGCTGCTGAATACTGCAGGGCTCCACCTGATCTGTCAAGGCATCGGAATCGCATCTTCAGCAAGCCAATGGTTTGCTCGATGATGGACCTGTTCGAAATGTGGCTGGTGTTGTAGTGCTCCTCAGCCTCGTTAGCTGGCCTCCTGATCGGCGTCATTAGCCACTTCTTCAGGGGGTAGCCCTTGTCACCAAGGAGCCATCCGTTAAGTTGGTTTGGCGGATTGAAGAGCGGAGGAACACTAGAGTTCTGCAGCATGAAAGAGTCATGGCAACTACCACAGAACTTGGAGTAAACATGCAAAATCTCCTTCTTGTGGTTACACACCAGCTGTACATTGAGGGAGTGGAAGCCCTTGCGGTTGACAAAGATAGCTGGGTTTTGACGGGGTGCCCTAAGGGCCACATGTGTGCAGTCTATGATGCCTGCACCATTGGCAAGCCTGCCATATTTGCAAAGCCAACTGAATGCGTGGTTACACTTGCTTGATCCCTTGAGAAGTGGATGTAATTGTGCGCCTTTGCGAAAAGGGCATCGGTAACCTGCGTGATGCAACTGTGGGCAGCCGACTGGGAGATGCCGCTGATGTCTGCTGATGATCCCTGGAAGGAGCCTGAGGCAAAAAAGTTGAGTGCTGTGGTGACTTTAACAGCCACTGGTAAGGGGTGTCCACCTGCTCCTCTGGGCTCCAGGTGTTGGTGCAGCAGTGTGCAGATGTCTCCGACAACCTGTCGCGAAAGTCTCAGCCTCCTTTGGCACTGTTGCTCAGTCATGTTGAGGTAGCTCATCCTCTGCTGTAAACCCTGAAAGGGGGGTATCTCCTGCGGCGACGTGCTTCCATGCGCTGGCGCCTTCTGCCCTGTGCAGCATCAGGTGGGTGAGCAGGAGGTTGGTGCTCCTGCTGCTGTTGGTGCTGAGCTGCCTGGTTCCGCTGCTGCCGTGGCTGCTCCTCATCCGAATCTGAGGTCCATGGTGAAAGGAAATGAATGGTTCCCATGCTGCTGGCAGATACCTCCGTTGGGGAAGCGCTCAGTCCAAGCAGGGAGAGGGTGTTCCAAGGAGGTCCCACAGTTGAGAGATAGAAGCTGCAGCACCTCTGACTTCGGTAGACCTGCTAAAAGTGTTGAAAGACCTGTGGAACAAAAGTTCTGCCACCTGCAACTGCTCCCTGATGAAAGCTCCGTTTTAATGGTGGAGCTGCAGCTGTGAGGAGGCCACCCACTTGTCAACCCGCCAGGATTACTTGGCGTGGTTTAGGAGGGTCGTGCAACACGCTGAAAATGTGGCAAAATAACAAAGGCCTGTCAAAATAGGATTATAGAGGCCCTTAACTACTATTTAAGGGTCTTAACTACCTCTCCCGACTGATGGAGGCGGGACCGAATCGCACCCATCAAACCGCCACCGGCAAAATTGCGCGGAGGCGGGTTCCGAACCCGCCCTCACTTTTTGCGATTTTGCCAACTGTCCCGTCTCCAAACCCGCCTCCTCGGGGCTGGGAAAATCACCCCCATGTGTCTCAGTGAGGATTCTTCAATTTGATTGGTTGAAGAACCTCGCTGTTTCTGCCCTGCTCACAGATGCCACAGATCCCCTGTAGCGGGCGCAGCACTGAAACAGACAACATATTGGGGGGAAATCTCCACTGACAAGCCCGCAAAAACTCTGTGGGCAACTGTCAGTGAGGTGAGTGGCGAGTGCCGTTCCTTCGCCACTGACCGCAAAATCCGGCCACTGTGATCAGCAGCCCTCGAAGGCGTAAGCTTCAAACACTCATGAGCTTACCCATGATGTCACTGTACATATCCTAAGCAGAGTGTAGCTGCAGGTAATCGTTGAAACATCTTACCCAATATTTCAAGGAGTGTTGGGATAGACCGAGTGAAATGAAATTCTATAATCTAGCCTCCAAACAGGATAGAGCTGATGTTTGAGATGATGAGAAAATACAGAAGCAGTATACAGAGGAGTCTAGGACAATTCACTCTTGCTGTATGTCAGAATCACTGATAGATCTTGTGCTTCTGGTTTGCAAATACGTGCTTTAAAGCCTCCAAAGGCAAAACCTGAAGAAACCCAAGTTTGCATCCTAAGTGTAAGAAACGTTACCCCAAAACTTATATCAACTATCTACTATGTCAGTTTTGTTATTCACTAAAATCAAATTAAATGAACAGCCATAATGGGTAAAATTAGTACGAGAAAGGTGCTACATGGACAATTTTTTAAAAATTCTGTTTTAAAGACCAACCCAATCAGAAGTATGCCATGACTTGCACTTCCAAATATTCTGCTAATAGCTCCTAGTAATGCCAGCAAACACTGACTGTACGATAACATGAAGTCATCCTCTAATTGGCTGCAATAAGGCCTAGCATTGAAACCACCCCTTCCAATCAATGGTGCGCTCCATTTTTGGTGCAGTATAATAGTGACAACTCTGCCTGTGTAATTAACATAATTTACAGTGACTAGTCTGTAATTCTGCAGCTGCATTATTACCTTGCATGGCTTGCTCTGTGTTGATGGTTATATTTTCTCTTGAACAAAACACATTGTCCATCGACATACAGATTACTAAGAGGCAGTAATCTTGCAGAGTGTAACACAACACCCCTTAAACATCCTGCCAATCTGTAGTGTTGAACGAAAGGAAGAGGATTTAGAAAAGAGACACTGCACAGTGATTGAAGGCAAGATAATTAATCAAGACTTTCTCTTGCATTATCTTGTACAACTTGTAAGTGTTTTACTGTGATGGTTCGCACCTAATGAGCAGACTCTCCGATTAACTTGATGCACTTCTAACAAATAATTTTAACCAGTGCCAGTCATGCTTAATCCATTTAGTGGTGTTTACAGGCAAAATTTAATTAGGGGTGAAACATATCGCTCTGTGCAGCATCATCTCCTGTACTTTTTGGATTAAAAATATACTACAGGCAGAGCATTTGATCCAGCCTGTTCCTTGCTTCTTTCCTTCCTTTGCACTATGGTTCTAACTATTTAACACACTATGCAACTTTCAGACCACATGTTAAATTATTTAAGACATGAGCAAGCCTTTAACAGAAATAAAAAATTACATTTTTGCATGCTTAGATTTGATGCGTATTAAAGATGAGCAAAATCAGTCCGAATTTCACTCCTTCTTTAACTAATTTAAGTCAGTTTTTCTCCTAAGTGGCAAAACAAAATAGTTTTGATTGCGCAAAAACAATTGCCAAAAAGCGATACAAATTCCAGATTTTCTAATTGCCCCAAAAAGAGGACAACACCCAGTTACACCCATTACAGAAGACTGAGAATTTGAACTGATTTATCCATTGCTCTTATAAAGAAGGTATTTGAAGGGAATGATCAAGAGTGATACATTGCTAAGTAAATGAGTGATGCAGGCCTCAATGGTTTGCTTTTAGATTTGCCAGTTGTGAGTTATATCTGCTGCACTCGCACCTGGTAGAATTTGGAACCTAATTCATGCTACAGCTTCATTAACACCACAAAAATATTGCCTGCCATAGAGAAACAGCCTTGTTTACAGAGCATTGCTGAAAAAAACAGATAAACCAACCAACTACACATACAAAATATTTAATTCATATTGAATTGCTGATATCCATTAGTGAACATGTAACATTTGAAAGGTATGGTTTTCCATTCCTTTTAGTTGGTACGTATTCAATATAGAGAACAAGAATACCACATTGGCCAGCCATATGGTTTCTACAACATGTTTTTTTTTAATTCGTTTATGGGCTGTGGGCATCGCTGGCGAGGCCAGCATTTATTGCCCATCCCTAATTGCCCTTGAGAAGGTGGTGGTGAGCTGCCTTCTTGAACCGCTGCAGTCCGTGTGGTGATGGTACTCCCACAGTGCTGTTAGGTAGGGAGTTCCAGGATTTTGACCCAGTGACGATGAAGGATCGGAGATGTATTTCCAAGTCAGGATGGTGTGTGACTTGGAGGGGAACGTGGAGGTGGTGGTGTTCCCATGCGCCTGCTGCCCTTGTCCTTCTAGGTGGAAGAGGTCGCGGGTTTGGGAGGTGCTGCCGAAGAAGCCTTGGCGAGTTGCTGCAGTGCATCTTGTAGATGGTACACACTGCAGCCACGGTGCGCCGGTGGTGGAGGGAGTGAATGTTTAAGGTGGTGGATGGGGTGCCAATCAAGCGGGCTGCTTTGTCCTGGATGGTGTCGAGCTTCTTGAGTGTTGTTGGAGCTGCACTCATCCAGGCAAGTGGAGAGTATTCCATCACACTCCTTACTTGTGCCTTGTCGATGGTGGAAAGGCTTTGGGGAGTCAGGAGGTGAGACACTCGCCGCAGAATACCTAGCCTCTGACCTGCTCTTGTTGCCACAGTATTTATGTGGCTGGTCCAGTTAAGTTTCTGGTCAATGGTGATCCCCAGGATGTTGATGGCGGGGGAATTGTCCTTTACTATTATTTACAAAATGTTAATATTTGTCCTGTGGTCCTTTGATCAGAATTAATCATCTTCCATGAAACTTTTTTAGAAATTCAATAATGCTACATGATATTTTTTGTTTAAATATGTTCTTGAATTAATAGATTTTGTACTCATCAAGTTCAAAGATATTAGTGCTAGGGAATGGAACACACAATTATTTTATGTACCATCTTAGAATTAAGCACCGTTATGCCAAATGTAGCCCAGTTTCAGTGCACAGTATAGTTCGTTCTACTTTTCCTTAATAATATTGCTGAACCACAACCTCAGAAAGGCAATCCATGCTCCATCAGACTGATCTTCCATTTTCCACAGCTATACTTATCATTTCTTCAAGTAAGATTCTCAGTTTTTGCCAAATTATCAGTGTCAGTGTTAGTGACTTGCACCCACCAGAGACATGTCAGATTGGCTCAATTGGCAACAGTCTTGCCTCAGGGAGACAAGTTGTGGGTTTGAGATCCCTATCAGGGTATGAGCTTATAATATAAGATGAGACCCAGTGCAGTACTAAGACACTGTTCCAATGTCAAAGATTTAAACCTTCAGATGAGACAATGAAACATGGCCCTGCATGTCTGTTGAGGAGGACGCTAAAGTTCTTGTGGCACTATTCAAAGAGGAGGGGCTTCCCGAAGAGCCATGGCCAATATTCCTCCCGCAGCTAACGCTAGTGAAAACAGATTAACTGGCCACTTTTCACAAAGTGAGAATTTGTTTGTCGTTTTGGTGTGTGTCTGTGTGCCTGTGTGTGTGTGTGTGTCTGTGTGTGTCTGTGTGTGTGTCCGTGTGTGTGTCTGTGTGTGTGTCTGTGTTGTGTGTGTGTTTGTGTGTGTGTGTGTCTGTGTGTCTGTGTGTTTGTGTGTGTCTGTGTGTGTCTGTGTGTGTGTTTGTGTGTGTGTCAGTGTGTATGTATGTGTGTGTGTGTGTGTCTGTGAGTGTGTTTTATGTGTGTTTGTCTGTGTGTGTCTGTGTCTGTGTTTGTGTCTGTGTGTGTGTCTGTGTGCCTGTGTGTGTGTGTCTGTGTGTGTGTGTGTCTGTGTGTGTCTGTGCTTTTGTGTGTGTGTGTGAGTGTCTGTCAGTGTGACGATGTGTGTTTCTGTGTGTGTCTGTGTGTGTTTATCTGTGTGTGCGTGTCTGTGTGTCTGTCTGTGTGTGTGTGTCTGTGTGTGTGTCTGTGTGTGAGTGTGTGTCTGTGTGTGTCTGTGTCTGTGTGTGTCTGTGTCTGTGTCTGTGTGTCTGTGTGTGAGTATGTGTGTGTGTCTGTGTGTGTGTGTCTGCATGTGTGTGTGTCTGTCTGTCTTTGTGTGTCTGTGTGTGTGAGTGTGTGTCTGTGTGCGTGTGTGTGTCTGCATGTGAGTGTGTGTGTCTGTCTGTGTCGCCTTTGTCTGTGTGTGTGAGTGTGTGTGTCTGTGTGTGTGGCTGTGTGTGAGGGTGTGTGTGAGTGTGTGTGTCTGTGTGTGTCTGTATGTGTGTGTGTCTGTTTGTGTGTGTGTGTGTATGTCTGTGTGTGTGTCTCTGTGTGTGTGAGTGTGTGTCTGTGTGTGTGTGTCTGTATGTGTGTGCTTGTGTGTGTTTGTGTGTGTGTGTCTGTGTGTGTGTGTTTGTGTGTGTGTGTGTCTGTGTGTGTTTGTGTATGTGTGTCTGTGTGTCTGTGTGTGTGTGTCTGTGTGTGTGTCTGTGTGTGTGTCTGTGTCTGTATGTGTGTGTGTTTGTGTTTGTCTGAGTGTCTGTGTGTCTGTGTGTGTCTGTGTGTGTGTTTGTGTCTTTGTGTGTGTGTATCTGTGTGTGTGTGTCTGAGTGTGTGTTTGTGTGTGTGTGTGTGTGTCTGTCTGTTTGTCTGTGTGTGTGTCTGTGGGTGTGTGTGTGTTTGCGTGTGTGTGTGTGGCTGTGTGTGTATCTGTGTGTGTGTCTGTGTTGTGTGTGTGTTTGTGTGTGTGTGTGTCTGTGTGTCTGTGTGTTTGTGTGTGGGTGTGTCTATGTGTGAGTGTGTTTGTGTGTGTGTGTCTGTGTGTGTGTATGTGTGGCTGTGTGTGTGGCTGTGTCTGCCTGTGTATGTGTGTGCGTGACTTTGTGTGTGTCTTTGTGTGTGAGTGTGTGTCTGTGTGCGTGTTTGTGTGTGTGTCAGCGTGTATGTATGTGTGTGTGTCTGTGTGTGAGTGTGTGTGTATCTGTGTGTGCGTTTGTGTGTGTGTCTGTGTGTGTGTGTATGTGTGTGTGTGTATCTGTGTGAGTGTGTCTGTGTGTTTGTTTGTGTGTGTGTCTGTGTGTGTGTTTCTGTTTGTCTGTGTGTGTGTCTGTGGGTCTGTGTGTGTTTGCATGTGTGTGTGTGTCCGTGTGTGTATCTGTGTGTGTGTCTGTGTTGTGTGTGTGTTTGTGTGTGTGTGTGTCTGTGTGTCTGTGTGTTTGTGTGTGTGTGTGTGTGTCTGTGTGCGTGTTTGTGTGTGTGTCAGTGTGTATGTATGTGTGTGTGTGTGTGTCTGTGAGTGTGTTTTATGTGTGTTTGTCTGTGTGTGTCTGTGTCTGTGTTTGTGTCTGTGTGTGTGTCTGTGTGCCTGTGTGTGTGTGTCTGTGTGTGTGTGTGTCTGTGTGTGTCTGTGCTTTTGTGTGTGTGTGTGAGTGTCTGTCAGTGTGACGATGTGTGTTTCTGTGTGTGTCTGTGTGTGTTTATCTGTGTGTGCGTGTCTGTGTGTCTGTGTGTGTGTGTGTGTCTGTGTGTGTGTCTGTGTGTGAGTGTGTGTCTGTGTCTGTGTGTGTCTGTGTCTGTGTGTGTTTGTGTCTGTGTCTGTGTGTCTGTGTGTGAGTATGTGTGTGTGTCTGTGTGTGTGTGTCTGCATGTGTGTGTGTCTGTCTGTCTTTGTGTGTCTGTGTGTGTGAGTGTGTGTCTGTGTGCGTGTGTGTGTCTGCATGTGAGTGTGTGTGTCTGTCTGTGTCGCCTTTGTCTGTGTGTGTGCGTGTGTGTGTCTGTGTGTGTGGCTGTGTGTGAGGGTGTGTGTGAGTGTGTGTGTCTGTGTGTGTCTGTATGTGTGTGTGTCTGTTTGTGTGTGTGTGTGTATGTCTGTGTGTGTGTCTCTGTGTGTGTGAGTGTGTGTCTGTGTCTGTGTGTCTTGTGTGTGGCTGTGTGGGTCTGTGTGTGTGTGTGTGTCTGTGTGTGTGTGTGTGTATCTGTGTGTTTGTGTGTGTGCGTGTCTGTGTGTGAGTGTGTGTGTGTGTGTGTGTGGCTGTGCGTGTGTCTGTGTCTGCCTGTCTATGTGTGTGTGACTATGTGTGCGTGTCTGTGAGTGAGTGTGTGTGCGTTTGTGTGTGTGTCAGTGTGTGTGTTTGTGTGTGTATCTGTGTCTGTGTGTATGTGTGTGTCTGTGTGTGTGTCTGTGTGTGTGTGAGTGTGTGTGTCTGTGTGTGTGTATATGTGTGTCTGTGTGTGTGTTTGTGTGTGTGTCTGTGTGTGTGGATATGTGTGCCTGTGTGTGTGTGAGGGTGTGTGTGTTTGTGTGTATCTGTGTGTGTGTGTGTCTGTGTGTGTGTGTGTGTGTGTCTGTATGTGTGTTTTTGTGTGTGTGTCTGTGTGTGTTTGTGTGTGTGTTTGTATGTATCTGTGTGTTTGTGTGTGTGTGAGTCTATGTGTGTCTTGTATGTGTCTGTGTGTGTGTCTGTGTGTGTGTCTGTGTGTGTGTGTTTGTGTGTGTGTTTGTGTGTGTGTATGTGTGTGTGCCTGTGAGTGTTTCTGTGTCTGTATGTATGTGTTTGTGTGTGTGTCTGTATCTGTGTGTGTGTGTGTGCCTGTGTCTGTGTGTGTGTTTGTGTGTGTATCTGTGTGTGTGTGTCTGTGTCTGTATGTGTGTGTTTTTGTGTGTGTGTCGGTGTGTGTCTGTGGGTGTGTGTATCTGTGTGTTTGTATGTGTGTGTGTATGTGTGTCTGTGTGTGTGTGTGTCTGTGAGTGTCTGTGTGTGTGTGTGTGTGTGTGTCTTTGGGTGTGTTTGTGTGTGTGTGTGTGTGTGTGTGTGTGTTTGTGTGTGTGTGTGTGTGTGTTTGTGTCTTTGTGTGTGTGTATCTGTGTGTGTGTGTCTGAGTGTGTGTTTGTGTGTGTGTGTGTCTGTCTGTTTGTCTGTGTGTGTGTCTGTGGGTGTGTGTGTGTTTGCGTGTGTGTGTGTGGCTGTGTGTGTATCTGTGTGTGTGTCTGTGTTGTGTGTGTGTTTGTGTGTGTGTGTGTCTGTGTGTCTGTGTGTTTGTGTGTGGGTGTGTCTATGTGTGAGTGTGTTTGTGTGTGTGTGTCTGTGTGTGTGTATGTGTGGCTGTGTGTGTGGCTGTGTCTGCCTGTGTATGTGTGTGCGTGACTTTGTGTGTGTCTTTGTGTGTGAGTGTGTGTCTGTGTGCGTGTTTGTGTGTGTGTCAGCGTGTATGTATGTGTGTGTGTCTGTGTGTGAGTGTGTGTGTATCTGTGTGTGCGTTTGTGTGTGTGTCTGTGTGTGTGTGTATGTGTGTGTGTGTATCTGTGTGAGTGTGTCTGTGTGTTTGTTTGTGTGTGTGTCTGTGTGTGTGTTTCTGTTTGTCTGTGTGTGTGTCTGTGGGTCTGTGTGTGTTTGCATGTGTGTGTGTGTCCGTGTGTGTATCTGTGTGTGTGTCTGTGTTGTGTGTGTGTTTGTGTGTGTGTGTGTCTGTGTGTCTGTGTGTTTGTGTGTGTGTGTGTGTGTCTGTGTGCGTGTTTGTGTGTGTGTCAGTGTGTATGTATGTGTGTGTGTGTGTGTCTGTGAGTGTGTTTTATGTGTGTTTGTCTGTGTGTGTCTGTGTCTGTGTTTGTGTCTGTGTGTGTGTCTGTGTGTCTGTGTGTGTGTGTCTGTGTGTGTGTGTGTCTGTGTGTGTCTGTGCTTTTGTGTGTGTGTGTGAGTGTCTGTCAGTGTGACGATGTGTGTTTCTGTGTGTGTCTGTGTGTGTTTATCTGTGTGTGCGTGTCTGTGTGTCTGTGTGTGTGTCTGTGTGTGTGTCTGTGTGTGAGTGTGTGTCTGTGTCTGTGTGTGTCTGTGTCTGTGTCTGTGTGTGTTTGTGTCTGTGTCTGTGTGTCTGTGTGTGAGTATGTGTGTGTGTCTGTGTGTGTGTGTCTGCATGTGTGTGTGTCTGTCTGTCTTTGTGTGTCTGTGTGTGTGAGTGTGTGTCTGTGTGCGTGTGTGTGTCTGCATGTGAGTGTGTGTGTCTGTCTGTGTCGCCTTTGTCTGTGTGTGTGCGTGTGTGTGTCTGTGTGTGTGGCTGTGTGTGAGGGTGTGTGTGAGTGTGTGTGTCTGTGTGTGTCTGTATGTGTGTGTGTCTGTTTGTGTGTGTGTGTGTATGTCTGTGTGTGTGTCTCTGTGTGTGTGAGTGTGTGTCTGTGTCTGTGTGTCTTGTGTGTGGCTGTGTGGGTCTGTGTGTGTGTGTGTGTCTGTGTGTGTGTGTGTGTATCTGTGTGTTTGTGTGTGTGCGTGTCTGTGTGTGAGTGTGTGTGTGTGTGTGTGGCTGTGCGTGTGTCTGTGTCTGCCTGTCTATGTGTGTGTGACTATGTGTGCGTGTCTGTGAGTGAGTGTGTGTGCGTTTGTGTGTGTGTCAGTGTGTGTGTTTGTGTGTGTATCTGTGTCTGTGTGTATGTGTGTGTCTGTGTGTGTGTCTGTGTGTGTGTGAGTGTGTGTGTCTGTGTGTGTGTATATGTGTGTCTGTGTGTGTGTTTGTGTGTGTGTCTGTGTGTGTGGATATGTGTGCCTGTGTGTGTGTGAGGGTGTGTGTGTTTGTGTGTATCTGTGTGTGTGTCTGTGTGTGTGTGTGTGTGTGTCTGTATGTGTGTTTTTGTGTGTGTGTCTGTGTGTGTTTGTGTGTGTGTTTGTATGTATCTGTGTGTTTGTGTGTGTGTGAGTCTATGTGTGTCTTGTATGTGTCTGTGTGTGTGTCTGTGTGTGTGTCTGTGTGTGTGTGTGTTTGTGTGTGTGTTTGTGTGTGTGTATGTGTGTGTGCCTGTGAGTGTTTCTGTGTCTGTATGTATGTGTTTGTGTGTGTGTCTGTATCTGTGTGTGTGTGTGTGCCTGTGTCTGTGTGTGTGTTTGTGTGTGTATCTGTGTGTGTGTGTCTGTGTCTGTATGTGTGTGTTTTTGTGTGTGTGTCGGTGTGTGTCTGTGGGTGTGTGTATCTGTGTGTTTGTATGTGTGTGTGTATGTGTGTCTGTGTGTGTGTGTGTCTGTGAGTGTCTGTGTGTGTGTGTGTGTGTGTGTCTTTGGGTGTGTTTGTGTGTGTGTGTGCGTGTGTTTGTGTGTGTGTGTGTGTGTGTGTGTGTCTGTGTGTGTGTGTGTGTGTGTGTGTGTGTGTATCTTTGGGTGTGTGTGTCTGTTTGTGTGTTTGTGTGTTTGTCTGTGTGTGTGTGTCTGTGAGTGTGTTTTATGTGTGTGTGTCTGTGTGTGTTTGTGTGTGTGCATGTGTATGTGTGTGTGTGTGTGCCTGTGTGTGTGTGTCTGTGTGCATCTGTGTGTGTGTCTGTGTCTTTGTGTGTGTGTGTGAGTGTCTGTGTGTGTTTATCTGTGTGTGCGTGTCTGTGTGTCTGTCTGTGTGTGTGTGTCTATGTCTGTGTGTCTATGTCTGTCTGTGTCTGTGTGTGTGTGTGTCCATGTCTGTGTGTGTATCTGTGTCTGTGTGTGTGGCTGTGTGTGTGTGTCTACGTGTGTCTGTGTCTGTGTGTGTCTGTGTCTGTGTGTATGTGTGTCGACGTGTGTGTCTGTGTCAGTGTGTGTGTCTGTGTGTGTGTGTGTTTGTGTGTGTCAGTGTGTCTGTGTGTGTGTGTGTGTTTGTGTGTGTGCGTGTGTGTGTATCTGTGTGTGTGTTTGTGTGTGAGTGTGTCTCTGTGTGTGTGTGTGTGTCTGTGTGTGTCTCTGTGTTTGTGTGTGTCTATGTGTGAGTGTGTGGCTGTTTCTGTCTGTGTCTGTGTGTGTATGTGTGTGTTTGTGTGTGTTTGACTGTGTGTGTGTGTCTGGGTGTGTGTGTCTGGGTGTGTGTGTGTGTGTCTGGGTGTGTGTGTGTGTCTGGGTGTGAGTGTGTGTGTCTGTCTGTGTGTGTCTGTGTCTGTGTGCGTGTGTGTGAGAGAGTGTGTGTGAGTGTGTGAGGGTGTGTGAGTGTATGTTTCTGTGTGTGTGGCTGTTTGTGAGGGTGTGTGTGAGTGTGTGTTTCTGTGTGTGTCTCTGTGTGTGTGTGGCTGTGTGTGTAAGTGCGTCTGTGTGTGTGTGTATGTCTGTGTGTGTGTCTCTGTGTGTGTGAGTGTGTGTCTGTGTCTGTGTGTCTTGTGTGTGGCTGTGTGGGTCTGTGTGTGTGTGTGTGGCTGTGTGTGTGTCTGTATGCATGTGAGTGTGTGTCTGTATGTCTGTGTCTGTGTGTGTGTCTGTCTGCGTGCATCTGTGTGTGTGTGTGTCTGTGTGTGAGTGTGTGTGTGTGGCTGTGCCTGTGTCTGTGTCTGTCTGTCTATGTGTGTGCGACTATGTGTGCGTGTCTGTGTGTGAGTGTGTGTGTGGATGTGTGTGTGTCTGTGTCTGTCTGTGTATGTTTGTGTTTGACTGTGTCTGTGTGTCTGTGTGTGAGTGTGCGTCTGTGTATGTGTTTGTGTGTATCTGTGTGTGTGTATGTGTGTGTGTCTGTGTGTGTGAGTGTGTGTGAGTGTGTGTGTCTGTGTGTGAGTGTGTGAGTATGTGTGTGTATCTCTGTGTGTGTGTGTATCTGTGTGTGTATCTGTGTGTGTGTGAGTGTGTGTGTATCTGTGTGTGTGTGTATGTGTGTGTATCTCTGTGTGTGTGAGTGAGTGTGTGTGTGTGTGTATGTGTGTGTCTGTTTGTGTGTGTCTGTGTGTTTATCTGTGTGCGTGTGTGTGTGTCTGTCTGCATGTGTGTGTCTCTGTCTGTGTGTCTGTGTCTGTGTGTGTGTGTCAATGTGTGTGTCTGTGTCAGTGTGTGGGTCTGTCTGTGTGTGTGTGTGTGTGTGTGTGGGGGTCTGTGTGTCTGTGTCTGTGTCTGTGTGTGTGTCTGTGTCTGTGTGTGTGTCTGTGTCTGTGTGTGTGTCTGCATGAGAGTGTGTCTGTGTGTGTGTGTCTGTGTATTTCTTTGTGTGTGTGTGTCTGTGTCTGTGTGTGTGTCTGTGTCTGTGTGTGTGTCTGCATGTGAGTGTGTCTGTGTGTGTGTGTGTGTCTGTGTATTTCTTTGTGTGTGTGTGTCTGTGTGTGTGCATGTGTCTGTTTGTGTGTGTGTCTGTGTGTATGTGTGTCTTTGTGTGTGTCTGTGTGTGTGTGAGTGTGTGTAAGTGTCTGTCAGTGTAATGGTGTGTGTCTCTGTGTGAGTGTCTGTGTGTGTTTATCTGTGTGTGTGTGTCTGTGTGTCTGTCTGCGTGTGTGTGTCTGTGCCTGTGTGTGTGTGTGGCTGTGTGTGTGTCTGTGTCTGTCTGTGTATGTATGTGTTTGACTGTGTGTGTGTCTGTGTTTGAGTGTGTGTCTGTGTATGTGTTTGTGTGTATCTGTGTGTGTGTATGTGTGTGTCTGTGTTTGTGTGAGTGTGTGTGAGTGTGTGTGCCTGTGTGTGAGTGTGTGAGTATGTGTGTGTGTCTGTGTGTATGTATGTGTGTGTCTGTGTGTGTGTGTATCTGTGTGTGTATCTGTGTGTGTGTGAGTGTGTGTGTATCTGTGTGTGTGTGTGTATGTGTTTGTGTCTGTGTGTGTTTTGTGTGTGTGTCTGTGTGTGTGTGTATGTGTATGTGTATCTGTGTGTGTGTGTCTGTGTGTATATCTCTGTGTGTATGAGTGTGTGTGTGTGTATGAGTGTGTGTGTATCTGTGTGTGTGTGTGTCTGTGTGTGTGTTTGTGTGTGTGACTGTGTGTGTGTGTCTGTATGTGTGTTTGTGTGTATCTGTGTGTGTGTGTCTGTGTGTGTGCCTGTGTGTGTGTGTTTGTGTATGTGTGAGTGTGTGTGTATCTGCGTGAGTGTGTCTGTGTGTGTGTGTCTGTCTGTGTGTGTCTGTGTCTGAGTGTGTGAGTGTGTGTCTGTGTGCTTGTGTGTGTCTGCATGTGAGTGTGTGTGTCTGTGTGTGTCTGTGTGTGTGTCTGTGTGTGTGTCTGTGTGCGTGTCTGTGTGTGTGTGTATGTGCATCTGTGAGTGTGTGTGTCTGTGTGTGTGTCTGTGTGTGTGTCTGTGTGTGTGTCTGTGTGCGTGTTTGTGTGTGTGTCTGTGTGTGTGTGTATGTGCATCTGTGAGTGTGTGTGTGTGTCTGTGTGTCTTGTGTGTGGCTGTGTGGGTCTGTGTGTGTGTGTGTGGCTGTGTGTGTGTCTGTATGCATGTGAGTGTGTGTCTGTATGTCTGTGTCTGTGTGTGTGTCTGTCTGCGTGCATCTGTGTGTGTGTGTGTCTGTGTGTGAGTGTGTGTGTGTGGCTGTGCCTGTGTCTGTGTCTGTCTGTCTATGTGTGTGCGACTATGTGTGCGTGTCTGTGTGTGAGTGTGTGTGTGGATGTGTGTGTGTCTGTGTCTGTCTGTGTATGTTTGTGTTTGACTGTGTGTGTGTGTCTGTGTGTGAGTGTGTGTCTGTGTATGTGTTTGTGTCTATCTGTGTGTGTGTATGTGTGTGTGTCTGTGTGTGTGTGAGTGTGTGTGTCTGTGTGTGAGTGTGTGAGTATGTGTGTATCTGTGTGTGTGTGTATGTGTGTGTATCTCTGTGTGTGTGTGTATCTGTGTGTGTATCTGTGTGTGTATGAGTGTGTGTGTATGTGTGTGTATCTCTGTGTGTGTATCTGTGTGTGTGAGTGTGTGTCTATCTGTGTGTGTGTGTATGTGTGTGTATCTCTGTGTGTGTATCTGTGTGTGTGAGTGTGTGTCTATCTGTGTGTGTGTGTATGTGTGTGTATCTCTGTGTGTGTGAGTGAGTGTGTGTGTGTGTGTATGTGTGTGTCTGTTTGTGTGTGTCTGTGTGTTTATCTGTGTGCGTGTGTGTGTGTCTGTCTGCATGTGTGTGTCTCTGTCTGTGTGTCTGTGTCTGTGTGTGTGTCAATGTGTGTGTCTGTGTCAGTGTGTGGGTCTGTCTGTGTGTGTGTGTCCATGTCTGTGTGTGTGTGTGTCTGTGTCTGTGTGTGTCTCTGTCTGTGTGTGTGTGTCTACGTGTGTGTCTGTTTCAGTGTGTGTATTTGTCTGTGTGTGTGTGTTCATGTCTGTGTGTCTGTCTGTGTGTGTCTGTGTGTGTGTGTGTGTCTGTGTGTCTGTTTCTGTGTCTGTGAGTGTGGCTGTGTGTGTCTGTGTGTGTGTCTGCATGTGAGTGTGTCTGTGTGTGTCTGTGTGCGTCTGTGTGTGTGTGTGTGTGTGTGTGTGTGTGTCTGTGTATGTCTGTGTGTGTGTGTGTCTGTGTGTGTGCGTGTGTCTGTGTGTGTGTGAGTGTGTGTAAGTGTCTGTCAGTGTAATGGTGTGTGTCTGTGTGTGTGTCTGTGTGTGTTTATCTATGTGTGTGAGTTTGTGTGTCTGTCTGCGTGTGTGTGTCTGTGTGTGTGTGTGTGTGTGTGTGAGTGTGTGTGCCTGTGTGTGAGTGTGTGAGTATGTGTGTGTGTCTGTGTGTGTGTGTGTGTGTGTGAGTGTGTGTGCCTGTGTGTGTGTATCTGTGTGTGTATCTGTGTGTGTGTGAGTGTGTGTGTATCTGTGTGTGTGTGTATATGTGTTTGTGTCTGTGTGTGTTTTGTGTGTGTGTGTCTGTGTGTGTGTGTATCTGTGTGTGTATCTGTGTGTGTGTGAGTGTGTGTGTATCTGTGTGTGTGTGTATGTGTTTGTGTCTGTGTGTGTTTTGTGTGTGTGTCTGTGTGTGTGTGTATGTGTGTGTGTATCTGTGTGTGTGTGTCTGTGTGTATATCTCTATGTGTATGAGTGTGTGTGTGTGTGTGTGTATGAGTGTGTGTATCTGTGTGTGTGTGTGTGTGTCTGTGTGTGTGTTTGTGTGTGTGACTGTGTGTGTGTGTCTGTGTGTGAGTGTGTGTCTGTATGTGTGTTTGTGTGTAGCTGTGTGTGTGTGTCTGTGTGTGTGCCTGTGTGTGTGTGTTTGTGTATGTGTGAGTGTGTGTGTATCTGCGTGAGTGTGTCTGTGTGTGTGTGTCTGTGTGTGTGCCTGTGTGTGTGTGTTTGTGTATGTGTGAGTGTGTGTGTATCTGCGTGAGTGTGTCTGTGTGTGTGTGTGTCTGTGGCTGTGTGTGTGTCTGTGTCTGTCTGTGTATGTGGGTGTGTGTGAGTGTGTGCCTGTATGTGTGTTTGTGTGTTTCTGTGTGTGTGTCTGTGTGTGTGTCTGTGTGTGTGTGTGTTTGTGTGTGTGTTTGTGTGTGTGTCTGTGTGTTTGTGTGTGTCTGTGTGTGAGTGTCTGTGTATGTGTGTGTGTCTGTATGTGTGTGAGTGTGTCTGTGTGTGTGTTTTTATGTGTGTTTGTGTGTGTGTGTGTCTGTGTGTTTGTCTGTCTGTATGTGTGTGTGTGTTTGTGTGTGTGTGTCTCTGTGTGTCTGTGTGTGTGTTTCTGTGTGTCAGTGTCAGTGTGTTTGTGTGTGTGTGTTTGTGTGTGTGTGTGTGTGTCTGTGTGTGTGTGTCTGAGTCTGTATGTGTGTGTGTATTTTTGTGTCTGTGTGTGTTTGTGTCTGTGTGTGTGTATCTGTGTGTGTGTCTTTGTGTGTGTGTGTCTGAGTGTGTGTGTCTGTGTCTGTATGTGTGTGTGTGTTTGTGTGTGTCAGTGTGTCTGTCTGTCTGTGTGTGTCTATGTGTGTGTGTGTGTGTCTGTGTGTGTGTGTGTGTGTCTACATGTGTGTCTGTGTCAGTGTGTGTGTTTGTCTGTGAGTGTGTCCATGTCTGTGTGTCTGTCTGTGTGTGTCTGTGTGTGTGCGTGTGTCTGTGTGTGTGTGAGTGTGTGTAAGTGTCTGTCAGTGTAATGGTGTGTGTCTGTGTGTGTGTCTGTGTGTGTTTATCTATGTGTGTGAGTTTGTGTGTCTGTCTGCGTGTGTGTGTCTGTGTGTGTGTGTGTGAGTGTGTGTGCCTGTGTGTGAGTGTGTGAGTATGTGTGTGTGTCTGTGTGTGTGTGTGTGTGTGTGAGTGTGTGTGCCTGTGTGTGTGTGTGTATCTGTGTGTGTATCTGTGTGTGTGTGAGTGTGTGTGTATCTGTGTGTGTGTGTATGTATTTGTGTCTGTGTGTGTTTTGTGTGTGTGTCTGTGTGTGTGTGTATCTGTGTGTGTATCTGTGTGTGTGTGAGTGTGTGTGTATCTGTGTGTGTGTGTGTGTATGTGTTTGTGTCTGTGTGTGTTTTGTGTGTGTGTCTGTGTGTGTGTGTCTGTGTGTATATCTCTATGTGTATGAGTGTGTGTGTGTATGAGTGTGTGTATCTGTGTGTGTGTGTCTGTGTGTGTGTTTGTGTGTGTGACTGTGTGTGTGTGTCTGTGTGTGAGTGTGTGTCTGTAAGTGTGTTTGTGTGTATCTGTGTGTGTGTGTGTCTGTGTGTGTGCCTGTGTGTGTGTGTTTGTGTATGTGTGAGTGTGTGTTTATCTGCGTGAGTGTGTCTGTGTGTGTGTGTGTCTGTGGCTGTGTGTGTGTCTGTGTCTGTCTGTGTGTGTGAGTGTGTGCCTGTATGTGCGTTTGTGTGTTTCTGTGTGTGTGTGTCTGTGTGTGTGTCTGTGTGTGTATGTGTTTGTGTGTGTGTTTGTGTGTGTGTCTGTGTGTTTGTGTGTGTCTGTGTGTGAGTGTCTGTGTATGTCTGTGTGTCTGTATGTGTGTGTGTGTCTGTGTGTGTTTTTTTATGTGTGTTTGTGTGTGTGTCTGTGTGTTAGTCTGTCTGTATGTGTGTGTGTGTTTGTGTGTGTGTGTCTCTGTGTGTCTGTGTGTGTGTTTCTGTGTGTCAGTGTCAGTGTGTTTGTGTGTGTGTGTGTTTGTGTGTGTGTGTGTGTGTGTGTCTGTGTGTCTGTGTGTGTGTGTCTGAGTCTGTATGTGTGTGTGTATTTTTGTGTCTGTGTGTCTGTGTGTGTCTGTGTGTGTTTGTGTCTGTGTGTGTGTGTATCTGTGTGTGTGTCTTTGTGTGTGTGTCTGAGTGTGTGTGTCTGTGTCTGTATGTGTGTGTGTGTTTGTGTGTGTCAGTGTGTCTGTCTGTCTGTGTGTGTCTGTGTTTCTGTTTGTCTGTGTGTGTCTATGTGTGCGTGTGTGTGTCTGTGTGTTTGCGTGTATGTGTGTGTGTGTCCGTGTGTGTGTGTGTCTGCATGTGAATGTCTGTGTGTGTGTCTTTGTGTGTGTGTGTGTGTGTGAGTGCCTGTCAGTGTGATGGTGTGTGTGTCGGTCTGTGCGTCTGCGTGTGTTTATCTGTGTGTGTGTGTCTGTGTGTGTGTCCATGTGCCTGTGTGTGTGTGCGTGTAAGTGTGTCTGTGTGTGTGTGTGTGTGTGTCTGTGTGTGGGTGTGTGTGGCTGTCTGTGTGTCTGTGTCTGTCTGTCTGTGTCTGTCTGTGTGTGTGTGTGTGTGTGTGTGTGTGTCTGTGTGTGTCTGTCTGTGTCTGTCTGTGTGTGTCTGTGTGTGTGTCTGTGTCTGTCTGTGTATGTGTGTGTTTGACTGTGTGTGTAGCTGTGTGTGAGTGTGTGTCTGTGTGTGTGCCTGTGTGTGTGTGTTTGTGTATGTGTGAGTGTGTGTGTATCTGCGTGAGTGTGTCTGTGTGTGTGTGTGTGTCTGTGGCTGTGTGTGTGTCTGTGTCTGTCTGTGTATGTGGGTGTGTGTGACTGTGTGTGTATGTGTGTCTGTGTGTGAGTGTGTGTCTGTATGTGTGTTTGTGTGTTTCTGTGTGTGTGTGTCTGTGTGTGTGTCTGTGTGTGTGTGTTTGTGTGTGTGTGTCTGTGTGTCTGTGTGTGTGTCTGTGCCTGTATGTGTGTGTGTGTTTGTGTGTCTGTGTGTCTGTGTGTGTCAGTGTGTGTTTGTGTCTGTGTGTTTGCGTGTATGTGTGTGAATGTCTTTGTGTGTGTGTGTCTTTGTGTGTGTGTGTGTGTGTGTGAGTGTCTGTCAGTGTGATGGTGTGTGTGTCGGTGTGTGCGTCTGTGTGTGTTTATCTGTGTGTGTGTGTCTGTGTGTCTGTCTGCGTGTGTGTATCTGTGTCTGTCTGTCTGTGTCTGTGTCTGTCTGTTTCTGTGCGTGTCTACATGTGTGTCTGTGTCAGTGTGTGTGTGTGTGTCTGTGTCCATGTCTGTGTATCTGTCTGTGTGTGTCTGTGTCTGTGTGTGTGTCTGTGTGTGTGTGTGTGGCTGTGTGTGGTTGTGTGTGGCTGTGTGTGTGTCTGTGTCTGTCTGTGTATGTGTGTGTGACTGTGTGTGGTTGTGTGTGTTTGTGTGAGTGTGTGTCCGTGTGTGTGCTTGTGTGTATCTGTGTGTGTGTGAGTGTGTGTGTGTCTGTGTGTGTGTGAGTGTGTGTGTATCTCTGCGTGTGTGTGTATGTGTGTGTGTTTGTGTGTGTGTGTATCTGTGTGTGTGTGAGTGTGTGTGTATCTGTGTTTGTGTGAGTGTGTGTGTATCTGTGCGTGTGTGTGTGTCTGTGTGTGTGTTTGTGTGTGTGTCTGTGTGTGTGTGACTGTGTCTGTATGTGTGTGTGTCTGTGTGTGAGTGTATCTGTGTGTGTGTGAGTGTGTGTGTATCTGTGTGTGTGTGTCTGTGTGTGTGTTTGTGTGTGTGTCTGTGTGTGCATGTGTCTGTTTGTGTGTGTCTGTGTGTGTGTCTGTGTGTGTGTCTGTGTGTGTGTGTGTCTTTGTGTGTGTCTGTGTGTCTGTGTGTGTGAGAGTGTCTGTCAGTGTGATGGTGTGTGTGTCTGTGTGTGTGTGTGTGTGTCTTTGTGTGTGTCTGTGTGTCTGTGTGTGTGAGAGTGTCTGTCAGTGTGATGGTGTGTGTGTCTGTGTGTGTGTGTGTGTCAACGTGTGTGTCTGCAACAGTGTGTGTGTCTGTCTGTGTGTATGTGTCCATGTCTGTGTGTATGTGTGTGTGTGTGTGTGTCTGTGTCTGTGTGTTTGGCTGTGTGTGTGTGTCTGTGTGTGTGTCTGTGTGCCTGTGTGTGTGTGCGTGTATGTGTGTCTGTGTGTGTGTGTGTGTGTGTGCGTGTGTGCGTCTGTGTGTGTCTGTGTGTGTGTGTGTCTGTCTGTGTCTGTGTATGTGTGTGTTTGACTGTGTGTGTAGCTGTGTGTGAGTGTGTGTCTGTGTGTGTGTTTGTGTGTGCGTCTGTGTGTGTGTGTGTATCTGTGTGTGTCTGAGTGTGTGTGTATCTGTGTGTGTGTATGTGTGTGTGTCTGTGTGTGTGTGTATCTGTGTGTGTGTGTCTGTGTGTGTGTGTGTCTGTGTGTGTATGAGTGTGTGTGTGTCTGTGTGTGTGTGTCTGCGTGTGGGTTTGTGTGTCTGTGTGTCTGTGTGTATGTGTGTCATTGTGTGTGTCTGTGTGTGTGTAAGTGTCTGTCAGTGTAATGGTGTGTGTGTCTGTGTGTGTTTCTATGCGTTTATCTGTGTGTGTGTGTCTGTGTGTCTGTCTGCGTGTGTGTGACTGTGTCTGTATGTGTGTGTGTCTGTGTGTGAGTGTATCTGTGTGTGTGTGAGTGTGTGTGTATCTGTGTGTGTGTGTCTGTGTGTGTGTTTGTGTGTGTGTCTGAGTGTGTGCATATGTCTGTTTGTGTGTGTCTGTGTGTGTGTCTGTGTGTGTGTGTCTTTGTGTGTGTCTGTGTGTGAGAGTGTCTGTCAGTGTGATGGTGTGTGTGTCTGTGTGTGTGTGTGTCTGTGTGTCTGTGTGTGAACATGTGTGTCTGCGTCAGTGTGTGTGTCTGTCTGTGTGTGTGTGTCCATGTCTGTGTGTCTGTCTGTGTGTGTGTGTGTCTGTCTGTGTCTGTGTGTGTGTCTGTGTGTTTGGCTGTGTTTGTGTCTGTGTGCCTGTGTGTGCGTGTATGTGTGTCTGTGTGTGTGTGTGTGTGTGTGTGTGTGCATCTGTGTGTGTCTGTGTGTGTGTGTGTGTGTGTCTGTCTGTGTGTGGCTGTGTGTGTGTCTGTGTCTGTCTGTGTATGTGTGTGTTGAATGTGTGTGTAGCTGTGTGTGAGTATGTGTCTGTGTGTGTGTTTGTGTGTGCGTCTGTGTGTGTGTGTATCTGTGTGTGTCTGAGTGTGTGTGTATCTGTGTGTGTGTATGTGTGTGTGTCTGTGTGTGTGTTTGTGTGTGTATCTGTGTGTGTGTATGTGTGTGTGTATCTGTGTGTGTGTGTCTGTGTGTGTATCTGTGTGTGTGAGTGTGTGTGTGTCTGTGTGTGTATGAGTGTGTGTGTGTCTGTGTGTGTGTGTCTGCGTGTGGGTTTGTGTGTCTGTGTGTCTGTGTGTATGTGTGTCTTTGTGTGTGTCTGTGCGTGTGTGAGTGTGTGTAAGTGTCTGTCAGTGTAATGGTGTGTGTGTCTGTGTGTGTTTCTGTGTGTTTATCTGTGTGTGTGTGTCTGTGTGTCTGTCTGCGTGTGTGCGTCTGTGTGTGTCTGTCTGTGTGTGTCTGTGTCTGTCTGTGTATGTGTGTGTTTGACTGTGTGTGTGTCTGTGTGTGAGTGTGTGTCTGTGTATGTGTCTGTGTATATCTCTGTGTGTATGTATGTGTGTGTGTCTGTGTGTGTGTGAGTGTGTGTGACTGTGTGTGTGTGTGAGTGTGTGTGTGTGTATGTGTGTGTATCTCTGTGTGTGTGAGTGTGTGTGTGTGTGTGTATGAGTGTGTGTATCTGTGCGTGTGTGTCTGTGTGTATGTTTGTGTGTCTGTCTCTGTGTCTGTATGTGTGTATGTGTTTGTGTGCGTCTGTGTATGTCTTTGTGTGTGTGTCTGTGTGTATGCGTGTGTCTGATTATGTGTGTCTGTGTGTGTGTCTGTGTGTGTGTGTGTCTTTGTGTGTGTCTGTGTGTGTGTGAGTGTGTGTTTATCTGTGTGTATGTGTCTGTCTGCATGTCTGTGTCTGTGTCTGTGTGTGTGTGTCTGTGTGTGTGTGACTGTGTCTGTATGTGTGTGTGTTTGTGTGTGTCTGTGTGTGTGTGAGTGTGTGTTTATCTGTGTGTGTGTGTCTGTCTGCATGTCTGTGTCTGTGTCTGTGTGTGTGTGTCTGTGTGTGTGTGACTGTGTCTGTATGTGTGTGTGTTTGTGTGTGTGTGTATCTGTGTGTGTGTGAGTGTGTGTGTATCTGTGTGTGTCTGTCTGTGTGTGTGTGTATTTGTGTGTGTGTGAGTGTGTGTGTATCTCTGTGTGTGTGCCTGTGTGTGTGTGTGTGTGTGTATGAGTGTGTGTGTATCTGTGTGTGTGTGTATGTGTGTGTATCTCTGTGTGTGTGTGTGTATGAGTGTGTATATCTGTGCGTGTGTGTCTTTGTGTATGTTTGTGTGTCTGTCTCTGTGTCTGTATGTGTGTATGTGTTTGTGTGCGTCTGTGTATGTCTTTGTGTGTGTGTCTGTGTGTATGCGTGTGTCTGTTTGTGTGTGTCTGTGTGTGTGTCTGTGTGTGTGTGTGTCTTTGTGTGTGTCTGTGTGTGTGTGAGTGTGTGGTTATCTGTGTGTGTGTGTCTGTCTGCATGTCTGTGTCTGTGTCTGTGTGTGTGTGTCTGTGTGTGTGTGACTGTGTCTGTATGTGTGGGTGTTTGTGTGTGTGTGTATCTGTGTGAGTGTGAGTGTGTGTGTATCTGTGTGTGTCTGTCTGTGTGTGTGTGTGTCTTTGTGTGTGTCTGTGTGTGTGTGTGTGTGAGTGTCTGTCAGTGTGATGGTGTGTGTGTCTGTCTGTGTGTGTGTGTGTGTGTATGTGTGTGTGTGTGTGCGTCTGTGTGTGTCTCTCTGTGTGTGGCTGTGTGTCTGTCTGTGTGTGGCTGTGTGTGTGTCTGTGTCTGTCTGTGTATGTGTGTGTTTGACTGTGTGTTTATCTGGTTGTGAGTGTGTGTCTGTGTATGTATTTGTGTGTGTGTGTGTGTATCTGTGTGTGTATCTGTGTGTGTCTGAGTGTGTGTGTATCTGTGTGTGTGTATGTGTGTGTGTCTGTGTGTCTGTTTGTGTGTGTCTGTGTGTGAGTGTGTGTCTGTATGTGTGTTTGTGTGTATCTGTGTGTGTGTGTCTGTGTGTGTGTGTGTGTTTGTGTATGTGTGAGTGTGTGTGTGTGTCTGTGTGTGAGTGTGTGTGTGTCTGTGTGTGACTGTGTGTGTGTGTCTGTGTGTGAGTGTGTGTCTGTATGTGTGTTTGTGTGTATCTGTGTGTGTGTCTGTGTGTTTGTGTATGTGTGAGTGTGTGTGTGTGTCTGTGTGTGAGTGTGTGTCTGTGTGTGACTGTGTGTGTGTGTCTGTGTGTGAGTGTGTGTCTGTATGTGTGTTTGTGTGTATCTGTGTGTGTGTGTCTGTGTGTGTGTGTGTTTGTGTATGTGTGAGTGTGTGTGTATCTGCGTGAGTGTGGCTGTGTGTGTGTGTGTCTGTGGCTGTGTCTGTCTGTGTATGTGGGTGTGTGTGACTGTGTGTGTATGTGTGTCTGTGTGTGAGTGTGTGTCTGTATGTGTGTTTGTGTGTTTCTGTGTGTGTGTGTTTTTGTATGTGTGTGTGTCTGTCTGTGTGTGAGTGTCTCTGTGTGTGTCTGTGTGTGTGTTTTTATGTGTGTGTGTGTGAGTGTGTGAGTATCTGTGTGTGTGCGACTGTATGTGTGTTTGTGTGTGTGTCTGTGTGTTTGTCTGTGTCTGTATGTGTGTGTGTGTTTGTGTGTGTGTGTCTGTGATTGTGTGTGTCTGTATGTGTGTGTGTGTGTTTGTGTGTGTGTGTCTGTGTGTGTGTGTGTCTGTGTGTTTGTGTGTGTGTGTCTGTGTGTGTGTGTCTGTGTGTTTGTGTGTGTGTCTGTGTGTTTGTGTGTGTGTCTGTATGTGTGTGTGTGTTTGTGTGTGTGTGTCTGTGTGTGTGTGTTTGTGTGTCTGTGTGTCTGTGTGTGTGTGTGTCTGTGTGTTTGTGTGTGTGTGTCTGTGTGTGTGTGTCTGTGTGTTTGTGTGTGTGTGTCTGTGTGTGTGTGTCTGTGTGTTTGTGTGTGTGTGTCTGTGTGTTTGTGTGTGTGTGTTTGTGTGTCTGTGTGTCTGTGTCTGTGTGTTTGTGTGTGTGTGTCTGTGTGTGTGTGTTTGTGTGTTTGTGTGTGTGTCTGTATGTGTGTGTGTTTGTGTGTGTGTGTCTGTGTGTCTGTGTGTGTTTGTGTGTGTGTGTCTGTGTGTGTGTGTGTGTCTGTGTGTTTGTGTGTGTGTCTGTGTGTCTGAGTGTGTGTGTCTGAGTGTGTCTGTGTTTCTGTTTGTCTGTGTGTGTCTATGTGTGCGTGTGTATGTCTGTGTGTTTGTGTGTATGTGTTTGTGTGTCCGTGTGTGTGTGTGTCTTCGTGTGAATGTCTGTGTGTGTGTGTGTGTCTTTGTGTGTGTGTGTGTGTGTGTTTATCTGTGTGTGTGTGTGTGTGTGTGTGTGTCTGTCTGTCTGCGTGTGTGTGTCTGTGTTCGTCTGTCTGTGTCTGTGTCTGTCTGTTTCTGTGTGTGTCTACATGTGTGTCTGTGTCAGTGTGTGTGTGTGTCTGTGTGTGTGTATCTGTCTGTGTGTGTCTGTGTCTGTGTGTGTGGTTGTGTGTGGCTGTGTGTGTGTCTGTGTCTGTCTGTGTATGTGTGTGTGACTGTGTGTGGTTGTGTGTGTTTGTGTGATTGTGTGTCCGTGTGTGTGCTTGTGTGTATCTGTGTGTGTGTGAGTGTGTGTGTGTCTGTGTGTGTGTGAGTGTGTGTATCTGTCTGTGTGTGTCTGTGTGTGTGTGTGTGTGTGTATCTGTGCGTGTGTGTGTGCATGTGTGTGTGTTTGTGTGTGTGTCTGTGTGTGTGTGACTGTGCCTGTATGTGTGTGTGTTTGTGTCTGTGTGTCTGTGTGTGTGTGTATCTGTGTGTGTGTGTGAGTGTGTGTGTATCTGTGCGTGTGTGTGTTTGTGTGTGTGCCTGCGTGTGTGACTGTGTCTGTATGTGTGTGTGTCTGTGTGTGAGTGTATCTCTGTGTGTGTGAGTGTGTGTATATCTGTGTGTGTGTGTCTGTGTGTGTGCATGTGTCTGTTTGTGTGTGTCTGTGTGTGTGTCTGTGTGTGTGTGTGTGAGAGTGTCTGTCAGTGTGATGGTGTGTGTGTCTGTGTGTTTGTGTGTCAATGTGTGTGTCTGTGTCAGTGTGTGTGTCTGTCTGTGTGTGTGTGTCCATGTCTGTGTGTCTGTCTGTGTGTGTCTGTGTGTGTATGTGTCTGTCTGTGAATCTGTGTGTGTCTGTGACTGTGTGTTTGGCTGTGTGTGTGTCTGTGTGCCTGTGTGTGCGCGTGTATGTGTGTCTGTGTGTGTGTGTCTGTGTGTTTGTGTGTATGTGTGGGTGTGTCTCTGTCTGTTTTTGTGTGTGTGTTTGTGTCTGTGCGTGTGTGTATCTGTGTGTGTGTCTGTGTGTGTGTTTGTGTCTGTGTGTGTGTGTGTGTGTGTGTATCTGTGTCTATATGTGTGTTGGAGTGTTTGTGTGTGTCTGTGTGTGCGTGTGTGTGTCTGTGTGTTTGCGTGTATGTGTGTGTGTGTCCGTGTGTGTGTGTGTCTGCGTGTGTATCAGTGTGTGTGTGAGTGTGTTTGTGTCTGTGTGTGTTTTGTGTGTGTGTCTGTGTGTGTGTATGTGTCTGTGTGTACATCTCTGTGTGTATGAGTGTGTGTGTGTGTGTGTGTGTGTGTGAGTGTGTCTGTATCTGTGTGTGTGTCTGTGTGTGTGTTTGTGTGTATCATGTGTGTGTGTCTGTGTGTGTGTGTGTTTGTGTATGTGTGAGTGTGTGTGTGTCTGTGTGTGAGTGTGTGTGTGTGTCTGTGTGTGACTGTGTGTGTGTGTCTGTGTGTGAGTGTGTGTCTGTATGTGTGTTTGTGTGTATCTGTGTGTGATTGTCTGTGTGTGTGTGTGTTTGTGTGTGTATGTGTCTGTGTGTGTCTGTGTGTGCGTGTGTGTGTCTGAGTGTTTGCGTGTATGTGTGTGTGTGTCCGTGTGTGTGTGTGTCTGCGTGTGTATCAGTGTGTGTGTGAGTATGTTTGTGTCTGTGTGTGTTTTGTGTGTGTGTCTGTGTGTGTGTGTATGTGTCTGTGTGTACATCTCTGTGTGTATGAGTGTGTGTGTGTGTGAGTGTGTCTGTATCTGTGTGTGTGTGTCTGTGTGTGTGTGTGTGTTTGTGTATGTGTGAGTGTGTGTGTGTGTCTGTGTGTGAGTGTGTGTGTGTCTGTGTGTGACTGTGTGTGTGTGTCTGTGTGTGAGTGTGTGTCTGTATGTGTGTTTGTGTGTATCTGTGTGTGTGTGTCTGTGTGTGTGTGTGTTTGTGAATGTGTGAGTGTGTGTGTATCTGCGTGAGTGTGGCTGTGTGTGTGTGTCTGTGTGTGTATGTGTGTCTGTGTGTGAGTGTGTGTCTGTATGTGTGTTTGTGTGTTTCTGTGTGTGTGTGTTTTTGTATGTGTGTGTGTCTGTCTGTGTGTGAGTGTGTCTGTGTGTGTCTGTGTGTGTGTTTTTATGTGTGTGTGTGTGAGTGTGTGAGTATCTGTGTGTGTGCGACTGTATGTGTGTTTGTGTGTGTGTCTGTGTGTTTGTCTGTGTCTGTATGTGTGTGTGTGTTTGTGTGTGTGTGTCTGTGTGTGTGTGTCTGTATGTGTGTGTGTGTTTGTGTGTGTGTGTCTGTGTGTGTGTGTGTCTGTGTGTTTGTGTGTGTGTGTCTGTGTGTGTGTGTCTGTGTGTTTGTGTGTGTGTCTGTGTGTTTGTGTGTGTGTCTGTATGTGTGTGTGTGTTTGTGTGTGTGTGTCTGTGTGTGTGTTTGTGTGTCTGTGTGTCTGTGTGTGTGTGTGTCTGTGTGTTTGTGTGTGTGTTTCTGTGTGTGTGTGTCTGTGTGTTTGTGTGTGTGTGTCTGTGTGTGTGTGTCTGTGTGTTTGTGTGTGTGTGTGATGTGTGTTTGTGTGTGTGTGTGTGTGTCTGTGTGTCTGTGTGTGTGTGTCTGTGTGTTTGTGTGTGTGTGTCTGTGTGTGTGTGTTTGTGTGTGTGTCTGTGTGTTTGTGTGTGTGTCTGTATGTGTGTGTGTTTGTGTGTGTGTGTCTGTGTGTGTTTGTGTGTGTGTGTCTGTGTGTGTGTGTGTGTCTGTGTGTTTGTGTGTGTGTCTGTGTGTCTGAGTGTGTGTGTCTGAGTGTGTCTGTGTTTCTGTTAGTCTGTGTGTGTCTATGTGTGCGTGTGTATGTCTGTGTGTTTGTGTGTATGTGTATTTGTGTCCGTGTGTGTGTGTGTCTTCGTGTGAATGTCTGTGTGTGTGTGTCTTTGTGTGTGTGTGTGTGTGTTTATCTGTGTGTGTGTGTGTGTGTGTGTCTGTCTGCGTGTGTGTGTCTGTGTCGTCTGTCTGTGTCTGTGTCTGTCTGTTTCTGTGTGTGTCTACATGTGTGTCTGTGTCAGTGTGTGTGTGTGTCTGTGTGTGTGTATCTGTCTGTGTGTGTCTGTGTCTGTGTGTGTGGTTGTGTGTGGCTGTGTGTGTGTCTGTGTCTGTCTGTGTATGTGTGTGTGACTGTGTGTGGTTGTGTGTGTTTGTGTGATTGTGTGTCCGTGTGTGTGCTTGTGTGTATCTGTGTGTGTGTGAGTGTGAGTGTGTCTGTGTGTGTGTGAGTGTGTGTATCTGTCTGTGTGTGTCTGTGTGTGTGTGTGTGTATCTGTGCGTGTGTGTGTGCATGTGTGTGTGTTTGTGTGTGTGTCTGTGTGTGTGTGACTGTGTCTGTATGTGTGTGTGTTTGTGTCTGTGTGTCTGTGTGTGTGTGTATCTGTGTGTGTGTGTGAGTGTGTGTGTATCTGTGCGTGTGTGTGTTTGTGTGTGTGCCTGTGTGTGTGTGACTGTGTCTGTATGTGTGTGTGTCTGTGTGTGAGTGTATCTCTGTGTGTGTGAGTGTGTGTGTATCTGTGTGTGTGTGTCTGTGTGTGTGTCTGTGTGTGTGAGAGTGTCTGTCAGTGTGATGGTGTGTGTGTCTGTGTGTTTGTGTGTCAATGTGTGTGTCTGTGTCAGTGTGTGTGTCTGTCTGTGTGTGTGTGTCCATGTCTGTGCGTCTGTCTGTGTGTGTCTGTGTGTGTATGTGTCTGTCTGTGAATCTGTGTGTGTCTGTGACTGTGTGTTTGGCTGTGTGTGTGTGTGTGTGTGCCTGTGTGTGTGCGTGTATGTGTGTCTGTGTGTGTGTGTCTGTGTGTTTGTGTGTATGTGTGGGTGTGTCTCTGTCTGTTTTTGTGTGTGTGTTTGTGTCTGTGTGTGTGTGTATCTCTGTCTGTGTATGTGGGTGTGTGTGACTGTGTGTGTATGTGTGTGAGTGTGTGTCTGTATGTGTGTTTGTGTGTTTCTGTGTGTGTGTGTTTTTGTATGTGTGTGTGTGTGAGTGTGTGAGTATCTGTGTGTGAGCGACTGTATGTGTGTTTGTGTGTGTGTCTGTGTGTTTGTCTGTGTCTGTATGTGTGTGTGTGTTTGTGCGTGTGTGTCTGTGTGTGTGTGTCTGTATGTGTGTGTGTGTTTGTGTGTGTGTGTCTGTGTGTGTGTGTCTGTGTGTTTGTGTGTGTGTGTGTCTGTGTGTGTCTGTGTGTTTGTGTGTGTGTCTGTGTGTTTGTGTGTGTGTCTGTATGTGTGTGTGTGTTTGTGTGTGTGTGTCTGTGTGTGTGTGTTTGTGTGTCTGTGTGTCTGTGTGTGTGTGTGTCTGTGTGTTTGTGTGTGTGTGTCTGTGTGTGTGTGTCTGTGTGTTTGTGTGTGTGTCTGTGTGTGTGTGTGTCTGTGTGTTTGTGTGTGTGTGTCTGTGTGTTTGTGTGTGTGTGTTTGTGTGTCTGTGTGTCTGTGTGTGTGTGTCTGTGTGTTTGTGTGTGTGTCTGTGTGTGTGTCTGTGTGTGTGTCTGTGTGTTTGTGTGTGTCTGTATGTGTGTGTGTTTGTGTGTGTGTGTCTGTGTGTGTTTGTGTGTGTGTGTCTGTGTGTGTGTGTGTGTCTGTGTGTTTGTGTGTGTGTCTGTGTGTCTGAGTGTGTGTGTCTGAGTGTGTCTATGTTTCTGTTTGTCTGTGTGTGTCTATGTGTGCGTGTGTATGTCTGTGTGTTTGTGTGTATGTGTGTGTGTGTCCGTGTGTGTGTGTGTGTCTTCGTGTGAATGTCTGTGTGTGTGTGTCTTTGTGTGTGTGTGTGTGTGTGTTTATCTATGTGTGTGTGTGTGTGTGTGTGTGTGTGTGTGTGTGTCTGCGTGTGTGTGTCTGTGTTCGTCTGTCTGTGTCTGTGTCTGTCTGTTTCTGTGTGTGTCTACATGTGTGTCTGTGTCAGTGTGTGTGTGTGTCTGTGTGTGTGTATCTGTCTGTGTGTGTCTGTGTCTGTGTGTGTGGTTGTGTGTGGCTGTGTGTGTGTCTGTGTCTGTCTGTGTATGTGTGTGTGACTGTGTGTGGTTGTGTGTGTTTGTGTGATTGTGTGTCCGTGTGTGTGCTTGTGTGTATCTGTGTGTGTGTGAGTGTGTGTATCTGTGCGTGTGTGTGTGCATGTGTGTGTGTTTGTGTGTGTGTCTGTGTGTGTGTGACTGTGTCTGTATGTGTGTGTGTGTGTATCTGTGTGTGTGTGTGAGTGTGTGTGTATCTGTGCGTGTGTGTGTGCATGTGTGTGTGTTTGTGTGTGTGTCTGTGTGTTTGTGTCTGTGTGTCTGTGTATGTGTATCTGTGTGTGTGTGTGAGTGTGTGTGTATCTGTGCGTGTGTGTGTTTGTGTGTGTGCCTGTGTGTGTGACTGTGTCTGTATGTGTGTGTGTCAGTGTGTGAGTGTATCTCTGTGTGTGTGAGTGTGTGTGTATCTGTGTGTGTGTGTCTGTGTGTGTGCATGTGTCTGTTTGTGTGTGTCTGTGTGTGTGTCTGTGTGTGTGTGTGTGAGAGTGTCTGTCAGTGTGATGGTGTGTGTGTCTGTGTCAGTGTGTGTGTCTGTCTGTGTGTGTGTGTCCATGTCTGTGTGTCTGTCAGTGTGTGTCTGTGTGTGTATGTGTCTGTCTGTGAATCTGTGTGTGTCTGTGACTGTGTGTTTGGCTGTGTGTGTGTGTCTGTGTGCCTGTGTGTGTGCGTGTATGTGTGTCTGTGTGTGTGTGTCTGTGTGTTTGTGTGTATGTGTGGGTGTGTCTCTGTCTGTTTTTGTGTGTGTGTTTGTGTCTGTGTGTGTGTGTATCTGTGTGTGTGTCTGTGTGTGTGTTTGTGTCTGTGTGTGTGTGTGTGTGTGTATCTGTGTCTATATGTGTGTTGGAGTGTTTGTGTGTGTCTGTGTGTGCGTGTGTGTGTCTGTGTGTTTGCGTGTATGTGTGTGTGTGTCCGTGTGTGTGTATGTCTGTGTGTGTATCAGTGTGTGTGTGAGTGTGTTTGTGTCTGTGTGTGTTTTGTGTGTGTGTCTGTGTGTGTGTGTATGTGTCTGTGTGTACATCTCTGTGTGTATGAGTGTGTGTGTGTGTGTGTGTGTGTGAGTGTGTCTGTATCTGTGTGTGTGTCTGTGTGTGTGTTTGTGTGTATCATGTGTGTGTGTCTGTGTGTGTGTGTGTTTGTGTATGTGTGAGTGTGTGTGTGTCTGTGTGTGAGTGTGTGTGTGTGTCTGTGTGTGACTGTGTGTGTGTGTCTGTGTGTGAGTGTGTGTCTGTATGTGTGTTTGTGTGTATCTGTGTGTGATTGTCTGTGTGTGTGTGTGTGTTTGTGTGTGTATGTGTCTGTGTGTGCGTGTGTGTGTCTGAGTATTTGC